>CM058239.1:23342115-24542115 GCA_030180135.1 Orychophragmus violaceus
TTTTTGTCGTTATTTATATTTATCGATATGATAAATCTTATTGTTATTATAACACGTTATCATCACGATCACTCTATGATACGACTATATTTATATGTATAATATTTACCCTGCTATAATGGCCGGTATAACACCTTTATTATAATTTATTATTTTGCAGTGATTGTTTAAATACATCACTTCTACTAAATATTAATGTGGGCAGTTTATCGCCTCGTTAATAATTTACTGTCTTATATCATGGTTGTTAAATGCACCATAATTATTTACATACTGCCAATAATTTAATGGACGGCTAAAGCCGCTGGATAATTTATATATTATCATAACGTGGATGATCATATCACCATAATATTATTGCTAAAATTATGTTTATATTATGGTTATTATATAAGGAGGCTCAACCACCTGTATAAAAACTTTTGTCTGAAATTATCTAGAATGAGTTCACTACAAGAAAAATCTCTATTCTTAGCACACGAAAAACGTCATAGTATGTATATGATGGCGTCTTTGAAAATGCTATGTCTGCCCCAGCTATAATAGGTAGGCCAGATACGATAGCGTTTTTTGTCTGTGCTATTATATTTTTCACTATAATAGCGTTTTTGAAATGGCTATGTCTGCCCCAGCTATAATAGATCAGCCATATATAATAGCGTTTTTGCTCGTGCTATGATATAAAACACTTATTATAGCGATGTTGTTCTTTGCTATTGGATCTATCTGTTATAGCTTTTTTTATTTGTCATAATATCTTTTTATAATAATTGATAATTATGGCTAATTTATATTTTTAATATAATTTTTTCTATTTTGGATTCATACAAAAATAAATATAATTGAACTTTTAGAACTTTCATTAATAACACAAAAAATGTATTACATAAAACATTACAAAAATCAATCGAAAAAATGCTTCCAAGGTTACAGCAAAGGACAGGGAGCTCCTAAACAGCATCTTACAAAGAAGAGAGGACCCATTAATATACTAAAACTATCCAAGTGAAGGGGGAAGAATACCTATCTGGCCAAAATCAGCAGCAATGAGCTTTTGAAACCCAAAATTTCAGCAGACTGCATCCGTCTTACAAGAGCGGCAACCAGATCATGGAGATGGGGTGCCATCTCTGACGGAAGATGCAAGACAAGCTGCAGTATGTACTTCCCAGCAAATAGAGATCCAGAACATTTCAGGACAAGGTTGAGAAGCCTGCACCAACATTGGGAAAACAATTTAGCAACGAACGATAGTACAATTAAACAGATACCAATTAGAAAACATTGAGAAAGACTACTCTAAAAACAGAACAAGGTGACAAAGACCAAATCTTTTATGGTGAATAGATTGTGCTTCCTCTTGTTTCCGGTCCATGGGCTTATAGTTCGTTCACAATGGCCAAACTAACATGTCCGGTGTCTGAATCAAAGCCAAAAACTTTGGTTGGACTGCTCTCAATCAAGCCTGGATCAACTTCCATCAGAGAATGATGATCATTCACAAACTGCAAGACAATAGAAACAACGCCTTTTAGAACAACATAAGATCAATACACATAAAGTCAGAGCTGCGATTTTCTCTAAAGTGTCTAGAATTACAGATCTTTCATATATCTGAGACATGATTTTAAGGACACTCAAAATTGAGATATAACTATGGATCTAAGACAAGATTTAAGGACTTTAACCATGGACTTATGTGTTAATTAGTTTGAGACTTGTGGTTTCATGATATTAACTGACTGCATTCACACAAAAGGGAAGCAACTGATTGCATTTTTCAATCAAGATATCAACAGGCTGCATTCACACAAAAACAAAGTATAAGAACACTATCTACACCTAAAAGTAACTCGCTGAGAATGAAATAAACAATCATCAAGACAATATGACACTACCTTTTGTATTTTGTGAAGGAATAGTCACTTGTTGGTGGAACATCATTTACTCTAACCTGTAAACATAAAATCCCAAAAACATGTCATTAGAATGAATAAACCTGCACATTCAACAACGACAATGGAAACAAATGATCAGGCCACACATCTAGGAAAATGACAAACTCAACAAGACCTGAGTATTAAATTAGCAGATAACACTTTTTGAATAACTGATAATGATTACTTTATAACCGGCACCAATGCTTCGCATAGCCAGTGTTCCAATAACGTCATCAGCTTCTACACCTGGCACCTGTCTGCATATAATTTATACCCATTAGTGAGTTATCATCACAATAAAAGGAAATATGACATTCATGTGTATGATTTACCTCTATAACCTTTACAGACATTGCCTTGATGGACGCTGTGAGATATTGAAGTCCTTGTACTATGGTATCAGGTGTGGGAGGACGATTACTTTTATACGCAGGGTAGAGAGTATGACGGAAGTTCATGCCTGTAAAAGTTAAAGCACATAATAAAGTTAGGCTAGACACTGACGAGATTACATAACATTCATCCTTCACACTCTGCACACTGGAAAGGGAAAATATTGTCGAGTTACGAGTGCAAAAAAAGCCTAAAAAGCATAACTAAGAGAAGGCCAGTGTTCTCATCACTCAGAAGAAAACAGAGTAGTAGATATACATATCTATGTCAGCATGTACAAACGGTAATAGCAAAAGACAGCAGCAGACTGAGCATTGAAGCTACATACGGCCTATTGACAACATAGGTATGCCAAATCGGTAAGATTTAGAAATTAATTTAGTGTACGTCGTCATCCTGGACCCTCTATTCTCTACACCAAAGTTTATGACCCAAAAAGCGGCAATGGAGTTTCATAGCAAACGATAAGAAACTTACCCAACCATAGAGCTGCATAAACCTGCACATTCAACAACGACAATGGAAAATTAAAGATCGAGAGAGAGAAGAGATAAAAGAGCTGAAATCGATTTTTAAGGAATTGATTGTTTGCAATTCGTTTTTGAGCTTACCTCGAGAGAAATATTATCAGGCTTTCTGTGAGTTTCAACCTAATTCAAGTCTGTGTTTGGAAGTGTCCTTGAGTCTCCATTTGATTTGAATCAGAAGGGCACCGAGAAACCCGTCACTATCTAGGTTTCGATTCCATTAACAGAAATTGTAAAAGGGAGAATCTATACTACTAGGGTTTTGCAGGGTAGGAGAGTGGGGAGATGAGAAGAAGAAATTAGGGTCTGTATGAAGAGGAGGAAGGTGGTGGAGGATCAATCTAGAAACGGAGAGGAAGAGAGGAGGAAGAAACGAGAGTTAAATGTTCAAAAAAAAAAAAAAAAAAACGAGAGTTAAGAGAGAGTATTGGATAAAGTCGTGTTTAGTTATGGTGGATAGGGGAAGAGGGGAAAAAAAAGATTTTGGCCAAAACCAAACAAAAAAATTGGGGGTAAATTTTTTTGCCAAAACCAAAATTTGGCTTTAAGTGTTGGCGCTCATTGTAAAAATTAGGCTCGAAACTGATTTTTGTTTCCCGCTTAGTTAAATTTCGGCTTAGCATTGATAAAATGCTATAATAAAGTACCACAATCCAGCAAACGCTCTTTAATAGCACTTAGAGAAACCGTGTTATCATAATGTGCTATTAATATCCAGTTTTTTTGTAGTGGTTGACTGCATATTAAAATTGTTTCAGATTGATTTTTAATACGCTTTCACCAACGGTCACAAAGAATTTTTTTTTCAAAATTTTAACCTTTTTCAAACGGCTATGAACAGTGTTTTCAATATATAAATACACTCTCCTACATTCATTTATTTCACTCAAACAATTCATCTTCTCTCAAATACCTTCAAAAGAATTCTTCATTCCATATTTTATTTCACAAGAAAGATGTTTCGTTTGTTGTTAATTTATGTGCGATTGTAATTTTTGCTTGTGCTTATGGTATCTTCGTTGGAGATTTGGTTCGAGAAGAGTTTACCATAAATGTTGGATTACTTCTCTATGCGATAGTATTTCTTATAATTGTTTTCATCATTAATGTAAACGGTTCATTTTAAATATAAAGTATTATCATCTAATAAAATTTATGATTTTGTTTATAGAAAAAATCAATGGCAAATGTTGAAAAGTTAAAGTTCCCGGCTCTCGAAATTACCGGAGCGAATTATATCGCATGGAAAACGGATGTCGAATTATATTTTAAGATGGAAAAAATATTCAACACCATCAAAGAGGAAATTGAATCGCCTGGCCATGAAGTGGCAAAAACGATAATTTTCCTCAGAAAACATGTCGATGAAAATGTGACGCATGACTACGCACACATAAAAGACCCAACAGAGCTGTGGAAAGCTCTACAAGAACGGTTTGATAACCAAAGAGAGATAAATCTCCCTCATGCACTCGAAGAGTGGAAAAACCTGAGATTTCAGGATTCCGAGAAAGTAGAGGATTATAACTCTGCTATTTTGAGAATTGTGTCACAAATGAAATATTGTGGTCAACCTATCTCCGATGCTGAAATGCTCATAAGACTTACTTAACATTTCATAAAGAGCATCGTATCCTGCAGGAACTATACAGGAAAAGCGGATACACGAGATTCTCTGAGTTAATTGTGGCACTCATCTTAGCAGATAAGAATAATGAGCTCCTCATAAAGAACCACAACCCTCGACCCACATGAACAAAAGCGTTTCCTGAAGTAAATGCGTCGGAGGTGAATAATCCGGAAAGGAAATATAAAACTTTTCGAGGACGTGGTCGTGGTCGTCGATTCAATCGAGGACGTGGAAGGAATTATAATCCACAAGAAAGAAAGTCGTACAAGTGGGTCCGACCTGGAAATTTTCCTTAAAGGGAAAGAAATCCAAGGGAATTCCACCCAGAAACAAGAAAATACTTGTTACAGGTGCGGATCCACAAAGCATTGGGCAAACATATGCCGTACTCCCCCATATCTTTGTAAGTTATACCAAGAGTCTATAAAAGGCAAGGGGAAAGAGGTGAACCTTACGGAACACTTTGAGGGTACAACATACCTCTACTCTTCCGATTTTGGAAATGACTTCGACGAGACCACCACGGGAAATTAAGATGTTTATAATGAGACCATTATGAAGTCTCAAATAAAGCCATATATAATTACTATGCATTTCAATTTCTTGTCAATAATAATATTGTTTATACAACAGTGTACTGAATACTTATTGTGTGTTTCTTTTCTTATTATATGAATGAATTTACTTTCTTTTCTAATGTTTATGTTGATTACAAAAATGGACTACAACACGAAAAGGATAATATCCAAGGATATGGGTAGAGAAACTTGTATACCAGATAGTGGTACAACATACACTATTCTGAAGGACAAGAAATATTTCTCTAACTTGAAACCGACAAATGTAATTGTCAATACAATATCAGGTCCTACAGACCTGATTGAAGGAATTGGTAAAGCCGGGTAGGTGGCATTTTTGTAAATAAGATTCGTTTTTGCTGATATGAAAATTAATAATAATGACATTTTTGAATTTTTTTTTTCATAACAAGAACTTGTAAGGTCATTTTAGACCAAAATTTTGGCCAATAAAAAATCAAATCTCATATGCTCTTATTGTAATAATTAACCTATGTTTTAGTGCCATCACAGTTTTTCCCCTACTAATTCAAATAATTAAGCTGATAACTCGATACTCTTTGGGAATATTTTCACAATAGAACAATATTGTTTACACCCCTTACTATTTCATTTCCAATCAGCCAGAACATCCTAATATTTAATATGCATTCCAATATTTAAAATCAAATAACACTTTTCACATTTTTAATTGTTGGCTGGAACATGATATGTCTTCTAATAATTTTACATAGATATTAATTTCTAAAAAACAAACATTACATGTTTTTTTGAAGAAACAAGTTATATTTCTGTCGAATGTAACCAAAAATTTCTATCGACCAAGGTAATAGGTTTAATGTTGTTTATATGTGCGAGGAAATATTTACAAATACACTCTTTGTTCTACATGTAGATCCTATCTATATGTTCTTTTAAGGGAAAAATGCCAAATAATGCATGAACTTTTCCATTATGGTCAAACAATATCCGGATTGTATTGCTGGCCAAACAATATCTTATCTATAGTTGACTTTTTCAAATATTACAAAATTCAGAGTTGACTCGGCCAAATAAGCATGCCGTTATCCAAGTTAACAGAATCATTAGAAGGCGTTTAGTTGTCCGTTTACTGTGCCGTTAGAACAAAACTACGTCATTTTGTATTGAGTTTTGATTAAAACAGAAATTTAAAAAAAACTATCAACACAGACTCGAACTCGGGTCCCGAGTGAAATGGGCAAGGGGTTTTTTGCCACTGAGATAGTGGCTTTTTATCAATCAATGTTGAACACTAATTATATTTGAAGGCTTTATGTAGTGATCTTGAACGTCTGTTCAGGAAATACGGCAAGGTTGAGAGGGTGGATATGAAAACTGGTAAGCCATTTTCTTTTTTCTTCCTTTCACCGAATTTTATCTTATTGGTTTTTGGTGGTCGACCTCGATGAACAAGCAGTATCCGTAAACCACTAACTGTGATGAGAACGCAAAATTCAAATGCATGTCGTGAAATCCACTTCCATGTTCATTCCACGAGAAGGCTCTGGAAGACTCATTCCCCCCTACATCTCAACCAAACAGAGAAGCACTTCTATTGCAACATATTCACCTGGTCATGTGAAGCAGCGTGCTGGGAGAAAAGTACCAAAAAGATAGAGATAAAAATAGTTAAGTGTAAAACCGCCATACTCAGCATTTTCTTTGGTGCAGGATGTTTTAATCTTAGGATGCCCATACTCCCACCAGACCATGGATGAACCATAAGGAAATCCGTCTCATTGTCCCCCCACAACAATTCACTTTCCTTCCGCAATGGCACTGCCATCTTAATTGCATTTCTTTCCTCATGACTTTGCACACTCTTGGACACATGCCTCTACAGTGGAAAAGGAACTCTGTTTTCATTCACATTCCGTCTTGACTACCACATTTTCAGTTATTCCTTGACACATATTAATTCCATAACGCAAGGTCTGTAACCGCTTCACTGGTCATTTAGTTTGCAGAGTTTTTTAGGATCTAGGAATGCTCAAATAATTTGTTCTACTAGGGTAAATAAAAGGCTATTTAATGTCGTTGAGGAGGGAGACACTCTTCGTGTTCGCTGGAGGTTCTTAACTTGTTTTACTTTGCTCACTGTGTATGTACTCAGATCTATTATACTTGTGGCTTCTCCTTCAGGGTTTGCTTTCGTGTACATGGAAAATGAAAGGGATGCTGATGATGCAATCCGTGCACTTGACCGCAGTGAATTTGGGCGTAAGGGAGGCAGATTATGATTTGGGTCTTTAAACAAAACGAGCTACATAAACATAAAGCCTTCAAATATAATTAGTGTTCAACATTAATTGATGAAAAGCCACTATCTCAGTGGCGAAAAAAACCCTTGCCTATTTCACTCGGGACCCGAGTTCGAGTCTGTGTTGATGGTTTTTTTTTAATTTATGTTTTAATCAAAACTCAATACAAAACGACGTAGTTTTGTTCTAACGGCACAGTAAACAGACAACTAAACGCCTTCTAATGATTCTGTTAACTTGGATAACTGCATGCTAATTTGGCCGAGTCAACTCTGAGTTTTGTAATATTTGAAAAAGTCAACTATATATAAGGTATTGTTTGGCCAGCAATACAATTCAGGTATTGTTTGGCCAGCAATACAATTCGGGTATTGTTTGGCCAGAATGTAAAAGTTCATGCATTATTTGACATTTTTCCCGTTCTTCTAAAGATCTGCTATTATTGATTACAATATTTTTCACTAGCACAAGGGACACGATAAACAACAAACTTTGACCAAAAAAAAAAAAAACAACAAACTACATACACTTAGACACAATACCCAATGTACGCTATTTTCAAATATTCCAATTGTAAAAGAAAACAAAAACAAAACTCTGAAAAACATTTAACAATACATACCAAAAAAGATAGGAACACAACATGATACTTAGAAAACTAAAAAGAAAATATATCAAATACCTCAAATACAAATAGATAAACAAAATGCAAAACAGCTACTATGTTGGATAGTGTTGGATAAGCTTTAATATTAGAAGAAAAAAAAGAAATTTTCTATTAAGTTGTTTAGGAGATTTTCTTGTTAAGAGTAGGAATTATCTATTCTTATTAGGTTTTCTTTTTTTCATTAGATTAACAAAGCTGTGTTAAGCCTATAAATAAGGTTGTTGAGTTGTGACAATCTTATGAAATTTGAGAGAGAGAATTAATGCAATATCTAGGTCTTCAATGCATGAGTTTATTATGAGAATCACAACCTCATAACTTCACAAAAAAGTCAAGGATTCTTATTCAATGGCAAAGGTTAAATTGGTGGCAAGAAGACTAATATTTGAATTTAGCTAGTTTTTCTCTTTTTGTGTAAATGTAAATCATTTCATTAAATGTATTTTATTGTAAAGATCACCTTGTAAGAGCTATAAAAAAGCCCAATTGTCTATTGTAAATAATATAGAAATTTTTGGGAAAAAATAAGAGTTCTCTCTTATAAAGCTTTTATGCTTTGTTCTTGTTTCTCTAAGTTGTGCGGATTCCCCTTCTTAGAAAATATTATGAATTTATGTCTTATGTGTGGATTCACTAAGGCTTAGATTCTTGATCTTATCACAAAGGCTTTCACACCTTTGAGTGGCGATCTTCAATTCACCATCAACTCCATCTAACCATCCATTAAAAAGCCTTGAGAGCGCCTTCGGCCAGCAAGCTTTTTCCATTCGACCATCGACCACGGATCAACCAGAGAGCGTCTCCGACCAGCTGGACGACCCTAAACAACTATCCACCTCGGATCTTATATCATTTGGTATCAGAGCCGAATGTCCTATCACCTATTTTTTTAGTTTTTTTGTTTAATTGTTTTCTTTTCATTTTATTTTAATATCAAAAACCAAAAAAAAAAAAACATTTTCTGTTTTTGTTCTTTTTTTAATAAAATTTTAAAACCATAAAAATGTTTTTTTCTTTATTTTTCCTAAAGTTTTATTTTCTCATTAAAAGAAAAAAAATTCCTTTTATATTTTATTTTTCAGTTAAACAAAATAAAATTAAAAAAAAAATCATTCCTTTTCCTAAATAAACTTTCATTCATAAAAACTTTTCAAAAAAAAAAAACTATTTACGTTTTGTTTCTTGAAAAAATAATTCGTTTTTCTTCTTTTCATTAAAATAAAAATAAAAAAAATTCTCAAGGTGAAACGGTTTTGAGGACAAAACCCTTTGAAGAATTAGAGAATAATGCAATATCTAGGTCTTCAATGCATGGGTTTATTATGAGAATCACAACCTCATAACTTCACAAAAAAGTCAAGGATTCTCATTCAATGGCAAAGGCTAAATTGGTGGCAAGAAGACTAATATTTGAATTTAGCTAATTTTCCTCTTTTTGTGTAAATGTAAATCATTTCATTGAATGTATTTTATTGTAAAGATCACCTTGTAAGAGATATAAAAAGCTCAATTGTCTATTGTAAATAATATAAAAAATTTTGGAAAAAATAAGAGTTCTCTCTTATAAAGCTTTTATGCTTTGTTCTTGTTTCTCTAAGTTGTGCGGATCCCCCTTCTTAGAAAATATTATGAATTTATGTCTTATGTGTGGATTCACTAAGGCTTAGATTCTTGATCTTATCACAAAGGCTTTCACACCTTTGAGTGGCGATCTTCAATTCGCCATCAACTCCATCTAACCATCCATTAAAAAGCCTTGAGAGCGCCTTCGGCCAGCAAGCTCTTTCCATTCGACCATCGACCACGGATCAACCAAAGAGCGTCTCCGACCAGCTGGACGACCCAAACAACTATCCACCTCGGATCTTATATCAAGAATTGTTTAGTTTTGAGAGAGTTTCTAAGCAATCAATGAAAGAGAGTCATTCTTTTATATTCTTGAATCACAAGCACTACAAGAAAATTCTCTATTCTTAGCACACGAAAAACGCCATCGTATGTATATGATAGCGTTTTTGAAATGGCTATGTCTGCCCCAGCTATAATAGGTAGGCCAGATACGATAGCGTTTTTGTCCGTGCTATAATAATTTACATATATTATAGCATTGTTTGTTCATGCTATTATTTGGTTATCTTATCATAGCTTTAGTTTTGTTTGCCATTGAAATATATGTTATAGCTTTGTTTCAATGCCCTAATACATTTAGTAATAGCATTAAATATCTTCTGTGTTGAAAGTTATAGCTCTTGTATTGTGCTATTTCAAAGGCAATCATAACAAGTATATATATGTCATTATATTTGTTGTGATGGCATTTTTATATTAATACCTATACTAGTGCATATATGATCATTTTTCCAAAACCTGCTTCGAAACACAAATTCATTCCACACAAAATACCAAACAAGTTTCATACCAACAACACATTATCAATCCGAAACATTAGTCAAGTCTTAACACAAAACACTACAAAGTTTTAGTCAATGAAACTTGAAACCTGATAAGCTTTAACACAAGATGACTTTCTCCTTTGGCCATGCAATGGATGAACCAATTGCATCTCCCATGCACTCGATTTCAGACGAAGGCCTCCAAACTGCTGCACCACCGACCTTCACTATATCAACCCAAACTCTAACTGCATTAGGCCCCAAAGGAACAAAATGAACCTTTTGGTCTGGATTGTCTAAAGCCCAATGTCCCTCAGCAACCACCTGTTTCCTCCCAGCAATTGACATCAGCATGCACTTCTGATTTTCCTTACCAGTTTCATTTGGACTGAGACGCTACAACAAAAGAAAGACAAACCATCTCATTATCCTGAAATAAACAAACTCTAACAGCAAATTCACTTCATACTTTAAGAAAATTACCTGAGATCTTCGAAGAGGGGAGTGGACTGCCTGTGGTTTCTTTGAACTAGGCTTTGGAGAAATCTTTTTGGGAGATATCTGAGTTGGAGATTGCTCTGTAGGACATTTCTGTGTTGGTGATGCATTACTTGGCCCATCTGTTGCAGTTTTCTGTGTAGGAGATGCTGATGCTGCTTTTGCAGTTGATGTCTTCGCAGCTAAAGCTTGCTTCTGTTGAGGAGATCTCTGAAAAGTAGAGTCGGCATTTTGAAACACACACTTATTTGCAGGCCATGCTACAAAAGTCTTCAAAGAGTCTCGAATGTAGGTCATCTCTGTTGTCGGCCTCCATAGGAAAGTGTCTGGTTCACGTACCACATCAACAAACACTTTCACTGCATTGAGTCCAAGAGGAACACCATTCACCAATGCTTTTGGTTCCTCACACTGCCACCTTCCTTCCGCAATTACCTCATCATTGCCACACCAATTCAGAAGTTTGCATTTGTTTACAGAATTGGGTGTTGGGCTCTATTAGAAACATGCATAAAACATATTGTATATGTCAAGTTTAACATTCCAACAGATACCAACAAAGCAAACAAGTAATACATTGTTCTAAAGAAGAAACCTTACCATAAGAGGAATGTCATCTGAACGGAGCCCATGGTCTAGAACGACGCAACTACTTTCAGGCCATGCAATCATCTCCCCAACGGCTTGCTCAACATTATACATCTCGGGTGCAAGTCTCCAGAGAAAGGCATCTAACTTGAGTGCAGTGTCCACAAACACTTTAACTGCTAGAGGGCCTAATGGGATGCCATTTACGTCATCCTCTAGATCAGTCGACAAAATTCTTCCCTCAGCGACGTTCGCATCAGAACCAGACCAGTCTACCAACACACACCTAGGATGTGCACGTTTGTTAACACTGCAAATTGTTCAATTGGAAAATGTCAGACATATACATTTCAAAAACATCATGAATAAACATATTGTATTGTTGACTTACTTTGGCTCTAGCAGCAACTGAATTTTCTCCCATTTCAGGTTCCTTGCACTGAGACAGAGTAACATAGTCAATATTTAAAATTAACATTCATCTAATTAAAACATAGTCCAAGTTATGCCTGACCTGTTTAAACTTCGCAAGTTCATATTCCAACTCCTTCACTTTGTGTTGCAGGCGATTTTGCTTCTTTTCCATATCAGCCATAAAATGTTTCTTCATCTCAAAACAAGCTAACTTGGTCTTCCCTATGTTTCTGCCCATTGCCCTCAAACGGTCCGGATTATCAGGTCCTAATAGTTGGGAAAGCTTGTCCATACTAGGGTCAGTTGAATTTGATGGGCCATGCTCATTGTCAATGATCCCAGCTGCCTTTTCTGCAAATGTGTAATGTCAGTAATCATATGCTAAAACTGGAAAACAGACAAGGAACTAAGTAACATACTTAAAAATTACTATACTTACAAACTTCTCTGTTGCAATTGTATTGACTGGTGTACCATTTTTTTGGTACGTGACTTGACCCACACCTTCAGCCTAGACACTTGACTTGTCTCTCCACTTTCTCTTTTCTGTGAAAATACAAGTCATGATTGATACAAGCCATTACACTCAATTATAGTATTAGCAGAAATAACTAAATGGTTTGAACCATGTCTTCAGCTAGTCTGACCATCCCTCTACGGCTAAAAGTGTGAGGTATTTGCTTCTTCCTCCTTAATTTGTAGGAATCACTTACAACCTGTCACCATCATATTAGCAAGATATTACTGAATATGGAAACTCATGTGTATTGCAAGACAATACCTTAAAGGTTGAGCTGGTCTTTTGTTTGACAAACTTGCGCCAATATGTTGGTGTAACATTCTTCGGTCTAAGTTTCATCCTCTCTTGGTTAGTAGTAGCTTTACATCTCAACTGTGTGACTAATCATGATTTAGAAGCCCTCCACAGACATCCCATTTGCTTCAACACTGCAGTCTTTTGGTACTCTTCATCGAGCTCAAACCTAGCCTGTATTCAAACACCAACAAAACACAAAGCGTACAATCAAATATTCATAAAAAGACACATAGACTAATTGAAAAGGAAAAGTTTACCTGAACAGATTTCCAAAGAACAATTTTCACTTCTTCACTGAGTTTTCTCCAATCTTCAACTGTGACAAGAACATGTTCTCAAACTAAAGGACCAAGGTAAGATGATAATTTCACTGATCCCACACCAACAGGATCGCCCATATCAGTGAACTCAACTCTCTCTCTAAAATTTGGATCCTTGGCTATGTTCTTCATCTTTGTTGGTCCTCTGTGTTTCTTACGCTTTGGTTGATCTCCAGTTGCTGGCTGATCACACATCTCCATC
The DNA here is from genome assembly GCA_030180135.1 of Orychophragmus violaceus. Taxonomy (NCBI): domain Eukaryota; kingdom Viridiplantae; phylum Streptophyta; class Magnoliopsida; order Brassicales; family Brassicaceae; genus Orychophragmus; species Orychophragmus violaceus. Next base: position 23,355,365 of record CM058239.1, read on the forward strand.
TCACCTTCAAGCTCTTCATCGACGACTGGTTCCTCATCTTCTCCTCCTTTCTCATTTTGTGTTTCTTCATTGAGTCCTCCCAACCCATCGACTCAGAAACTCATGATGAAACACTAAAGTGGTTGGCATATGGTCCACGCAGTAGTGCTAGATCATATACAGGTTACATTGTGAATGGACGTACCTTCACAAATAAAAGTTCAACTCCTTGCACATTAATATAAGAACATAAACCCCAAATGTTTTAATAAGTCTTGCATGTTCTTTCAACCAGGAAGCAAACTTCTAAGTATGAAGACTCCATAAATATGTAGCATAACGACTGCATCTTGCATTGGAGTATTGTAGATGTTGTAGATGCATGCTTGTAAGAGGAAAAAAGAAGATATCAGTCTAAATATGTAACAAATCAATGACTAATTAAATCTTAAACATTCCTTAGACTTACTCCACATATGGATCAACGACAACCATATTCTGAATGACTGCAAGGTGGGTTATTCTCCTCTCCATCTCAGATAGATTAACTGTTGTGGCTGCAGATATTGGACGACCCTCTAATATGGATTGACTCTCATAATCCGTATTCCTGTCCAGTTTCTCCTCCACACTTGTTGTTCTTTTGAGAAAGTCGCTACAAAATTGCATACATTCTTCTGCTAGATAGGACTTAGCAATACATCCCTCGGGTATGGCAGGGTTTCTGATAAAGTCTTTGAGCACCTTCATGTACCTAGACAGAATAAAAAAAGTATTACTATCATACGAGATTAATAAGTAATTGAATTACAAGTATGATATAGTGGAAAGTATACCTTTCAAATGGGTACATCCAACGGAAATGCACTGGTCCAATTAATCTAGCTTCTCTTCCTAGATGAACAGTCAAGTGGACCATGATATCAAAGAAGGTGGGAGGGAAAAATCTCTCAAACATGCATATAGTTTCCACAACATGAGCTTCCATTGCTGCAATCTGGTCCCTATCAATCACCCGTTGACACAAACGGTTGAAAAATGCACATAACCGTGCAATTGCTATCCATGGACCTTTAGGCAGTAAACCTCTAAGAGCAACCGGTAGGAACTGCTGCATCAGAACATGGTAGTCATGTGATTTAAGACCAGATACCTTACTGTCTTCCACAGAAACGCCCCTTGATATATTAGAACAATATCCATCAGGCTCTTTAAAGTCATATAGTCGCTTGCAGAACACTTTCTTCTCAGTCTTGGACAAAGACCAAGGTGCTGCAGGAATGTACGTCCTTTTGCCTTTGATGCTAGGATGCAGATCCTTCCTAATACCCAAATGTTCCAGATCTTTACGAGTATTAAGCCCATCCTTTGACTTGCCACAATGGAGTAATGTTGATACAATGCTTGCAGCCACATTTCTCTCAATATGCATAACATCCAAGTTATGCCTCACAGGGAGATCCTAAGTAACAAACACAATAAACAAACCAAAAGTTAGACAAGCCAATCTGATTATTGTTCAAAGAATGCATACTTAATAGTTGAACTTTTAACATACCTCCCAATATGGCAACTTGAAGAATACATATCTTTTCTTCCATCTTGACATTTCCTCTTAATCTACTTTTGTTTCTTCCTCTTCCTCAGACTCACTAGAGGCAGAGTCAATCTCAGTTTCTTCTACAACAGTCCTTTTTCTCTTCTTCAGAAATTCTTTAACCTTTCCAAAGTTGTTCTTATAGTTTCTTAAGTGGTGAGAAATTTCTTGACCAGATAATATCCTAGCTCTCTTGCCATGTTCAGCTTGTCCATCAAACCAAGCTTTCTTTACCCGAAACCTATGCATTGGTCCCAAACCCTTTCTATGTGACATATACACGTGTTTCCTACTATACTTCAGCCACCTACTGTCAGTGTGTTTCCCGCACAAGGGACATCCCATTTTCCCCTTCACCTTGCATCCAGCTAAATTACCATATGCAGGGAAGTCTGAGATTGTCCAGAGAAGCATTTCCTTGAGAGTGAACACAGATTTACTGAAGGCATCATATGTTAGCTCTTTTATGCTCCACAACTGGTTCAAATCCTCTATTAAGGGTTCTAAGTAGACGTCAATATCGTTGCCAGGTTGATGTGGACCGGGAATCAGCAAAGTTAGCATGATATTCTCCTTTTTCATACAAAGATGAGGTGGCAAGTTGTAGTTCACCAGCAGCACAGGCCAACAACTATACATACTATTCTTCATATTAAACGGATTAAACCCATCTGTTGAAAGTCCAAGTCGAAGGTTCCTTTCTTCTGCAGCAAAAGCAGGATACCTATCATTCATCTGGTCCCATGTCACAGAATCTACTAGATGTCTGAGTTTCCCATCCCTGCTCTTGTTAGTAAAATGCCACCTATGGTTTTTGGCCATTTCCTCAGAACTAAACATCCTCTTCAGCCTTGGGATTACTGGGAAGTACCTTAGAACTTTCTGTGGGACACCTTTCTTCACCTCACCAGTGTTCATGTTGACTTTCCACCTAGAAGCTTTGCACTTAGGACAGTTGTCGAGCTTCTTCAATGTCTTCCTGGATAAACAGCAATCATTGATACATGCGTGAATCTTTTCATAACCCATGTCAAAGGACTTTAGAAACTTCTTCACATCATATAAGGAGGTATGTCGTACGTTATCATGTGGTAACATCTTCGGCAAAGTCTCTAGAAGATCATTGAAACTCTTATCAGACCATCCATTCTGGGTCTTCAATCTGAACAGTGACACAATGGCAGACAACTTGATATGGTGTGTGCAGTTTGGATACAGTGGTGTCTCTGCATCTGCTAGCTTAGCCAAGAACTCATCTTCTTCCCTGTCCTCTCCCTCTGCCATCTCACAGAAGTCAGGTGGACTAGCCAAGTCTCCATCTAGATACTCAGCAGCTCTATATAACCCAATAATCTCTTCATTCCACACATTTGATCTCCTTTCACCTTCAGCTACTGAGATGACTTCTCCATGATGGTACCAGTCTTTACGCAGCTTATAATCCTCATCCATCCCTCTTGTTATAAGGTGGTCTACTACATCACTCCCTAAATGACGATCTACATTGCGGCAGTCCTTGCAAGGGCAAATTACCAGCTGTCTTTCTCCTCTATCCGCAGCCACAGAGTTTACAAAATCCCATGCACCTCTCTCGTATGCAGGATCGAGTCTTAAGATAAAGGATTGTTTAAAATCTTAAAAGTCTAAAATCCACAAACAAAAACTTAGTAATCTGTTTATGTTAGATCAGTACCTGCATAGATGAACCCATTTCTTCTCCAACATTTAAATGATCTAACCTTATTTAAGTTGTAAGAACAAGAATTCAAACCGTTGACACAAAAAAATAAGGTGGGTATACACTATGTAAAGGGTTAGTATACACTATGCCACATAAACTCATGCTCATACAAATCAACCAGAACATACACTATGTCAGACAAAAACAAGGTGCTGTTGGAAATCATCAACAATTAAGCCAAGAGGAAATAAATCAACATCAGTTTCATTAGTCTACTATCCATAATAAAATCACATAAACCATAGCAGTTAAACCAAAGAACAAAATTAACCACAGTTTCAATAATCTACTTTAGATAATCTATGGCTGCATATATAAAAGGACAAAACAAAACATCTCACACACAATTAAGAAGACAATAGGAGAAGCATAAGAAATGTGCAACAAACAATATATTTCCAGATGAAACTAACCTGAACTTTGGCCTGAACAAATGTGAAGCTTTAGATGTGGAAAAACCTGTCACGAACACTCGAAAAACAAATAGAGAGTCAGAACACAGAAGAAATTTGTACTTCTCGGGTTGAAAGGGTAAAAGAGATTAGCAAAATACACATTTTAAACTTCGGTGTTTAAGAACCCTAAATCTAATTGATTCACAGAAAATACACAAGAACCGAAATTATTCATGCAAGGAAGTAAAGATTTGTAAGACAAAACAGATATCTGATACGATCAGAGTTTTAATCCCTAGATCTACACTGCAAGTGCACAGACGTGACAGTAGTATATAGGGTATCGAAATCCACAGGGAATCTAGACCTTACGATAGATTGTAGAACGGTCAAGTTAAGCTAGGAGAAATTAATGAGAAACAAAATAGCAAGCAGAAAAGTAAATCAGTAGCAGGAGTGGTTTATAAGCAATCAACTAAAAGCGCTAAGTCTAGGGAGTTCTCAGGAAATCAGACAAGCAGATAAACTATCAGTCAGGATCAAATTAAGTCCGGTTCTAGAACTCAAACACAGATATAGAATTAACCAACTTTCGTTGTGAGAATTCTCTAAGACTAATAGCAGAAATCCAAATTTTTTTGCAATTCCTAACAGATTAAACTAGCATTAAGTGCAGGTTCGATATGTTCACAATTCAATTAAACCAAATTTCTTTGCGGATAATTAAATTGCTCAACCTAAATAGTTCAGATTCTAAACCACACTTTCGTGTCAATTTAATAACCTAAAGTCTAGATCCTAAGTGATCAGGTTAGAAACTAGTATTAAGCACAATTCAGGTTGAAGAACAATTAAATTATGAATCCTAAAGTGATAAATAAATCTAACAAGTCATGAAAACCTTTAAGAGAATCCCTAAACCTAACTATGAATCTACTCAGACATGATTAATGAAACACAAATCATAGAATAAATAGATTGCATAAATAAAGATCAAGAATAAAAGGGGTTCGAAATCTTCTCCAAAAGCGGGAAGCAATACAGGTTCAGATCAGCCCCAAAAGCTCTAAAATCTCTATGCTCAAAGTATGAAAGCGTAGCCTAAACAATGGCTTAAAACCCCTAATATAATGATCTAATCACGGCTGGGGCTTCTTTGTAATTATGAGAAACTTCTAGGCTTTGTTGAAAATTCCAAACTCTTCATTAACCGCCAAGAAAAGCCTTATACGCATGTGTGTCGATCGATGCACGAGGTGTGTCGATCGACACAATACTCTGAAATCGACAGTGAACTCTATCTCTCGGGTTAAATCTCCAAAATTCTCCAGAACACGCCATAATGTCCAAATCCGCTCCAAACGTGTCTAGACCTGAAAACATACATAAAAGTACTACAAAGGACTCTAAAAGACTCGATAAGAAGACATATACCATGGTTAAAAGTCCTAAAAATCATGGTATATCAATATCGATTCTTTGCAATCGATGTGTAAGAACCCTAAGTCTGATAGATTCTCACGAACACCACAAATTTTCAAAACGAAATTGATAGTACCGACTAATAAAAGAAGAATCTTTGGCTAAATACATTCGATTTTGTTCACCGAAGTCAAGCAACACTATTACGAGCTGCTTGGATGTGTATGTGGAAGTAGTTGGCGAGCTCTAGGTTTTTTCGAGACAGAGATTGAGCTGGTTTGATTTTGAGTTAAGTGTGTCTGTAGGAGAGAGACATTGAGATTGAGCTGATTGTTTTGGGGGGGGGGGATTTTTTTAGGGTTCGCGGTATTGAGATTTTTAGCTAAGTATAGCTGGAATAGAAGAGGGGAAAGTTTGCGGGCTACTGAAATATCGCCAAAGTATTGGCGGATTGGGCTAATTTGTGTTCCCGCTTATTAAAACCTTATCTTAGCGTTTAAACATTGCTATTAAAAGTTAAAAAAATCTGAAAATTATCTACAATAGCAGAATGGAAATCCGTGCTATTGTATAATGCTATCAATAAGGATAATTTTTGTAGTGAAGTTTACAAACCATATTTGGTATTAGAGCGTTTTGGTTCGAATCCGATCAAGAGAAATTTTATCAAGAAGACCTAAACCTAGGAGCCGATCGCCGTAAGCCATGGAGGGAGAACAAGCGGTTAAAGGACTAGAGAAAGGAGTTTCTATCCAATGTCCTATGTTGACCACCACGAATTACACAGTGTGGTCAATGAGGATGAAGGCTCTGTTACGGATTCACAAGGTGTGGGAAACCGTAGAAACAAACAAAGGAGATGATGATAAGAAGGATATAGCAATAGCGTTGCTATTCCAATCCATTCTGGAGTCGATGATCTTACAGGCGGGAGAGCAAGAATCACCTAAAGACATCTGGGAGGCTATCAAAGCTCGTCATCTGGGAGCTGGTGGAGTCAAGGAGGCACGACTTCAAACCCTAATGGCAGAGTTTGATAGATTGAAGGTGAAGGAATCGGATACGATCGATAACTTCGCGGGGAAGCTATCAGAGATATCAACAAAAGCCACTGCCCTAGGTGAAGCAATTGAGGAACCAAAGCTGGTGAAGAAGTTCCTAAACAGCTTACCAAGAAGCAAATATATTCAGATTCTAGCTTCTCTAGAACAAGTCCTATACCTAAACACCACAGGTTTTGAGGACATAGTAGGGAGGTTAAAGGATTATGAAGATCGAGTGGGTGAAGAAGAGACACAATCTGAAACACAAGGGATGTTGTTGTTGTTTAACTCAGATCCGAGTTTTGGAGAAAACAGAGGAAGAGGACGAGGCAGGGGAGGTAGACATAGCTCAAGAGGGAGAGGCAGAGGATGTGTTACACAACAAGAAGGTTCGTCTAACACACAAGGTCATACAAAAGAAAAGAAGGATCTTTCTAAGATCATATGTTACAGATGTGATAAGTATGGCCACTATGCATCTAACTGCCCTGAAAGATCCCAAAGGCCTCAAGAAGCAAATAAAGTGGAAATAGAAGTTGCTGATCAATCACTTTATTGAAGGAATTTCTAGCGGTTCTAATCACATTAGGCAATCCTAAGTATAAATTTCATAGCCTAGGATCTAGGGTTCATGTTTATAATTGAATCTACAGAGAATCTCGAATATACATGGATGATTATGCAGCGGAAAGTGAACAGGGATTCGAGATTGAATAGCGCCTCAAGTGCTGCGCCTCTACTGGTATCCACACGCACACAAACTGGAACGGACGGGATGCTAGTGCCGTAGAGATCAGATCTCTTAGAGGTTTTTTAGTTTCTCAGAGGTGGCTGTAAATTTAGTACCGTCCTCGTAAAAGTCGTGCATATATCTCATATATATCGACTTTTATCATGACCTAATTAACCAAGGAACTAACCGCAGTTAATTAAGTCATAAACCAAAATCAGTATTTTGGTTCGCGATGTGTGTCGATCGACACACCATTGTGTCGATCGACACTGCCTCAGAAACTCGCTGTTGAATGTATATCAAATATACATTCACCAGATCATTACACTAATGATCAACCCCATATATTATATCCAGTTTGCTTAGGTGTGTGACCTTGTAGGATCATATAATACTAGCAATGAGTTCTAAACTCATTGATCATAAGTGGCTTCTAGCAAAGCGTTATGATTGCCCAGTATCATATGACTGTCTCATCTCGATAAAACAACTTTCACTTAGAGTAAGTACAATTAATTTCAGGACATTCCCAATAATCTCCCACTTGTACTGGAATCATCTATTCCTATAATCCCTTTGTCTCTATATCTCGATCTGGCATAAGGCAAGAACTGTGTCATCCTTATTAAGCTAGATCATGTTTATCGAATTCTGATTTATACTGATAAAACAAACGACTGACAATCACCTCGTTTGAGCGCGGCCACGCATTTCTCAGTATCAAATCTTCGATAGGTCCTGAGATATTTATCTCCTGTTATATAGGAGGGACAAATCCCATCTTGTTCCATCCATGTTCCTTTCACACTTCATGATACGCCCAATAAATGTCTTTATAGTCACATGTTACGGCTGACGTTTGACAAAGTCAAGATGGACCAATCCATATGTAAGAAAACATGATGAACTTAGGTCTAAGGACTATACTTTATAGTCGTAATGAGAAACTCTTATGACACTCATATAACTATCTTGTAGAGTTCTCATTAACGGGTCAAGTCCGATACTATGTTCTCTAACATATATCTATGTGATTGACTTTAATACTCTTATTAAATGACTTCATGAAACATAGTCATCAGTCACCTCACATACTAGTCTCACGCGGTTATTAATGTCCCATTTTAACAACCTTGACTAGGGACCTACGTAATTTATGTCATCTATTACTTATAGGGTCTCATGATCAAGTCACATACTTGATGACCTATAAAATGTCATAAATTACTTTGGTACTATTATTTAATAACATAATTAAATAATACTGAAACAAATTTCATTAAAATATCATAACCATAATATGTCTACATGAACACCATAACATAACTAAAATAAAAACAACGCCCACTGAAATCAAGATCATATCTTAAGAAATCTAATGCCTATAGAAGCAGTGTGACTCTCATGCTTAGGCCTTGGGAGAAGTTTAGTCAAAGGATCAGCAACATTCTCATCCGTCGGGACTCTGCTGATCTTCACATCTCCTCTATTAATGATATCACAGATATATATGTTTGGACTTCTGGTGTGACCTAGGTTCCTTCGCTTGCGCAATGGCTCTATTGTTGTCACAATACAAAGCCACTGGCTCAGAAATACTAGGAACCACACCAAGTTCAGTGATGAAGTTCTTAATCCAAACAGCCCCCTTTGCCGCTTCAGAAGCGGCGAGATACTCAGCTTCGGTGGTGGAATCTGCTACGGTGTCCTGCTTGGAACTCTTCCAACTAACTGCACCGCCATTTAGACAAAAGATGTAACCAGATTATGATCGGAAATCGTCTTTGTCCGTCTGAAAACTTGCGTCTGTGTAACCACTTACTACAAGCTCATCACTTCCTCCGTACACCAAGAACTTATCCTTAGTATTTCTCAAATACTTCAGGATGTTCTTGACAGCTGTCCAGTGACTTTCACCTAGATCAGATTGGTATCTACTCGTCATACTTAAAGCACAAGCAACATCTGGACGAGTGCAGAGCATGGCATACATGATGGATCCTAGATCAGAAGCATAAGAAATCCTACCCATGCGCTCTCTCTCAGCAGGTGTCGAAGGACACTGCTTCTTGCTAAGAGTAATGCCATAAGACATTGGTATGAAGCCCTTCTTGGAATCTTGCATACTGAACCTGTGTAAGACCTTATCAATATAAGTATCTTGACACAACTCCAATTAACTTGTGATAGGTCAAGAATTATCCCTATTCTACTGCAAGTGCACAGTTAATGCAATCGTAGTATATAAGGTATCGAATCCCACAAGGACTCTCAGTCACACAATAGATTATTAGTAGTTCAGATGAAATTAAGCGAAGCAGATGTGAAAACAGTAAACGAAATAGCAAAGTAAATCAAGTGAGTTGGTAAACAAGAAGGCGAAGCGTTAGGTTTCAGGAGTTCTCAGGAAATCAGGAACGCAAGCAATCAATCTATCTAGATCTAATCAATAACTGTTCTAGAACTCAAACACTGATATAGAATTAACCAAATTCCTTTGCGATAATTCTCTAAGCCTAAGTGCAGCAAACCAAACTTTCGTTTGCGAGAACTAACAGATTAAACTAGCATTAATTCCAAGTTTGATATGTTCACAATTAACCTGAACCAAACTTCCGTTTGCGAACAGTTTAATTGCTTATCTAGGTTCTTTCCAGTTAAATTAACCAACTTCCGCTGAATTAATCAACCTAACATCATAACTCTGATTAGCTACTTCAGATTTAGCATTAAGAACAACTTAGATAAAGAACTAGCAGATATAAATCGCTACAGATTAATTAAACTATAATTCTCTGAAATCCTTAATGAGAATCCTTCAGCCTAACAGGTGATCTACTCAGACATATTCATCGAGACAGAAGATATCATAAGTAGAAAACCGAATATCATATAATCAAATAAGAACTGGGGTTCAAAATCAAGTCTCTTCCGAGATCAGGATCAGCCCCTCAACTTTCTCTGAGTAAAACTTAACGTAAGAAAAGCTTGTAAAAGCGTTCCTAAACATTGGCTTAAAAACTCTATTTATAACCTAAAACACGTTTTGGGGCTTCTTTGTAAATATCAGGAACTTCTGGGAAAAATTGCAATTTCATCATTCTTCATTAAACCGTCGTTTGGCCAATCTCACTGGTGCAACGATCGATGCCATAAGTGTGACGATCGATGCAGATTGGAAATATCAAGAGTGAACTCTATCTCTCGGCCAAATACTCCAATTAGCTCCAGAAAGTGCCAAAATCACCAAATATGCTCCAAATGTGCTTGTACCTAATAAACACCTGAAAAGACTCTAAAACATAGTAAAAGACTCGATAAATAACACATATACCATGGTTAAAATCCCTAAAATCCATGGTATATCAACTCCCCCACACTTAGCTCTTGCTTGTCCTCAAGCAAGACAAAGAACTAAATGTAGTCAAGAGGTTTGAAAACTCTTCAGAAACTCATTTCATCCTAGAAGCTACAATACTCAGATTCTCCTTAGTAAACCACTGAAAGAATCAATTACAGGATATCAAGACCAACATGTACTTCCCCCACACTTAGCAACTGTCCTAGGTAAACTCCACAATCACATTCAAGCATTCAAATTCTCCCTACTGACTTCTGCAAGTATTTAAGTGCGGTCTCACCTAAGGAGTATCGATCAAAGGGCACATGGATTCTTACCTTATCAGCTCTAGACCACCATACTATCTTTCTCTAGTCCCTTTCTTCTCTTTCCCTTCTTTAACAACTGATTTTCCCCACTGGGTATCATTTTATTTTTTTTATCAGTGTTCTTCCCGTTATGGGGTGTACTTTGGACACATTCCATGGATCACATGAGAGAAAATAGTGTTTGCTACCATTCCCATGACCACTTCGGAGTTACTAACTCATCCTCAGTTTATTATCTTTTTTTTTTTTACTTTATAGAAGGGGAGAAGGGAACTAAATAGGATAGGTTGACAGGCTGTGTCAGAACTAACAGGGAATCCGACACAAAGTATACCAAGCCCTTAGGTGAGAAATCTAAGTCAGTATTAAGTTGAAGTCAGTAAAGGATCCTCTGATACCTGAAGTGATGTGGGTGTTCCCAGTAGGTTGATCTGTGATGGGGTTTTCTAATAGTCAGAGATAGATCCTGCAACTTCATCCCAATGGTTACTTAAGTTCCTGCAAGTCTTGTAAATCTTCTCAGAAAATCATAGTTTCTTACTTAAACAGTTTTGACTCAATAAAACAAAATTTTTTGAAAAACGGACTGACTCTTAAGAAAACAGAAAACAAAAGTCAGTAGCACCTCCCCCACACTTAAAACACACTGTCCCCAGTAGTGTCAAGCGAAGGATTGGTAAAAATAACTAAAAAGTGTTAATGGATGTTTGAGTTATGTCGTATTTTACCTCTGTCGCTCAAGCACCGATCGTTGCACTAAGTGCATCGACCGTTACTAGGCGATTTTTCGTTGAGTGTCGATCGTTGCTCAAAGCAGCAACGATCGTTGCAATGCGCATATCGGATCAGACAGCTAGTTAGCAGGTTAGTCCGTCGGTTTATGTCAATTTTTTAAAAACCTGCAGGCTGAAAACACTAGAAACATAGTAAAATCGAAGCAAAAGATGTACCAAATAAAGTACAAATCATCCAAACAGAGTAGAGTCCTAAAAATCAAAAGGAGAAAAGTGCAAAAGAAAAGAAAAAGTCAGAATACAGAACCGAAAGTCTGAATATGGAGACTATGCTCACTCGATCACATCATCTATCCCACCATACAGTGCATCGTCATCGGCTGCCTCAGCTGCGGGATCAGTGGCATCCTCTGGAGATCGCTGTCTACGACGTCGGTCAGGTACGGGCTGATGGATCTGTGGTGGCCTCCTGCAGCTGCAAGTACGCACGAAGTTCCAAAGAACTCGAAACATACCATCTGATCTCTCTCTCCACTCTGCCTCAGAGTATGCACCGTAAGCCATTGCAGGCTCTGGAAAGGGACCCACATCGTCGACTGGGGTAGGCGCTGGCGCAAGAGTAGGGGCAGCAGAAGTCGAAGCTCGTGAGGAAGGCTCTCCCAGCGGATGAGCCATAGTCGGAATCCCACGCTGCGCAGATTCAGGAGGCTGAAATCTCAGTGCCTCTAATGTGTCAATCTGTGTCCATCTGGCAGCAGGAAGCTCTATACCAGTCCTCCCAGTGGTCGGATCAGTGTAAACCCAAATGCGCCCCTCCTTGAGCCAGGTAGCGCTCTGCAAATGGCTGAGATCCAGGAACTCCCGAGCTGTATCACGCTCTGTGCCATGAAGAGGAATCCCACAATACTCAAAAATGGGAGTAAGTAAACTCCCTACCGTCTCAGTACCAGCTCCATCAAACGGCTTCAGCTGCAGATCAACTAAATGCTGTGCGAAAATAGCTCCCAAGTTGAGACTCGCAGTAGGATCTCTCACGCCAGAACCTCTAAACTGATCTCTCAGCCCCATAAACAGCAGCTCCATCTCATATTTGCGCATCTTGTTGGCCTCAAACTTGCAAAGCAAGCTCCAGCACAAGATACGCGAGACATATCGCAGCACCGGATGTATCATCTGCACTACTGGTGTGGTCCTAGAGTTGTATCGACCGCTGCCAATACTCTCCCAGAATGTGCGAGCCTCAACCGGATCCCACTCGAGTGGCATGGCGATGCGCCTCGGCTCAGTACTGAACCCGTAGATCCTGCAAAGATCAAGTAGAGGAATCCGATACCTGACTCCCCAACTCATGAAGGTGAATGCACCCACTGTAGCGCTCCTGTGGTCGGGATCCGAGTAAACCACTCTGCAAGTGGCCAATAACTGCCTGACCAGCTCAGGATAGAGATCATAATGTCGCATCGGCATTGTCCCTAGACCAATGCCTCTGCATACAGCGAGTACCTGCTCATCAATCCCCAGAACCTTGCAGGTGGAGTAGTCAGCGAACTTGGTCGGCTTGAAGATCATCCCACACCAACCACTGTAGAGAAGCGAGTCATACTCGTCCCATCGACTGAGCAATGGCCGCTCGGTGAACTCAGCGGACTTAAAGAAACGTATAAGGTCCTCCGGCCACTGTCTGGTCGTCTGAATCGGTGTGGCGTCCGCTCTGGGCCAAGGTAAAGCAACTGGTGGCCCGTATCTGGCGTATGGTGCGGGTGGCTCTGATTCTCTGCTAAACCATTGAGGCGGTGGGGTGTAGTGTCGTGTTGCTGTGGAAGCTGTAGCTCACTTCTTGCGGGGTTGCCTTTGAGACGCCATCTGCAAAAACAGAGTTCAAACATTTATAAGTCTCGGCAAAAATCTCACTGTGAAATCGCGAAAAGAGGGTTTAAGGTAACTTACCTTGGTCGTGGGTGCAACGATCGTTGCATAGAAGCAACGATCGTTGCATAGAAGCAACAATCGATGCTGGTTGAACCAGATTGATTCCGGTTTAGCTCAACGTACCTTAATTTTCGATTTGAACCAATTGCAACGACCATTGCACATGTGAGCAACGATCGTCACACATCTCCAGACTTGTGTTCTGTATCTAAAAACTAACAAAAACAAATAATAACGTGAAATCCTAAGAAAAACACCAAAAATGAAAAGGAAAAATAATTAAACCTAGCAGTGGGTTGCCTCCCACTCAGCGCTTGTTTTAAGTCATTAGCTTGACTTTTAGAAATGAGGTCAGAATCATGGAGGTTTCAACAGAGACTTTGAGTGTCTCTGTGAATGCCTTATCATCCATGGTGGTGTGTAAGCAGTAGCAGCATGATGTCGTCCAAGGAACGTCGGGAGGAATGTAGGGTGAGATTGACACTTAGGTGTTTTAATGCTCTTTCCTGCATTCAAAACAGTGGAGTCAGGAGGTTTAAACTTAGAGGATTTACGCTTTACCTTTGGCAAAGATTTGATGTTCGGAGCCTTCTGTTTATGAGTAGTTTTAGGCCTTGAAGATGTTAGAATAGGCTCTTGTGGAACCACCATCTTCTTGTCAACCACCACTGTGCATTGAACCACATCTTTAGACTTAACGGGAGCTTTCAGGAATGGTAATGGAGGTTTGTAGGTTCTTTCCTTAGCAGGTCCTTGAGATATGAGCGAAACTGGTTCCTTTCGGGGTGCAACGATCGGTGCATGTGATGCAACGATCGATGCTGTCGTCTCAGCTCGGGTTTCAACTACAGTCTCGGGTTTATCCGCTTCTCGGTCCATTCCAGCCATCTCAGATTCAAATTTCTCTCCTTGGCTTGGTCCCGCTTCAATCTGAACTATCCAAGTCAAGAGATCCATGTCAATCTCTGTTGAGTCAGGTGCATCGAAGCTTTCAAACTCAGGTAATTCAACATCGAATCCCCCTCTGTCTTCCAAAAATTCCACGGCCTTAACTGCTAGACATGATCCATGATCAATCTGTGTGTCATCCTGAATGGGAATGTTGCTGGCATGAGCTTCCTGAGAATCCTTCCTTGGGGTAGAACTTGAAACTTGATCCATCTGTGTGTCCAGCTGCTTCATACGAGTGTTCAAGGATTCAAATTTCTCATTCAAATTAGTGTACAGGTTCTCTAGCTTCGAGCTGAAAGAAGCTGTGTTCTGCTGTTGCTTTTCAATTGATTGTTCTATCATCATCTCTAGTTTGCTCCTTTGTGTAGGAGGTGCCAGATAGGAAGTATAATTATGGTCTCTTGATCCTTGAGCATGCCTAAAACCTTGTCTCTGCTGATGTCCCAATGTATGTCCATAAGAGTCGGCTCCAGCCATATAGTGTACCACTGCAAATTTATCAGTTTTTGCCTCTGCTCGGAACTGTCTCTCCCTAAGTAAGATGTCGTGGATGTCATCTATCTTATTCTGCATCTCAGCTACTTGCCCAACCAATACATGGTAATCTGGTAAGATGGGGTTTCCTTCCCCATCTATTTTCTGACCTTTTGCGTTGCATATGTGACCCTCTTGGTCTCGTAAAACGCCGTTTTCACCGCGAATCAAAATCACAGGCTCCATGGCGCGGAACCTATTGAACGTCTCAGATCTCAGCATCGCTGTTCTCGCCTTGTGTCGATCGATGCGAGGTGAGCAACGATCGATGCAATGCGAATCCCTGCGAATCCAAAAATCAAAAACGTGAGTAAACAAGAAAATTAAAAAGAATGCTTAGTCTAAATCCTAATACTAAATCTATCGGTGAACTCAAAGAGTCCCCGGCAACGGCGCCAAAAACTTGATAGGTCAAGAATTATCCTTATTCTACTGCAAGTGCACAGTTAATGCAATCGTAGTATATAAGGTATCGAATCCCACAAGGACTCTCAGTCACACAATAGATTATTAGTAGTTCAGATGAAATTAAGCGAAGCAGATGTGAAAACAGTAAACGAAATAGCAAAGTAAATCAAGTGAGTTGGTAAACAAGAAGGCGAAGCGTTAGGTTTCAGGAGTTCTCAGGAAATCAGGAACGCAAGCAATCAGTCTATCTAAATCTAATCAATAACTGTTCTAGAACTCAAACACTGATATAGAATTAACCAAATTCCTTTGCGATAATTCTCTAAGCCTAAGTGCAGCAAACCAAACTTTCGTTTGCGAGAACTAACAGATTAAACTAGCATTAATTCCAAGTTTGATATGTTCACAATTAACCTGAACCAAACTTCCGTTTGCGAACAGTTTAATTGCTTATCTAGGTTCTTTCCAGTTAAATTAACCAACTTCCGCTGAATTAATCAACCTAACATCATAACTCTGATTAGCTACTTTAGATTTAGCATTAAGAACAACTTAGATAAAGAACTAGCAGATATAAATCTCTACAGATTAATTAAACTATAATTCTCTGAAATCCTTAATGAGAATCCTTCAGCCTAACAGGTGATCTACTCAGACATATTCATCGAGACAGAAGATATCATAAGTAGAAAACCGAATATCATATAATCAAATAAGAACTGGGGTTCAAAATCAAGTCTCTTCCGAGATCAGGATCAGCCCCTCAACTCCCTCTTCGTAAAACTTAACGTAAGAAAAGCTTGTAAAAGCGTTCCTAAACATTGGCTTAAAAACTCTATTTATAACCTAAAACACGTTTTGGAACTTCTTTGTAAATATCAGGAACTTCTGGGCAAAATTGCAATTTTATCATTCTTCATTAAACCGTCGTTTGGCCCATCTCACTGGTGCAACGATCGATGCCATAAGTGTGACGATCGATGCAGATCGGAAATATCAACAGTGAACTCTATCTCTCGGCCAAATACTCCAATTAGCTCCAGAAAGTGCCAAAATCACCAAATATGCTCCAAATGTGCTTGTACCTAATAAACACCTGAAAAGACTCTAAAACATAGTAAAAGACTCGATAAATAACACATATACCATGGTTAAAATCCCTAAAATCCATGGTATATCAACTTGTTCAATCTATCTCTATAAATTCTTATTCCAAGAATGTATGCGGCTTCTCCCATGTCTTTCATTGAAAAACAACTTCTGAGCCAAGTCTTAACAGACTGAAGCAAAGAAACGTCATTTCCGAGAAGGAGTATGTCATCTACATACAATACGAGAAATGCAACTGCGCTCCCACTAGTCTTCTTGTAAACACACGGTTCCTCTTCGTTCCTGATGAAATCAAACTTTTTGACTGCTTCATCAAAACAAAGATTCCAACTCCGAGATGTTTGCTTCAATCCATAAATGGATCGATGAAGCTTGCATACCTTCCTAGCAGCTTTAGGATCGATGAAACCTTAAGGTTGTGTCATGTACACATCCTCTTCCAGAGTTCCATTAAGACAAGCTGTTTTCACATCCATCTGCCAGATCTCATAATCATAATGAGCGGCGGTTGCTAGGAGAATCCGAATAGACTTAAGCATAGCAACTGGGGAATAGGTTTCTTCATAGTCAATACCATGGATTTGCTTGAAACCTTTTGCCACCAGTTGATATATCATGGTTTTTACCCATTTTAGACCATGATATAGATGTGTTTTAGTGTCTTTTGTCTTTGTTTAGAGTCTTTTACAGGTTAAATCAGGATTGGAGCTAATTGGAGATATTTGGAGCATTTTGGGACTTTTGGGACGTTTTGGCCGAGAGCTTAACTCACTGTTCGTATAATTGATCATGCGTCGATCGTTGCATTCAGAGCATCGATCGATGCAGTCGCGAGATGGGCCGTACACGTCGGTTTGACAAGTATTGAAGATTTACAAAGAAGCCCAAGATAGTTCCAGTATTTACACAGAAGCCCCATCCGAGATTATGCCTATATAATAGAGTTTTTAGAGTTTTTATTAGAAGTTTTGACATACGCTTTATAGTTGGTTTTCATAATTAAGAGCAGATGATTTTTAGAGCTTTTGGGGCTGATCTGAACCTGATTCATCATCCGTATTTGGAGAAGATTTCGAACCCTTTTTACTCTTATTCTTTTATGCAATTTACTTATCATATGATCATGTTTTCATTATCTATGTCTGAGTAGATTCCTAGTTAGGCTTAGGGTTTCTCACATAGGATTTCATGACTTGCTAGACTTGTTCAATTTCAGTTAAGGATTCAAACTATATCTGTTCTTCAATTTAATTGTGCTTAAAGCTAGTTCTAACCTGATCAATTAGAATCTAGATCTTAGGTTGCTAAATACGTCACGGAAGTGGGGTTTAGGAACCAGAACTAATTAAATTGGGCAATTAAACTTTGCGCAAACGGAAGTTTGGTTTAGGATAATTGTGAACATATCAAACTTGGACTTATTGCTAGTTTAATCTGTTAGTTCTCGCAAACGGAAGTTTGGTTTGCTGCACTTAGACTTAGAGAATTATCGCAAAGGAATTTGGTTAATTCTATATCTGTGTTTTGAGTTCTAGAACTGTGCTTAATTAGATCCTTGCTGAATGAACTGTCTGCTAGTCTGATTTCCTGAGAATACCCTAGGTTTGACGCTTTTAATTACTTGCTTTCACAACCAATAATCTCTGCTACTGATTTACTTTCTTGCACTGTTTTCAATACAATCACATTGCTTATTTCTAGTATTCATTCCCTACGGTTTGATTCTCTTGAGACCAAGTGTCCCTGTGGATTCGATAACCCTATATACTACTTTGACATTGCTGTTCACTTGCAGTTTAGTATAGGGATTAATTCTTGACCTATCAAGTTTTTGGCGCCGTTGCCGGGGACTCTTTGAGTCTTCGATAGGACCGAACTTAGGGTTTTACTAGAAATTTTTCGTTTTTCGTTTTTGTTTTTCGTTTTTTTATTATTATTTTGCTAACTTTTTCTCTGTTTCTCTCTGTCGCAGGTACGAATTTCGCCTTGCGTCGATCGTTGCACCCTTGCATCGATCGTTGCTGAGCGATTTGAGATTGAATCGATCGTTGCACTGATAGCATCGATCGTTGCTGGACGATTACAGACAGTTTATGCCAACGCAGAACACTCGAAGTAATCCGAACTCGAGCTTAGTTAATCTCAACCTAGAGGAACTTGGACGTCTAGAGAGGACTATCAGAAGAGAAAAGAGAGAGAGAATGGTTCGAGAACGTCTGATCTTGATACCAGATGCTGAAGGTACCCTGAGGGACCAAGATAACAACCCGTACAATGCTGCTGGGCATCGGGTTGATGCTGAAGGGAATGTCATCCCTGATCCCATTGAACCTGAGCTACGACCGCCAGGGCAAGCTCAAGGTAGAGAGATGGTAGTTCATGAGAGGACACTAGCTGACTACAATAGACCCGATGAGTTTCATGCAAACCGAGCAGCTCTAGTGCTTCCTGCCTTCGAGAGGAATGATTTTGAGGTAAAAACCATCTACTACCAACTGATGAGGCAGATTGCTTTTCATGGTCTTCAATCAGAGCAGCCTATGGATCACATTGACAAGTTTGAGGACATAGTCACTGGCATGAAGTATGAAGGAGTATGCCCGGACTATCTGTTCCTTAAGCTATTTCCGCACAGTCTTGCTGGAGACGCTAGTGCATGGCTGAGACAACTGGCACCTGGTCAGTATACTACTTGGGCAGCCTTAAAGAGTGAGTTCCTGCGCCACTTCTACGATGCTGCGCGCTCAGATCAGTCCAGACAGGACATACTCACCTTCTCCCAAGGAGCTGTGGAGCCTTTGACAACCGCCTGGATGAGATTTAAGCAATATCAGCGTGATTGTCCACACCATGGATTCACAGAAGTACAGCTGATTGGTATTTTCTTCAGAGGAATAGATCTTCCTTATCAGACTGCGCCGGATAATTCCAGTGATGCCAATTTCAGCACCAGAACTCCTACACAAGCTAAACGGTTGATAGAGAATCTGATTGGCAGCAACAGTTGCAAAACAATGGATGAAAGGAGGAAGAAATCTGGTGGAACCGTAGAGAATTCTGATATAGCTAACATAAGATCCAGATTGGACACAGTTTACAATCTTCTGACAAGTAAAAAAGCTGTCCACTTTGCCCAAGATGTAGAGGTGATTCAGACTGAGGAGGACACTCAGGAAGAAGAAGTGAATTTCATAGGAGGTTCCGGTTTCCAAGGTAATAGATTTAACAATCAACAGGGGAACAGATTCTCAAATGGAGGACAAAATGGTGGTTTTCAGAAGACCTATGGACAAGGTACTCAGAGAACCTATGGATCTACATCCTATCAGACTCCTCCTGCACCTACAGCCCATGAGAGAAAAATGGAGGCTATGATGGAGCAAATGATGGAAAGTCAAACCAAGCTTTCTGTAGACAACAACAAGAAGCTGGACGCTGTCTATCAGGACCTCAATGGGAAATTTGAGACATTGAGCACTCACATGAAGCAGTTGGACACTCAGGTGAATCAGATGTCCAGCTCACTGAAAGAAAAAGGGGTTGCAGACACTCATATTAAGGCCTGGTCTGTACTGATTAATGATGGATCTTATCTAGGGGAGAAATTTGAGCTAAGTACAGCTGAGTTGGTGACTGAGGAAGAATTTTCGGATTTCTGTGAAAAACTCTCGGGTGGAAGTTGTGATGATCGCGATGCAACGATCGATACACATATGGCATCGATCGATGCAGGTCGTGAACAAGCAGAGAATCCGTGGGATGAAAATGAGATTGATGCAGAACTAGCCCGCCTATTCCCTGATACATCTGAAATCACTCCAGAGGATGTTTATGCACGAGCTATTTGGCACTGTCCCAAGGTGTCTGAAGTGATTAAACAAGAGATTGAAGAGCTGAAAAGGCTAGAAAAGAGTGGTGAAGACTTGGAAGAAATTCCATCATCTGATGATCCACCTTATCATCCATGTGTTCAGAAATATTTGAACAAGATGTTGCCATTAGATGAAGAGCTGAGAGAATGGGTGATAGTAGTTCCTCAGCATATTAGTGATGTTCTGTTAACTAAGGTCCCAAAGAAACTGCCTGATCCTGGAGTCTTTGTACTTGATTGTTCTATCTTTGAGGACAGTTTTAGGCGTTCTCTGTGTGATTTAGGAGCTGCTGGGAGCATAATGCCTTACTCTGTGGCAGAGAAGCTGGGTATGTTGGATTTTGCTCCTACTAGGACACGTCTTATCCTAGCTGATCAGTCCATGCGAGTTCCTGAAGGGATCCTTATTTATATTCCGGTAAGAGTTGGAAACTACTTAGTTCCAACGGACTTCCTTGTGCTGAAATATGCCTGCGATCCGGATGAAGCTTTATTGCTTAGGAGACCATTCTTGGCTACAGCAGGAGCTGTGATTGATGTTAGACAGAGTCTAATAGACCTCCACCTGGGAGATGAGACACTGCGATATGAGATGGAGAAGCTGCGGAAGCCACTGATAGATGGACAGACTTTCAAGATCTTGGAAGCAGATGATGAGCAGCTGAATGAGACTGTGATAATAGATCCTGGAGCGCATTTTACTCCATCTTTTCTTGGACTGAAGCATTCTGCAACAGCCTATTCTCCGCCATGGATGAGGAGACTTGAACAGAGACAGAAAAAGTCTCTGTCAGGATCTTCCGGAGCCTGAAAGATCTTGCGCGTCCGGTCAAGCTATTGACCTTAAACAAGCGCTGGGTGGGAGGCAACCCACCGATAGGTACTAGTGTTTTTCTTTTTAATTTTTGGTGTTTTTGTTAGGATTTTACGTTTGTCTTTGTTTCTGGTGCAGTCATGTTTGCAGGTCTCGGATTAAATCGCAGTGCAACGATCGATGCATTTCTGCATCGATCGTCACAACACGAAAGGAATCGCATTGCAGCGATCGTTGCGGTCCTGAGCAACGATCGACCATACACGAAAGTCGCCAAGTAACGGTCGATGCATCTAATGCACCGATCGATGCTGTGCGACGGAGGTAACCCGACAGACATAAACTCACCTTTTCAATTTTTTTATTTTATTTTCTTTTTTTTTACCGATCCTTCGCTGGACACTACTGGGGACAGTGTGTCTTAAGTGTGGGGGAGGTGCTACTGACGTTTATCTTTCTGTTTTCTTAAGAGTCAGTCCGTTTTTCAAAATTTTTTGTTTTATTGAGTCAAAATTGTTTAAGTAAGAAACTATGATTTTCTGAGGAGATTTACAAAACTTGCAGGAACTTAAGTAACCATTGGGATGAAGTTGCAGGATCTATCTCTGACTATTAGAAAACCCCATCACAGATCAACCTACTGGGAACACCCATATCACTTCAGGTACCAGAGGATCCTTTACTGACTTCACCCCTAATACTGACTTAGATTTTCTCACCTAAGGGCTTGGTATACTTTATGTCGGATTCCCTGTTAGTTCTGACACAGCCTGTAAACCTGTCCTATTTAGTCCCCTTCTCCCCTTCTATAAAGTAAAAAAAAAAAAAAAGAGATAATAAACTGAGGATGAGTTGGTAACTCCGAAGTGGTCATGGGAATGGTAGCAAACACTATTTTCTCTCATGTGATCCATGGAATGTGTCCAAAGTACACCCCATAACGGGAAGAACACTGATAAAAAAAAATAAAATGATACCCAATGTGGGAAAAATCAGTTGTTAAAGAAGGGAAAGAGAAGAAAGGGACTAGAGAAAGATAGTATGGTGGTCTAGAGCTGATTAGGTAAGAATCCATGTGCCTTTAGATCGATACTCCTTAGGTGAGACCGCACTTAAATACTTGCAGAAGTCAGTAGGGAGAATTTGAATGCTTGAATGTGATTGTGGAGTTTACCTAGGACAATTGCTAAGTGTGGGGGAAGTACATGTTGGTCTTGATATCCTGTGATCGATTCTTTCAGTGGTTTACTAAGGGGAATCTGAGTATTGTAGCTTCTAAGATGAAATGAGTTTCTGAAGAGTTTTCAAACCTCTTCACCATGTTTTAGTTCTATGTTTTGCTTGAGGGCAAGCAAAGGCTAAGTGTGGGGGAGTTGATATATCATGGTTTTTACCCATTTTAGACCATGATATAGATGTGTTTTAGTGTCTTTTGTCTTTGTTTAGAGTCTTTTACAGGTTAAATCAGGATTGGAGCTAATTGGAGATATTTGGAGCATTTTGGGACTTTTGGGACGTTTTGGCCGAGAGCTTAACTCACTGTTCGTATAATTGATCATGCGTCGATCGTTGCATTCAGAGCATCGATCGATGCAGTCGCGAGATGGGCCGTACACGTCGGTTTGACAAGTATTGAATATTTACAAAGAAGCCCAAGATAGTTCCAGTATTTACACAGAAGCCCCATCCGAGATTATGCCTATATAATAGAGTTTTTAGAGTTTTTATTAGAAGTTTTGACATACGCTTTATAGTTGGTTTTCATAATTAAGAGCAGAGGATTTTTAGAGCTTTTGGGGCTGATCTGAACCTGATTCATCATCTGTATTTGGAGAAGATTTCGAACCCTTTTTACTCTTATTCTTTTATGCAATTTACTTATCATATGATCATGTTTTCATTATCTATGTCTGAGTAGATTCCTAGTTAGGCTTAGGGTTTCTCACATAGGATTTCATGACTTGCTAGACTTGTTCAATTTCAGTTAAGGATTCAAACTATATATGTTCTTCAATTTAATTGTGCTTAAAGCTAGTTCTAACCTGATCAATTAGAATCTAGATCTTAGGTTGCTAAATACGTCACGGAAGTGGGGTTTAGGAACCAGAACTAATTAAATTGGGCAATTAAACTTTGCGCAAACGGAAGTTTGGTTTAGGATAATTGTGAACATATCAAACTTGGACTTATTGCTAGTTTAATCTGTTAGTTCTCGCAAACGGAAGTTTGGTTTGCTGCACTTAGACTTAGAGAATTATCGCAAAGGAATTTGGTTAATTCTATATCTGTGTTTTGAGTTCTAGAACTGTGCTTAATTAGATCCTTGCTGAATGAACTGTCTGCTAGTCTGATTTCCTGAGAATACCCTAGGTTTGACGCTTTTAATTACTTGCTTTCACAACCAATAATCTCTGCTACTGATTTACTTTCTTGCACTGTTTTCAATACAATCACATTGCTTATTTCTAGTATTCATTCCCTACGGTTTGATTCTCTTGAGACCAAGTGTCCCTGTGGATTCGATAACCCTATATACTACTTTGACATTGCTGTTCACTTGCAGTTTAGTATAGGGATTAATTCTTGACCTATCACCAACCTAGCTTTGTATGTCTGAATATTACCATCCACATCAATTTTCTTCTTGAAAATCCATTTACACTCAATGGCTTTTGCACCATCGGGTAAATCAACCAAAGTCCACACTTGGTTCTGTGACATGGATCCCATTTCGGATTCAGCGGCTTTCAGCCACTTTTCGGAGTCAGGGCTCATCATCGCTTCTTCAAAATTCGCAGGCTCGTCACTGTCAATGATCAACAGATCATGACAATTAGTTACGAGAAATTCATATCTCTCGGGCTCGTGACGGATCCTTTCGGATCTGCGAACTTCAGGCTCCACATGTGTGGTTTCTACAACTCTTTGTAGATCCAACTGATGCTCTTCCTCAATGGGTTAAGTGGTCTCCTGTGGTTCTCGATCTTCTTCGAGTTGTACTTTAGTCCCACTGTTCTTCTTGGAAAGAAACTCTCTTTCAAGAAAGACACAGTTCCGAGCAACAAACACTTTGTTCTCGGATTGGTTGTAAAAGTAGTAAGCCTTGGTTTCCTTTGGATAACCAACGATGTAGCATTTATCAGATTTGGGTTCGAGCTTATCAGTGATTAATCGCTTAACATAAGCCTCACAACCCCAAATCTTCAGGAAAGACAAGCTAGGAACATTTCCAGTCCACATCTCATGTGGTGTCTTTGCAACTGATTTTGATGGAACCCTATTTAGTGTAAACGCAGACGTTTCTAGAGCATATCCCCAGAAGGATAATGGAAGATCTGAGTGACTCATCATTGATCGAACCATATCTAATAAAGTCTGATTCCTCCTCTCGGAAACTCCATTCCATTGGGGCGTTCCAGGAGGAGTGAGTTGTGAAACAATTCCAAAATCTTTCAGATGATCACTAAATTCTTGGCTTAAGTATTCACCTCCACGATCTGATCGAAGAGCTTTAATACTTTTTCCAAGTTGATTATGTACTTCATTTTGGAACTCTTTGAACTTTTCAAAAGATTCTGACTTGTGTCTCATTAGATAGAAATAGCTATATCTACTGAAGTCATCAGTAAAGGTAATGAAGTACCGAAAGTTTTCTCTGGCATTAATGCTCATTGGGCCGCACACATCAGTATGTATAAGGCCCAATAAGTCATTGGCCCTTTCATTTTGTTTGTTGAAAGGGGCATTGGTCATTTTACCCAATAAACAAGATTCGCATTTCTCACATGATTCGTAATCAAATGAGCCCAAAAGCCCATCACTATGGAGCTTCTGAATCCGTTTCTCATTTATGTGGCCCAAACGACAATGCCAGAGAAAAGTCTGATTCGTGTCATTTGACTTGAATCTCTTGGTACTAATGTTATAGATTGGCACGCTTTGGTTTAGAACATAAAGTCCATTAGAGAATGGACTGCTACCATAAAATATATCAATGTAATCAAATGAACAACATTTATTCTTAATTTAAAACTGATATCCTTCCAAATCCAAACAAGGAATAGAAATAATATTTCTGCTTATAGCAGGTACATAGTAGCAATTATTGAGTTCTAAAACCAATCCAGAAGGTAAAGACAAATGAAATGTTCCTACGACTAATGCAGCAACTCTTGCTCTATTTCCCACGCGCAGGTCCACTTGTCCTTTCTCCAAAGTTCTACTGTTGCTTAGGCCCTGCATATTTGTACAAATATGAGCACCACAGCCGGTATCCAATACCCAAGAAGTAGAACCAGAAGTAGTAACATTTACTTCTATAACATAAATACCTGAAGATGAAGTCTCGAAATTCTTCTTCTTCTTCTTTTTCTCTTCCAAGAATTTGTTGCAGTTTCTCTTCCAATGCCCAAGCTCATTACAGTAATGGCACTTATCAATCTCAGATGGGCCGGGCTTGGGTTTGGAAGAAGACACAGGCTTATCCTGATTCGCAATCTGGACGGCCTTGCTCTTTCCCTTTTCCTTGCCAAGTTTCTTAAACTTCTTACCCCCTTGTACCATAAGTACATTTGAGTGCCCTTCTTGATATTAGGCTCAGTTGTTTTGAGCATGCCATGCAGTTCAGTCAACGTCTTCGTCAAGTTGTTCATGTTATAGTTCATAACAAATTGATCATAGCTTGACGGCAGTGACTGCATGATGATGTCAGTAGCCAACTCTTGGCTAATGGGACAATCCAGTTTCCCCAGGTTATCAATATAACCCATCATCTTTATGACATGAGGACTAACTGGACCGTCCTTTGGTAGCTTGCATTCAATGAGAGACTTAACCGTCTGGTATCTCTCAGTTCGTGCCTGCTCCTGAAACATACTTTTCAGGCTAGTGATCATCTCCATTGGCGACTCCACGTTCTCGAATTACTTCTGCAAGTCCGAGTTCATGGTAGCCAACATGAGACAACACACATCGACCACATCATTAGAATGCTTATCCCAAGCACTCCTTTCTGCATGTGCGGCACTGGTCCTCGGTTTTTCAGGGAGAACATTATCCAGGACATAGTCCTTTTTCTCTTTCTTGAGAACAATTCTCAAGTTCCGATACCATTCGAGAAAGTTGGATCCATTTAACTTGTCCTTCTCAAGGACGGATCGCAGGGAGAAAGTATTGTGATGAGTGTTAGTCATAGCTGAAATGAAAGAAAAGAAAGAGGTTTAGTTATGATGTTCAAGAAATGATAAATCTTAAATATTAAGAAAACTCGCATTATATTCAAAACAATGTTTCCTCAAATGAATATAATGATCCAAGACCCATACTTCACTAAAACTTGAGTGAGCTTTGGTTCATCGCCCAAATTTCAGCTATCTAGGTAAGCAACAACTTTGCCAGTTATATCCAATATAACTCTTGGTTGTGGATTGACATCTCATGTCCAATCCACCCGATGTCTCTGGGCCCAAAACGATTTTGATGGCCCAGTCAAGTAAACCAATCTCTTAAGTCATGTAATTGTTGACGCCTTGCACTGCAAAACCATCAACACGATTACCTCATGTCTTACTCATGTCATTGTGGACAGCTTGCTTTGGCAAGCCCATCGCACAATGAAACGAGTCTTGACAGTTGACAAGATTGGAAAGACATCGAAATTACTTGATATTTAGTTGAGTAACGGAACTATTTAAAACAACTAATTTTATTAAGTTTTAATTATTCTAAGAATTGGGTTTAATTTTGGTTCGGTTCTGTGATTTCAGGTTCAATAACCGAAACCATCGGATCCTGTGTCGACCAACACTACTTTAGCGTCGATCGACACAATCCTACCAAAACCAATTTTGCGATAACCGATCAATCCAATTGACCCGGTTTCAATAACCGGTCAGTGTTGATCGACACTACATTAGTGTCGGTCGACACCAACCAAATCAAACCAATCGCAATAAACCGTTCTAAGCAGTTTAACCAACTTTAACCAAGCTCGATAACCTGTCCAATCCAATTGAACCGATTAAACTTATTCGCAAGGTCTGTTTCGACCGACACAACTCTTGTGTCGATCGTCACTATAGGGCATCAGGAACTTCAATCTTTATGATTGAAACCTAAAATTTTATTCGGGTTTTCATTCTATGTCGATCGACACCGGATTGGTATCGATCGACACCATGCAAAAAACCCTAGAATCGTTTTCGAACAAAAAACCTTAAAACGAGATTACTTTGATCAAACCTCAATTTAGCATGCATATATCATATATACAACGATCGAGATTCAACTAATCTAATCAACATGCTACAGATTCAACTGGAACCCTAAGGCTCTGATACCACTGAAGGAATTTCTAGCGGTTCTAATCACATTAGGCAACCCTAAGTATAAATTCCATAGCCTAGGATCTAGGGTTCATGTTTATAATTGAATCTACAGAGAATCTCGAATATACCTGGATGATTATGCAGCGGAAAGTGAACAGGGATTCGAGATTGAATAGCGCCTCAAGTGCTGCGCCTCTACTGGTATCCACACGCACACAAACTGGAACGGACGGGATGCTAGTGCCGTAGAGATCAGATCTCTTAGAGGTTTTTTAGTTTCTCAGAGGTGGCTGTAAATTTAGTACCGTCCTCGTAAAAGTCGTGCATATATCTCATATATATCGACTTTTATCACGACCTAATTAACCAAGGAACTAACCGCAGTTAATTAAGTCATAAACCAAAATCAGTATTTTGGTTCGCGATGTGTGTCGATCGACACACCATTGTGTCGATCGACACTGCCTCAGAAACTCGCTATTGAATGTATATCAAATATACATTCACCAGATCATTACACTAATGATCAACCCCATATATTATATCCAGTTTGCTTAGGTGTGTGACCCTGTAGGATCATATAATACTAGCAACGAGTTCTAAACTCATTGATCATAAGTGGCTTCTAGCAAAGCATTATGATTGCCCAGTATCATATGACTGTCTCATCTCGACAATACAACTTTCACTTAGAGTAAGTACAATTGATTTCAGGAAATTCCCAACATTTATATGCATGAGATTGTGTTTCTGAATGAAGAAAGTATCATACCTAAGAAGTATGAATCCGAAAATGGAGAAGAAGGTTTATGGTACTTAGACAATGGAGCAAGTAATCACATGACAGGTAACAAGCATTACTTCTCTGAACTTAATGAAAACATCAAAGGAAAGGTGAAGTTTGGAGATGGATCTTGCATATAAATTGGTGGAAAGGGATCCATCTTATTTCAAAGCAAAACAGAGGAGCAACAGCTTGTTACAGACATCTATTACATTCCTGAATTAAATAGTAACATCTTAAGTTTAGGACAAGCCACAGAAGCTGGTTGTGATGTTAGAATGAGGATGAATTACTTTACTCTACATGATCCACTGGGAAGACTAATAGCGAAAGTCATAAGGTCTCAAAACCGGCTTTACAAGATTAGTCTCAAGATTGGGAAACATGTATGTTTGCAAGCAAAGTTGGGTGAAGAGAATTGGAGATGCAATGAGAGGTTGGGTCATGTAAACTTAAAGAATATTGCAGCCATGTCTAAACAAGAGATGGTTAGAGGACTACCAGAGATTAAGGAAGAGAAGCAGCTCTGTGAATCTTGTCTGGTAGGGAAACAAACTCGCCAGGTGTTTCCAAAAGCAACGATGTTTAGAGCTTCAAAAGTGTTGGAACTCTTACATGCTGATTTATGTGGACCCCTCACACCTTCCAGCATTGATCAAAACAGATACATATTTGTGATCATTGATGACTTTTCAAGATATATGTGGATTATCTTGTTAAAGGAGAAGAGTGAATCATTTGAGAGATTCAAAGGATTCAAAAGCGTGGTTGAAGGAGAAACTGGAAAGGAAATCAAGACTCTAAGAACAAATAGAGGTGGATAGTTCACATCAAAGGAGTTTAATGACTTATGCGAGAACAATGGCATCAAACGCCATCTCACTGCACCTTACACACCACAACAGAATGGTGTAGTGGAGAGAAGAAATAGGACTTTGATGGAGATGACAAGGAGAATTCTTAAAGCAACAAAAGTACCAAATTACTTATGGGGTGAAGCTATAAGACATGCTACTTATGGCATTAACAGAGTACCTACAAGAGCTCTTGAGAATAAAACTCCATATGAGTGTTTTAAAGGAGTAAAACCCAATATGGAGCACCTAAGAGTCTTTGGCTGTCTAGCTTATGCAAAGGTAGAAGGAGCTAATCTAAAGAAGCTAGATGACAGATCACAAACACTTGTGCATCTAGGGATTGAGCCAGGATCCAAAGCATACAGACTGTACAATCCCACAACAAGAAGGATTGTGGTAAGCAGAGATGTTATCTTTGATGAGAAAGCAGGCTGGAATTGTAATGAAACAAGGAGAGATTCGATCATGAGTCCGGGGATGTTTCATATGAGATGGGGTGTTGTTGTAGATACAGGATAGGGTCCTGTAATAGTCACGCACGATCAAGAACCAGAGCATGAACTAATGCAGATGACGATCATGGGTTCAACAATCACGAGCAAGGTGACGTTGAACAGGGTAACGTTCTTGTGCAAAACAACGATGATCATGATGAGGTAGAGGAAGAAGTTCAACAAGAACAGCCTCTAAAGAGATCTACAAAAACGGTGAGTAGATCGATTTATCTTGATGATTATGTGTTGTATCAAGCTACAGTTGAGAGCGAGATGTTGCTACTCTCAATTAACAATGAGCCAAGGAACTTTAAGGAGGCTGAAAGCTTGAAAGAATGGAGAGTTGCATGCTTGGAGGAGATAGTTTCTATCAATAAGAACAAGACATGGAATCTTGTTGATAGAACAAATGACATGAAGGTCATTGGTCTAAAGTGGATATTCAAAATCAAGAAGAATGCAGATGGTTTAATCAATAAGTACAAAGCAAGACTTGTGCCTAAAGGGTATGTTCAAGAAGAAGGTGTAGACTTTGATGAAGTTTTTGCACCAGTAGCAAGACTTGAAACCATACGCTTACTTATTGGATTGGCAGCTTCTCATGGATGGGAAATTCATCACTTGGATGTAAAGACAGCTTTCTTACATGGAGATCTAAAAGAAAATGTCTTTGTTGAGCAACCTGAAGGTTTCTTGGAGAAAGGTCAAGAACACAAAGTGTATAAGTTATCAAAATCTTTGTATGGTCTAAGGCAGGCGCCAAGGGCTTGGAACACTAAGCTAGATCGGATCTTAAAGGAGATGAGATTCAAGAGATGCACAAAGAAATATGATGTGTATCACAAAGAAGATGGGAATTCACTTCTCATTGTGGCAATTTATGTTGATGACTTATTCATAACAGGAAATACATTCAAGGTGATACAAGAGTTTAAAGAAGGTATGTCATCTAAGTTTGAGATGTCAGATCTTGGTAAACTCACTTACTATCTAGGAATTGAAGTATACCAAGGAGAAGATGGAATTGAGCTTAAGCAAGAAGGCTATGCTCAAAGAATTCTAAAGGAAGCTGGATTAGAAGGATGTAATCCAACACAAATTCCTATGGAATTCGGATTGAAGGTCTCTAAAGCCTTAAAGGAAGAAGAGATAGATCCAACTACATATAGAAGAAACATTGGATGCCTAAGGTACCTTCTGCATACAAGACCAGACTTAGCATTTTCAGTAGGATTTGCTAGCATGTATATGCAGAATCTAAGGAAATCACATGAAGAAGTGATAAAGCAGATCCTAAGGTATCTAAGAGGAACAGTGGGTTATGGTCTGAAGTTCCGGCGTGACACAGCTAAAAGGCTTGTGGGATACAGTGACATCAACCACAACATTGATCCAGACGATGGGAGAAGTACAACGGGTCACATGTTCTATCTTGGCTCGTCACTTATCACATGGTGTTCACAAAAGCAGAACACGGTATCCCTGTCTTCGTGTGAGGCCGAGTTTATGGCAGCAACAGAAGCAGCTCGACAAGCCATTTGGTTACAAGACTTACTTAGTGAGATCACAAGCTGGAAATCTGAAAGAGTGCTTATCAGGATTGATAACAAGTCAGCCATTGAACTCACTAAGAATCCTGTGTTTCATGGAAGAAGCAAACACATTCATAAGCGCTACCATTTCATACGAGAATGTATTGAAAGAGAGCAAGTTGATGTGGAGCATGTACCAGGAGTGGAACAAAAGGCGGACATCTTGACAAAGGCGTTGGCAAGAATCAAGTTCAAAGAGATGAGAAGTTTCATAGGAGTTCAAAACCTATCTAAGCTTGAGTTGAAGCTTAAGAGCGAAATTGTTGGATAAGCTTCAATATTAGAAGAAAAAGAAAATTTTCTATTAAGTTGTTTAGGAGATTTTCTTGTTAAGAGTAGGATCGTTATCTATTCTTATTAGGTTTTCCTTTTCTCATTAGGTTAACAAAGTTGTGTTAAGCCTATAAATAAAGTCGTTGAGTTGTGACAATCTTATGAGATTTGAGAGAGAAAATTGTTTAGTTTTGAGAGAGTTTCTAAGCAATCAATAAAAGAGAGTCATTCTTTTATATTCTTGAATCACAAGTTTATAAACCATATACTGAACCCCATGCACTCGCGGGGATATGAGTTCATTAGTGAGTATTCGTTAGATAAATAGGCTTAGTTTTGCTTTTGTAAATGATTTGAGCCTCTCAAGGCCCATTAGGAAATTTAAATGAGGTAAAGGAGTTGTGTCTAACTAATTCTAGTTTACACTACCTTCAATTATTGAAACTGAAAGGTTTAATTTCCGTTGATTAAAAAGGGTTTAATTTCCAATAGTATCGAGTGAGAGATATTTTTATTCGAAAGAATAGTCTTGTCTCGTGCAAGTGGAAGTGGCTGGATCGTCCCACAAGTGCCACTTGTCCTCCATAACAAATTTCCAAAAGTATACAAAGAATCCAAATGAAAAAAAATTATGGACCATCCATAAACTGAGAGGGTTGGGTCCTCCACTCTTTAGAAAGGAAACAAGAATAAGTAAAGTAGGGTTAGAGAGAGACAAGGCAAAAAAGTAGTTAAGGGACCCAAAAGTGGAGAAACAAAGCAAATCTAAAGTGGGAGACAGTTGTTTATGTTTCAAGTAGTGTTGTTGTTGTTCTATGTCCAATCCACAAAACAATCTTGCCTCTTGTCTGCAACTAGGAAACCTCTTCAATTCCTACTGATAATCACAACTTTTAACATTGGTAAAATAAAAGTTAAATCGATCTAACCATAACATTTGTTAAAGGGCTAAATAGGCCGTTAAATAACAAAACCCTGTTCGTTTATAAGATGCATGCGTCAAAAAAAAATCAAAGGAAAATTAAATTATTTTAGACGCAAGAGTTTGGAGAGAGTGAAGACTATCACCAACACCATCATAAAAGTAATCGTAAGGTTTGGTGTCGCTGCCGCTGTTTCTTTACAGCGTCCATTACGGCAGTGGACGCTGACGCATACGTCTTATAAATGAACAAGGCTAAAGTAGTTCATTTTCTGATGATCAAGACCAAAAGTAAACATCTAGATGGTGTAAGCCTTTTTTAGAACATAACTATGACATAGAATGTTTTAAGCGACCAATACAAAACAGATACAAGAAGTCAAGAATTTGATGATTCAGAATTAACACATCTATGGATTCATAAATCAGAATGATGGAGAAGAAACTAAGAAATTAAAAAAAAAAACCATCTATCTCTTCTCATCTCTCCTTCAGTTTCTTCTGGCTTTATATTAGAAACAAACAACAACAACAACAGCAACAACAACAACAACAACGCACCGAGGAAGACAGAAACAGAGAAACAGAGTGTTTTGTGTTTTTGATTTTTTCGCCATCGTCCTTAGTTTATTAGTTTCACGGGGATTGAGCAGGAGCAGAGGAGTTCATCAGTGTGGTCGGGCCAAGCGGATCCTTTGCATCGCAGTTCTTGTTGTTGTTCTCACCAAGAACGGTGCTGCATCCCGAGCTGCTGTTAGAAAGAGAACCAAATGCTGACTTTTGCAAGACTCCTGTTGGAGAAGAACCAAACTTGGGACTATTCGTCGTGCTGTTTAGTACCTCACCAAGAGGACCTCCCATGGAGTTATTATTACCCCATGAGATTGGTATCCAGTTATTCGCCTTTTTCGCAGGCTCAAGAAACTCAGTGTTGACGCCTAATCCCATGTGAATAGCAGGATCAAACTCACGCGACAACCTTAACGGCGAGAGAGCTAGTTTATCTTGAACAGGGGAAGATGGAGCCATGGGGATTGACATTGAGAGCTGAGTCCAATCCGATTTCAGCTCTTCTGTCCACGAATCGACATTTTGGTGATTGTCCGAGTGCTTTGCTTGGTTGCTGAAGTCAAGATATGATCCAAAGCCTTTTGAGGAGTTTACGTAGGAGGGTTGTTTATGCGATGGGTTAAGTAACGAATCAGAGGAGATGAGTCCGAATTCGAAAGGGTTATTGCTTTGTTTCTGATGAGATTCCTTTGGTTGTGAGTTCATTGTGGCAGGAAAAACTGAAGCCCCTCGAGCATTTTGAACTCTGTTATTGCAACAAAACAACCATTCAGATTTTCACAATAGGTTTTGATATATCATTGACTCAAGGAAAGGAGAGTCAATAGTTCATAAAAGCAAATTCAAATACATGGAATCCTAAGCCTCTCAATTAATAAGGAGTGGTCACCATCACAAAAGATGCAGTAATAATGTGTGGGTCTACTTACTAATAGGCCAAAGAAGAAAGTAAGAAAAAGGTAAGAACATTAAAACTTAGGAATATGCAAATTTGTTTATATCAAAAAGGAAAAATAAAAATAAAAAAAAGATTTTTTAACTTATTTACCTGTTAGCCAACGAATCTGTTGAAGAAGGATTGGCATGATGATGAGTCCCAATGGCGGCGAGGCTATTGTTATTATCTGATCCACTCATCGCAACCGCAGCCGCCGCCTTGGACGCAGCAGCAGCGGTAGAAACCGCGGCAGCATTAGTATTGTGGCCATTTTGGCCTTCCACAGGCTTTCTTGAACGATGGCGGCCTCGGTTAATGTGTCGTTCACAGTACTTTTGGTCGGGAACAGCATCCCTCGAGCACCGCCATTTCTTTCCATCTGTCCGGCGACATCTCCCGGGCTCGGGATCCATGTTGCCACCGGAAAAGCCCAGATGAAAAGAGTCCCATCCAACTACATAAACACACCCAAAAGGAACCTCTCATAATACAACCATTAAAAAAGCACGAATCTTTAATAGTCCCATTGAAGTTTAATATGTTAAGATAACAACTTGAGAGGCTAGCATAACGTTGATTCTTGGCGGCAGTAAAAAGAAATCAAACTATTGAACAACATGATAAAGTCAAAGATAAGGAGAAGGAGCTTACAGGAACTAGGAGGCAAGGATCCATAAGGGAAAAAGGATTTCTTGAGAGAGAGGAGCAAAGTAGATGGCACAGGGACATTGGCTGTGATGTATTTGTAGATCAACGCCTGTTGCTCTAGCTCAGCCCATTGAGTCAATGAAAAAGGTCCTTTAACTCCTGTCAACAAGTTGCCATGCATGCTGCTTGTGTTCATCATTCCTCCTAAACCATATCCTGACACAAACACAAACCCAAAACCACTTCTAAGATTTGACATAAACCCCATTTCACCAAATCAAGCTCTAAGCACAATCCATGTAGTGATTTTAAAATTTGACAGAACCCATATAGTGTACGAAAGTAAATATCTTAAGATTGAAAAAAAAAAGCATTTCATTAATTCATTCTCTAAGCAAAACCCATGTGAAAAGTAACTTAGGTAAAAAGGAAAAATAGAGTGCTTTTATTCAGACCTGAGTTTCTACAGTACTGAAGATAAGGCGAGACATCTGATTTGTCGGAAGCAGAGGAGAAGCTAAGCATATGTTCTTGTCTGCGAGGATCGATAGAGGTAGATCTCAAGAGAGGTATGCCTTGATGAAACGAGAGCGTTTTAGCTGCAGCGGTGGAGGAAGAGAATCCATCTGTTGATGTTCTTGAAAGCTTCGAGCTCCTCCAGCAATCTTCACCGTCCAAACAGGATCTCTCTTGCTTGTTGCTGAAACCAGATCCGAGTTCTGATTGACCCGGAGACCCGTTTTCATTACCCGAAACCGAACCTTGAATCCGAACTCCAAGATCCATAAAAATGGATGAAGAAGCAGACAAAAAGAGCTAAATAATCACTACAGAGATTTTTCCCATGGGAGGTAATCGCTTGAGCTCAGAGTGAAGGAGAGAGAGATAGAGACAGAGTGAGAGGAACGAGGTGAAGTTATAATTTTCTTTATACCTGTAGATATTATTTATTTGTTTTGCTTTTTAAAGGAAGGATATTTATTTTAAAATAAAACAAAATAATAGTAATAATTGGGGGAGTGAGAGATATATAGGTTTGGGTAGAGACAAAGAATGGTACCGGAAACACAATCAAGATCTCGAACATGTTACAACATATTTTTCATAAACGAAATCAAAACAAATAGAAAATTCAGAAGACTACGTAATTTATATTTGTTTTCCAACTATTATTTTATATTATAGTCTATAATTATAAACATATAAAATTTAGATGTAATAATATATTTGGTTGTTTTGGTGATATTAAGATTATCTATGAAAACCTCTGAAAAAAAAAAAGATTTCTCTCTCTTCCTAGAGAGAAGAACGCTTCTTCTCCTCTCTTTTTCACGCATCTCATCTTTCAGAAGAGATGATTGAGATCGAGTCGCGTCTTTATCTTTTTGTTGTGTAAATCGTTTCGAATTGGGGTTTTTTCTGATTCGGTTTGTTCTTCATCTTATTGCTTTGGATCCGAATCTTTTTCCCAATCGATTTCTTTTGGTTTGTTGAGCCGATCAATCTCTTCTTTCTCTGTTCTTCAATCGGCTTTGTTTGGTTTGTTTTATTTTCCTGGGCATGCCCAATAATCTCAGGAATTTCTGGTTGTGGCTGCTGACCTTTCCGATTATTCGGACTTCGCCGGCTTCGTCCGGCCTTTAAGCTTTTGATCGATCTTCTTCTTTCTCTCTTCGCACCATCTTTTCTCTGATCTTCCTCTGCTCCTCTTCGGCCCTTCGTCTGACAGGAATAATATCGCAGTCGTGCCACCGCGTTAGAGGACACACACTGGTGGATTCTGTTAGGTCTTTTAAACCTACGGCGACGGCGCCTCCTTGCTCTCGGCTGTTTCCGGCGATGTTGCAGTGGCTGTTTTCTTTGGATGCAGGTTAGTTAAGATGGTGATTCTGAGAAGCTTCAGTCAGTTAGTTAAGATGTTGCAGTGGCTGTTTTCTTTGAATATTTTATTTTATTTTATAAATAAAATATTCTACATATATTTATTTTTTAATATATGTAAAATTTATTTAATTAAAAGACATTGTTACATCTAGGATCCGATTGGTGAACAAAATAGTTATATTAACAGTTAGCGTAAGTGGTAAACGGTTGAATAATGCAAAAATGTAAATAAAAACTGTTATCAAAAGCGGTAACAAAAAGTTAAGATTAATTATTTTTACTATAATTTTTATAACATTTTCGTGATTGATAACAAACAAAGCGTATGTCTCAAACATTTCTACTATTGCTACACCAATCAAACCCTATGGATTTGTGGTTATTGTTTGTACAAAAAGAAGCCAACCAAAATTAAAGAATAAATCAATGAAATAAACAAAAAATGATGAGCTTTTTAGTGTTCGACTGCATATATTTATTTTACTTTGTTTGTGATAAATTTTAGTTATAAATTTATAAATACATTTTAACTTTGTGCAAAACTTTCATAAATTGTAAAATAATTTTACCTTATAATTTGAGAATTAAAATAATATTGTTTTTTAAATAAATTATTCATAAATTTCAAAGTATCGAAATTTTTTACAAAAACATATACATATATTTCTATAAACATTATCTTTTTGATGACAACAAAAAATAATATTTAAAAAAATCATGTTTTAAACAGAAAAAATATTTTTTGATTAGAAGTGTGTAAAAAAAATTATTTTTTAAAAATTATTTTCTTCCCAAGCACATAACTCATTGCTTCTAACGCCTATCTCGATTTCTACCTCCTTTTTATTGTCTAACTTGATTTCCATGCTAACCAACTTTTTCCTCGTACGAACGGTGGCCTTTACCTTACACCACCGTGTCTCCATCTCTCTGACCATGATTTTCCTCCACCAAACACAAAATTTCTTCACTTTTCACCGTTAAAATTTTCCTCCCTTCAACCTTTTTTACTCTTTTTAGATCTTTGCCATGTTTTTACCTTGTTTTATGTACTTTAACTCAAAATGAAGACAAGTTTTGTGGTTTCTCTCGACCTGTCTTTTTAAACTTGTCTTTGTGGTCCCTCTGTTAGGTCCCAGCTCCTAACAAGGATAAAGAACGTATTTTTTTACTTGGATCTACTTTTCCCTATGTGGAAGGAGATTTCAAATGGTGTTTCTCGGCTCCCATGTTCTTCGTCTCTGCCCCTGTTTCTCTTGCTGCGGATTATATTTCAACCATGTCTAAACCTACAAAGATTCTGAAGGTCAAAGGAAAGTTGTATGAAGTTGAGGAGAACTAAGATGACCTAGTTATACTCCCTGATGTGGATAACTCTGAACTTATTGTTCAATTTAAACTAAGCCTTGTGGGGAGGCTCTTCAACCGTGAGAGGAAAATTTTTGGAAGGCCTCGTCGCCATGCTGCCTTGCACTAACATATGGGATGTAGAGGGTAGGGTGAGAGGTCTTGACTTGGGAAACCACATGTTTCAGTTCGATTTTGAAGCCGAGGAGGATCTTTTAAAAGTTTTAAATAAACGACCTTGCCATTTTAGCAAATAGTCTGTGTCCTTGGAACGTTGGGCTCCCAATATTGTCGTTAACTTCACAAACACCATCACTTTTTGGGTCCAAGTCTCAGGCATTCCAACTCGCTACTGGCTAGACACAATATTCGAAGCTCTCGGGTCTAGAATCTGCTAAGTTGGTCTCATTGAAGCCAATAAAGTTAAGTTTCAGGTTGAGATAAATGGTGACTTACCACTCAAGTTCTCTATACGTGCTCAACTTCCCTCCGGAGAAATCGTGCCGGTTACTGTTAAATATATTAATTTGTATCGTTTTTTCAAAACAACAAAGATTGCTGAAACGTCGGGAAAAAGCTGAGGCTGAAGGGATTCAAGACTTTGGTACAGTTAAGCGTGAAGTGATTTTTAGGCTTGGGGACGGACCAAATTGTAATGTCTACGCCTCTGGTACTTCAACCTCTAACCATCCTCCAACTCGTTGTGCTAGAGAAATCTCACCAAGACTGGATTCTCGCGATCTGCGGAATTTCATCCCCGATGAAGCAAAGTCTCGGAATGGTCTTTCCCATGAGCGTAGTAATGTTTGGAAAAGAATTGATGTTCCCATTGATCGCCACTCTAACTCGCGCAACATATCTTTATCTCGCAACTGTGAGCTTCTTCATGATAGCAAGAGTGAAGCGGATCGAAAAGAAACTATGAAGCCTCTCATGCTAGCAAGCGGAGAGAGTCATTTAGAAGGGACAAGGACATGCTCCTTCCTTCACACAAGGTCCCTTATTCAAGAAGTGATCATGTGGTTGAGCATGATTCGAGCTCTCGTCTTGAATCAGATTCCCAACGCACAATTTCTGATCACAATCTGGCTATTTCTAAACAAGCCTATGTCTCGGCGGATCATCTCCGTGAACGCCCTTTCCGCCTTGTCTTCCAGAAGAAGGATTCAGTGTTTACCTCTCTGGAAAAGCTCGCGCAAGGCGGTGAATCTTCCAACGAAGCAAGCTCCGCCAAGAATTGCCTTCTTTTTGAAGATGAACCCTCTATTGACCAAAGAAATGATGTTTTTGTTGCCCCCTCTGTTTGGTAGCTCTAAAAATCAACAAGAATTGGTAGGATCAGAATGTGGAGGAAGAAAGAGAAGCGGCAATGGAGGTTGATCATGCTAATGCTACGGAAGCTGCAGCGGAAGATGAGAATAAATATGAAAGGGTCATTAATGATGATGAAGAGGACTGGTATCACAATGAGGATGGAGATGATCCGGATGGAGATGATCTAGATAGAGATGATCCGACGATCGATGATGAGATGTTGGAGAACGATGACCTCCTTGGTGATGATGCTCTTATGGCCGAAGTTAATAAAGAAGCTGCTAAACAAATCTTTATTCCTTTTATGCTTCGGAAAGCCACCTTCCTCCGGTCTTGGAGACTGAGAGTGAGCTGCTGCCGTGTTGGGAATGTAATGCTGCCCTATCAAGCTCTGGTCCTACTTCTTCCCGTGCAGCTCTTTCACCAACAAAGTTGGCTAAACAACCTAAGAAGAAGATTGCCAAGAGCCCTATTCTAAAGGGATCAACTTCGAAGAAATTTAACATTCTCGCGGGCAGAATCTCTCTGAAGCTAAAGAAACTCGTTGGATGGTGCTGAACCAAAACCCATCATCTTCCTCAAGTCTGGCTAATGGGGACAAATGATGCAAGAAAACAAAAATCAGGTTCAGTCAAGATGGGAGTTGATAAACCGCCAAAGATCCCCAGTCACGCTTCTCTGGTACAATTACAGGGAAAAAGAAGGTTGATGGACCGAAGGAATTAGTTAAACCAATTTTGGCTTTGGATAAGGTGGATAATGTGAAGACACCACAAAATCCAAGATGAATACAGTTGCATGGAATTGTCAAGGCGTGGGAGCCGACTTAACAAAGGAACATCTCGAAGAACTTTATAAATGTTTTTCACCAAACTTTTTATTTTTATCGGAGACTAAGAACAATCGTAGCTTCTTGCAATATGTGCAAGTTTCTTTTGGCTATGACCATGTTTGCACCATAGAACCGAGAGGTCCAAGCGGAGGCCTAGCACTTTTTTATATGGATGAACCCTCGGTATCCATTCTATTTACGGATGATCATATTATTGATATTGAGACTTCCTCTGAAGGCCATAAAATATTTATGTCATTTGTGTATGGACATCCGACAATCAAATTTAGAGACCAAGTTTCGGAAAGAATAACTAGGATTAGCCTTAACTGAAACCAAGCTTGGTTTATGATTGGTGACTTCAATGAGATATTGGGAAACCATGAAAAGCGAGGTGGACACAAGAGGGGAGAAAGTTCATTCATACCATTCAAGACCATGTTGGATAATTGCGGGATGCTAGAATTACCGTTTAAGAAAACTATTTCTCGGGGGTGGGAAAAATAAAGTCTGCGAAAGTAAAATACAGACTAGATGGAGCGGTTGCCAATAGTGAATGATTATCTCTCTTCTCTCACACATCGACAGAATATTTGAAACCGTGGGGCTCAAACCAATGACCGGTTTTGGCGTGGATCTAATCAACCGCCTTCCAAAAAATAACTTCAAATTTGATCGAAGATGGATTGGAAAACCAAGCTTCAAAGATGCAATTGAAGCTGGATGGGGTCCTTTTGATGAGATTCCACAAAGGAATTTTCATCAAAAGGTAGTCTCGTGTCGTAGAAAAATAGCTATTTGGAAGAGATCAAACTTTATGAATACTGCAATATTAATTGAAGCTTTAAAATCCTAGATCGACCTTGCGCAGGACGATGACAACACATCACTAGAAGAGCTAAGAAGGCAACTTATTACAACCTTTAGAGAAGAAGATATATTTTGACAACAAAAGAGTAGGAACCTCCGACATAAGGATGGAGACAAGAACACCAAATTCCATCATGGATTGACGAAACATAGACGAGCCAGGAATCGAATTGTCAGTCTCAAAGACCATAATGAGAATTTGGTAGAAAGTTCCTTTGTAATAGAATGGGTCTCTACTCGCTATTTCCAAGAAATTTTATCTACTTCATCTCCTACAGAATTAGATAATTCCCTACAATATATTACTAGCAAGATCTCTGGATCTACAAACCGATCCTTGGTAAGGATCCCAACGGATTTGGAAATAGAGAAGACATTATTTGACGTAAATCCCGATAAAGCTTTGGGACCAGATGGTATGACGACCAAAATCTACCAACGATTTTGGCAATATCTAAGCAAGGATATCATTAAGCTGGTGAAAGACTTCTTTGAGTCGGGACAGCTCGACCCAAGATTAAACCAAACCAATATATGCCTTATATCAAGAAGGAAAGACCCAGCGAGATGTCAGAATTCAGACCTATTAGCCTTTGTATTGTAAGCAACAAAATTATCTCCAAGCTTCTGTGTAAGCGTTTAAAGTGTGCACCTCCACCTCTCATCTAAGAGACTCAATCGGCTTTCATGGCAAAGAAACTTATTACAGATAATATTCTTCTGGCTCAAGAAAATTTCCATGCTCTCTGAACAAACCAAAGATGTAGGAATGAATTCATGACAATAAAAGCCGATATGAATAAAGCTTACGATAGATTTAAATGGAAGTTTCTTGAGACGTTAATGTTAAATATGGGATTTGATGCCCGCTGGTTCCACCTTGTAATGTCTTGTGTGACATAAATTTCGTACCAAGTTCTGATTAATGGTGAACCAAAAAGAAAGATTATCCCCTCAAGAGGCATTAGACAAGGCGAACCACTTTCCCCGTTCTTATTTATCTTATGCACAAAGGACTCAATTTCCCTTCTTAAGGGATCAAAGCGTCACGAACTATTTTCCTTGGACGGTTTGTGACTGTCACGATGCTTCTGCGAGACTATAACGACTGAGAAATGGTGTTGTGCTTCAGTGAGGGGCGTGCAGAATTCAGGTTGGGAAAATCTTTTTGGAGTTAGGAAGACCGACTTGGTTGAGTTTGGGGAGTCAGTCTCTGATCGAGGATCTGATTTTGAAGAAGGGATTAGGCCATCCCTGCACAAACTGGTCGTGATCTGGAGCCGATCACCTGATGAGCCCGAGGCAGGGAGAAACCAGTCGTAAAAGTCCAGAAGAGAGATAGACTGGCTCGGCAAGTATGGGACTATCGAGCGCCGCACGGCCTTGTTGAAAACATTCCATGACAAGTGGTATAAGAGCGGGTACGTTGCGCATTGTTTCACTGGATGAGTGAAGGGAAACCTTTTTCGGTGGCGACTGAGAGTCTGGGGTAGAGAGGTAAGTGCTGAACCCTAGGCCAGCTGCCAGAGGGCGGAGAATAAGCGCCTTGGGACGAACCAGTCGCCGATGGACTCAAGCAAGGGTCAGAGTCATCTTCTGGAGTGGGGATAGAGTTATCCCACAATTGCCCAACGTACAATCTTGAGGAATATTCCTCGTGCATGAGGACGTGCACATTGATGGGTGGGGGAGAATGTCACAACCCATTTTCCTTTGACGGCTCGTGACTACCACGATGCTTCTGTGGGACTATAACGACTGGGAAATGGTGTTGTGCTTCAGTGAGGGGCATGCAGGATTCAGGTTGGGGAAATCCTTTTGGAGTTAGGCAGACCGATCCGGTTGAGTTCGGGGAGTCTGTCGCTGATCGAAGATCTGATTTTGAAGAAGGGATTATGCCATCCCTGCACAAACTGGTCGTGATCTGGAGCCGACCACCTTATGAGCCCGAGGCAGGGCGAAACCAGTCGTAAAAGTCCAGAAGAGAGATAGGCTGGCTCGACAGGTATGGGACTGTCGAGATCCGCACAACCTTGTTGGAAAAAGTCTGTGATAAGAGGAAGATAACATGTTCTTTGTAAAGCTGAAATCAACTAGTGCACATAAATTATAAATATTATAGACACTTATGGGAGATCTTCGGGTCAACTATTAAATCCGTCAAAATCCTCTATTATGTTCGGAATAAAGTAGGATCATAAAGAAAACGAGACATCAAGACGATACTAGGCATCTCAATGGAAGGAGGCATAGGAATGTATTTGGGACTTCCAGAAAAAAATTTGTGGATCTAAGATGAAGGTCTTTTCCGTTGTACAAGATCGACTTAACAATCATGTCACTACGTGGTCAGCTTGTCTACTTTCAAAAGGGGGAAAGAAGGTACAAATTAAATCGATAGCCCAAGCAGTCCCGACATATGTTATGTCATGTTTCCTACTTCCGCAAGGCTTAACCAACAAGCTGCGGACTTCAGTGTCGTGTTACTAGTGGAGCTCTAGTGGGAAGAGTAATGGAATCCATTGGATTGCATGGGACAAATTATCCTACCTTATGACTTAAGTGGACTGGATTTCCGCGATTGGCACGATGTTAACTAGCTCTACTAGCAAAAAAACTATGGAGACTAATTCAATTTACATCATCACTCCTTGCTCAAGTCCTCAATGGTTGGTATTTTAACCGATCAGACCCCATGGAGGACAGAGAGTATACTCTCCATCTTATGGATGGCGGAGTATCATAGCAGCTAAACCCTTCTAAAGATGAGCTTGAGGAAGATCATTGGATCGGGACTAGATACAAAGGTGTAGAGTGAACCTTGGATCCCTGATTTGACTGCGAGACCACCCCGGCCAGCAGGCCAATCTGAGGCCTCTCAACTCGACATGATAGTTCATTCCCTCATTTTACAAGTTACTAAAGAATGGAATATCCATGTACTCTGGGAACTCTTTCATCCAGAAGACATTACTCTTATCTTAGGTCTGAGATCTAGTAAGTTCATCTCCACCCTCGATGGGTATGTCTAGAATCATACGAAAAACGGAGCTTATATGGTCAAATCAGGATATGACTTGATAAGAGGACATAATACCAGACCAGTGACCGAAGAATTTGTGGAACCTAGTATCACTGTTCTAAAAAAATAAGTATGGAAGATCTGAACAGCTCCGAAGCTGAAACACTTTATGTGGCAAGCCCTTTCGGGTTGTGTCGCGACTTGTGAAAGACTCACTTATAGGCATTTGGACACTGATAGGACTTGTCTTATATGTGGTAACACAGAAGTATATATAAACCATCTACTCTTTGAATTCCCTCCGGTTTAAAAAGTTTGGGCTCTATCGGACTTTCCGTCCATTCTGGGGACTTCCCCAGCACCTCCATCTATCGCAATATGGACTTTCTGTTTTGGAGAACTAGAGAGTTGGGTCTCAAGGAACCATCTATTTCCATA
Source organism: Orychophragmus violaceus (assembly GCA_030180135.1). Classification (NCBI taxonomy): domain Eukaryota; kingdom Viridiplantae; phylum Streptophyta; class Magnoliopsida; order Brassicales; family Brassicaceae; genus Orychophragmus; species Orychophragmus violaceus. The sequence goes on from CM058239.1 coordinate 23,399,405, forward strand.
TATCCATGGATATTATGGTTCATCTGGAAAGGAAGGAACGACAAAATCTTTAACGGAAGAGAAATCTCCCCAAGGACAACCCTTCAACTCGCTGTACTCAAAGCTGAGAGTTGGAAATTAGATCGGGAGAAATATGAAGATGAAGAAGAGGATGAGGTCCACCAGGTCGTGTTTGATCATGACACCTCCCTTATCAACACCCATACCCTTATATGCCAAGTCGATGCATCATGGATTGACCTTGGTTCTATTAGTGGTTTTGGATGGTATTATAAGGACTCCATGGGACGGAAAGTCAGTGGACTACAAGGTCACGGAAGAAGCCTTTCGGCACTCCATGCGGAACTTGAAGGCCTCCTTTGGGCAGTTTCCTCCCTTTGTGAGAGAGGATGCTCGAGAGTGTACTTTAATACAGATTGCTCCTCCTTAGTGAAGATGATTGATGAACCCGGAGATTGGCCGATCTTCTCGTCTGAATTAGAGAGTTTACTTTCCTTAAAACAAAATTTTGAAGTCTTTAAGCTAAGACATATCCCCCGTACACGGAACCTCCGAGCGGACTACTTAGCGAAAGAAACCCGTCTTCGAGGGGTGCTATTTACCCATATAAGCCAGACTGTCCCGACGGAAGGAAATTCCACGAAGCTCCCTTTCAGCGGATTAAACTTGGCTTAGGCTAAGATGGGTCGATATAAAAAAAAAACAGAAAAATATTTTAAAATGAAGTGGAAAATAGAGCTATTGTATATGAAGTATTCGCATAAAATACTCTCCCTTCCTTCGAAAATATATATTCTCTCTCTATTTTTCACATTGCCAAAAGTTATCTTCTTCATATTTGCTTTTGTCTATGAGATGATGTCGTCTATGGCCCTCGCCGAAGTTGATTTGTGTAGCTCGCCATCCTTTTCTTCTTCTTTGCATTTCTCTTTTGTTTCTGGTCGAGCTGCCAAGTTTTGGGTTCCTGTTCTCGATTCCTTCTCTTTGTCATCGTCATGTGTTCTCTTCATGTTTGGTCGGCGTGTTTTAAGTAAGCTTGATTTCATCGGTGGCTCATGGTGGTTTTGGTGGTATCGGTGTACAGTGTTGTGGTGGTGGTTTGTGGCCAGCTCTGTGGTGTTTTTTCTCCATGTCGGCGTTGCTTTGTATAGCAGTGTTCCTGTTCTGCCTCGTCCTCATCTTTTTTGTTTCGTGGTGGTGGCTCTGGTCACTATTGCTGAGAGGGTTACAGTTGTGGTTCGGTTTAATCTCGCACTCAGTTTCTATCGATTTGATTTTTAATGAGATCACTTTGTTGGATTCGTTTAGTATTTCCTGGTTCAATTCATCAGATTAATTGATCCTACTAAACATGTCAGATCTAGGTTCTCTTGCTAGAATCATAAAGGATCTCACCTGTTACCTTGTTATGCAGCGGAAAGAGGAGGTACGGGTCAGAGATCAGCAGAACCACCAAGAGATAGTTCCTCCAAAGGCTCACACACGCACGCACAGGAAATTGGCTGCTAGACCAGCTGGTGGGAGGCGCAGAAAACGAGAGAGAGAGAGGCGCATGAGGTGTTAGGGAAAAAGAGCTAGGGCAAGTTTTTAATTAAAAACCCTTGTCCAGTCTTGTTGGGCCTTTTGGGCCCAATTCCCAGTCTGATTAAATCCCTTAAATTTAATCAGGCCCTTTAATCTCTCTCTTAGTACAGTAAATGCCTAGCACTTTTACCGTACTTCTGCTAAACCGTTCCTACACATTTTCCTGTTAGCTTAGGCGTGTGACCCATATGGGATCATATAATAAAGGCAATAAATCCAAGATTTATAGATCATGAGCGGACTCTAGCAAGCCATCATGACCCCCAGTATTATATGACTTATGTCTGATCATTGACATACTCTTACTTTCTAGAGACAGTACAGAGATTACTGGACATAATTCCAACAATCTCCCACTTGAACTGGAATCTCTGTATTCATAATCCTTTTGTCTCAATATCTCGATTAGTCATAAGGCAAGATTAGTGTCATCCTTATAAAACCTAATCTTGTTCATCGGACTCTGATTTGATACTGACAATCCAAACGACTCGGGACAGTCCGTTTGAGCATGGCCATGCATTTTCCAGTATTCAAATCTCCGATTGGCCTAGAGATATTCACTCCATTTATATTGGAGGGACAAATCCCGTCTTGTTCCATCACTGTAAACTACTCATTTCATAATACACCCAAACAAGGTCCTTATAACTATCGCTTAACGACAGCATTAGACAATGATCAAAGCGCATTAGTTCATGTGCAGTCACATGCATGCGAACTCAGGTCTAAGGACTATACTCTATAGTCGTAGTAAGAATCTCTTATGGCACAGATATAAATATCCTGAAGAGTTCTTATAATCGGGTCTTGTCCGGTCGTATGTACCCCAACATACACCTATGTACTGACTTTGATGCCGTGCATCTATGACATCCTGAGACTTTGTCATAAGTCACATACCAATCTAGTCTCACGCGGTTGTTGGTGTTCCAATTTCAACAACCTTCGACTAGGGACATGATGATATAAGCCATCTATCAAATATAGGGTCTCATGATCAAGCTAAATGACTTTGATAACTCAAGATCAAGTCACTTACTTCGATGACCTATAAAATGGTTCATATCACTTTGGAACGATTATTTCATCACAGTTAAAATAATCTTGAAATAATAATTTCATTAAACATCATAAAATGTTTTTACAAGAACATATCAATAACTAAATAAAGCCCTCAAACTCCCACTCAAATTTAGATTACATTTCAATGTCTCTAATGCCTACAGCTTCAGTCAGAAACTCGAGCTTAGGTCTTGGGAGTGGCTTTGTCAATGGATCAGCGACGTTATCATCTGTCTGAACTCGGCTGATCTTGACTTCCTTTCTATTAATGATGTCACGTATCAAGTGAAATCTTCTTAGCACATGCTTGGATTTCTGGTGTGATCTTGGTTCCTTTGCCTGAGCAATAGCACCATTGTTATCACAAAACAGTGCCAGAGGCTCAGCCGCATTTGGTATCACACCTAGTTCAATAATGAACTTTCGTATCCAAACAGCTTCCTTCGCTGCTTCCGAAGCGGCGATATATTCAGCTTCTGTAGTGGAATCAGCAACGGTGTCTTGCTTGGAGCTTCTCCAACTGATTGCACCGCCATTCAGACAAAAGATATAACCGGACTGTGACCGGAAATCATCTTGGTCTGTCTGGAAACTTGCGTCCGTGAATCCACTGACTTCAAGCACATCACTTCGACCGTACACCAAGAACTTATCCTTAGTATGTCTTAGATACTTCAGGATATTCTTGACGGCAATCCAATGGTTTTCACCTGGATTTGACTGGTATCTACTCGTCATGCTCAATGCATAAGCAACATCAGGACGAGTACAGATCATGGCATACATGACAGATCCTATTGCAGATGCATAAGGAATATTCTTCATGCGCTCAAGCTCAGCAGCCGTCGTGGGGCTCTGCTTCTTGCTTAGCGTTGTGCCATGTACCATTGGCGTGAAGCCCTTCTTGGAATCTGCCATGCTGAATCTATGCAGGACTTTGTCAATGTATGAATCTTGACACAAGCCTATCAGCCTTTTAGATCTATCCCGGTAGATCCTGATTCCAAGAACGTATGCGGCTTCACCCATGTCTTTCATGGAAAAACAACTTCCAAGCCAGTCCTTTACCGACTTTAGCATTGGTACGTCGTTTCCGAGAAGCAGTATGTCATCGACATACAGAATAAGAAATACTATCTTGCTCCCACTAGTTTTCTTATACACGCATTGTTCTTCTTCGTTTCTGATGAAGTCAAATTGCTTGATCGCTTCATCAAAACGAAGATTCCAGCTCCTCGATGCTTGCTTCAATCCATAAATGGATTTATGAAGCTTGCATACTTTCCCAGCATTCTTTGGATCTATGTAACCGTCAGGTTGTGTCATATACACATCCTCTTCCAGAATTCCATTCAGGAAAGCGGTTTTTACGTCCATCTGCCAAATTTCATAATCATGAAAAGCTGCAGTTGCTAGTAGAATCCGAATAGATTTCATCATAGCCACTGGGGAATAGGTTTCATCATAATCCACACCGTGAACTTGTCTGAAACCTTTTGCCACCAACCTGGCTTTATAAATCTGGACATTTCCATCCACGTCAATCTTCTTCTTGAAGATCCATTTGCACTCGATGGCTTTTACACCAGCGGGTAAGTCAATTAACGAAAACACTTGGTTGACTGACATGGAGTCCATTTCGGAATCAGTGGCCTTACGCCACTTAGAGGAATCTGGGCCCATCATGGCTTGATTGAAGTTCGATGGTTCATCACCATCAATGATCAGAAGATCATGACAGTTAGTCACGAGGAATCCTTGATATCTCTCGGGTTCGTGACGGATCCTCCCGGATCTTCGAACTTCAGGTACTACAGGTTCAGGCTCTACAATTTCTTGTAGGTCCTCCTGCTGCTCTTCCTCATTAGGTTGAGCAGTATCCTGTTCATCTTGAATTTCTTCAAGCAGTACCTTACTCCCACTGTTTTTCTTAGAGAGAAACTCCCTCTCAAGAAAATTACAATCCCGGGCAACAAAAATCTTGTTCTCGGATCGTAGATAGAAGTAATAAGCCTTGGTTTCCTTCGGATAACCAATGAAGTAGCATTTATCAGACTTTGGTGTAAGCTTGTCAGAGATCAATCTCTTGACATAGGCTTCACAACCCCAAATTCTAAGATAAGACAGCACTGGAGCTTCTCCAGTCCATAGTTCATATGGTGTCTTTGCTACTGCTTTTTATGGCGCTCTATTTAAAGTGAACATTGCTGTTAGCAGAGCATATCCCCAAAGGGATATTGGAAGGTCTGTGTGACTCATCATAGATCGAACCATATCCAATAAGGTTCGATTTCTCCTCTCAGACACACCATTCCATTGTGGTGTTCCAGGAGGAGTGAGTTGGGATACGATCCCACACTCTCTCAGATGATCACTGAATTCTTGGCTTAAGTATTCTCCTCCTCGGTCGGACCGAAGAGCCTTAATGCTTTTGCCAAGTTGGTTATGTACTTCATTTTGGAATTCTCTGAATTTCTCAAACGATTCAGACTTATGTTTCATCAAATAAACATATCCATACCTACTGAAATCATCAGTGAAGGTAATGAAGTACTGATAGTTTTGTCTTGCATTTGTGGACATTGGGCCACACACATCAGTGTGAATCAAGCCCAATAAGTCATTGGCCCTCTCGTTAGGTTTATTAAAGGGGGCCCGTGTCATTTTGCCCATCATGCAGGATTCGCATTTCTCACATGACTCAAAGTCAAATGAGCCAAGAAGTCCATTCGAATGGAGCCTCTTGATGCGTTTCTCGCTGATGTGCCCTAAACGACAATGCCATAGAAACGTTCGGTTCTCCTCATTAGGTTTGAACCGTTTGGTATCAATGTTATAAATTGGCGCGGATTGATCAAGTATGTAAAGCCCATTCGTAAGAGGGGCACAACCATAGAACAAATTGTTGCGATTGAAGGAACATAATTTATTCTTAACTGAAAAATCATAACCTTCCAAATCCAACAAAGAAATTGAAATAATATTTCTGCTTATCGCAGGTACAAAATAACAATTATTGAGTTCTAAAACCAATCCCGAAGGTAAAGACAACAAGTATGTGCCTACAGCTAGTGCAGGAACTTTCGCTCCATTCCCAACTCGTAGCTCCACTTGTCCTTGCTTCAGCCTCCTACTGTTGCTGAGTGCCTGCATATTAGTACAAATATGAGCCCCACAACCAGTATCCATAACCCATGAGGTATTATCAGAAGTAGTTGTATTAACTTCTATAACAAAAATACCTGATGAAGAAGTCTCGAGAGTCTTCTTCTTCAATTCCTTTAGACCTTCCAGGAATTTCTTACATTCTCTCCTCCAATGCCCTGGTTCTTTACAGAACCTGCAGATGTCAGTTGGCCCAGCCTTGGATTTGGGCTTGGGCTTTGGCGTGTCCTTGTCCGAGACTTGAACAGCCTTAGCCTTTCCCTTGTCCTTGGCAGAGGATTTCTTAAAGCCCTTGCCCTTTTGCACCATAAGCACATTGGGGTCCTTGGCTTTCCTCAAGTTGGGCTATGCAGTCTTGAGCATTCCGTGAAGCTCAGGCAATGTCTTACTCAAGCCATGCATATTGAAGTTCAGGATGAACTGATCATAGCTTGCAGGTAAAGACTGCAGAACGATGTCGCATGCAAGTTCCTGGTTGATAGGGCAGTCGAGTTTCTGAAGATGATCGAGATAACCCATCATCTTCAAGACATGAGGACTCACTGCCGCATTTGCAGCCAACTTACAGTCTAAGAGGTTCTTAACTGTCTGGAACCTCTCAGTCCTTGCCTGCTCCTGAAAAAGCGATTTCAGGCTTGCCATTATCTCGATGGGCGACAACACACTCTCGAACTGCATTTGCAGCTCAGCAGTCATGGTCGCCAACATCAGGCAATAGACATCATTTTCATCTGACGAATGCTTTTCCCAAGCATTATGCAGAGTCCTGGCGGCATTGTTAGGAGGCCTCTCGGGGAGGGGATCACGAAGGACATAATCCTTCTTCTCCTGCTTGAGGACCAGCCTCAAGTTCCTTGACCACGTCAGGAAGTTCGTTCCAGTCAGCTTCTCCTTTTCGAGAACAGACCGGATTGAGAATGTGTTTTGAGTGCTTGTAGTAGTCATAGCTGAAATATAAGATAAAAAGGTTATTAGTTAATATGTTCAATATGATTAATCTTGTATTATACTTAATCTGATTAATCTCGCATTATATTCAATAACATCAGTTACCCTCAATAGAATATAATGATTCCAAGATCCACATATAACTAAGATCAAAGTGGGCCACTGGCCGTCACCCAACCTTAGCTTATATCGGTAAGCCCTATCTCGGCTAATTATATCCGTGATATAACTCTTGGTTGTGAATCTGGGCCCGAGGCCCAATCCACTCTGATGTCTCAAGGTTCGGGACTCCCGATGGCCTAGTCAAGAAAACCAGACTATACAGTCATGTAATCACTAATGTCTGGGACTCCCAATGACATTTATGAATCACAAACCGTCTTACCCACGCAAAAGTAGACACCCTCACACTGTAAGGCCATGAGTACAATTGAATGGGCTTCGACAGCTGACATAGACTGGACAAGACATCCAACGCTTGATATTGTTTGAGGTTTGTAGGTTTATTAAAATTTTATCCCAAAATAGAATATTACTATTTTGGGAAACTTTCCTTTTTGGGAAACCTACTAATTTTGGAAACTTTCTAAAATTTGAAACTTCCTAAAATTGGAAACTTTCTAAAATATAGAAATTTCCTAAAATCCAAAACATGCAAATCTAGAAACTTCTAATTTAGGAAACTTTCTAATTTCAGATTTTTGGAAAAACAGATTAATTTAAAATCGATTTTAATTTTATATAAATGAATTTTAAATTAAATCTGAAGAAAAGACTCAAATAATTGGCCCAATTGTTTTAACTTCTTGGCCCGAGGCCCAAGAATTGGTCCATGTCCAAGACATAACCCAATTGCCCAATTAAATGACATAACCGGTCTGGTTCATTAAAATTGGTCTAACCAAAATTAATTAAACGATCCTTCAGTGGTATCAGAGACATTGGTTCTGTTAGGATTTCTTGTTTAGAATCATGTTTAGGTTGTTTAGAAGTGTTTGAATCAATCTATTGATAAGAAAAACACTTAAGAAACAAAGAATTAAAACCTAAACTAATAGAAATCGCATGATCCGATCTATTTGAATCGGTATGCGTCGGAATGATGATCGCCAAAGGATCACCATGTCCGGATCAAGTGACGAACGGTGGACCGATCAGTTGGATCGCATGGATCGATCAAACGATCGCATGGATCGATCGCGTCCCGTCCCGTCCCGATCGGCTTTCACGCGCGAGAGATGGACCGGTCCGGACGTGCGATCGCTGTTGATTAAAACTTAACCAAGCCACCTAATTTTCCCTAAGCTCTGATACCACTGTTGGATTCGTTTAGTATTTTCTGGTTCAATTCATCAGATTAATTGATCCTACTAAACATGCCAGATCTAGGTTCTCTTGCTAGAATCATAAAGGATCTCACCTGTTACCTTGTTATGCAGCGGAAAGAGGAGGTACGGGTCAGAGATCAGCAGAACCACCAAGAGATAGTTCCTCCAAAGGCTCACACACGCACGCACAGGAAATTGGCTGCTAGACCAGCTGGTGGGAGGCGCAGAAAACGAGAGAGAGGCGCAGGAGGTGTTAGGGAAAAAGAGCTAGGGCAAGTTTTTAATTAAAAACCCTTGTCCAGTCTTGTTGGGCCTTTTGGGCCCAATTCCCAGTCTGATTAAATCCCTTAGATTTAATCAGGCCCTTTAATCTCTCTCTTAGTACAGTAAATGCCTAGCACTTTTACCGTACTTCTGCTAAACCGTTCCTACACATTTTCCTGTTAGCTTAGGCGTGTGACCCATATGGGATCATATAATAAAGGCAATAAATCCAAGATTTATAGATCATGAGCGGACTCTAGCAAGCCATCATGACCCCCAGTATTATATGACTTATGTCTGATCATTGACATACTCTTACTTTCTAGAGACAGTACAGAGATTACTGGACATAATTCCAACACACTTACCTCTTCGGGAAGGTATTTTAATCTAGAATGTGATCCAGTTTAGTCCAGTTTACTTTTCCGGTTTGTCTATTATCCATTAGCCGGTGGTTTGGTGGGTTTCGTAGTTTTTAATTCTCCCTTTGTTCTATATCATCGGTATTGCTCTTTTAGGTGTGGGGTTTGTGGTCTTAGTCGTCGGGATTTGGATTTTCTTCGATTAATGTTATCTTTGGTTTCGTTGAGTCTATAATCTTATCTTCCTTTCACCGCCTTCAGATTAGTTTGGACAAGTCGTCTTATCCTTTAGTCATTTCGTTTATCAGTTTTTATAAGGTTAACCTCTTGTGTAGACTTATGGGGAGTGCATAGTTCTCTGATGAGATTTAGATTAGATACAAAAGAGTTAGACTCGTTTCGGGTTTATGCTTTATCTAATCGTCGTATTTGAGTTTAGTTTGCGTGGTTTACCTTTGCTTTAGTTCTTCCCGCATTATGCAGTCCCTTTGGCTATGTCTAGAAAGTGTTAGTAGGTCGCGTCTGCTTCTCATTTCTGCTTTCCCATTATTTATAGAGTTTTATATCTTTAGTTTTGTTTTAAAAATGTTTGCTTCTGGAAAAGTTTATCATGTTGAGTTCAACTTCCCCATACCATTAAGAAATTGGTCTTTCAATTTTTGTTAGGCTTAGTATTTTTGCTTATTACCAATATCATGTTGGTAATCAGCCTTTATATTTTGTCTAAAATTCCGGTGTATTCTAGTTTAGTATTATATTTGTAATAATTTTGGGTTTAATATAATATTTTTAGAAGAAAAATATATGAAATAATCTTAGTTATTATTCTATTTTAAAGTGGAATTTTTAAAAAATTTAAAATAAATTTTTGTAATAGAAAATAGAATAAGATTAGAGGTGGTGTTAAATTAACTATAGTGGAAGTATTATGAACTTGTTAAAGATAAAAGACATGTGGACACCACGTGAGACATGTCTCTATTTCAACTTCAAACCCTAAGAAAGGAATTTCATTTGCTTTTGCTTTTTGTAAAAACATATTTGTTAATGTTACTTAATCAGCGAAGTGACGTAAGTTTCGTTTAAAGTTAAAAGTCCGTTATAAATCTATAAATAATTATTAGGGGCTGTATTGAACTAAACATTTGAAGTGATTTGGAGGTTTTCTTAAAATTTACTGGTATTCAACTAAAGATTTTAAAATGTCTTCTCAAATCCAGTGTTATTGAACATGAGATTTATGTAAAATCACTCAAAATCACTTAAAATCATCTGTTATTCAAACAACAATTTGTTAAAATCATATCAAATCCACTGTTATTGAATTTTTTTTTAAGTATTGGGATTTTAACGACTGCATAGGATTTTAGAAGATTTTAGATGACTTTCTTAATTAAAAATAAAAAGATCCAAATCTCATGGTTTTAAGTGGTATTGTAGGGTATTTTAATATAAAATCATAACAATTTCCTTAAAATCACCAAAAACCATCAAAATCATCTAAAATCTTTATTAAACTCAAATCACTCCAAATGTTTAGTTCAATACACGTTGTTTTAATCTCCTTAACATAAAGGTGGTTTAAGCTTGATCCATTTTATTTGTTTTTGGTCACTTTTTCTGGTCAACAGCTTGATCTATTTATACAACTAAAAATATGTAATAAAATTGCGACCAAGTTGTTAGATATAATTAGTAATGATTATCCATCTAATATTTTATTATTATATGTTATAAATATCTGTTTATTACGTTGGTTGAATCGACATACAAGCCCTATAAATTATAAGTGTTCTTCTTATTTGGAAGACATAAGAAAAATAGAAAAAGTGTTATAAGATAAGAAAAGCTTATTTCCTTACATGTACCACCTTTCATATTACAAATGTAATCTTTATATATATATATATATATATATATATATATATATATATATATATATATATACTAAACACATATTTCACCTATAAATTTATAATATATTATCAGCACGACCGTTTCTTGATCCAGTCAAATACCAAAAACGTAAAGTTTAAGTATGACCAATTTATTTTACGAAAAAAGAAAAAAGCTATATCTTTTATGTTTCTGTTCATATATTATTTTCGGAAAAATAGGCACTGTCTTCTCCGAACGATCGTTATGGTAGGCTATGCCTGCACGATCTGATCACATGGCAGACTATGTCTCCTCAGATCATATTTATGGAGTAGTAGGTTAAGCCTCCTCCTTATCGTTATGGTAGGCTATGCCTCCACGATCTGATCATATGGCAGACTATGTCTCCTCATATCATATTTATGGAGTAGTAGGTTAAGCCTCCTCCTTATCGTTATGGTATGTTATGCCTCTACGATCTGATCACATGACAAACTATGTCTCCTCAGATCATATTTATGGAGTAGTAGGTTAAGCCTCCTCCTTAATAAAAATTATCATATGGTAGGCTATGCCTCCACGATCATGATCATATGGTAGACTATGTCTTCTCAAATCATATTTATGGAGTGAGAAGTTATGCCTTCTCCTTGAAATTATGGTAGGCGCTACCTCCTCAATTACTTTAATTTTACTTTTAAATTATGCATTTAAATTCCGTATTTATATTTATGCGCTTCAATTTATGCATTTAAATTTATCATATTTCTTCTGAGAAAAAAAAGTCACATGGATGTCGTCGTCGTGAGATGATTCTTTAAATTATGTTTCCTCCTTAATCGAGTCGTAGGCTATGCCTCCTCTAAAACGACAGACATCGAATGAAATGATATTTTTACGTCACCACTTAAATGATGGTTTGAAAGATAATGAACCATCATGCTCGTCTAACTGGATTCGCTCCATTCTCAAAAGTTTCATTATCAAAAGTCAATGTCGTAGCAACCATTAATTGTAATAATTTTCGATGACGAGAATGTAGATACGGTAGAGTCCGTGGTCGCTTATGAATAAAGTGGTAGATATGGACGTGGAAAGAGATTCCAGTCTCATAAATTAAATGAAAAATTATGTAATGAAAACACAAACGAGAATGTTTGTTACATATTTGACATAAATTGGATATGTACATGTCGTATGCCAAAATGTTCAGCCAATCTGTATGGAAATTACATAAGACAAGAGAAACGATATTAAAGCGATTTCCTCTCGGTTGAATATTTGTTTAATGGCTATGTAATAATACTCATATTGAAGTCACAAGTTTCTTGTTGATAGGATAAACAAAGAACTTAAATCAATATGACATGATGTCATAATTGGGATTCATGATGAAGATATCGGTCTGGCAGACAATGTTAAAGTACGCATTGTACACGATATTTCTCTTGTCTCAGAACAATAAAGGACTCCGCCGAAAGCGTGAGTGCCATACTGGTAATGCAAAGGTCATCATAGGCCTGAATGAGCTGGTTTTCAATGCTAAAGGAAACTAAATCTTATATTCCCCTAAAATCTACGGAATTTTGTTAAATTTCGGAGATATATGCAGGATAGGTAATAAATGACATTGGAAATCTTTGCATTACATCGGAGGAGAAACATGCGTTGGAAGAATGCCAATGATGTCCTCCGAATTATAAATATGATTGAATTATATGGTTTTTGGCCAAATCACTATTTTTGGTTAAAATAGCTCATTGCGTATGATGGTTTGATGAAAGTTAATTCCCCGCGTTAGAGGGAGGATTGAGAGAATCACCAAATGATAACACCTAGTGTATACACTCTTTGGCTTATCTTGATCCTCCTACTAATCACGTGAGGTGGAAGTTCAAAAAGGATCCAAGCACATAATGCATGACTGGGATTCATTCAAGATGGATATTTTGGAAGAGATATCATCTCGAGGGGGAGAATTAAAGAATCCCACATCGACAGTAAGTTGATAATTTTGGTAACTTTAAATCCTAGATTTGATCACCCTTGTGAGTTCATCTTATGTAATTTGTCACTTATTGTATGTCGATGAGATAAAGTTATGCATACAAATGGTTATATTCACAATAAAAATGAGCTTATTTATAAGCAAATCCAAGGGATTGCAATGACCAATCATGGTGAAATTTAATCTCCATATTTTAGCATGGGTGTAAGATATATGCTTTCCACACCGCATATAAGTAACATCCACAAAGGATGAAACGTAAGAGCTGGAGATGAATCTCGCTCTAATAATGTTGAGCTATCACTCGGTGAAGTGCTCGTTGTAAGATTTGCCTATTATCATTGTGGTGAAAATTTTCTCCCATCATTATAAAGAGAATCGTGAATAGTTGGAATCCTTGAACAAATGAATGTGAACTTGAGGTTCAAAGTTTCAATGGATCATTATTCAAATATATTGCAAATCTAATGCTGATGGATGAGATTTCATTGTGATCCTTGCATAAATGAATAATGAACTTGAATTTCAAAAAAATCTCATATTCCAGCTGAGAATGCTCCTATAATAATAGTATGTCTATAACACGTGAGGAACGTGATAGACCCCTTTGGTTCCAAAAATAAAGTAAATCCCCATAAAAAAGGAGCAAATGACTATTGAAAAGAGGATTAAACTCCCGAGAGGAGTAATGAGACCGTTGGCATTGGTTAATAATAATATCAGGTATCTGAATGAAATCAATGATATCGATAAAGAGATCTCAATTAACCATGTCTTTACGGGGAAAATATGGACCAAAGGTAGATATGATTGTCGACAAAAATGAATGATATAGCGCGCATGAATCTGCGCTTTGCAGTTAAGCGTAGAGAGAAAATAAGGATCACGAGTCTCCGCTCCGAAGATGAGTGTAGAGAGACAATGAATATTATGGGTCTCCGCTCCAAGGATGAGTGTAGAGATAAAAATATTGGCCAAATGAAATATGTTTCCGGAAACTCTATTAGAGTGAAAATTATGAAAAATTGTCGCAAGTTAATAAAGATAATTTGGGGGAGAAAAGGCTTTGGAGAGACAAGATTGTCCTCAAGCATCCCAAGTTATAAACCTTGTGAAAGATGAGTTATTTTAAATAAAAAGAATTCGTCTAGAAGACGAATATGATGCAGAAAAGTATGAGAATTCCATTAACTTCACCCAACGTGAAAAATAATGGGCTAGAACTGAAATAAAAGATAATGATGGAATTTTCTCCTTTTCTATATCCAAAGAACTTGAAAATGAAAATGACCCAGAATCAAAGTCCGTTTCGGAGTGCCAGAACAGGCCCGATTGGGAGAAAGGGCAAATAGCCATTAAGAATGAATTATTCTCCCTCAATAAAAGAAATGTGTTTGGACATGTAGTTATTACACCTAAATATGTAATGCTTGTTGGGTGTAAATGGGTCTTTGTGCGAAGAAATGTGAAAAATGAAGTCACAAGATATGAAGCACGACTTGTGGCACAAGAGTTTTCTCAAAGACCAAGAATTGATTATGATGAGACATATTCCCCGGTAATGGATGCAATCACATTCAGGTACTTAATGAGCCTAACGACATTGAAAAATCTTGAAATGTACCTTGTGAATGTTGAGATTGCATACATATATGGATCATAATGACACATATGAAAATCCCTAAAGGATTAAAATCCCAGTAGGGTCAAAGATTCCAAAAGAATCTGAGAAAATTTGTTCGATAAAATTACAGCGATAACTTTACGGATTAAAAAAATCCAGACGCATGGGGTATAATCGCTTAAGCGAATTTTTATTGAAGAAAGAATTTATCAATAATGTGATATGCCCTTGCGTATTTATAAGGAAATCCACATGATGATTTGTGATCATTGCTGTTTATATTGATGATCTGAACATCATTGGAACTCAAAAGGAAGTTGATGATGCAAGAAATCATATGAAAGAAGAGTTTGAGATGAAAGATCTTGGAAAGACAAAATTTTTGTCTTGGGCTCCAAATAGAGCATTTCCAAGATGGTATATTTGTGCATCAATCAAATTACACCATAAAGGTGTTGAAACACTTTATTATGGATAAAACAAATCCTTTGAGTACTCCAATGGCCAACAGATCGCTTAATATTGACAAGGATCCATTTTGATCTTGTGAGGATAATGAGGAAATATTAGGTCCAGAAATACCTTATATGAGTGCCATAAGTGCACTCATGTATCTTGCAAACAGTACCAGACCAGATATAGCTTTTGCTACTAATCTGCTTGCAAGATACAATTCATCTCCTGTGCAGAGACATTGGACCGAGTTAAAACATATCCTTCGATATCTCTGAGGTATAATTAATTTGAAATTATATTATCCTCGAAATTCTGCGTTTGGTCTGTTTGGTTTTGCAGATGCAGGATATTTATCTGATCCGCATAAAGCTCGATCGCAAACTGGATACATTTTTATAATGGGAGAAACTGCGATCTCGTGGCGTTCTCAAAAGCAAACTCTAGTCGCCACATCTTCAAATTATTCGGAGACAATTGCGCTTCATGAAGCATGTCGAGAATGTATATGGTTGAGATCTATGACTCATCATATACAAAAAGCTGGCAGAATAGTTACGAACAAAAAACCAACGATAGTATTTTGAAGACAATTATGCATGTGTCGCTCAACTCAAGGAAGGTTATATCAAAAGCGATAGAACAAAGCATATTCCCCCCAAGATGTTTTTCCTACATTCAAGAGTTCGAGAAAAATCAAGAAGTGGACATCGAGTTTATCCGCTCAAGACAATGCAGCAGATCTCTTTACAAAGGCGCTTCCCACTACAACATTCAGGAAACATATTCAAAATATTGGAATGCGTCATTTGCGAGACTTGTGAAAAAAATATCAATTCTATCTATCATGGGGAGTTTACGTCATTGTACTCTTTTCTTTGTCATAATTTTTATCCCACTGAATCTTTCTTTGATAAAGTTTTTAACGAGACAGTACGTAATACAAGGTGGATAATCAAGGGGGAATGTTAGATATAATTAGTAATGATTATCCATCTAATATTTTATTATTGTATGTTATAAATATCTGTTCATTACGTCGGTTAAAACCGACCTACAAGTCCTATAAATTAAGAGTGCTCTCCTCATTTGGAAAACATAAGAAAAATAGAAAAAGTGTTATAAGATAAGAAAAGCTTATTCCCTTAAGTGCACCACCTTTCATATTATAAATATATCCTAAACACATATCTCACCTATAAATTCATAACACAAATTTATATATTTTCGTATCCAAATAAAATCGTATTGAAAACCAAAACGAACATAAAAAATCCTATGAAAAATGCAATAGCTAAAACAATTGAAACAATCATATTTTATTTTCTTTAGTTTTGTATTCATAATCCCAAAATTTGGAACCAAAATGTTCGACTAAAACCAAAAGAAAAAAAACTCCATTTAACATTTTTTAAATATCTTTTTGACAATAAAGATGATATCTAAAATGGTTTTGGTAGCTAACCGATGGTATAAAATTAACATAACTATTAATTTACAAAGAATCGGAACATTTGTACCAGACTATCCGCTATTATATTTTTTTGCACGTGAAATATCCACGCTAAATAATTAGAAAGCCTTTACTTTCATGGGAGTGCATGTGTATCTAAAGTATGTTAGTATATTACATAGTTTTAAACATTTTTTTACCAAACGTTGCAAAGGGAAGAAAGGGTATACTTGAAGTGAGATTTTAGTGTGAAAAAGGTTAGAGATTTGTCCTATCGAAATAAATATAGATATTGAGTGGAGTATCAAACATCTATCAGATTCACGTGGTTCCAATTATATTTTGGACCGTCTCTTATAGTCTTCTCCGGTGTACCCCAGGATTTTAGTTACATGGCCCATTATATTCTTTATCCTCTCTCTCGTTGGTAATATTTTGGTTTTTTTTTTCTTTTTTCTTTCTGAAAACGGAGTTATTGTGACATTAGCACATCTCGCTCGTGAAAATGTCGTGCAAGCTATGAGCATCTGATTTCTTGATATATTCTATGGTTTTTTTTGTCAACTTCTATGGTTTAATATATGTTCCTATTGGACCTCGTCATTAGCCCAACCCATTAACCAGCTTGGTCACCAAGATATACACAGATTTCGCATTAACGACGGAAATCAATCAGAAAGATTTCTAGGACATGATTTGGATACTTTCCTGTTTTCTTGTAAACGTCTCTTTGTACAGACTTGGCATATATATGCTTGTAAAGGATTTGTCATGGAATACACAGAAAATTCAGTCTCTGTTTCTCTTAATGGTATCAGAGCCTGAACCTTGAAACCCTGAAATTTTCTTTTCGATCATGGCTGGAACAACTCCACCCAACAACGACACGATGAACTCGACCACGAACGAAGTGAGAAGAACCATCTCACCCTACGACTTGCACTCGGCTGACAATCCCGGAGCCGTCATCTCTCATCCGCTGCTCAAAGGCAACAATTATGATGAATGGGCCTGCGGCATGAAGACGGCGTTGTCATCTCGCAAGAAATTCGGTTTTCTCAATGGCTCGATTCCGAAGCCTGCAGAAGACTCACCCGACCTCGAAGATTGGTGGACAATCCAAGCACTGCTCGTGTCTTGGATTCGGATGACGATCGATCCTGTTTTGCGCTCTAACATCTCGCACAGAGATGTAGCCAATGACTTATGGGATCACTTGAAGAAACGATTCTCAGTTATGAATGGACCGAGAATTCAACAGCTGAAGGCGGAGCTTGCTGGATGCAAGCAGAGAGGAAGCACAGTTGAAGAATACTATGGAAAGCTAAACCGCATCTGGGATAGCTTAGCCAATTACCGACCAATACGTACATGTGTTTGTGGCAACTGTCGTTGCGATGTTGTTGCAAAACAAGAAAAGGATCGTGAGGAAGATAAGGTGCACCAGTTCCTTTTTGGTCTTGATTATCAATTCCGTACGGTGTGGTCAAGTCTGGTGTCTCGTGTTCCAATACATCCACTAGAGGAGGTCACAAAATCGTACGCCAAGAGGAAGATTTGCGCCCCAATCACGATATTGATTCATCTGAGGCAACAGCTTTTGCGGTACAAACCAAGCAACGTTACCGAACAGATGAGAAGGAGAAAAGTGTGTTGTGCAAGCACTGCAATCGTGCATGTCACATGTCGAACATCTGCTATGCTATCATCGGCTATCCGGAATGGTGGTGAGAACGCCCAAAGAGTCGTACTTTAAGCCGTGGACGCGGGGGACAAAGCTCGTATCAGTCACCTGGAGGCAGAGGGCGTGGACACACAACTCACGCCAATCGAGTCTTTGTTCCACAAACATAAAAGTTGACACAAGAGCAAGTCAATTATGCTCTCACAGATCATGACCGCGATGGTGTTCAAGGATTAAGCGACAAGCAATGGAGTGCTATCAAGTGCATTCTCAACGCTGGGAATCAAGGAAACTCGTCTGAAAAACTGTCTGGTACGTACTCTGATCACTCTTGGATTTTGGATTCAGGTGCATCTCACCATCTTACCGGACGATATAGTGCTTTGTCTAATGTCCGAGACATGACACCGGTTTTGATAATTATGGCTGATGGTAGAGAAAAGATCGCGAATAAAGAAGGAACAATACGTCTTGGACCGAATCTGGTCATGAAATCGGTTTATTTTGTGGAAGAGTTGAAATCTGAGTTGATATCTGTAGCACAATTGATGGATGAGAATCATTGCATAATTCAGATGGCTGATCAGTTCCTTGTTGTTCAGGACCGCACTTCGAAGATGGTGATTGGAGTGGGTAAACGTGTTGGTGGGACTTTTCACTTTCGCAGTACGGAGACAGTGGTGTCTATCACAACAAAAGAAGACCAGTCTTTCGAGTTGTGGCATACAAGGATGGGTCATCCCTCTGCGAAAGTTGTAGGCTTGCTTCTGAATGTTTCTGTTTCTGTTTCTTCTGCTTTCAATAAAGCGTGTGATGTTTGTCTCCGCGCAAAGCAAACACGAGATTGTTTTCCAAAAAGTATCAATAAAACAACGAGGATTTTTGATTTGATACATGTCGATTTATGGGGTCCATATCGGACACCGTCTCACTGTGGAGCAAGGTATTTCTTGACGATCGTAGACGACTACTCACGAGGTCTCTGGCTATACCTACTGAACGATAAGACAGAGGCTCCGGTCAATCTCAAAAATTTCCTTGCTCTAACCGAACGCCAATTTGACAAGAAAGTGCGAGTTATTCGATCTGACAATGGATCCGAATTTATTTGCTTAAGAGAATTCTTCCGAACGAATGGAATCGCTCACGAAACTTCTTGTGTGGGGACACCACAACAAAACGGAAGGGTAGAAAGAAAACACCGGCATATATTGAACGTTGCACGCGCACTCAGATTCCAGGCCTCTCTTCCGATTCAGTTCTGGGGAGAATGCGTGCTAACAGCTTGATACTTGATTAACCGAACTCCGACCTCAGTCTTGAACAATGCAACACCGTTTGAACGTCTATACAACAAGAAACCCACATACGATCATATACGGGTCTTCGGAAGCTTGTGCTATGCTCATAATCAGGGACGTGGCAAGGATAAATTCGCATCTCGTAGTCGGCGATGCATTTTCATTGGATATCCTTTTGGGAAGAAGGGCTGGAGACTATTTGATTTGGAGACCAATGAGTTTTTTTGTTTCCAGAGACGTGGTATTCTCAGAAACAGAATTTCCTTTTGCTGCAGAAAACACAAACCCGCCAGCACAAGACAGTGATGCAGCTCGGCCATTGTGGGAGCCAATATCTGATGGTTTGACTGACGACAATGAACTATCACACCAGAGAGGTCGTAGCACACACGAAGTTGGATCATCAAGCAACAATGGTCATGACCATACAGATGTACCACAACCGACAGATCTGTCTGAGTCGGACATTCCAACTCCAGCTGATTCTACACCTCTTCCAGCTATGACTGGTGCTCCGGTTC
Organism: Orychophragmus violaceus; assembly: GCA_030180135.1. Lineage (NCBI taxonomy): Eukaryota > Viridiplantae > Streptophyta > Magnoliopsida > Brassicales > Brassicaceae > Orychophragmus > Orychophragmus violaceus. Next base: position 23,419,043 of record CM058239.1, read on the forward strand.
CAGTTGCTCCCGCAATGCCACCTTCAGATATGGAAGACGCAGCGACGATGGATAATGTCGGCATACCTGATGAAACACTGCAGGGACGAGGTCACCGGAAGAAAATGGTACCAGTGACTTTGAAAAATTTTGTGGTTAATTCTGTCGATAGCGCATCTCTTCCATTAACAGCGAAAGTAGTGTACCCGGTAACAACTGATTACAGTCGATTCTCTGAATCTCATCTTGCTTTTGTGGCTGCTATTTCAGACACCAAGGAACCAAAATCCTTTCGACAAGCCATGTCTGATCCAAGGTGAAAGCAGTCAATGAATGATGAGATAGGAGCTCTTGAAGACAATGAAACATGGGAAATTGTTGAACTTCCGCAAGGTAAACGCGCAATAGGCAGTTAATGGGTTTTCAAGGTGAAATTCAAATCAGATGGCTGTGTTGAACGATTCAAATCTCGACTTGTGGCTCTCGGTAACAGACAAGTCACATGCGAAGATTATGGAGAAACATACGCTCCGGTTGCCAAGATGGGCACAGTCCGCTTGTTTCTCGACATTGCTGCTAAGCGGAATTGGGTTGTGCATCAGATGGATGTTCACAACGCCTTTCTTCATGGAGACTTACATGAGGAAGTCTACATGAATTTGCCTCCTGGATTCAAGAGTAACCAGAAAAACAGAGTATGTCGTCTAAAGAAGTCCATATACGGTCTGCGCCAATCACCTCGCTGTTGGTTTGCAAAATTGTCACAAGCGTTGCTGAGCTATGGTTTCCAACAGTCCAGATCTGACTACTCTTTGTTCACCATTGATAAGTCTGGGGTACGTGTGCATATACTCGTTTATGTCGATGATTTGATTATAACAGGAAACTCGCCGACAGCAACACAAGAGTTCAAAGATTACTTGTCCTCTTGTTTTCACATGAAGGATTTGGGTACCTTGAAGTACTTTCTGGGTATCGAAGTTGCACGGAATGCTAATGGTTTTTACCTCTGTCAACGAAAATATGCACTCGATGTTATCTCCGAGATGAACATGACGACAGCGAAACCAGCAACTTTTCCCTTGGAACAGAACCACAAGCTCACACTTTCTACTTCGCCACTGATATCTGATCCGACAAGGTATCGTCGGCTGATTGGTAGGCTGATATACTTAGTGGTAACACGTCCGGACTTGGCGTTCTCGGTGCACACTTTATCTCAGTTCATGCAATCCCCAAGGCATGGTCATTGGCTTGCTGCAACAAGGGTTGTTCGCTACCTGAAAACTGATGCGGGTCAGGGAATTTTCCTACGGGCAGAAGGCAGCTTGCAGATCACTGGCTGGTGCGACTCCGACTGGGCTAGCTGCCCCTTAACAAGGTGATCAGTCACAGGCTATTTCATACAGCTTGGCGACTCCCCGATCTCATGGAAAACAAAGAAACAAGACACGGTGAGTCGCTCCTCGTCCGAAGCTGAGTACAGATCGATCGCCTGTCTAACACAGGAGCTCATATGGATGAAGAGAATACTGCATACACTCGGTGTTCATCATGACCAACCGATGTTGGTTAACTGTGACAACAAATCCGCTATTTACATAGCCACAAATCCTGTTTTTTCATGAACGCACCAAACATGTGGAACTGGATTTGCATTTTGTCCGGGATGAAGTCGACAAAAGGAACATACATCTGAGGCATGTTGGCACAATGATGCAACTGGCAGATATACTAACCAAAGCCATCGGGAAGGCAGGTTGTTACGATTTCAGAATCAAGTTAGGCATACGGAATCTGTATGCTCCAACTTGAGGGAGGGTATTGGACCTCGTCATTAGCCCAACCCATTAACCAGCTTGGTCACCAAGATATACACAGATTTCGCATTAACGACGGAAATCAATCAGACAGGTTTCTAGGACATGATTTGGATACTTTATGTTTTCTTGTAAACGTCTCTTTGTACAGACTTGGCATATATATGCTTGTAAAGGATTTGTCATGGAATACACAGAAAATTCAGTCTCTGTTTCTCTTTAGTTCCTGATATATTTTAATGTTTTTTGTATCAGGGGGAACTGACGTAGTGGAGGCGGTAGGCGGGAAAAAAATGAAACCTTCATTGTAAAAGAATAATTTTCTTTTTTTAATTCAAATAATTTCAAATATCAAAATAACATGAAAACAACTTCTTCAAGACAAAACACAAAAAACTGATAATAAATTACCGATTCATAAAAATTGTTCTTCTTATATTTTTCTCCGCAAAATCATTCATCAAGCTTTGATAACGAGATATTGGTTAAAATATCTTATGTTTTCTATATTTATATTAAGTTGTGTAAAATTTTTTGGCTATTTGACGGATTTCTTTCTTTTGTTGTAGCTTTTTAGTCTTTTATAGTATAAATTCAGCTATGTTTTTAAGTTATGTGTTCTGTTTTTGAGCTTATCAAATTGCTTTTATCTTTACTATAACATCAAACATGGTCCTTTAGAAAACGGGGGTCCTAGACAAATGTCTCAAATGTCTATGCCCAGCTCCGCCTGTTGTATGCCACAAAATTTTGGGATATTGGTTCCTACATTCTATTTTATACAAAACTTAAATAAAAATAAAATTTGTTATATATCTATTCTCCGAGAGAAGAATTCATATTCATATTTTCGCAACATTTATCAAGTAATGTTTTAATTATTGTTTTATTTCAATCCTATTTCATTTTGGAATAAAAAAAATCTAATATAATTTTAAAATAAAATATTATTTCATATTTGGAGTAATCCCATTTTTTATTTTATTTTGGAATTGGAATTGAAAATACAGTACCATTAGAGAAGATTTATTCCAAAATGGAGTTTGTAATGGAAAATGGACTGAGAATGAAGAGGTTGAAGAGCATCTCCAATCCTACTTTTTTTTTGTAAGGGAATTCATATTGAAATATTTTTGGGTTTTTTGTTTTTACAAAGACATAAAATAAAAAAAAGGAAAAACAGAAAAAAACAGAAAATACTCAGGCCTAGAAAACCCTTAATGGGCCCAATAACAAACAACCTACAAATCATGATTGGCCCAAAAAAGGCCCAGCTAGACGGAAACCCTAGACTCGGAAGAAGACGATGCCACCGCCGAGAGGAAACCGCGAGATGAAGACAAGCCCGGATCTGAGATTTGCAGCCACCAAGGAGAAGAAGAAGACCGATACCACCAAAACGACGACGAGCAACAGTAGCCGGAGAGAAACACCGGAAGAGGACGCCGGGGAAAGCAGAGGCATGAAATCGATGCCTAAGCTCGAGAGCGGAGAGGAGCCAAAACCTCACGTCACCATTGTCGGTCCACCACCGAAGAGTGATGCCTAGGTGAGCTTGGCCGGGAGGGTTCCGGAGCTATTGTCGGTCCACCACCACCGCCCCGAAATCCCCACCTCTCCCCGACACCGTCCTCTAGCGAGTGGAGAAGAAGCAAGACGAAACCAAACGGAACATGCAACCGCCTCCACGAGCCGACACCAAATCGGAGAGCCAGCTTTAGCCAAACAACACAGTGCCACCGGGTAGAGAACACGGAACACCACCCCCAGAGAACTTAAGAAAGGAACAAACCGGAGACGACGACAGGGGGACGCCAAGCACTCGGATCTAGTCCCCGGAGACCCAAGAGGCTGACGCGCCGCCACCAGAGTCCTTCCGCCGTTGAAACCACCGAGAGATCACGAACACTGGACTACGCCACCCAGTCAAACATAGAGCAAATATGTTATTTCGGATGAAGAGCCGACCTGAGAATGAAAAAAGGAGAGAAAATCCCTCTCCGGCGAAGGAACCACCGAAGAGGCGACGAAGTTTTCAATGGAGGAGGCTATAAACTTATTTCTCATTTTATATTTAGGGTAAACTTATTTCTCACTCTATTTAGTGTTAAACTCTTTTATTTGTATATTGATCCTTGAACTTTTAAATCTTTTATTTATATCTAAAATAAATAATTATATTAATAATATTTTTTATTTATTAATAGATCATTTAACTTTTAAACTTTATTTTAGAATAAATTTTAGAAGTTTTATGTATAATTTAATTTTAGTTAATTAATCACTTGTAAGAAAATACATTAGTGATAATATTTAAACTAAAATTTATTATATTTTACTATTTTATATAATATAGTTTTGTTGTTTTATTTTATAAATATTAAATTTAAATAATATTATAACTTGTTGCAAATTTTGCAAATAATAAAAATAAATAGGATTAAATTATAAAATTTATAAATAAAAGTTATTAGTAATAAAATAAAATATCGTATATTTAAAATATTTTATTTTTAGAATGGAAAATAGAATAATACATTAACAATAAATTTTATTTTAGTAAAAATAGAGTTTACATTAGATATGACATAAATGTCCAAAAATAGACAAATTTAAGAGTGTTGCGCATGCGATACAGACATACTATTAAAATAGTTTTACCAGCAAGCACTAATCAGAAATAGTTTCTCTCTCTTCTTTCCTCTCTTCTCTTTCTAGCGAGGAAACTCATCTTCTCCGTTTATCCTCTCCGGCCATCGGCGTGGGCTCCCATAGCCATGCCGGTGTGCCGGCTGTAAGATACTTTTTTGTGGATGCGGCTCTCATCTGCCTAATAAGATGCGTTTGCATCTCCTCTGTTTGTTTGTATTTTATCGTCGGAGATCTGTTCGCCTTTCGCTTTTGGCCTTTTGACGACTTTTCTAGTTTATCTTTTAGGGTAGTGGAGCTGTCCCGTCAATTTATACCAGCTTTGGATGTGGAAGCTCCTTGTTTCTCGATCTGTTCTTGGAGGGATGTCGTCTAAATCATAGAGATTTCACGATTTTGAGATTTCGATGGCGTGGGTACAAGTCGCCGGTGCAGATGCCTTTGCTGCATGTGTCGCGGCATGGAACCGCTAAGGCTTGCCGACCGGCACACATTTCTTGGGCCATGTAAACCCTATCGATCGAAACTGCCGCCCCGAAGCCACGGTGATTTTCAAAGTGTGATTCCTCCGATTTCTTAGATCTATTTTGGGCGACTTTCTCCTCCTGTTGCAGATCAACAGAGTTAACAACGGATTACTAAGGATATTATCTGACGCCAGAGATCCGCGATTTCCCGGTGGTCGGTGCTGCATGACGGAATTGATGGTTCATCGACGTGTGTCAGTGAGTCGGTGGACACGTGGCTGCCACCCATACACGTCGAGTTGATTTGTTTGGGCCTTGAGCCACTTTAGCATTTGTTTTAAGCCCATGTAATCTCAATTTTAACTCGGTATCTTTGTACTTCATTGCCCTTTGGGCCTTATCAATACAATCGATAGCCGACAAAAAAAAGCTACAACTTATATCTGGGTTAGAACTTAGACCTTAATTATCTCGACAAAGAAAAACCTTAACCGTTTTCAATTTAAATTATGATAAGAAAATCGTCCATCAAAACATTGTTAATCTTTTTTTTTTTTCACTGGAAAGTTTTTCATTCATTACCATTGGAGGAATACAGGGTAGAATACAAACATACAAGACTAGAGCCGGCTATCACAATCCGATACCGGAGCCAAAAGCCAGCGGATAACGAAAATCCTTGGAGCCAAGAAAAACAAAGCTAATAGCGAAAGACCAATACAACAACTACAATCATCAGAAATCGAAATGAACCTATAACGAGACACTCTAGAACCAAGAACCATCAAGAGCCGAGAGAGAATATGAGCGAAGCAACCATAGCCGAACTTTATTAGGACTCATCCACCGGGACTCAATCTATTGCTCCAAAATTGTTGAAGCCACGAGACACCGTATGCAGACAGACCGAGGAAGTCGAGGGACCAAACCTTTTACCACACGACGACCGACGACTAGAAGCGAAAAGAGCCGAAGCTCCAAATCCTGACGATTAAGCCGGAGAACCCAAACCAAGAAGCAGAGAAGCTGCAGGAACAATACCGTCGCAAACAAAGGAAGGATAAGCACACTCTCCACACCATAAATTCCTGCCACCAGAAGCAAAACAACCAAGACACCAACAGCCACAAAGAGCAGGAACACCAAAACCACCATGAACCTGAAAAGTCCGGCAACGAGCTTCAACCGGACCATACTGATTCCCTAGCAGCAAAACCCACCACAAAGAGCAGTCAATCTAGTTCACCAATCGATTCTGATAAATTATAGAACTTGCACGGGTACAAACTTACAGCCACACAAGAAGCTCACACAAGCTAAACCAAATCTAAACCAGATCTAAACCAGACTATACATAACCACTCCTAAACCGCCATCACTAAACCGAAGTCCAAACCTGCGAACCCAAGAGTTCACAACAGCATAATCCGCAAGATCGATGTAGATTCTCGCCAGAAGCACCAACCAAATCCCACAATCCGGCCGCCATAGTCCGACGGGAAGACAACACGGCCACAACCACGCAGAGCCAGCTAGATCTCAACCTGTGAGACCCCTCGAAAGTGAAAAAACAAAGCTCTTGCCGGAGATGGGAGCCGCTCGTCTACGAACCCGAGACAGCCACTGGAGGTGACCACCGCACCGGAGAGGATGACGCTTGAGGACTGAGCTGAAGCTTTAGACGACTAAAGGCAAGGAAGGCGGAGAGGGAGAGCAAAGGCGAAGACAAAAGACAGCAGCTAGCCTTCCCCGTCGGCGATGGCGCTGTTCGCCGACCGCCGGGAAGGAATCCAGAAAACGCAGGCAGCTCCTCGATAAATGGGTCAGAGAGCGAAGCTAATTAGGGCGAACCAATGTATTTTTTTTCCAGTGATTGTTAATCAAATGATACTGTTTTTTTCTTTACAAATTAAATTAAACAATATTAATTAAAAGTGCAAATATTTGGAATATTCTGTGTAATTATTGCACGAGTGATTTACACCATTAGTCACATTGAGTTTAGAAAGTAACATATTTAGTCATTTTGTATTTGGGAAGGATATTTTACACTGTTTAATTTCTTAAATGGCAAAAGAGTCCTTCAAAACTGATTTGGTTTGGTTATTAGGTAACTGAAATTAAAATATAATTTTGCTAAAAGACAAGAATTTTGGCCATTGATTAACTAATAAATCTGTACATACCGTGATGAGAAAAAATGTGAAAGGAAGAAGATTTTTTTTAGTTATGTTATGTGAGACCATAAATGTTTTAATAGTTATTTAGTTATTTATTGGTTTTTGTAAAATATAAAATTATTTTAATTAATACTATAAATTATAAATAAAATTCTCTATAATTTGACATCCGTTTTGATATACTTTTGTAGATTTTTTATAGGAACTTGTGGATGTTAAAAAGTTATAGTATGCATGCATTGACAAAGTATCATGGACAATACTTTTTGGAAAAATCGACATGGATATTATTTTGGTAAACTGTCGTATTTTATGATCTCTGTCATTCATTTTGTGTATGTGTCCATGTGAATGGTTTGGTTTGGAACTTGTTGTTTTTTTAACTAACTTCACGGACATGTTCATTTAAAGTAGTCCGTATGACGAAATAACCGAGAATTATGGTCCATGGACGAAATAACCGAGAATTATGGTGGAATATATGTGTTCTTATGTCCATTAGAACTTGTCCACGATAATGGATTCACAGACATGCTAATCTTTTTAAACGGAATATAAACCAAATGTCCATTTTTATGTGTCCATACAGACATAATAAGAAACACTTTAATAAGCTATATATGTATCAAGTGTCAACTGAATAACGAGTGCCTAAATGGCTATCTAAACGTAATAAAATTAAACCAATGTCCATTAACATATATCCTCACGGATTTATGCATACTAATCTTGACTAATATTTTATAAATCAGTTATCCATTTGAAGTAGTCCACACGAAAAATGATAAACGATAAGTTCTAGTAAGTTAATATGATTAGTTTAACTTCTATTCAAGAACACATGTTTAAATGTGCATGTAACCGTGTCCATACAAACATTTAATATGAACACGAAAACGATTGTACGGTCTAGACATCAATATATTTTCAATAATGTCCATTATAGTTATCCGTACGAGTGTGGTTCCCTAGGTATCTCAATATGTGTCCATGATTGAAACCAAAAATTGGTGATGCAAATAGATATCCACTTGACATTATCCATTATACTTATACATTAATCCGAAAACTTGATCCATTAATCTGCAAACTTCTTGTGATGGAATAGACGTAACAACTTAATGTCCATAAACGTATAGCAATAAAGAGGTTCATAAAAGTTGTGTACACGAAAATACGTCTAGGAAAACAAATGAGTGTCTATTAAAACATTTTCAGACAAATGTAAACGAAATGGTAAAATCCTATGTATATGTTCATCTTACAATCTCTACGAGACTTTGTGTAATACTATGAAAAATTGGTACTTTAAAGTTCTAATAAACTACGATGTTTCAAACGTGTCCATGGAAAAATGTATTAATAATAGGAAATGTGCAAAACCTTGTCTACATGGAAGTAATCAACATAATAAACTAATAAGACAAAACTTATGTCCACTAAACGCTGTCATGAATGATTTTGAACTCAACAGTCTTCAAGGGTGTGATGAATGAATGTGAGAAGGTCCAGCTATGAGTATACATTTAGCCTTTGTTGAGGTATTTGTTTGTAGTAAGCAGCCTCTAGGATAGTCGGATGTCTGTAAAAAAAAAGAAAACATTATATTAGAAGATGTAGTGGATTAATATTGCATATATAGCATAATCACTATTTAACTATGTTGATCCGATAATGTCCATCATCTATTGTCCACCAGATGTTGACGGTGTTCATTTCAAGGTACTATGTTATTTTGTTTTAATAAATATGTAAACGAAAAGGCAGTACAAAACAAATATGTCATCTGTAATGCAATGTTCACAAAGACAATAAGTAAAATGTCCATTTGGTGTGTCCACATGGACAGAGATATATTAATATATAATAACATATATAGCTCAGATTTCTATTTATACTTGTCCACACAGACAAACTAAATGATAGGCTTTAAACTATATATTTTAAGATGTCCATATAATCGTGTCCACACGTTCGCTTAAGACGGTTCTAAATGAAATGTATGTATAAATCGTCCATGAAAAATGTAGTAATAACATAAAATGTGCAAAACCTTGTCCATACATAAGTAATCAACTTAATAAAATAGATATAAATAGAAAATGAAAAAGTTAAAGTAAAAAGTAATGAATAAAATATAAAGTAAATATTCAAATGAGTTTAGTTAGGAGAAATTAGGGACAATTTGGTATTTTCCTTATCTTAAAGTGCCCAATGACATGCTTGTGTTCAGTTGTGTAATAAGAAAGTGTAGAAGTGACTATAGATGTAAATAACTCTTATTGCACCTACTATATGTATTTAATAACAACATTATATTTTTTTAAAAACTGATTACATTTTTGTATTTTTTTTTTATCTTTTTGTATTAAAAAACTCATCGTATCTCCATAGACAAAATAGTTTTATGGATGAATATCAGGTTCCACGCTATGCTTTTTATTATATATATATTTTAAGAAATCCACGGATGAACAATATCCGAAGATAAATAGTAAGACATGTTTCTTTTTCTCTCATTCTATTTCTTATTTTATCCATTTTTTACTCTTAATTTTTTTAACGGTGGATAGGATGGCAGATGTGAGGTTTCCGGCAATATAGACCGTCATAATGGAGATATAATCGGTCGATGTACCAGAATTAAAAAAAATAATCGGACTTAATACGAAAGTTTCGATTGGACATTTTAGAGTAGGTGTCCACAATATCGGCTATTCGTGGACACTACCACGATCATACATGATATATGCTTCCCATGGATAGGAGGTGGCCAAGCGAAATGTTGCTTTTGGATGGATAGTGGGCCCAACGTACTTTGTGTCCATGGATTCACAATCATGTGAACTCTTGACCACCTTATGTCCGTCAGAAGCGTCTAGCATGCGATATAATTGTGATAGTGTCCACGAATAGTCGATACTGTCCACCATATCTCTTAAAACTGTGTTTACTATGTACGTTATCTACCAATAGTTGTCTATAGGCCTGGGCATAAATAACTGGACCTGAAGATCTGACCCGGACCCGACCCGAATAAGGCAGGTTCGGGTCGGTTCAGGTATATACATATTAACCTGTTGGGTATAGGAAGTTATTACCCGCAGATACAGGTTCGGGTTTGGGTATTACCCGCAGATATATATGTATATATATTGTATATATTAATAACATGTTTCTAACATGTTCCGAACCTGTTCCAAACCTGTTTGTAACTTGTTCGTAACCTGTTTTGAACATGTTCGTAACCTGTTTCGAACTTTTTCTGAACCTGTTCGAACCTATATCCAAACCTGACCTGATTAGTATCCAAATAAGAACGAGTATTGACAGGTAAGCTATTCTAAGAATCGACCCGACCTGGACCCGACAGTACCCGACCCGAACCCAACCCTAAACTAGCATGTTCTTAAATGGGTCCTTCATTTCTTATACTGATGGATCCGGACCCGAACGAGACCCGACCCGAACACCCGAATGCCCAAGGCTAGTTTTCTATGTGAACATTAAGTTGCTTATTCATGAGTTATCTCTACACGAATTCTTGATAATGTGGACTCTTGGCCACCTGCTATCCATCGAAAACATTTAACATGTGATGTTTATTGCGTGGCTAGGAATCATAAAAATAAATATGGTTTTAGTGGATAACGTACCTAGTAAACACATTAAAGATATGGTGGACAATATCGATTATTCGTGGACACTACCACGATTATATCACATGCTAGACGCTTTTGATGGATATAAGGTGGTCAAGAGTTCACATGATCGTGAATCAGTGGACACAAAGTACGTTGGACCAACTATCCATCCATGGAAAGCGTCTAGCATGTGATATGGTCATGGTAATGTCCACAAAGAGTCGATATTGTCGACACCTAGTCTAGACTGTCCACTTGAAACTTATGTATTAAGTCCAATTTTTTTATTAAATTCTGGTACATCGACCAATTATATCTCCATTCCGGCCCTCTATATGGCTGGAAACCTCACCCCCGCTATCTTATCTACCGCCAAAAAAATAAAAAGCAAAAAGAAAAATAAATAAGAAAGAGAATGAGGGGAAAAGAACGAAAAAACAAAAAATGGAATGAATATGGGCATTTTCATTTATTCAGTCTATTTATTCTAACAAAAGACAAAAATGTAAAAAAATTTCAAAATATACATTTTGCAAAGAAAAAAATAAAAAATACAACATATGTAATACACTCATATTTTGTTGGAAATTATTGCATCTGTGTATCCTTTTGAAAAGTAATGGAAAAATTGTATCTTTTGAAAACTCATTGACTTTTGTATTTTTTTTTTGTTTTGTGAGTGTGTTAAAAAGACCCTCTTACCTTTACAGACAAAAACGTAGCTCTATGGATGCTAGGCGGGTCTCACACTATGCTTTCTATTATTATTATTTTTTTTTAAATCTGTGAATGAACATTACCCACATATGAACAGTAAAAACAAATTTCCCCCCTCATTCTTTTTCTTTCTTTATCTTTCTTTATACCCCTCATTTTTTTGACGGTGGATAGAATGGCGGAGATGAGGTTTCAGTCCATATAGACCACCGTAATGAAGATATAATCGATCGATGTACCAAAATTTAAAAAATTGGACGTTATGCGGAAGTTTGGAGTGGACAATCTATACTAGGTGTCCACAATATCGGCTATTCGTGGACACTATCACTATCATATCACATGCTAAACACTTCTCATGGATAGGATGTGGTGAAGCGAATGTTTCTTTTGGATGGATATTTGGCCCCACGTACTTTGTGTCCACAAATTCACAATCATGTGAACTCTTGACCACATTTTTTTCATCAGAAGCGTCTAGCATGTGATATAATCATGGTACTATCCACAAATAATCAATACTGTCCACCTGAGCTTTTAAAACTGTGTTTACTAGGTACGTTTTAACGATAATGTGAACTATTGGCCACCTTATGTCAATTGGAAACGTGTAGAATTTGATAAGATTGTGGTAGTATCCACGAATAGTCGATATTGTCCACCTTATCTCTTAAAACTGTGTTTACTAGGTAGTTATCCGCTAAAAATAGCGTACCTAGTACACACAGTAAACATAGATTTTAGCAGATAACGTACCTAGTAAACACAGTTTTATGAGATAAGGTGGACAATATCGACTATTTGTGGACACTACCACAATCTTATCAAATGCTAGACGCTTCCAATGGACATAAGGTGGCCAATAGTTCACATTATCGTGAAAACGTACCTAGTAAACACAGTTTTAAAAGCTCAAGTGGACAATATTGACTATTCGTGGACACTACCAAGATTATATCACATGCTAGACGCTTCTGATGAACAGAAGATCGTCAAGAGTTCACATGATTGTAAATTCGTGGAAACAAAGTACGTTAGGACCACTATCCATCTAAAAGCAACATTTCGCTTGGCCACTTCTTATCCATGGGAAGCGTCTTGCATGTTCTATGATCGTGGTAGTGTCCACTAATAGCCGATATTGTGGACACCTAGTCTAGATTGTCCACTCGAAACTTCCGTATTAATTCCAATTTTTTTTTAACTCTGGTACATCGACCGATTATATCTCCATTTTAGCGGTCTATATGGCCGGAAACCTCACATCCATCATCATGTCCAATAGGGTGGGCGTTCGGGTATCCAATTGGGTTTGGTTCGGGTTATTCCGGTTTTAGGGTTTAGGCTTATAAGCCCCATTTGGATATATATAAAAAAGTGGGTTGGTTTCGGTTTGGTTCTATATGGGTCGAGTCGATTTGGGTTAGTTGCTGAAAAACCATAACCCGTTCGGTTTAGCTCGGGTTTGGGTTAACCATTATGTAATCTAAGATCAGAAAGTGTTCAAACATTATATCTCTGCCCATTGTGTATTGTGGAACCAAAAAATTATTAAACTAAAACCTTCAATCAAATAACATAAAGCAACAACCAAATTATTCCAAAGTTTAAATTTTAAACAAATACATAACACCAAACTGAAAAACATAAAAAAGTCTTAAAATCTAAAGAACTACTCGTCCATAAGACACGATCCAAACTTATTCAAAGCATTCTTCTCTCATGCATACTTCTCCATCATCTCTGCAAAAAAAAAAAGTTTAGCGTAAGTTCAACATTGTAATACTTCAGCAAAACAATAATGTAATAAGTATATAACAAATTTAAGAAAAGCACGTTACAATGTAATAGTACTGGTTATTACTTTAAGCAAAGCAGGTAACTAATTTCTGCAAACACGTTAAGCAAAGCGTTAAGCAAGGCCTGTAATAGTCAAGCACATAATTTTTTTTTACTTTAACCATAACTACGTTATGAGACTAGACAAGGTTTAAAACAAGACAAACATGATTCTAATGTCTAACTATAACACGTTTCGTAGTTCTAAGATCAACAATACTTCTTAATTATACACGTTAAGCCAAGCACGTTAAGCAAAACAAGATCAATCATGTTTCTAAGTTAAGTAACATATTAAGAGTTGATAGGTACCTTTCTCCATTTTGTCGTGCATCTCAATGTCAGCTAGCCATTGCTGATTTGTGACCAGTTTTGTTTCACTTAACCGTATGTCTTGTTTCATCCATTGCTCACCGCACATTAGAACCTCAATCATGTAGTGTATGAGGCAGCTTCGATACGGTTCTACAATCCTCCCACTAGTGCTAAAAGCAAATTCAGATGCAACATATGAGACTTGAATTGCAAGAACATCGCGTGCAATCTCGGCCAAGAATGGAAACTTGGAATAAATGTGTTTCCAACAAGATAAAATATCAAACTCGCAACCAAACATACCCTTGGGATTCTCAAAAGGTTCCACGACGTATCTTTCCAATTCATCTCTTGGATCATTAAATCCTTCCTCTTGAACCATTTCTTTGTACATGAAGTCCATCCTCTCATACCCAAAGTGTTGGGAATCCGAGCCAATTCTACAGATTCAGAATTCTCGCGAGTTCCAGATAGCCTAGGATCTAGGGTTTAGTTAATTGAATCATGGATCTCACCTCGTGATTACCTGGTGTTTGGCAGCGGAAGATTGATCAGGTAGCACGAGATCTATTGCGCCTCAGATGCTGCGCCTCTATCGTAGTCCACACGCACACAAGCTGGAATCCGCCGGGTTGCTAGTACCGGGACTTGGATCTCTCTGGGAACTGAGTCTCTCTGAGGTTTCTGTGTTTTCTCACTCTGAGAAAACCCTCTGGGCGGCGCAGGACCAACCACCTTAGGTCGAGATATAAAACGTGTTTATATACTGACCTCGAGGTGAACCGAAACATCAGTTTCGGTTTCGCCATTGTGTCGACCGACACACTTATTGGTGTCGATCGATACACCCCTTTGAAACTTATATTCGATCTGTATCCAATACATATCGATCAAACCATATGCCAATGATCAATTCCCATGCAGAGTATATCCAACTTGCTTAGGTGTGTGACCCTGTAGGTTCACACGATACTGGAAACGAGTTACAACTCATTTGTCATAATTGGTTTCTAGCAAAACATTATGATTACCCAGTATCACATGAATTGTCCGATCTCGACAATACAACTATCTCTAGAGTTCGTACAATGTGATTTCAGGACATAATCCCAACAATCTCCCACTTGTACTGGAATCACTTATTCCTATAATCCCTTCGTCTCTATATCTCGATATGGCATAAGGCAAGAGACTGTGTCATCCTTATTATAGCCAACATCATGTTCATCGAACTTCTGATCTATACTGATAAACAAACGACTGACAATCACCTCGTTTGAGCACGGCCATGCATTTTCTCAGTATCAAATCTTCGATGGGCCCTGAGATATTTATCTCCCGTTATACAGGAGGGACAAATCCCATTTTGTTCCATCCCTGTTTCTACACATACTTCATGATACGTCGAAACAATGCCGTTATAGCCGCCAGTTACGGAACGACGTTTGACAAGGTCAAAGCGCACCAATTCATATGCTAGAAAGCATGATGAACTCATGTATAAGGACCATACTCTATAGTCGTAATGAGAAACTCCCATGACACTTATATATAACTATCCTGTGGAGTTCTCATTAAGCGGGTCATGTCCGATCATATGTTCACCAACATATATCTATGTGACTGACTGTGATAATCATATCATTGACTCCATGAAACTTAGTCCAACAGTCACCTCACATGCTAGTCTGCGCGGTTGTTAGTGTCCCATTTTAACAACCTTGACTATGGACAATCATAATTTATGTCATCTTTTACTTATAGGGTTTCATGATCAAGTCTTCAACTTGATGACCTATAAGATGACCATAAAGTACTTTGAGACCATTATTTAATTATCCAATAATTAAATAATACTGATGTCAGTTTTAACTTACACAAATACTGCCAAAGCATGTCTATGTAAAGTTTACAACATAACTAAAATAACTCCCACTAGAATCAAGATCATCTTTTCAGATATCTTACACCTACAGCAACAGAATAAATTCCGTGCTTAGGTTGTGGTAGAGAGTGCGGTGCTATTGCTTGAAACAATTTCAACAAATTACACCGCCATTCAGATAAAAGCACTATTCTACGGTCTACTGCTTGGAGCCTTTCCAACAGTTAGCACCGCTATTCAGACAAAGAGACATAACCAGGTGGGAACCGAGAATCGTCTTTGTCCGACTAACTACTTTCAACTGGTTCGTCACTTTATCAGTTCGCCACGAACCTATCCTTAGTGTTTCTCAACACTTGGGATATTTCTGGTAACTATTCAGTGACTATTACCGTAGTACATTGGTATTTTCTCGTCATGCTTTATGCTTAAGCTGCATCTAGACGAGCGCAAAATATGGCATTCATGATGGATTCTATTGCATCAGCATAAGTAATCACACTCATTAATACTAGTTCAGACAGTGTTCAAAACACTTCTTCTTGCTAATATTGTTACCAGCTCAGCCAGTGTCCAAGACACTTCATCTTGCTTAGATTATTGCCATAAGACCTTTGGTATGAAGCCATTCTTGGAATCAAGCACTTTTGAACTGTCCAATACCTTATTAACATAAGGATTTTGACACAATCCAATTAGCCTACTTAATCTATGTCAATAGATTCTTATTCCAAGAATTCACTCGGCTACTCCCATGTTCTTTTGTTTAAGTTTGACTTCCGACCTAAATCTTGACAAGACTTTAGCGTTGGAACGTTGTTTATGAGATTCAAGTATGTTATATACATACTGTGTGAGAATTGCCAATACGCTCCCACTAGTCTTCTTATAGACCCATGGTTTCTTTTCTTTCTGATCAAGTCAAAACTTTTGACCACATTATCAAAATGTTGATTCCAACTCCAAGATGTTTGCTTCAATCCAGAAATGGATCGGTGAAGCCAACATGCATACCCAGCCAATTTTCGGAGTTGGGGCTCACCATCGCTTCTTCGAATTTCGCATGTTCGTCACTTTTCAATGATCAACAGATCACGACAATTGGTTACGAGAAATCACTCTCGAGTTAGTGACGGATCCTTTCGGATCTGCGAATTTTAGGCTCCACAGGTGCAGATCCTACAGCACTTTGTAGATCTCACCGCTGCTCTTCCTCATCAGGTCGAGCAGCCTCCTGTGTTTATCGAATTTCTTCGATGCGTACTTTTACTCCCACTGTTCCTTTTTGAAAGTATGATTTTTCTTAAGAGACACAGTTCTGGACAAAAGTACTAAGCCTTGGTTTCCTTAGGACAACCAGCGAGGTAGAACTTATCAGATTTGGATTCAAGTTTGTTTGTTGACTACTGTCTTACACAAACCTTGCAATCTCAATTCATCAGAAAAACAAATTTGGAAATCACCCAGTCCACATCCAATGTGGTGTTTTTCACTGATTCTGATAGAAACCCTTTAGTGTGAACATAGACATTTCAGAACGTATTCTTAAATGGTTATGGAAGATTCATGTGATTCATCATTAATCGAATCATGTCTCATAAGATCTGATTCATTCTTTCAGATGATCACCCAATTCTTGACTCTAGTATTTTCCTCCGCGATTCAATCGAGGATCTCAATACTTCTGTCAAATTGGTTCTACACTTCATCTTGGAACTCCCTTAAGGGATTCCAGCTAGTGTCTCATCAAATGAACACAGCCATGCTTATTGATTCCATCAATAAAGTAATGAAGTACAGAATATTTCCTTTGGCAATAATGCTAGTTGGGCCGCATACATCAGTATGTGTAGGGCCCAATAAGCCTCTGGCCCGTTTCCTTTTAGCTCTGCTAAATGGGCCTTAGTCATTTGGTCCAGCAAGCATGATTCATGTCTCAATTGATTTACAATCAAATGAGTCCAAAACCTATGGATTTACTGAATCCGCTTCACTCTTGTGGTTAAATGACTATACCAAAGAAAATCGAGTTTGAGTCATCAGACTTAAACCTTTAGTATTTGTGTTATATTTAACTTCTGCTGGTTTAAGATATAAAACCCATTCTAAACGGGGTGCTACCACAGAATATTTCATTAAGATCCAAAGAACTTGTCTTTTATCAAAATGAAAAACATCCAAATTCTCAAAAGAAAATGAAAGACATTTCTGCACAAGGCAGATACATAGTAGCAATTACTTAATTTCTAAAACCAAGTATGAAAGGTTCCTACAAGTGAAGAATCTCTACGGCTTATGTAGCAACCATTGCTTCAACCAGACACGTAGTTCCACTTGTCCTTTCTTCAACGTTCTACTGTCGCTTAGGTCCTGCATATTTCAAAAACATCAGTACCACAACAAGTATCCAATACTTATGTAGAACTTGAATTAATAACACAACACCTGAAGAAGAAGTACCATACATCTTCTCCATCTCTTGTGAATCTTCCAAGAATTTATTGCAATCTCTCTTCCAATGCCCCGACTCATTACAGTAGAAGCACTTACTAACACCAGATGGGCTTGACTTGGGCTTAAAAGATGACACAGGCTTATCCTGATTCCAAATCTGGACGGCCTTGCCTTCACCCTTGTCTATAAAAGATTTCTCAAATCTTTTTCCCCTTTTGATGTTTTGCTCTGCTGTCTTGAGCATGCCATGCAGCTCAGTCAACGTCTTCGTCAGGCCTTTCTTGATATAGTTCTTAATGAACTTATCATAGCTTGACGGCAGTGACTGCAGAATGATGTCAGTAGCCAACTCTAAGCTGACAGGACATTTCAGTTTCCCCAGGTTATCAACGTAACCCATCAGTTTAATGACATGAGGACTTACTGGAGCATCCTCTGGTAGCTTGCACCCAGTGAGAGACTTCACCATCTGGAATCTCTCAACTCGTGGCAGATCCTGAAATTTCAGTTTCAGGCTGGTGATCATCTCTATTGGCGACTCCATGTCCTCGTATTGACTTTTCAAGTCCGAGCTCATGGTAGCCAACATCAGACCACGCACATCTACCACATCAATATAATGCTTATTCCAAGCATTATACACTGCATGCGAGCGATTAGTCCCAAGCTTTTCTGGAAGAGCCTTTTCAAGGACATAGTCCTTGCTCTCCTGCTTGAGAATGAATCTCAGATTCCGATACCAATCCAGGAAGTTGGATCCATTTAACTTGTCCTTCTCAAGGACGGATCGCAACGAGAAAGTAGTCATAGACATAAGCTGAAATCCAAGAAAAACAAAGATTTAGTTATGTATATGATGAGAAATCTTATCGAATAAGAAAACTCGCATTATATTCAAACAATGTTTCCTCTATGAATATAATAATCCAAGATCCATACTTCACCAAAATCTGAGTGGGCGACTCGCCATTACCCAAACTTTAGTTATCTAGGTAAGCAAATCATTGCTAATTGTACTCAGTACAACTCTTGGTTGTGGATGAGACAAACTATGTCTAATCCACTCTGATGTCTCTGGGTCCAGAACTTCTGATAGCCCAGTCAAGTAAAACCAATCTTTTCTGTCTTGTGATCACTGACAGTTGCACTGCAAGTCTGTCAATGATCACCTGCCTTACTCATGTTGCAGTGGATACCAAGGACTCCAAGACTATCCAACAAACGACACGAGTCTTGACAGTAGACAAGATTTGGGCAAGACATCAAGGTTACTTGATATTTAGTTGAGGAAACTAAACTCTGAAAGGTTAGCATATCAATCTGTTAGGTCATGTAATTGTTGATGCTTATGCACTGCAAGTCCATCAACATTATTACCTGCCTTACTCACGTAATTGTGGACACCAAGCTCTTGGCCAGACATCACACAACGAAATGAGTCTTGACAGTTGACTACATTGAAGCTAATCTTTGATCAATGTTTAAGTCTAGTTTGGTTTCTGCAAATTCAAGGTTCAATAACCAGAATTTCGAATACTGTGTAAATCGACGCAGACAATGTCTGTCGATCGACACTACCAAACAAAACCGGACTTCAATAACCAGTTAATTCAATTAACCCGGTTCATCGAACCAGTCATGTCGATCGACACAACCCATGTGTGACGGTCGATATAGACCTAAACTGAAGATCATTTTGATAACCGGTCCAATCCAATTGAACCGACTTATCTGATCAAACTGATCTTAACCAATCGGTTTATTTTAATTAGGATAGCCAGTTCAATCCAATTGAACCTATTCATCCAATTTAAACCGTTTAAACCAGTTTCACCTGATTGCGATTACCAGTCCAATTCTATTGAACCGTATTATCCAATCAAACTGATTTAACCCATCGGTTCATGCTAATTGTGATAATCAGTTCAATCCAATTGAACCAATTCATCCAATTCAAACCGATCCATTCGGACTTAACCAAGCATGATAATCGGTCCAATCCAATTGAACCGATTAACCATTCGCTCGGTCTGTGTCGACCGACACAAAACTGTGTCGATCGATACGTGACCGAATCTGCTCTGTGTCGACCGATACACAACCTGTGTCGATCGACACAGAAGGCTTTCGGTTTTTCTTCGCGAAAAACCCTAGCCGCCGAATCTGTCGATTTCGCCACTTTGTGTCGACCGACACACCCAGTGTGTGGATCGACACTGTGCGAAAACACAGAATCGCAGATCGATCAAATCGATCTCACCTGTTCTAAACCAAGCAACCTAGTTTGCGAATCTAAATCATCAAATTCGTTTAACAGGTTCGATTCAATGATAAAACCCTAAGGCTCTGATACCACTGATGGGAATCCGAGCCAATTCTACAGATTCAGAATTCTCGCGAGTTCCGAATAGCCTAGGATCTAGGGTTTAGTTAATTGAATCATGGATCTCACCTCGTGATTACCTGGTGTTTGGCAGCGGAAGATTGATCAGGTAGCACGAGATCTATTGCGCCTCAGATGCTGCGCCTCTATCGTATTCCACACGCACACAAGCTGGAATCCGCCGGGTTGCTAGTACCGGGACTTGGATCTCTCTGGGAACTGAGTTTCTCTGAGGTTTCTGTGTTTTCTCACTCTGAGAAAACCCTCTGGGCGGCGCAGGACCAACCACCTTAGGTCGAGATATAAAATGTGTTTATATACTGACCTCGAGGTGAACCGAAACATCAGTTTCGGTTTCGCCATTGTGTCGACCGACACACTTATTGGTGTCGATCGATACACCCCTTTGAAACTTATATTCGATCTGTATCCAATACATATCGATCAGACCATATGCCAATGATCAATTCCCATGCAGAGTATATCCAACTTGCTTAGGTGTGTGACCCTGTAGGTTCACACGATACTGGAAACGAGTTACAACTCATTTGTCATAATTGGTTTCTAGCAAAACATTATGATTACCCAGTATCACATGAATTGTCCGATCTCGACAATACAACTATCTCTAGAGTTCGTACAATGTGATTTCAGGACATAATCCCAACACAAAGTAATCATCACCCAACTCCATTCTATCAACAACTTGATCTTGACCACCAAAAGCGGTTGCTTGACTGGAGTGTGATGATTGTGTTGCTGTCACCTTACTATAGCGTGCATAATACTCCTTAAAAAAGCTTCCAAGAAGATCTTCAATTGATTCCATCATTTCATTTTTTTGTAAACTGTCCTTCCCATACAGACTATCAAAACAGAACCTCGTAAACTGCATCTTATTCCTTGTATCAAAGACAGTGGCCACAATCAACATCTTGTTGATGTTCCTCAATCCATGCCAGTACTTATTGAACTTCTTCATCATCTCTTCAGCTTTTGTCTTCAACGAAGGATTTTGAACTGTTGCTCAGAGTCACAAGATTCTTCTGTATGGTGACTATCTCACCATAACACTTGTGTGCATTCAAACTCGTATGAAACAAATACTCTCTTGTAAAATATATAGGCCAAGTTTTCGTCTTATTCACGGGTCCATGCACTATATCTAGAACCAAGGAGGAAAAGCATGTTTGGCTTTCCAGTACTCAACCTGCATATAGAAAACAATATAAATATAATACTCGAGGATACTATTTAAAATATCATATACACTTACATATTTTTCCACCCAAGTATGATATTCATTAGCTCTTTGTGTGGATAATTCTTTCTCGGAAAGATCTGGATATTTTGCAGAAATATTATCCTCGAACATACTGTTTGAAACCAACATACACGAGACAAACATGAGTAAATATAGATTATGTGTAAAATAAAGTTAACATACATGTCAGATTATACCTTTCAAATGGTTGAAAATAATCACAATTACGTAAAATATATGCATCGGTAGTCTTTCTCGGAAAGCCAAATTTCATGCATTTTCCCACTTGGGCGATCAACATGAGTAAATATATCAGGTACATCAACAAGATACTTGCGGACTTCAACTTCATCAAATCTTGTTAACTTGACCAAAAAAATAAATTTTGAGTAAACTGTCTCGTCATGCTATGAGAATAATTAAAATTGTTTACCTTGATTTTGTTTTTATACTCGCAGCAAAGTAATGCTCTGAGAAATAAATTATCTCCTCATTGATATACGATTCAACAATCGATCCTGAAGCATATCTTTTGTTCTTTGCTTTCACTTTTAACTCTTTGAAAAACCTTTCAAAAGGGTATATCCATCTATATTGCACACGGCCTCCTAACTCTGCTTCGTAGAGAAGATGAATAGGCATGTGCTCCATCACGTCAAAAAAATGATGGAAGGGAGATCTTCTTCAAATTGCATATGATTAAAATTATATTTTGTTTTAGAACTTCGACGTGAGATTTTTTTGCAAAATTCTAGAACATAAGTCCCGAAAAATCCTCCAATCCTTACAATAATAACCATTGGAGAGACTTGTCATGGTAAATTTAAATTAACATAATCATTTTTACGTATCAAGTATACAAAAAGTACTATAAGTTATTAGTACCTGATAATGCATTATGCACGTTCCGGTCTAGGAGTTCTGTAAAGATAAATGGAAGTAATCGTTCCATAAAAATATGACAGTCATGACTCTTCATCCCTGAGAACTTTCCGTTAGTCAAATCTGCACAACTAGCTAAGTCGGAGGCATACCCATCTGGGAATTTGACCGCATATTTCACCCATTCCAATAAACTTTTTTTTGGCATTGTCTGTCAATCTGTAGGCGGGGAAAGGAGCTTTACCCTCTTCATCAATGTGTAAGTGTGACCGAGAACAAAATCGTTCTATATCCAATCTTGACATGATAGTGTCTTTGAATTTACCCTTCACACTCATAAGAGTGTTCATGATATTTTCAAAAACATTCTTTTCAACATGCATCAAATCGAGATTTTGCCGGAGATTGAGGTCCCTCCAGTACGGAAGCTCCCAGAATATGTTGTCCTTGTGCCATTTATGCCACTTTCCATAGCCATGCCTCTCCTTTTCGTGACCGTTTCCACCGCATTCTTTTGTTTTTGGTGGATTTACACCTTGCAATCGTTCGCAATAAAATTGCTCACCGGACAAAGACAGAGGAGGGCACTCTTTTGAAGCATCTTTTCTATTCAAAAAGTCCATTTTTATTCTTCTTTAGTGGATTACCATGAGGAAGAAATCTTCGGTGACAATCAAACCAACATATTTTTCTTCCATTCTGCAGATAAAAAGATTTCGTATCTTCCATACAAATTGGACAAGATAGTTTGCCATGCGTCGTCCATCCTGATAACATGCCATACGCCGGAAAGTCACTTATCGTCAAGAGCAACACTGATTTCAGGTTAAAACTTTGATTCAAGAAAACCATAATTCTTTCAACTCCTCAATAAGAGGTCGGAGGAAGATATCAAGACTAGCTCGCAGATGTTTTGGCCCATAATTTAGAATTGTCAGAAACAAGTATTTTGTATTGATGCACATACCATGGGGTAAATTATATGGAGTCAATATGACTGGCGACAACGAATGATTATTAGACATGCCAATTGGATTGAACCCATCTGCACATAATCCAAGATAAACGTAACGAGGTTCTTGGGAAAATCGGGGATGTTGCTCTTGAAAACATTTCCACTCCGCTGCATCAGACGGATGGCACATTTTCACTCATTTTCTTGGTGCTCGACATGCCACCTCATTGCCGCTGCAGTTTTATCGCTTTGGTACGTTCTCTTCAGCCTGTCAGCAATTGACATATACAACATACGACTATATGGTATATTGGTTCTCCGCTGTCTCTCATAGGCTTCCATCTTGGTGCTTGGCAAAACAAACACTTATCTTCCTTTTCATCATCTTTCCAGAAGATCATACAATTATTGATGCAAACATCAATTGTATAATAGGGGAGACCTAGATTGCGCATCATTTCTATCTCGTAATGTGAACCAGGTGCCTGGTTTCCTTCTGGTAAAAACTCAGTAAACACTTCACATATCGAATCCACTGCCCTTTCGCTCATATTATGTTCTGCCTTTCTTTGCAAGACTCAAGCAGCTAAGGATAACTGCGAGTGACCTTCACGACAACCATCAAATAATGGATTTTTCGCTCCTTCTAGCACGTCATAAATTTTTTTTGAATGATTATGGATAGGTTCTTCCACATTTTGATCATAACTAAAATCATGATAATAGCTATCAAAATTCTCGTTATCACGAAATGCATCATTCACCATATCCACATATCTGTCTTTGTCTACTAGATAATTACCAACATCTGAACTCCCACTTATATGCGTCCTATCAACATAACTTGTTCCTAAATCCATATCGATTTCTTCTCCATACTTATACCAAACATAATAATCAGCCATAAATATTTTACTATACAGATGACTCCAAATTCTTTTTCCAGAGGCTCTCGGTTTTTCGTTCTTGCAAACATTACAAGGGCAGTTAAACTTGCCGCCATTACTTTGTGCTAGACGCTGGTTGTTTGCAAATGCCATGAACTGTTCCATCCCCATTTCGAACTCTTGCAAAAAATTTCCCGTAGCTTCATCGATCCTCCTATACATCCACTCCCGAGAATAACTATAGCTGTAATTTCCCGACATTTTGAAGTGTGTAAAGAAAAACTCGTCTTTGTTTTGATTTTCCGGTTTTTTAGACTTTAGATGTTGGGTGTTTGAGAATGAGGGGAAGAAATTCTCGATGTCTACATATATAGAGATTTTTACGACTACTTTGCGACTACATTACGACTGCTTTACGACTCCATTTTGTTAGTAGCAAAAATTAGTTACACCTACCTACATACGAGTAACACGTGGTTTAACAACAACTTTTAACGACCGATTGTGGTCTAGAGTTTAGGTTTAGAGTTTAAGATTTAGAAAATGATTACAAATTTATGTTTAAGGTTTGAAGTTAATGTTAGAAAATATTAGTTTATGTTATACAATTAATGGTTATATTTGGATAGTATTTTATGATTAGGGTTTAAAGTTTGAGGTATAGGGTTAGAGTTTAAGTTAGGGTACGAGATTAAGGTTTGCAAAAGATTATATTATTTGATGTTTAAAATTTAGTGTATGATTAATTAAAAGTTTAGATGTTTATGGTTTAGGGTTTGTGTTTAGGGTATATAGTTAAGGTTTTAGAGTTTAGGATGAAAACAAAAAATTATACTTGAATTCTTTTTTAGTAAGTATTGGATTTGTTTTTGTATATTATATGTTTATGTTTAATAATATACAATTAGAAATTTAGTACTTATGATTAAGGGTTAGAAATGTTAAGTGTGAATCTTAAACCCTATATTCCAATACCCTTAACCTATATTATAATGCCCTAAATCTAAACAAAATGTTTCAAAACTTCTAAACTTCTTATTAACATGTCTCAGAAAGTGATATTAAAGTGAAACAAGAAGACAAACTAATCTAACTTGAAAAAGGGATAGATTACAAGAAGAC
Organism: Orychophragmus violaceus; assembly: GCA_030180135.1. Lineage (NCBI taxonomy): Eukaryota > Viridiplantae > Streptophyta > Magnoliopsida > Brassicales > Brassicaceae > Orychophragmus > Orychophragmus violaceus. The sequence continues at coordinate 23,444,485 of CM058239.1, forward strand.
AATCAAGAAGGCTTGTAAAAAACTAGCAAGTCTCTTGTTCTTTTGAATCAAACTGTGGAGGCATGACCCTCTTAAGTACCAGCATTTCCGCTGTAACTTGCTTTCTCTTCAATCCACCTCTTGGTCTTGATATGAAATCTTCAACCACTACAACAAAACCACCATGAAACAACCAATCAACTTCAGTGTAAGATTCTAGTCTCTTTAGAGTTTGTAACAAAAACAAGTTGGGGATTGAACTTTCGGTTTAAAGGACTTGCACTGCCGAATCCACCACTGATGCTTCACTTTGAGATACAACACTGGTGTGCAATTGTTCCAATCTGTCGGATTCCAGCTTCAGATGCTTGAACCGCTTTAGCTGATTTGTTTACCCCATCAGTTATTTCTTGGCTGAAACCAATTTCACAGCATAATCATGATATTGACAACAAATTTCTTATTCAGGACAAAAGAAAAGGGCAACTCCGGAAGAATAAATCTGAAGAAAACATGTAGCTTTGAAAGTTGGGATGATCAGAAAAGAAAATAGCTCTTAGTGATAACCTTAAATCACTTAATTGAAGAGTAAGATCGCTTATTTCCATGCTTGAGAGCCTTATGGCTGCCAAGGTACTAGGGAGTTATTGGCGGGCCGTGTCAGCTAACTTAGCAAAAGAAGATGCAGCTCTACCCATGGCCTGAGTAGGATAGGATTATAAAAACAACGGTTTTGCAATATATATCAATTCAATAACAAAGATACAAATATTGAACTGAATTTTATGATGCTTAGTTGAGTCAATCCAAAATACAAAAAAGGGAAATAATCATATAGCTGAACATAAGCTAGGACATATAAAGAAGACTTAATCGAAGGTTTTAGCTCACTGTATTATCTGGTACAGTACTCTTGTGTTTACTTTTCTCAGTTGGTGCTAACAGCAAGTGTTGATGTTACGTGTTACAAATACTCTCGATGAACTTACATGCTCAGTCTCTTAAGCTATGGCTACTTGAAACAATTTTTATATAAAATGTGTGATGGAGAGAAGCAAAAGGATTCAGACAAACAAGCTTCTAAGTTGTAAGAGAAGATGGAGAGAGTTACCAGAAGTGTGGGAACTGCTGTAATCACAAAACTTGTAAAAGCAATTGAAGTCTGCAACAAAGTGACCATCAGGATATCAACAAACCATTTATCAACGAATCAACAAAAAAATGTCATAACGAAAAGAAGAGAAACTGGTCGAAGAATATAAGAGCCATTGTCTTTACCGTGCAAGCGATGAAGGCCAAGAGAAGAAATGCCTGATCGCTTGTACTCATCATCTTGGCTAATGGATTGATTGAATGCGGATGAGAAATAGAGCTGCCAAGTTGACAACACAATAACAACATCTGATGATCCATCTTCGCTTCTTTTGACTAGATTCTCAACTCTTGGAAGAAGTACAACATTAGCATTTGTTCCTCTTCCTCCGAACTCTGTTGTGAATCTTAATATCATTGGTAGTGTTTGACACAATAGCGCCAAATACAACAATATGCAGTTCATTTCTCCTTGTCTCTGTTCTTACAAATAATTAATTAGACATGATCATATCCGATTAAAACATATTCACATTAAAAAGAATGTTAAAAAGTAGGTAAAAAAGATGGGAAAATAGACTATATGGACTTACTCGGTCGAAACATTGGTGTTTGCGGAGATTGTAGAGACCACCAATCTGAATAGACCCAATTCCTCCACAAGTTTTCAAGACTCGTGGGAAAGTGAAACGGTCTGGTTTAACGCCATCTTCAGCCATCTGAAAATAGAGAGCCATGGCGGAGGTTTCGAGTTCTGTAATGACGGAATCTATGGCTTGGAGCTGGGTCTGTTGAATCGACTGTTTTCCGATGAAGACGGGAGTTGGAGGTGGGTTGGTGAAGGAGAGGGAAGTGAATCCATTGTTGTCATGAATTTGTTTTTTCTCCAACTGTTCGTAATGTATGGGTTTCTTTTTCATCGAAAAGACGATACAAATAGAAACTGGATTAAGAAAACGAGAGACTAGAGAGAGATCTAGAAGAGAGAAGAGACGTTTGGTATCGATGAGAAAGAGAGTCACAATAAAATTTTAGTCAAATCCTTTTTAAAAAAAAAAATTTGGGGGCAAAATTTTGTTTCATCAAAAAATTTGGCTAAGTTTGGCGCCTTAAGTAAAAATGAGACTCTAAAACTCATTTTTAGTTCCCGCTTAATGAAAAATGGTTTAGCATTATTTTATTACTGTAATAGAGTATCCAAACCAATCTGACCATCTATAATAGCAATTTTCAAATTCATGCTATCGTGTTCTGCTATCAATACTCAATTTTTTTGTAGTGATTTTTCCCAGTGCTTTATTCCAGACGCCAGAGCTCTACAATACCGTCACAAGCTATGTGAATGTGCCATCTTTAGCCTAGCTTCCTTTGAAGTTTCATGGTGAAACAAATTGTACAAGGTGACATATATAGTTTCTTAGTTTGTGATTCAAATATAACATAATAACTCTCTTTATTCAATTTCTTAGAAAACTTCTCAAAACTAAACAATCCCTAAATTAACTCTTAAGATTGTTACATCTCAACAACCTTATTTATTGGCCTTAACACACTTTGTTAAACCTAATATTGATAAGAAATAGATAACTCCTATTTCTAAAGGGATTTACATTCTATCTTTAACTCTAACCAACTTGTTAGTAGTTATCTTGAGCTCCAAGACTTGAAGCTTATCCAACAATCTCCCTCTTAACCTTCACCTCAAGCTTAGATAGATTTTGAACTCCTATAAAACTTTTCATTTCTTTGAATTTGATTCTTGCCAAAGCTGTTGTTATGATAACAGCCTTCTGCTCCACTCCGGGCACATACTCCACATCAACTTGCTCTCTTTCAATACATTCTCGAATGAAAATGATAGCGCTTATGAATGTGTTTGCTTCTTCCATAAAACACATGATTCTTAGTGAGTTCTATTGCGGATTTGTTATCAATCCTGATAAGCACTCTTTCTGATTTCCATCTTGTGATTTCACTATGTAGGTCTTGTATCCATATTGCTTGTCGAGCTGCTTTTCTTGCTGCCATAAACTTGGCTTCACATGAAGACAGAGCTACTGTGCTATGTTTTTTCGAGCACCAGGTGATAAGTGATGAGCCAAGATAGAACATGTGACCTGTTGTACTTCTCCCATCGGCAGGGTCAATGTTATGGTTGTTATCACTGTAACCTACAAGCCTCTTAGTTGATTAACGCTTGAACTTTAGACCATATCTGACTGTACTTCTTAAATATCTTAGAATCTGTTTTATCACATCTCCATGTGATTTTCTTAGACTCTGCATATATCTAATAGCAACTCCTACTAAAAATGCTAAGTCTGGTCGAGTATGCAGAAGATATCTTAGGCATCCAATGTTTCTTCTATAAGTAGTTGGATCTATCTCTTCCTCCTTTAGAGCTTTGGATACCTTTAAACCGAATTCCATAGGGATTTGAGTTGAATTTCAGTCTTCTAATCCGGCTTCTTTTAGAATTATTTGAGCATAACCCTCTTGTTTAAGCTCAATTCCATTTTTCTCCTTGGTACACTTCAATACCTAGATAGTAAGTTTACCAAGATCTGACATCTCAAACTTAGATGAAATCCCTTCTTTAAACTCTTTATCACTTTGAATGTGTTTCCTGTTATGAATAGATCATCAACATAGATTGCCACAATGAGAAGTGTTTCCCCATCTTCTTTGCAATACACTGATGTTTCCTTTTAGCATCTTTTAAATCTCATATCTTTTAAGATTCGATCCAGCTTTGTGTTCCAGGCCCTTGGTGCTTGTCTTAGACCATACAAGGCTTTTGATAACTTATATACCTTATGTTCTTGTCCTTTCTCCAAGAAGCCTTCAGGTTGCTCAACAAAGACATTTTATTTTAATTCTCCATGTAAGAAAGCTGTCTTTACATCCAAGTGATGGATTTTCCATCCATGAGAAGCTGCCAACCCAATGAGTAAGCGTATGGTCTCAAGTCGTGCCACTTGTGAAAATACTTCATCAAAATCTACACCATATTCTTGCACATATCCTTTAGCCATTAGCTTTGCTTTGTACTTGTTGATTGATCCATCTGAATTATTATTGATCTTGAATATCCACTTTAGGCCAATGACCTTCATATCATCTGTTCTATCAACAAGATTCCATGTCTTGATCTTATTGATAGAAACTATTTCCTCCAAGCAGGCAATCCTCCATTTTTTCAAGCTTTCGGCCTCTTTATAGTTCCTTGGCTCATTATTAATTGAGAGTAGCAATATCTAACTCTCAAATGAAGCTTGATATAGAACATAGTAATCAAGGTAACTTGGTTTACTTACAGTTCGTGTTGACCTTTTTAGAGGTTATTCTTGTTGAACTTCTTCTTCTACTTCGTCATGCTCATTGATGTCTTGAACATGATCGTTACCTTGTTCAACATCACCTGGCTCTTTATTGTTGAACTCATGATCACCCAACACATCATTTACATCTTCACCATGCTCTGTTTCTTGATCATGTGTGATCACTACATGACCTTCTCCTGCATCTACTACAGTTCCCCATCTCAAATGAAACATTCTTGGATTCATACTTTAATCTTTCCCTTTTTCATCAAAGATCACATTCCTACTTACAATAATCCTTCTTGTTGTTGAATTATACAATTTGTATGCTTTGGATCCTGGCTCAATCCCAAGATGCACAAGTGGTTGTGATCTGTCATCTAGCTTCTTTAAGTTATCTACTTCTACCTTTGCATAAGCTAGAAAACCAAAGACTCCCAGGTGCTCCACATTTGGTTTTACTCCGATTAAACACTCATAGGGAGTTTTATTCTCAAGAGCTCTTGTAGGTACCCTGTTAATGACATAAATAGCATGTCTTATTGGTTCTCTCCATAAATAGTTTGGTACTTTTGTTGATTTAAGGATGCTCCTTGTTATTTCCATTAAGATCCTATTTCTTTTCTCCACTACACCATTCTGTTGTGGTGTATAAGGAGCAGTGAAATGTCTTTTGATGCCATTGATCTCGCAAAAATCATTAAACTCTTTTGATGTGAAGTCACCACATATATGTTCTTAGAGTCTTGATTTCCTTTCCAGTCTCTCTTTCAACAACACTCTTGAATCCTTTGAATCTCTCAAATGATTCACTCTTTTCCTTTATCAAGATAGACAACATATATCTTGAAAAATCATCCATGATCACAAATATGTACTTTTTTAGAGAAATACTGGAAGGAGTGAGGGGTCCACATAGATCAGCATGTAAGAGTTCCAGTGGTTTTGAAGCTCTAAACATTGATGCTTTTGGAAAGGATTGGCTTGTTTGTTTCCTTACCAGACATGATTCACAGAGCTGCTTCTTTTCCTTAATCTCTGGTAGTCCTCTAACTGTTTCTTACTAAGACATAACCACAATCTTCGTAAAGCTTATATGGCCCACCTTTGATTGACATATCCAATTCTCTTCTCCTAACTTAGCTTGCAAACATACTTGTTTGCCAATATTAAGACTTATCTTATAAATTCGGTTTTGTGACCTTATGAATTTAGCTACTAGTCTTTCCTTTGGATCATGGAGAGTCAAGTAATTCATTATCATTTTAACATCACATCCAGCTTATGTGGCTTGTCCTAAACTCAAGATGTTACTCTTTAGTTCATGAATGTAATAGATATCAGTGACAAGTTGTTGCTCCTCTGTTTTGCTCTGAAATAGGATACATCCTTTTCAACCGATTTATATGATCAAAGATCCATCTCCAAACTTCACCTTCCCTTTGATTTTTCATTAAGATCAGAGAAGTAATGCTTGTTTCCAGTCATGTGATTACTTGCTCCATTGTCTAAGTACCAGATTCTTTCTTCTCCATTCTCGGATTCATACTTTTTAGGTATGATATTTTCTTCATTGAGGAACACAACCTCATGCATATAAAGTGATTGATCAGCTACTTCTGTCCACTTTATTTGCTTCTTGAGTCTTTTGAGCTCTGTCAAGGCAGTTAGAGTCATAGTAGCCATACTTATCACACCTGTAACAGATGATCTTTGAAAGATCCTTATCTTTCTTTTATTTTGTATGACCTTGAGAGAGTTGGTTAGATTAAGTTTCTTGATGACTAGGTCGTCCCCTACCTCTCCCTCTTGAGCTACATCTTCCTCCCCTGCCTCGTCCTCTTCCTCTGTTTCCTCCAAAACACTGTTTAGAACTCCCAAATAACAACTTTCCTTGCGTTCAGACTGAGTTTCTTCTTCACCTACTCGTTCTTTATAAGCCTTCAGCCTCCATATTATGTAGTCAAAACCTGTGGTATTTAGGTCTAGGACTTGTTCTAGTGAAGCTATGATATGTATATACTTGCTTTTAGGTAAACTATTTAGGAACTTCTTCACCAGTTTTGGTTCTTCAATAGTTTGACCTAGGGCAGTGGCTTTTGTTGATATTTCCGGTAACTTTCCCGCGAAGTTATCGATAGTATCCGATTCCTTCATCATCAATCTATCAAATTCGGCCATTAGGGTTTGCAACCTTTCTTCTTTGACTCGATCAACGCCTAGATGTCGATCTTTTATTGCTTCCCAGATATCCTTTGGTGATTATTTTTCACCAACCTGGAATATCATCGACTCATGAATATATTGGAATAGAAACGCCATTGCTATATCCTTCTTGTCATCATCTCTTTTGTTTAATTAAACGAGTTCCCACACTTTGTGAATCTGCAACAGAACTTTCATTCTTATAGCCCACACTGTGTAATTCGTAGTGGTCAACATAGGACATTGGATAGAGACTCCTTTCTCTAATCAATTTGTTGTTCGTTTAACCTCCATGATTCAAGTGTTCGGATTTTAGGTAAGGTTTAATTCAAATCTCTCTTGATTGGATTCGAGCCAAAACGCTCTGATACCAAACATATTTTTTTAGTTTGTAATTCAAGTATATAAACGAATAACTCTCTTTATTCAATTGCTTAGAAAATTTCTCAAAACTAAACAATCCCTAAATCACTTCTTAATATTGTTACATCTCAACAATCTTATTTATAGGCCTTAACACACTTTATTAAACCTAGTATTGATAAGAAATAGATAACTCTTATTCCTAAAGAGATTTACATTCTATCTTTTAGTCTAATCAACTTATTAGTAGTTATCTTGAGCTCCAAGTCTTGAAACTTATCCAGCAACACAACACCCATTCCTCATTTGATTTCTGCCCACGGCAACAATAGCGCAACAAGAGAATGTGGTGGGACCAATTGGGTGGGAGAAATTTATGTTACGCAAACACCTACAACTTCTGTCACTGGCTAACACAAACCTTGAGCTGCCATGCAACTTCGCGTATACCCCTATTTTCCATTTGCATCGTTTTGAAAAATTATGAACACGTGATTAATACTACTGAATTTGATAGGCAGATACGGTTTGTGCAAGGTGCCAATTTGACGGACCCAACCTCATGCCAACGTGTTGTCATCCGCCTCTTACTTGAAACGTAATTCCACCACCACATGGCCGCATACGTGTTGTTACCTACATCATCTTAACTATTACATGAATTTTTAATCAATGCCTACACGCATTTCTTACCGTTGCGCATAAATTAATGGTTTCACTATTTAAAAAGGTTAACTAGGGTGATTCTAATTAGTTTCATCCCCACCCTTCTCGCAATGTGTCCTTCGGCATCCACCACATCAAACTTACCGCATAAATGTTTTCTTTTTCGTCGCAGGGACGCCACCGTCTCTTTGTCCTTGTGGGACGATTCTGCAGGGCACATCTCGCATCACAGAACCATGTACACAGTGTCGTGCTGGTCACAAATATGAATCCCAAGCTCTTTGGAGGTAAGCTTAAATCTCTAAATTTCAATACCTCAAAGGTCGAACGGCAACATATGGAAATATAAAGCACTAATCCGGTTTTTATTACACTGTAACAGGGAGTCTCTTCCTGACTCGACTGCTGCAACGAGGTTTGCGTTATGTGATCATTACAACAGTTTCGTAACTATATTATATAGGAGATCTCGCGTATGAACTTTGTAGCAGTAATGTATTTTAACTTTGTATTGTGTTAGTAGGGTCTTCTACTGTGGTAATCATGCATCAGAGGAGAGTTGAAAGAGATTGGCTCAAGATTTCTCTAGGAAAACTTCGACCAAATTTGAGTTTCACAAGGATTTTTTTTTTTTTTTAATTTCATCATCATTAATATTTTAAAACACAATGTATTATAAAGTGACCTAGCCACTGGTTGTATAATTATAACTACTTTTTTTTTTAACTACTACTACTACTTTCTGAAAGCCTTTAAACAATGTATAATTGAATATAAATGTATTCTCAAACCATATAATAAATCTAATTATAAGAAACACTTTGAACGAGTTTAGAAAAAGGGCATCAAAACATTAATCTTTCGACTTGTCCCTCAAAAAAATTATGAACTCTTTAGTATGCAAAAAAACCTAATATATTATAAAAGAACACGGGAGAAAGGTTCAACAACGATTAAGGTTTTGACATATATGAATAACCTAAATAACGAGGTTGTGAGTTTGCGGAGAATAAAAACATTGCGAAATAGACATTCACACAAAATAGGCTACTACAACTCTTACAAAAAACATACATGGTAGCATCAGGTTACACTAGCTCTTAGAGAGCGAAATAAAAATTTATATAGGAACCCAATTTAGCTATAAGGAAATGAAATGCACATGTCAAACTGCATCGGTCTCCTAAAAATAACAAAATTATACTCCAAACATATACTTCGACGTTCATCAAGTGAGTGTACCAAGTTAATGGACATTAAATTACGAGTTCAAGATGGTAAAACAAACCACCAACATAACAGAATGAAAGAAACAAAAAACACCAAAAAGAAGTAATTTCTTTTTAAAAAAATATATCATTTCAGCGCGTGCCTGGGGGGGGGGGGGGGTTAAATCCCTAATATATATTATAAAAGGTTTATGGATTGATGAAAAGTGTGTATACCATTGAAATTAGGTTATGAAGTACAGTAAGGATATGGAGTACATGAAATCGCACAAAATGTAACATTACAAGAAACATAAATACATATAGTAATTTTTTATAAATTAATACTATAAATTATAGAATTCTCCGATCTAAATCAAATGTAAAAATTGACAAGATTCGATAAAATAATTACTTTTTTTCAAACTCATATGTTAACATATAATTTCAACAATAATATAAATTAATATTTATGAATATTATGCATATATACCTAATAAAATTTAGTAAACTATGGTTTTAGTATTGTTTGTTTTCTTAGAGTTGGGATATTGTTGTTCATCTCTAATTTTTCCATTAATAACTTTTATTATGGTGTTGTCTTCTCAATCTATATCTAAAAATTATGAGTCGGAAAAGCCTATAATTGATTATGCATATTGCAAAGATTCTATAATGCCATCTTCAATTTCCTCATTTATTATCAAGAATATTGCGGGTGTATTGCACCCAATGTATTTTTTTATCTTTTTTCTTGCAATTTTGTATCTTTTGAAATGTTTGTATGGTTGTGTATCTTTTGTTGATGAAAGAGGGACTGAAAAGACAAGAATGCCCCTAGACTAAATGAACTGACCAATTACTCATCCTGCTAACTAGATATTTTATGGTTGGGTGGTTTTTTATGATGGGTAAGAGTTAATTAATTTTAGGCCTGAAAGAAAAAAATACAGAAACTTGCATCATCTCTCTCGAGCGTCTCTCTCTCCTCCATTTTAGACCTGCAAAAAGCAGAACCAAAATTCGTTACCGTTTCTGATCCTCGTTCATTACTAATACACTACAAGAAAATCTGTATTTAGCCACGAATTTTTTCGTGGCTAGAGCCAAAAATCCGTGGCTAGATCGCCCTTTGCCACGACTAGCCACGAAAATGTTTCGTAGCTTCGAGCTCGTTGCTAATGTTTCACCGTGGCTAGTCGTGGCTAGTCGTGGCTAGTCGTAGCAAGCTTGCCACGGTGTAGCCACGAACCTATTCGTGGATAATAGCCACGAATAGCTACAAACAAGTTTGTGGCTATTTAGCTACGACCACGATATATTCGTGGCTATTTAGCTACGACTATCCACGATATATTCGTGGCTATTTAGCTACGACTATCCACGATATATTCGTGGCTATTTTGCTACGAATTACCACGAATTGTTCGTAGCTATATAGCTACGAATTACCACGAATAGTTCGTAGCTATATAGCTACGAATTACCACGATATATTCGTAGCTAGATAGCCACGAATAACCACGATATATTCGTAGCTTGATAGCCACGAATAACCACGATATATTCGTTGCTATTTAGCTACGACTAACCACGAAATTGTCGTAGCTGAATTGGCACATATCCACGAATTATATTTATATGCTAATAATCATATTCAAAACTTTTTCTAGAATTATAGATTTGATTAATCGAAAATGTTACTGCCATAAAGAAATTGCATTCATATATATACATAACAAAAAAAAACATCAAATGATGTTTAAGTTCTACAAAGGTTCCAAATACATTAGACATCCTGGTTAATATAGTACATACAGTCTTAAAACAAAATTAAACTTAGTCTTGAGCGTCCTGAGGTAGAGGTTGTTCATTGATGATTGACAGAGAATGAGGAGTTGCGTTTGCAAGGTTGATCGGAGAGAAGTTGGGATTGTTTGGCCGCTCCTGGGAAGGGTCTGAGTGGTTGCTTGGTGCAGAACCAGCACTCTCACGTGGAGCAGGTCGTCCAATTGGCTGATAAGTCACCGGATCAAATCCCGCCAAGGTTAAGAGAATCCCCAGCCCTTTGTTTATCCCACCCATATTCTGCTCCACATTGCAGAGCCTTGCATTAGTCTCCACATGCTTGAGAAGCGAAGAAGCCGCAGACTCATTTGGCGAGGCAGTGAGGTACTGGATAGAACCAAGACCATACACTCGCCCTTTGCTGTTCTTTGCAGTCTGCGAGATGAAAACAAAAAGAGCGGCATTAATGAAACTAAATAACACTAAACAGAGAACTGAACATAAGCAAACATCAACACTTAACCATTTCAAAACAATACAACCATTTCCAAAACAATACAACCATTTGCAAAACAATAACACTTAATCTTATGAAGTCAGATTCTAATCAGTTAACCATTCCTAAAACAAAACACTACAAGCATTTCCAAACCAATAACAGTTAACCATTCGTAAAACAAAACAATACAAGCAAATATGGATTCTTACCTCGATGTATGCAGCCGTGAGCTCTTGGTTAGAAGGAGTAGGGGGGGTCCATCCGAGACAGAAGATTGCAGCGATCTGGACACAGCCAACTCCTCTGCAGCCTTAACAAGAGCCTCTGCTCGCTTATCTATGATTTCTCCCTTCTTGTTAGAGTGAGTCTTAAGAACCACCGCAGTTGCAGGTGGTTCTTCGCCCATCTCGAGAGCCTACAAAAGAAAGCAATGTGTTAGTAATGATAAATAAAAACAACATACATTTTATAAATAATAAGTGTATTGACATACTTACCATATTATGTGCCACACGAATGTGTGGCACACGTCCAGAAGTATGGCATTGTTTCCCTAATCCATCTGGATTAGATGAAGAGTTCTCGGAGTTTGTCTTGCTTCTCTTTTGGTGAGGCTCCTCCTCCCAAGTTTCAAGCATGGAGTCCCAATCCGTCTGTCCTATATAGGTCGGTTTCTTGCCAGCGCGCTTCCTCTTGCTCACTAGATCACCAATGGACAGTCTCAGAACCTTCTCCCACCGCAAATACACCAAATTCTCATGTTGTTTTTCCCAGTTGTATTTTTGCTACAAAAAAAAAGAAAACATGTGCATTAGTTAAATAGTGAAGCAATCTTTAACACAACTCTAATTATATAATGAGAACGATTGGGGGAACATTACCACAAAGGTTGTCCACCATTCATCCTTCTTTTCCTTAGGCACCATTCCATAATTCCACCATGGCCCCCAGAAGTTTGATTGGTATGAGGCAACAATGTCCCTGCGGATGCAGTCATCAATGCCAAACCTGTGTAAAATAAAACACAAACACCAGCATCAAACCGAAAAGAAAAAAACAAATCAAATCAGACAAATCAGACAACAGACTAAATAAACAGACAAAGACACAAGACTTAGAAGCCATTGTATATCTAATAGCAAACACAAGCTTTATACAATCTGATAAGACCAACTGAATCAAATAACTTGTGAACACAAAGTCAAATTCAACATTTATACAGACGAGTGCTGTACAGACACAGACAACTACACACATAACCGCTAAAGTCTGATAAGACCAACTGAATCAACCAACTTCACAAATCAAAGCCAAATTCAACATTTATACAGACGAGTCTATAGAAATAAACAGTCTTTATACAGACAAGTATCAAGAATCACACAGACAACTACACACAAATCAAGCCAAATTCGATATTTATACAAACTGAGTCTATAGCAATTTACAGTCTTTAGGCAGACAAGAATCGAGAAGCATTTTCAGACAGACGAGTCTATAGCAATTGCAATTTACAGTCTTTATAAAGACAAGTCAATACAGGCAAGTTATACAGACAAGTCAATTTACAGTCGAGAATCACAGACAACTTGACACAAAACAAAGCCAAATTCGTTATTTACAAAGACTGAGTCTATAGCAATTGCAATTTACAGTCATTATACAGACAAGTCAAAGTCAATACATGCAAGTTATATAGACAAGTCAATTTACAGTCGAGAATCACACAGACAACTTCACACAAATCAAAGCCAAACTCGATAATTATACAGACGAGTCTATAGCAATTTTCAGTCTTTATACAGACAAGTCAATACAGGCAAGTTATACAGACAAGTCAATTTACAGTCGAGAATCACAGACAACTTGACACAAAACAAAGCCAAATTCGTTATTTACAAAGACTGAGTCTATAGCAATTGCAATTTACAGTCATTATACAGACAAGTCAAAGTCAATACAGGCAAGTTATATAGACAAGTCAATTTACAGTCGAGAATCACACAGACAACTTCACACAAATCAAAGCCAAACTCGATAATTATACAGACGAGTCTATAGCAATTTTCAGTCTTTATACATACAAGTCAATACAGGCAAGTTACACAGACAAGTCAATTTACAGTCGAGAATCACACAGACAACTTTTATACAGGCAAGTTACGCAGTCAACTTTTATACAGTCTTTATACAGGCAAGTTACACAGACAACTTTTATACAGGCTTTATACATGCAAGTTACACAGACAACTTTTATACAGGCTTTATACAGTCTCGGGAAAAAGAAACACTAACCATAAATCACCGTTCAGCTTTTGCGAATGGATGAGAGGCATGTGCTGTCTCTCCGGCGCAGCCATCACGGCGGCAAGGCTGGGTAATGGATGACGAGCTTGGGCTGTAGCGGCAGCCCTAAGCGCTCCCGGTGGGATAGTGGTTTGGGCTCGCCTTTGGGATTCGGTCCTCCCCGAAGAAGAGCTTGATCGAATCATCTGCATGCAAAAACAAAAGAGTATATTAGCAAAACCGAGAAGGGAAAATCCCAAAATCAAAATCCTAATATGCATGCAATCAAAATGATTTAGACTACTAATGTTTTTCATCCTTACCATGTCGAGATAGGAGTTGCAAGAGAGAGATCGAGGCGGTGATGAGGATCGAGAGAGATAGAGAGATCGAGACGGTCAACGTAGATCGATTGAGATGCGGTGATGTCCGAGAGAGAAAGAGAGATCGAGACGGAGTTTGGGAGAGAATCGAGAGAGAAAGAGAGAGCAAGCCACCGGAGATCGATCTGGAGAAAGAGAGATCGAGAGAGCAAGAGTTGGAGAGAGAGAGAGAGGGTTCGATCGAGAGAGAGGCGGTGCAAAAGAGAATTAGGGTTTTCGGAGTAGATTTAGGCATATATAGGTAGGCCTAATATGGGCCGAAAACCTGAAAGAAATATCAATTCTCTGGGCCAAAATTGGCCCGCGAAACCCAAAATACCATAGCCACGACAAGGTCAAGGCCATTCGTGGCTATATTAAATTATTTGACCGTGAAACTATATTTGTTATACCGCCAAATCACAATTAAACCGCGAAATCATTTTTACCAAACCGCGAAACTAAATATTTATATAGCCACGAACTGAGTCGTGGCTATCCGTGGGTAATTGAAATTTAGCCACGGATAGCCACGACTCAGTTCGTGGCTATACGAATATTTGAGTTTTGTATGATTTTAACAATTTAGATTTTTTTTAAAACTTAATGTGTTATTGTTGTTTAAAAAAATTTATGATTCACAAAAATTTGAAATAAAAACTTATAAATATTTATGTTTGATTTATAATGTTGATGACAATTTAAAAAAATTTCAAACTCTAGTAAAGACAACACACTAAATTTTATTAAGAACATAAAAATACACAAATACAATTAATCGTCCGAACATGAATCCGAATCAGAATATTCACTATATTGATCGTCCGTCTCATTTTCGGAATCATACTCGTCATTGGGATTTGTGGTCGGTGTAGGATCATAATCAAAAGCATCTTGAACCGCATGAGCTTCCACTCGTAGTATAGCAGTATCTTGTATCTCGTGATCAACGTAGTCGTTCTGTACTGCAATTTGGGTCACTTCTTGTGTTTGAGTGTATCCTCTCGGCATTACCCTCGTTGTTGCCCACCATTCCTCTTTGGTTTGCCGTATTCGTGGATAAGGAATATAACAAACTTGATCGCATTGCTCCGGTAATATGAAAGGATCGTACTTCTCGTAATGCAATTGGGGGCAAACGTCGACAATACCTGAAGGATGTTTTCGTATTCCTCGAGTAGTGTTGAACCATTGGCATTTGAAAATCATGAGCTTTAACCCCACAGCACCACTATACTCAATCATGAATATTTCATCAATCAACCCAAAATACTCTAATTCAGTGGTTCCATGAACGGCAACACCATAATTCATAGTCTTCCTATTTTGCCCATGGTTCTGAGTTTGGTAATGATATCCTCTCGAGAAATACATGGGCCATGAAGTGATTTTATGTAGGATTTTATGTGTTTTTCAAGGTTCAATTTCAGATTGACAACCTAACACATATTCCTTATACAGATCTAGATTGATGTAACTGAATCAAATACACAAACCTGTAACATTACCTATGGATTGCACAGCGGATTGATGGTAATGACAAGATCAGTTAGAACAGATGAACAACCTGCTCCTCCTTCGGTATCCACACTCTTACAAGCCGAGATGGCTGCTAGACCAAAGAGATGGATCAGATCAGAAAGAGAGTTAGAGAGAGAGCCAAACTCGCGGCCAAGGAAGAGAAAAATCGCAGGGATCCATACTTCCTTAGGGTTTTCTCATTCTTTTATCTCTCATTAATGGGCCCAAGTCATTAGACTAATGGCTCATTAATCTTTTGGGCCCAAGACACAAATCAGACAAAAGCCTGTATTTTGTCTGGCCCAATTCTCTGATCTAATACAGTAAATGCCATTGCATCTTACCGTATTAATTCCATTTAACTTTCCCGTTAGCTATGGTGTGTGACCCTTCGGGATCATACAATACTGGTAATAAGTCCTAAACTTATAGATCATGAGCGGACTCTAGCAAGCCATCATGATCACCCAGTATTTATGACTTATGTCTGATCTCGACACTTATCATACTTTCTAGAGATAGTACGGTAGATTTCAGGACATTCCCAACAATCTCCCACTTGTACTGGAATCCTACACAGGACATTCCCAACAATCTTCCGATTGTACTTGAATCCTACATTCCCTAATCCTTTTGTCTCAATATCTCGATCTGGCATAAGGCAAGATGCGTGTCATCCTTATATAGCCAGACCATGTTTATCGGACCAGATTTGATACTGACAATGCAAACGACTTGGGCAAGTCCGTTTGGGAATGGCCATTCTCTTACCAGCTATCAAATCTCCGATTGGCCTAGAGATATTACCTCCGTTAAACGGCATGGACAAATCCCATCTTGTTCCATCACTATGAACTACACACTTCATAATACACCCAACCAAGGTCCTTATAGCTCCCAGTTACGAAACAGCGTTAGACAATAATCAAAGCGCATTACTCCATGTGTAGCCACATGCATGCGAACTCAGGTCTAAGGACTATACTCTATAGTCGTATATGAGAACTTCTTATGACACAGATATTAATATCTTGCAGAGTTCTCATCTTGCGGGCCATGTCCGGTCATATGCTCCCCTACATATACCTATGTGTCGACTTTGATGCCGCGCATCTATGACCCCTCGAAACTTGGTCATAAGTCTCAACACAATCTAGTCTCAACAGGTTGTTGGTGTTCCAATTTCAACAACCTTCGACTATGGACACTATGATTTATGTCACTTCGTTAAATATGGGGTTTCAGGATCAAGTCTACTCATGTACTTCGATGGCCCATATATAGTGACATGAATCATTTTGGAACGATTATTTATATCACAGTTAAAATAATCCAGAAATCATTAGATTTCATAAACATAAAATATTATGTTTACATGAACCTTTCAAAACAACTAAGTAAAGCCCTTTACAAACTCCCACTGAAAATAAGACTACATCTTAATTTCATCCATCCTACAGCTACAGTCCGCGACTCGTGCTTAGGCATAAAGAGTGGCTTCGTTAATAGATTAGCAACGTTCTCATTCGATGAAACTTGCTTATCTACTTAACACCTCTGTCATTTATCTCACGGAATAGGTTATACCTATCCTCAAGGTGTTTGGACCTATGATGTGCAGCTAGTCTCATCTATGCTGGGAATCACATCAAGTTCAGTGATGAACTCTTCTATCCAAACATCCTCTTTCGCCGCTTCTCAAGCTGCGAAATTGTTCAGCTTAAGTCATGGAGTCAGCAACAGTGCCTTGCACCGCCAGTTAGACACAAGATATAGCCGGACTGTGACCAGGAATTATCTTTGTCTATTGGAAACTTGCCTTTCAGACTCTATCGACTTGTAGCACCTCACTTTCTCCGTAAACCAAGAACTTATCCTTAGTATTCCTCAGATACTTTAGAATATTCTTTACGGCAATCCAGTGATTCTTTGCTGGATTTGACTGGTCTTTATTTGTCTTGCTTAGCATTAAAGCAACATCAAGACAAGTACGTGTCATGGCATACATGATAGATCCAATTGCCGTCGCATATGGAATCCTATCCATGCATTCAAGCTCAGCAGATATCACAGGACACTGTATCTCGCTTAACGTAATGCCATATGACATTGGCATAAAACCCTTCTTGGAATGCTGAAAACGTGTAGGACTTTGTCAACTTAAGAGTCCTGACTTTGTCCTACCAGCTCTTTTGGATCTCTATCTTTAGATCCAAAATCCAAGAACTACGTGGCTTTACCCATGTCAATCATAAAACCAACTCCCAAACCAGTCCTTTACCGACTGCAGCATTGGGACGTTATATTCGAGAATCAGTATGTCATCGACATACACTATGAGAAATGCAGCATCGCTCCCACTTATCTATTAGTAAACGCACAGTTCCATTTCGTTCCTGTTCAAGTCAAAACCTTGACTCCTTCAACAGAACGAAGATTCCAACTCCGATATGTTTGCTTCCATCCATGAATGGATAGATGAAGCTAACTTACGTACAGTATAACTTTTCGGAGTCCGGGCTCACTTTCGCTTCTTTGAATTTCGCAGATTCGTCGCTTTCAATGATCATCAGATCATGCGAACTTTCAATGATCATCAGGTTCAACTAATGACGAGAAATCACTCTCGAATTAGTGACTGATTCATTCATATCTGCGAACTTCAGGCTCTACAGGTGAAGATTCTACAGAAATCTGTAAATCCATCCGTTGCTCTCCCTCAACAGGTTGAGCAGCCTCCTGTATTTCTCGAATTTCTTCGAGTCATACTTTTACTCCCACTGTTCTTCTTGGAAAGTAACTTCCCTTCTTAGAAAACAGAATGGACGTAAAAGTAACAAGCCTTGGTTTCCCTAGGACAACCAGCGAAGTAGCACAACTACAAATACTCAGTAAAGACGAATTTGGATCGATTCCAATCCACATTTACGTGGTGTCTTTCAACTGATATTGGTGGAACTATTTCAGCGTAAACTTAGATATTTCTAGAGCGTTATTCTTAAAGAATATCATGGAAGACTCGTGTGACTCATCTTTAATCATTTCTAATAAGATCTGATTCATTCTCACAGAAACACCTCTAGGTTTTCAGGAGAAATGTGCTGTGAAACGACTTCACACTCATTCAGATGATCACACAATCAATGACTTAAGTAATCTTACTCGTGATCTAATCCAGAGTCTTAATACTTCTGTCATTCAGATTCTATACTTCATTCTGGAACTCTTTCGACCATGTCAAAGAATTCCGACTTGTGTCTCATCAAATGAACACAGTCACACTCACTGAAGTAATCAGTAGAGACAATGAAGTACAGGAAATTTTCTCTGGCATTACTGCTCATCGGACCACATACATGAGTATGTTCAATCTCCAATAAGCCTTTGGGCCTTTCTCTAGCTCGGCTAAGATGGGCCCTTTGTCTTTTGGTCTAGTAAGCAGAATTCAAGTCTCATAAGATATCCATTCAAATGAGCCCAAAAGTCCATAACTATGGGGTTTCTGAATCCGACTTACTCTATGTGACCAAAACATTTATGCCAAGAAAAATCAGGTTTAATTCATCAGATTTAAACCAATTCGGTATTTATGTTACATTTAGGCACTCTTTGGTTTAAGACATAAAACCCATTCCTTGAATAGGGTGCTACAATTAACATTTCATTAAGATCAAAAGAACAAAACTTGTCTTTATCAAAATGAAAAACATTCAAATTCTTTACAAGAAAATGAAAAACAACTCTGCTTAAAGCAGGTACATTGTAGCAATTACTTAATACAAAACCAAGCCTCAAAGGCATCTACAAGTGAAAACCCTACGGCTGAGGCAGCATCCCAAGCTCCTTCCAGACACGCAGTTCCACTTGCCCTTCCTTCAACGTTCTACTGTTGCTCAGGCTCTGCATATTATAACAAATATCAGTGCCACAACCAGTAATCAATACCTATAAGGTATAACTTGAAGTAATAACATGAATACCTGAGGAAGTAGTCTCATACATCAACTTCAACTCCTCATAATCTTCCATGAATTTAATGCAATCTCTCTTCCAATGCCCAGTCACACGCTTCAGAAGACACACGCTTGCCATGATTCAAAATCTGGACAACTTTGTCTTCACCCTTGTCTGCATTAGGTTTAGTAAACCTACCCTTCTCATTCATGAGATTGTACAGGGTACTCTTCACGTTTGGCTCAACTGTCTTGAGCATATCATGCAGTTCAGTCAACGTCTTCGTTAAGCCTTTCTTGATATAGTTCCTTACGAACTTATCATAGCTTGACGGCAGTGACTGCAGAATGATCTCAGTTGCCAATTCCTGGCTAACTGGATAATCCAGTTTCCTCAGGTTATCAATGTAACCCATCATTTTACTGACATGAGGACTTACTGGATGATCATTTGGTAGCTTGCAGCTAGTGAGAGATTTAACCAACTGGTATCTCTCCACTCTTACCTGCTCCTGAAATTTCAATTTCAGGCTGCTGATCATCTCTATTGGCGACTCCATGTTCTCATATTGCTTCTGCAAGTCTGAGTCCATGGTAGCCAATATCAGACCACGCACATCTACCGCATCATTATAATGCTTATTCCAAGCATCATATACTGCATGAGTGGCATTGGACCCGATCCTCTCGGGGAGAGTTTTCTCAAGGACATAGTCCTTTCTCTCATGCCTGAGAACTAGTCTCAGGTTCCGCGACCAAGTCAAGAAATTTGATCCGTTCAGTTTGTCCATCTCAAGGACAGACCGGATCGAGAAAGCGTTTTGATTGTTTGTGCTTGTCATAGCTGAAATTTAGAGATAAATAGAGTTTTAGTTATTTAGTTCATAAAAGAGTAATCTTAATAACTTATAAGAAGACTCGCATTGCATTCAAAATTTCTTTGTTTAACCTCATAAGAATGCAATGATTCTGAGACCCATGTTCAGCTAAATCCAAAGTGGGCCACTGGCCGTCACCCGGAATTAGCTTTACTTGGTAAGCATACACACAGCTAGTTATAACCAATAACTCTCGGTTGTGAATTTGGACCCGAGGCCCAAATTTACCAGATGTCTCAAGGCCCGGGACTCCCGATGGCCCAGTCAAGGAAACCAATCTCTTACAGCCAAATAATCACTAAAATTTGGGACTCCCAATGAAATTAGTGACTATATACTACTTTACTTACGCGAAAACAGACACCTCACACTGTAAGCCATATCTGTAATCAAATAAGCGTTAAGTAGCTGACAAGATTGGAAAGACATCCAAGCTTGATATTGTTTTTGAGGATTTTTAAGTTTTATTTCCAAAAATAGAAGATTACTATTTTGGGAAACTTTCTTATTTTAGAAACTTTCTAAATTTAGTAACTTACTAAAAATAGAAATTTCTAATTTAATATTTTATAAATATTTTCGGGTTGGGTCACAAATTATAGGCCCAATTCTTGGCCCAAGACCATAGAATTCCAGCTGGCCCAATAATTTGACATAACCGATCCGGTTTATTAATTCTGGTCCAAGACCAAATTAACTATCAAAACCATCGGTTATTTACTAAACCAGACAAGCTCTAAATTATTTGGTCCAACCAAATCAAACTTAGACCAGCCTTCGGTTTAGGTTAAAATTCAATTTTTAAATTTCAATCCGGTTTAACCAGAAATTAAATAATACCATGTATTAAATAATTTCCAGCAAACCGCGATTCGGGTTAACCGCTTGAACCACCAATTAAATTGGATCGGTTCAGTTAAATCCAAAACCGGGAAGAAACACCTAGTGTTTTAGCCAATTTTATTTAACTTGCGGTTTAAGGCTTTAAACACACGATTAACCGCCAATTAAATGGACCGGTATAATCGGTGCGGTTCGGGCAACGAACCGCGAAGCTCGGTTTAACCGATTGACTATTCGCGGGACGTTAAATTTTAACGGGCCAAACGATCGGATCCATGATCCAACTCGGTCCATTAACGCATGATCCGTTAGACGGCCTCACGATCAATTGATCGATCTCGGCCCAAACGATCACGCGGCCAGCCCCATCAACGATCACTCGGCTTAGAGCGATCGAAGGCATCACACGTAACACAGCCTTGCGGCTTACTCAATCATCAATCCATGATGATTGATCACATGCCATAACCAATCGATTTGATTGGCTCGATCAAACACATAATCGACTCACTTAACAAAATGATCGATTCAAATGTTAACACCAGCCAATCATTATTTATCGATTCAAATGATCATTACACGGCCGCAGTGATACATAACAAATGACGGCACTAAAGCAATAATGATCCATGTCATTATGATTGGATCCTTTGATCCGATTGATAACATAACAACACACAGATCATGTGACTTTTGGCCCACCATCGATCATTTGCTTTATCCAATCAATTAAACATTGATACCAAGCCGTGATATCATCACAGCTTAAACTTTGACGGCAACACAATGATTACAAAAAGCGATTTCACTAGCCGACAAAAGCAATGCGATATTGATTTTCGCTTAATGATTATCACCCTCGATCACGTGATCCAATATGCTAAAAAAATCAAGCCATGGCCAAATTAAATGATCGAAAGCACAAGGCAACACTTAGATCCGAGATCAAAGCATGCCAAATTAGGGTTTATAGGTTTCTTAATCAAATTTTTGTTTTTTGATTCTTAAGCCTTTTAAACACCATTAAGATCATATGATCCAAATTACATGCAACCTAATGAACCTGGCTCTGATACCACTGTAGGATTTTATGTGTTTTTCAAGGTTCAATTTCAGATTGACAACCTAACACATATTCCTTATACAGATCTAGATTGATGTAACTGAATCAAATACACAAACCTGTAACATTACCTATGGATTGCACAGCGGATTGATGGTAATGACAAGATCAGTTAGAACAGATGAACAACCTGCTCCTCCTTCGGTATCCACACTCTTACAAGCCGGGATGGCTGCTAGACCAAAGAGATGGATCAGATCAGAAAGAGAGTTAGAGAGAGAGCCAAACTCGCGGCCAAGGAAGAGAAAAATCGCAGGGATCCATACTTCCTTAGGGTTTTCTCATTCTTTTATCTCTCATTAATGGGCCCAAGTCATTAGACTAATGGCTCATTAATCTTTTGGGCCCAAGACACAAATCAGACAAAAGCCTGTATTTTGTCTGGCCCAATTCTCTGATCTAATACAGTAAATGCCATTGCATCTTACCGTATTAATTCCATTTAACTTTCCCGTTAGCTATGGTGTGTGACCCTTCGGGATCATACAATACTGGTAATAAGTCCTAAACTTATAGATCATGAGCGGACTCTAGCAAGCCATCATGATCACCCAGTATTTATGACTTATGTCTGATCTCGACACTTATCATACTTTCTAGAGATAGTACGGTAGATTTCAGGACATTCCCAACATTTTATGCATTGGTCCTTGCACAAATTCTAGAAACCACAACGGAAATTCAAACAATATGCTTGCATCATTAACCTGCACATATTTCAATTTTTGTAAATGACAAAGATTTATATGTATATATATATATATCATGGTTATATTTTTTTATTTAAGTTATAATTCTTACATATTTTTTGCACCAGGTTGAAAAATTGGCATCTTTAAGTCGCGTTAATGCGTCTGGAGAAATATCTGGCATATCATTCCTTATCTCTTCTTCATACATCCTGCATATAGATTAGTAAGTAGATTATATATATTTAACAAAATGTTTATTTTAAAGTTATCAATTAAAAACAAACCTTTCGTATGGTTCAAACGCCTGACAATTGAGGAGTAAAAAAGTCTGAAGCACTTTATGATCTACATCATCTAGCCATCTTGTTGTTAATCTTCCGCCGATTCGTCCCACTTGTTGAAACATGATAGGAACATCTGGATAATTGTAAATGAATCGAATTTCATGGACATCTTCTGCGGAATCCGTTGGAGGAGTAATATAATTAGATGCCACATGGGAGATTTCTTCGATGACACACTGAGCTACTATCGATCCTCCAATTCGTGCTTTGTTCTTAACCTTTTTCTTCAAGTGATACATGTATCGTTCAAAAGGATACATCCACCTGTATTGGACCGGACCTCCTAAATCAGCTTCATCTGGAAGATGCACCGGTAAATGTTCCATCACATCGAAGAATGCCGGTGGGAAGATTCTTTCCAAATTGCACAACCTCACAGCAATATTTTCTTTCAAAATTGCAACGTCTTCGGTCCGTAGGACTTTGGTAGATATATCTCGGAAAAAGTGCAATATCTACGTAAAACATCAAGGAATTATATACATGTAAATATATTTCCATATCAAAATATACAAATATTATATCAGCTATTTTACCTGAAGTAGCCGTATGAACGGCGGTCGGGATTAGTTCTGAAAATGAAAATGGGAGTAGTCGTTGCATTATGACATGACAGTCATGACTTTTTAGACCTGAAATCTTCCCATTTTCGATGTTAACACAATGTGAAAATTTTGATACATACCCGTCTGGAAATTTGATGTCTTCCTTCAACCATCTAAGGAATTTGCCTTTGCCTTCTTTCGACAATCTAAAGATAGGAATAGGCACGTTTCCATCTGGAGTAACTTCTAAGTCAGGTCTTCTGCATAATGAAGCAAGGTCCAGCCTTGATTTTACGCTATCCTTCGTCTTGCCAGGAACATTTAGGATTGTGTTGATGAGATTGTCGAAGAAATTCTTCTCAATGTGCATAAAGTCAAGGTTGTGCCGAAGAAGAAGTTGTTCCCAATACGGTAACTCCCAGAAGATACTTTTCTTCACCCAATTGTGGTGCACACCATACGATTCGATTGTTCGAGATGGGTTGTTATGTCCATTGCCACCGCAAATCACTGTCTTATGTAGTCCGTTGATGTTGTTCATCCTTTCATGCAAGATTTCTTCCCCGTTAAGCCATGGCGGAGGATCATCACGGACTGCCTTGCCTTTTAGGAAAGCTCTTACATTCCGTCTATAAGGATGCTCATGGGGCAAAAACCTTCTGTGACAATCGAACCAGCTATGTTTCCTCCCGTTTGGCAACCAAAACGATTTTGTCTCATCCATACAATACGGACACGCCAACCTCCCATGTGTCATCCATCCAGATAGCATACCGTATGCTGGAAAGTCGCTAATTGTCCACATCAAGGCTGCTCGATCGCATGGTGAATGTTTCCTTTCGTGAGACATCGTAAGCCTGCACGCCTTCACTCCAAAGATCTTTTAATTCTTCAATCAGCGGTTGTAGATAGATATCCAAGCTTTTTTGGGATGCTTTGGACCGGGTACTAATATGGAAAGGAAAAAATATTCCCTTTTCATGCACATCCCGGGGGGTAAATTGTATGGTGTTACTATGACAGGCCAAACAGAATATGATTTTCCGTTCATACCAATTGAATTAAATCCATCAGTTGATAAACCTAGATAGACATTTCGACTCTCAGAAGCAAATGAAGGATATACCTCTTGAAAATGCTTCCATGCCTTTCCATCTGACGGATGATGCATTTCTCCTTCAGGAGACACATGTTCAGCATGCCATCTCATTTGTGAAGCCGTCGTATTTGATTGATACAACCGCTTCAACCGATCTCCTAGTGGAAGATAAAACATCCGTTGTTTTGGTATCTTTTTCCCCGACCGACCCACTATAGGCTCATACCGATTTTTTCCACAAAACCGACAGTGTGAAAACTCACTATCTTCTCCTTTCCAAAAAAGCATACAGTTCTCTTCGCATACATCAATCTTGTGACACGGTAACCCAAGAGATTTCGTCAGCTTCTTTGTCTCGTAGTACGACTTAGGCGCAGTATTAGGCGATGGAAGGACATAATTAAATGTTTGTGCGATATCATCCAAGCATTCCTCCGGGATATTGTAATTCGTCTTCCAAGTCATTTGCTTCGACGTCAGATACAATTGCGAAATTCCATCGGCACATCCATCATATAAAGGTTGATTGGCATCTTCTAACGCTTGTTGAACGGGATCATGATACTCCTCGTAGATTGGTTCTTGAAAAGCTTCGCCACCTTCGGGTAACATGTTCAAATGTCCAGGGGGATCATGGAGCTGATCGATTGGAGCTGCGGTATCAGGATATCCAGTCCACGCTTCTTCCTCTTGCTCCGTGACGGGATGACTTGTTGAAGCTTCACCAGCGTAATAGCAATTTTCTCCGTGTTGCGTCCACAGATAATAATTTTCCATAAATCCTTTCATCATAAGGTGAGTCGTCACGGTATTAACATTGTGGGGCTTTTGATTCTTGCACCTTTTGCACGGACAAAATAATTCTCCAGTCTCAAGATAAGAAGCCTGACTACAAGCAAAAGAAATAAAAGTGTTTAACCCCTCACTAAATTTTGCAGACACACTATTATCAAGACGTTTTCGACGTTTATACATCCACTCCCTCGATTCGAAAAACTCTGACATTTTCTATTATTTCGTTTTTTTTTTTTTGGAAAAGAGATTTTTTGTCAGAAGGAAATAGATGTATTTGAATTTTTCTTTGATACTTTCAATTCTTTCTCGGTTGAAGTTTTATAAGGTGACTGAGCCACGGATAGCCACAAACAAGTCGTGGCTATGGAGAGAATATATTCTCTGACTCATCCACAGTTATTAGCCTTGTGAATGATGGGATAGAAATCGGTTGAGAGTTGAAAACGTTTTTTATTTGCTGGGTAGCCGCGACTAGCCACGAATAGTCATGACATTTTCGTGGCTATACTCGTAACCACGAATCGACACGAACAAATTCGTGGTTATTCGTCGCTAACATAGTAGCCACGTCCTGAGTCGTGGCTAGTCGTGGCTTTGAGACAGAATGTGACATAAAGCCTGTCATGACATAAAGCCTGATGTTATCAGACTATTACACCCGTGAGGTCGCGCCATTATCATATCAACTTCGCCACGACTAGCCACGAAAATGGCCGTGGCTATAAGTTTCCACGAAATCTTCGTCGCTATTCGTGGCAAAATGTTTCCACAACCAATCTCGTCGCTATTCGTGGCTATTTTCTATGAAAAGCTACGAAATCAGTTCGTGGCAAAGCAGCCACGGACTCTGTCGTGGTTATTCGTGGCAAAGTGTATCCACGAACTATCTCGTAGCTATTCGTCGCTACGGTTCCACGAATAGCTACGATACACAATTCGTGGCTATATAGCCACGAATATCTACGACCTAGCAACGAAAGTCAGTCGTGGCAGGTTCGTAGCTATTCGTGGCAGGAATATTCTTAGCCACGAAAAGTTCGTGGCTCGTTCGTGGCTAAACACAGATTTTCTTGTAGTGATAAGGTAAGATTGCAGTACTCTAATATTATGTTGTAGTGATTTCCAATCGAAAAATTTAGCCAATAGATGTTTATTTTGCAGACGATGGTAGACTCAAACATACCGAGTACACTACAAGAAAACAGGGTTTTTGCGACTGCTTATATAGTCGCTAATCAGTCGCTATATTACTTTTTGCGACCCAGTAGCGACTAATTACATTAGTCGCTATTCTGTGGTCGCTAAATTTATTAGTCGCTATATTAGTCGCTAAATTGCGACTATTTAGCGACTATATATATTTTGTGTATATTAGTCGCTATATAAGTCGCTAAATTAGCGACTAATATAGCGACTCAGTAGCGACTTATATGTGATTATTTTAGCGACTAATTAGCGACTAATAAAAATAATAATAATAATAATAAATAATATTAATTTTGATATTTACTAATTCGATAATAATAATTAAAATGCAAAAATACAAAAAATTTGTCATTAAATATTAAATATTTTAATTTATAAACAAAATACAAAAACAAAAAACAAGAAATACAGGAAACTAAAAAAAACAAAAGAAAAGAAATACATATATACATATATATACACATATATATTTATATGTATATATATATATATATATATATATATGTGTTGCCCGTGACCACCGACGGTCCGACACCACCGAATCAACCGCCGTTGCACCGCCACCGAATCAACCGCCGCTGCAACGCCACCGAATCAACTGCCGCTGCAACGCCTCCGAAACAACCGCCGCTGCAACGCCTCCGAAACAACCGCCGCTGCACCGCCTCCTCTTTCTTCTTCTCCGGCGGGACCTGTTTCTTCTTCTTCTCCGCCGAGATGCTTCGTCTTCCATCCGGCGGTGGAGGAGGGGCTCTGGTCTCGGCGATGTCGAGATCTCGTCTCGGGATTCCTCTTCGCGGTCGTCTTCGTCTACACTGAGTGCTCTCGCCGATCCTTCTTCAGGAGAGCTCGCCAGATGGAGGTTGTGAGTTGTGATGAAGCCGCAGATCGAATGAAGACGAAGGTTGAAGGTTGAAGGTGAAGGAAGAGTCAGATCGAATGGTGAAGAGATGAAGTGAAGACTTAGAAATTTTCTCTAGCGGCGCAAAATTTCTCTGAAACGAATAGAACTAGGGTTTTTGTTTTTCTTAGCAACACCTAGTTGATCTAACGGTCCAGGATTGATAAGAGAAATAGATCCAACGGATAAGATTAGTGATCTTTGTGATCAGATATTAACCAATGAAAAAATTAGCTGGATTTAATTCATATATAATACTCAAAATGAATTAAAAAATAATAAAAATTGTTCAAATGAAAAATTTAAAATTGATAAATTTAAAATTATAAGAGATAAAACTTCTAAAAGAATTAAAGATTTTTTAAAATGATTTAAAAATAATTAAAATGAGTATATATAATAACTAAAATGATTTCAAAAGTAATAAAATGTTTAATTTTGGTATACATGCATATTTTATTTGTTTTAAGTTTAAAATTTTATTTCTTAGTATATACAAATATTTTTTTTCATAAGACTTTTAAATTTATTATTATTATTAAAAGAAAAATCATAAGTAAATATGTAATCTTTGTGTATGTAATCTTTGTGTATATGTAAATTGTTTAAATATTTGTTTTATATATATATATATATATGTTTATATTTACATTTATAGTTTGTGATAACAATTTAAGATCTAGAGTATGTTTATGGTTTAGGGTTTATAATATAGGGTTTAAAATAATAAAATGAGGATATATAATAGTAATTTTGGTTTTATTTACTAGAGTATGTTTATGTTTTAGAGTATGTTTTATATGTTATATAGTAATTGTGGTTTTATTTATCAGATTGTTGTTTATAATTTAGAATTTTAGGGTTTGTTTAGGGTTTATGATATAGGGTTTGAATGGTAATGTGTAAGGTTTTAAGTGTTGTACTTGATTTTATATATTAAACAGTAATTAGAGTTTTAGTTATTTAAGTTTTTGTTTATAATTTAGAGTTTTAGGGTTTGTTTAGGGTTTAGGGTATAGGGTTTGAAGGATAATGTTTAAATTTTTAAGTGTTGTCCTTATTTTTATATGTTATATTGTAATTGGAGTTTTGTTTATTAGATTTTTGTTTATAGTTTAAAGTTTTAGGGTTTGTTTAGGGTTTAAGGTATAGGGTTTGAAGGGTAATGTTTAAGGTTTTAAGTGTTGTACTTAATTTTATATGTTATATAGTAATTAGAGTTTTAGTTATTGAATTTTGTTTATAATTTAAAGTTTTAGGGTTTGTTTAAGGTTTTAGGGTTTGTTTAGGGTTTAGGGTATAAGGTTTGAAAGGTGTATAAGGTTTTGTACTTAATTTTATATGTTATATAGTAATTGGGGTTTGTTTATTAGAATTTGTTTATACTTTAGAGTTTTAGGGTTTATTTAGGGTTTAGGGTTTGGGATTTGAAGGGTAATGTTTAATGTTTTAAGTGTTATACTTAATTTTATATGTTATATAGTAATTAGAGTTTTAGTTATTGAATATTGTTTATAATTTAGAGTTTTAGGGTTTGTTTAAGGTTTTAGGGTTTGTTTAGGGTTTAGGGTATAAGGTTTGAAAGGTGTATAAGATTTTGTACTTAATTTTATATGTTATATAGTAATTGGGGTTTGTTTATTAGAATTTGTTTATACTTTAGAGTTTTAGGGTTTATTTAGGGTTTAGGGTTTGGGATTTGAAGGGTAATGTTTAATGTTTTAAGTGTTATATTTAATTTTATATGTTATATAGTAATTAGAGTTTTAGTTATTGAATTTTGTTTATAATTTATAGTTTTAGGGTTTGTTTAGGGTTTAAGATATAAGGTATAAGGTTTGAAAGGTGTTTGAGAAATCGTATCGATCCATGTTTGTATATATATATAATTTTTTGCGACTATTTAGCGACTAATTTTGCGACTGATTTGCAAAATTAGTTAAAAATTAGGTACACCGGGTTCAGAACATTAAAAACGTGTTCTATACCGACTTTTAGCGACTAAAAAAAATACGGTTTAGTGACCCGCCAAATTTAGTCGCTAAATAGTCGCTATTTAGCGTCTATTTAGGGACGTATAACTTGTGGTCGCAATTTAGCGACTAAAGAGCGACTATTCTCTATTAGTCGCAATATCAGTCGCAACTTAGTCGCTAAGTAGTCGCAAAATTTAGCGACTATAAAATCAGTCGCAACTTAGAGTCGCAAAAATCCTGTTTTCTTGTAGTGGTAGATTGTACAAGACATATCGATATCCAGATGGTCGACTGAATATATACTCCAAACCGGAGATACTAAACGGAGTGTGGAAGAAAATTAAGGATACGCCAGAGTGGGAGAGAATTCGAGATTCTAGTTTTGGAGATTTGTTTAGGCTCCCAGTGAAACAGTGTTCAATTTCTGCAAAAATGATTCATGAGCTACTGGTGAGGCAACTAATTACGAAAAAGAGATACGAGTTGACTTCGGTTTTTGCGGGGCAACCTCTGCGATTCTCATTAAAAGAGTTTGGATTGATAACATGTTTGAATTGTTGTGAGTTCCCTGAACCAGAAGACATAGATGAGAAGAAGATAGTGCTGGCGAGATGCACTACTGAGTGGGAAGACTTATTTGGCAATATGAGTAAGAGTGGGAAGAATGGGTACCAAGGTGTTAAGATTACAAAATACTTAAAATGCTTGATGATACAGACATGGATGGTTCTAAAAGGCTGAAACTTGCTCTGATCTGTATTGTTGATGGAGTGCTTATTAGTAGCGACCAGATTGCAAAGGCAACACCATAATTTGTTGAGATGCTTAGCGATGTGGATTTCTTTCTGAGCTATCCATGGGGAAGAAAGTTTTTTCTGAAAACAATTAATTCAATGAGACCTTGCCCGAGAACTGGTAAACTTGGTGCGGATCCTGTTAAAACATTCAGAACGCAGCTGCAGCAGCAAACGAAGGTCGTGTATGGATTCCCGCTTGCATTTCAACTCTTAGTTTTCCGTTGTAATCCAGGATTCTTGGAGAGGATGCATGACCATGAATCAACTATGAATTTCATGGATAGTGCTTTCGAAAGGATCCCGAAAAACAACTGGATTAGTAGTGACACTGTACTAGACATCGAGTTTGGACCTAAGGTATGTGTATATTCATATCGTCCATACTTATACGAATCTCTTTATCCATTTAGATGTGCTATTTAACTATGTACAAGTAAAAGTGGTTCCTTATTTAAAACCCCAAGTGAGTTCATTAGGAGAAGGTTGGAGGGAATGGACAAATGAGATAAACGATAAGAAATTTGTTTATCTTGAATGCCTCATGGATAGTCATAACGAGTTTAAGAAAGATGAGTGGCCTGGTGGTGATTCTTCTCATGAGCTTATTGAACACGTCCCCAAGCCTTTTGTGGAGAACAAGAAAAGGATAAAGGCGTTTGTTGCAATTGAAGATGGGGCCAACAGTGAGGCCGGCTCTGTTGTTAATGACAAGTTCAAGAGTTGGGTAGAGGATTCAATTGAAGATTTGAAAAAGGAAGTGACGTGGTTGAAGCGAAGATTCACGCCCAAGGATTGTAGGTTGCGTGTAAGTAAACGTCTAAACAGCCCCACTCAGAAGTGCACTTTGACAGGAATGAAGAAATTGTTCTTAGGTGCAACTAAAAAGGCGAAGAAGAAAAAATATAATGCTGGAGGACCCGAGAATCTTAATATTAGAGTTGGTGATCAAACCTTTAAAAGTCTTGCCACCAACAACGACCCAAATTGGAATAATGTGAATTCTATTATTTCTCAAGTTAACAACTATGTTGATGAAACTTTTTTCGATCAAGAGAATCTGGGATCTGAATTTAACATTGGAAACTTTTGTACTCAGCTGGCTGACACGACTGATCCTTGTAAAACAAGTGATGAATCCATTGTCGGTAAGGACAAGCAGCATGTGAGTTTGACCACAGATCAGGGGAGGATCAAGAGCAGTCGAAAGATGTTATGTATGCAGTTGAAAGCCTAGAAACACTTGGAAAGGAGGCAATAGAAAATTGTGTGGTTTTGCATCCATTAAACCAGGTGATCTGCTGATACATTTGATATTTTTTGTGTGGGGGTTTACGTTCACCTTAGTTAGCCTGTTTGACTGATTTTTCATAATGTTTGCTCTCTCCTTGGTGTTAACGCGTTAATAGTGGAATACTACTTGTTGGGAACTAGTATGGACAGAATAAAAGATGTAGTCTGTGCGAGAGAAAATCCGGCGAACTATCCACAGAGAGTCAAGTGTGTACTACCAAAGAGAGTGAAGTGGATCCTCAGCATCAGGTTATTTATGGATAAATTTGAATGCTTTTGAGTAGCTGGTGTATTATCGTCTTTGTAATATTTGGTAAATATACGATTTAAGTAGATAAGTACAAATTATTTGTATCCATTTTGGGCAGAGATAACACTGAGATTCCGTGTGAAGCAAAGATTGATGGGTTATCCATAGAAAGGCAAATGGATACTGCCTCTGGCGAGCCTACAAAAATAGATGGAGTGATGGCTTTGCCTGCTGAAAAACAAATCACGGTAAAGGCTGGGACACCAAGTGAAGCAAAGCCTGATGTACATAAGTCATTAATTTGGAAATAACTAATCATTTGTATACATTTTGGCCAGAGTAATACCGGACATCCTGGTGAAGGAAATCAAGATGACGTATCCATAGAAATCAAAATGGACAGCAGCTGCGATCAGGCTGAATTGGTAGATGGACAGATGTCTGTAACTGAAGAGAAACAACCCACGATAATTGAATTGAAAAATTATTTTTGTTGTGAGATATTATTGTGGACATGAGCGAGCTATATATCTTGTACTAATAATGGCCATAGTGACTTCGAGGTTCCATGTGAAGTAAAGACTGATGACATACCCATGGAAAGAAAACTGGATACTTCCTTCAATCAGGATAAAGAGGGAGATGGACAAGAGGATGTTACGGCCAAGAAACAATCCAAGGTAGTTTAATTTTTTTTTTTAAACAGGGGTTTGTTAGTTTAATGAGCGAGCTATATATTTTAATGTGTTTGCCAGGAAACAATAGATGTAGTCCTAGGTGAAGTTAAGGAATCGAGGAAGAAAGCTAACAAGAAGAACAACGAACGTAAAAAGAAGCGTGGCTCAATGAAAGTATTGGTTGCTAGCACTGAAGAACCGGGGGATCTAAGCGATTCTTCTCCTCCACCAAAGCGTGTTAAACCTACTCCAACGAATGACGAGGTTGAGCTTGCTCGGGTATTTGCAGGGTTAAGGGAAAGCGAAGATATGTTTATTGAGCATAAGAATGCCTGGCAGGAAACGCTGAAACTCTGTCCCACGAGGTAAGACAGAACTATGCTTAAAGAAAAGTTAAATATGTTACATGTAGTATAATTGTCGTGTAATTTGTAGGCAATACGAGCTGAAGAACTTGATATATGGGGAGGTGGACATAGATAAAAAAATTCTTGCTTTAAATCGCAGAGCCAAAGAAATGTTTGAACGCAACGGTTAATATGGTGTTAATTTGTTGTATATCTTGCCATATGTTGTTAACATATATGGTATATGGGTACTTCAGCTATGCATGTACTTGCAGAGTATATATACATGAAATATTCTAGGTACTTCGCAAAGGAGAGGGTGGTCTTCCTCCCGCCTTGGTTTTTGAACCATTTGCAAGGGGATATAAGAGCTTCTCCTCGTCCAAAGAAAAGCGAGTGTACCATTGGGACAAATGCATCAAGGAGTTTGTATATGGCGACTGGACGCACGGCCGTGTTAAGGCGAGGTGGTTTGAAGATGTGTCAATAGTTTACGTTCCCATGAATTCGAACGGAAATCATTGGATCGGAGTTGTTATTAACATTGAATTGCGGTCTGTCGAACTACTAGACCCGTTGCCAATCCATTCCCGTGACACCAAATCTGCTCTAAACCTTGCACCAATTCTACAAATGTTGTCTTACATTGTGCAAGCCTTTTTCAAGCCGGACCCTGAGACTAATTTTATTTTATTTTAGAAACTCTGCTTTCTAATTAAAATTAAAAATGTAAATAGTTTATAAATACAGGGATTTAATTAACAATTTGTAACTTGTTTAAGAAAAAAACCTAATTAATATAAGGAATACGAAAAGCTTTGAAAAATCATAACAGTAACCCTAAAGACTAAACAAAAAAACAGAGAGAAGAAGACCACTTTTACAGGTACTTTTCTTCTCCTTAATAGGTCGATTGTTTTAGTCAAAACAATTCGAGTTTATAGATCCAGACGTTGATAAATATAAGTGAAGTCAATTTAGGGTTATCAATTTGTTATTGACTTGCTCTTCTGCAATTGTTAGACGAATAGACTTTTTGTCCTATAGTTAGTGATAAACTGATAATTGATAAAGCTAATATAATATGTTTGATTTTTAGTGATTTAGTGCATACGTTCTTAAACAATATATATTGATTGTTTGCTTTGACTAATTTACATGTACTTATTTTCCAAACAAGATCAATTGAGTATTGAATTGATTATTGTTGGATGCTTTTTTTTTTTACAGAAATATGGGTACATCAAATCCATCAGGAGATCGTCTACATAGTTTCAATATTGATGATTTGCCTGATATGGATGTAAAAGTGACTCTGTGGTTTTATGCAAACAAGATTGAGAAACTAGCAAGTGGGGGGTCGTGGAGATTCGAATGTATTTTTTGCAATAACAAATATTCTGGCTCTTATAGCAGTCGTTACTCATTTGTTAAATGAGGGGACTAAAGGAATGCTTGAAGGTTACTCCTCAACAAAGAGTTAACTTGAGAAAATTAGTTGATGAATGCAAAAGGAGAATAAAAAGTGCAGCTCCTAGAGCAGTATTGTTGCCCTGATTATCAAGAAAAGCATCTAGTTCGCCTCTTGATTATGATATGAGTTATAGTGTTATGAATGCAAATGATTCTGATCCAAAGAAGAGAAAGGGAACATATACACCTTTGGGAAAATCATTTAAGAATGAGGCTCGGGGCAATGTGATGGTGAAGTAGCTAGAATGTTCTACACGGGTGGATTATCTTTTAACCTTGCAGAAATCCTCACTACCGCAATTCATATGTGCGAGCATCAAATATCCCAGGATATATCCCCCGGGGTATAATGCATTGAGGACTATACTTCTTCAAAAGGAAAGAAAGAACCATGACATGCACTTGCAGCCTTTGAAGAACACATGGAAACAAAATGGAGTAAGCATATGTAGTGACGGTTGCTCAGATCCACCACGGAGACCGATATTTAACTTGATTGCTGCAAATGAGAGTGGTCAAATGATGTTAAGGGCTGTCAATACCGATGGTGAAATGAAAACTGGTGAGATGATTGCTAAACTGATTATAGAATGCATAAAGGAGGTTGGGTATGAAAATGTGTTTCAAGTAGTCACCGATAATGCTGCCAATTGTGTAAAGGCAGGTTCACTTATTTCAGCAAAGTATCCTACAATCTTCTGGACACCATGTGTGGTTCACACCTTGAACCTTTCATTGAAGAACATATGTGCACCAATACGAAGCACAAGAAATAATGAAGATGTGTATGAAGCTTGTATTTGGATAAAATCTCTTAGTGAGGATGTGACTTGGATCAAGAACTTTATTATGAACTATGGAATGAGGCTTGTGATGTTCACTGAGCATTGTGATCTTAAGCTTCTTACAGTTGCTTCTATGAGGTTTGTTTTCTCTTTTATTAAACTTTACTTATTTTCTTATATTCCACATATAATGTTATTGTATTTTGGTACAGATTTGGATCCACTGTTGTAATGTTCAAAAGATTTAAAAAAATAAAAAATGGATTGCAACAAATGGTGATTAGTCCTAAATGGGATGATTATAAAGAAGATGATGTAAAGAGAGCATCTGCAGTGAAACAAAAGATATTAGATGCGATGTTTTGGGATGATCTTGAATATGCTTTATCTTTTACCTTGCCTATATATAGTGTGATCAGAGCTACTGATACTGATAGGCATTCTCTTCATTTAGCATATGAATGATGGGAAAGTATGATTCAAGATGTGAAAAGGCTATTTTTTGAACGGTTGAGGTAGTCCAAGTGGTAGAAGGGTCCGAGGTGGCAAACACCACCCGGGTTCGACTCCAGGCGGAAACAAAAATGCCTCCTCTGTTCACAACGCGGGCACTGGGCCTAAGGCCCAGGGAAAACCCTCCCAGGTGAAGCTGGCATGCGGCCTAACTGGGCCCAGGGAGATTAGTCTGGACCTTGGTCTGGGATCCTCCCTGGATTATCAAAAAAAAAAAAAAGCAACTTGATGAAGAATCTGTTTTTTGGAATGCCGTGAATTCTGTTTTGACATCGTTGGAGCAAAAGTAACACTCCTCTCCATTGCATGGCACATTCTCTTAATCCCAAGTAAGTTTATAACTTAATTATAACTTGCACATCAGGATATAAATTATTATTTATACTAGCTTAGGTTACGTATTACAAATCAGGTTGATTATTATTTAGTTTTGTTGGGGATTTATTTACTAATATTTTGTAGGTTAGGTCACGTATTCATTGAGTTGCTGTTTGTTACTTAAGTAAGATTTATATAGAAAATCGAGAGGGTTGAAAATAATAATATACGATAGTGCTTCTTTTTAATTGTAACATCAGATTAATTCTATGAATAAAATTGAGATAACTAACACTGTTTTATATTTTTATGGTGGATAAAGATATTATAGTTCAGAGTGGCTTGAAGAAAAAAACAATAGAAAAACTCCACATCAAGATTTTGAGATTACTAGAGAAAGAAAAAACTGCATCATGAAGTATTTTATGGACTAAGATGAAAGAAGAGAGGTGAATGTTGAATATTCAAATTTTTCTTTATGTTTGGAAGATTTTGGTGGTGTTGATGCAGTGCATGATAGATTCATCCTGGAACCTCTAAAATGGTGGGCTGTTTATGGAGCCTTTAAGTTACTTGGACACCCTTCTTCATCCTCATGTGAAAGGAACTGGAGTACATACAAGTTTATTCATTCTGCAACAAAAAACAAGATTACTCCACTAAGAGCATAAGATTTGGTATTTGTGCATACTAATCTTCGTCTTCTATCTAGAAGAAGTCATGCTTACAAAGATGGTCTCAATCATATGTGGGATGTTGCAGGGGATAAATTTGATTCATTAGATGATGCTGATATTGGGAGATTTGAGTTTGAAGATCTTTCTCTCGACGAACCAGAGTTGGAGGCAGTTTTGTTTGGTGAGGCTGATGATAATGAGAATGACGAACTTTAAGTGTTACGAAATTTGTCTTTAGCTACATGGTTTACTATTTATGGTTGAACTTATGTTTTTTTTAGTAACTTATGGTTGGACGAAGAAATGTGATTTCTATTTTTCTTTTAAAATATGGTTAGATTTATGTTTTATAATATTATTTCTAACTTTGATTTTCATGTTTGGTGTTTCATCATATATGGTTATTATTCTTATAAATATACATATGTTTTCAAAATGTTTCGCTTCCTATTATTTAAAAAAAAAACTGTTTCCGCGTTTCCAGACGTTTCGCTTCCACGTACCTGTTTCTGTTTCCATGCAACGTAGGTTTTGCCTACTTAGAACATGTGTAAATTGGGACGAATAGCGATATAATTCTATGTATCAATTGACGATCGACTAGGAATAATAAATCATACGTATAGTAATAAATAGTGAATTAGTAAAAATCCATTAGAAATATTAATTCTACTCTACAGAGTGACTCCTAGTAGATAGAGGTTAAAGGGGGTGTCCTAAAAACATCGATTGTATCATGTGTATACGAGTAGACAGTATAGTACTATTTCGGTATTAAGGGGTAAAATAAAAAAGTGGTTTTAGCGGACTTGCAAAAACAATAGGCAGGTCAATTTTTTTAGCATGATGCAAATGGACAGTGGATACATAATTGGCATTGTTACTGTTATCTTAAATGCATGTTCTAGCCTTTTTAATGTTTATATAGTTATTTTTTAGAAAAACTAATGGATGGAAAAATGGATAGTAACAATAAAACTATCCACGAATGGGAAATCAAGTCGTTGAAGGATAAAATTATAAAGGCCAGTTTCCCAAATGTGAGTATTTGTTTTATTAAAGGATTAATTTAATGTGTTATCCCTGTTATTGATTGTCCATAATGATCGCCTTCCCTTGGAACTGGTAAAAAAATATCTGACGGATATAATGGTTGTGGTTTCGAGGGTTTACGTTCGAATATGTTTTAATATATGTTAATTTTTACAAAAACAAATGGAAAAGTAAATATGAAAGTCAAATCGACACGAAACGTTTTGTGGATAGTTTATTACAACGACGCGTGTAAAAGGATTTTAATCATAAAATCCACTGCCCAAAAATATAAGTATCCGTTGATTTAATATATATGTTAATATAAATATGTTATCGTGCATAATAACGCCTTGAAATTCGTAAGAATGATTTGATGTCGAACATGAATAGGGTTTCGAGGAGTCCGGGTTTCGAGAAGTGGGGTTGGAAGAATTGAAGTTCGAATTGTTTTTTTTTTTTAATAAAAGTTCAACTATTTATTAATGTTAGATTTTGTTGGATAAAAACACTACAAGAAATGTGGGTATTAACAGCATTGGACGATAGCGTTTTTTTCTGTTCTGCTATTGTATTATAACACGGGTTTTTTTCATAGCGTTTGTTTTAGAAAACGCTATATATTCTATCGCGGAAAATTATAATTTTTAGCGCGTAAATTTGCTAAGTTTATGCGCCTTACCACTGCAGATCCAAAATTAAACGCTATTATTTATCTTAATTTTTAGTCAAATTGACTTAAGTGAATATTTTTATTCACACTTAACATAACTTTCTTCATTTTTCTCAGTTAAACCCAAATTCACTCTTTTTTCCTTTGGCGATTCTTTTCCATTGAATAAAAACTTCTTTTTCAAATAAAAAGATTTGTTCTCCTTCAATCGATTATTTCATATAATATATTGCTTTTTTTTTTTGGTCATCATTGATTCATAGGCCAAAAGGCGGTAACAAAACAATTGGGCCAAGGCCCTACAAGAGAACAGTCCAAACGTAAATAAAACTGGCCCAAAGAAGCCCACCACCGAGCTTAGAACGACACGCAGCAACACGCGTCAGGCGCAGCGGGAAGCAGGGCATGCAAAGCCACGTGTTGGAGGAAGAAGGCACCGCCGGAAACCAGCCGGAGAACACAGAGGAGACACCGCCGTACCGGTCCGGATCAATTCCCTGCAGAAGCGAAGGTCCAGTTGCCGGTCTGAACGCATCCCGAACCACCATAAAGCACCTGCATGCAAAGAAGAGCAGTGACTACAACCCCGCCGGAATCCACCAGACCCAAAGAGGCGCCGCCGGAGATGAGATGAGAACACCCATCGAAGTCCGCCATAAGCTTTCCTCAAAGCGGCGGGACGGCGGCGATATTATTCCCGGTGAAAGGAGGGACGAAGACAGAGCCGAGACAGACCAGGGCCTAAACGGTGAGCAAACGGAAGAGGGAACGCAACCGTAGAGAGATAGCCCGGAAAACCGGGAGATTCCGACATCGGAAAAAGACAGCAAGCCTTTGAAGCAACATCGAGATTTATTTGGATCAAGGATCCGAAAAAGAACACCCCAAAAGATCGATCGATAGCATCAGAACTAACCGAGCGAAGATCGAAGAACCGATTAACAAAAGATAGAAACCAAAGACATAATCGGCGAAACAAAAGTGATTCATGGAAAAAGATTTTGTTCACTACAAATAAAACGTGAAACCAAGAACAAAATCAGAAAAAACCCTGAACAATATACACAAAAGCTAGATCGGACAAAAATCCGATTAGCCGGATATCGTCGCTCTCTCTCTGAAGGATAAAGGTGAGAGAAGAGAGAGAGCCATATAATATATTGCTTAATTCTTATGATTTGGAGGTTTGGACAAATCAATTTTGAGGTAAAGCCCCTCTCACTAACCTTGATAAATGAATCCCTAAAAAAAATATACGCAGAGAGGAATTCGTTATCAGTTTTCATCTTTTAGGTTTTCACACACCGAATCCGATAAGCTTC
Organism: Orychophragmus violaceus; assembly: GCA_030180135.1. Classification (NCBI taxonomy): domain Eukaryota; kingdom Viridiplantae; phylum Streptophyta; class Magnoliopsida; order Brassicales; family Brassicaceae; genus Orychophragmus; species Orychophragmus violaceus. The sequence goes on from CM058239.1 coordinate 23,484,286, forward strand.
ACGTCGAGATGCTCGATCTCCGAACAGTGATGGTAAGACGTGGACTCTCGGCGAATCCCTCCCTTCCACCGGCGAATCTCTGTCTCAGAAGAAGCGAAGACAAGAATCAGAAGCTCCGCCAAGGAACAAGATACGAGAACAGAAAAGGCAAGCTTTTCTCTCTCTTAATCCTCATATGTTCTTCCGGATAGCTTGAACCCTCCGATGTGAAATTTCCAGGAACCAGAACCAATTTGTATTCGTTTCATTCGTTGTCGCTCTTCCACGGTTTGGGTCCCTGGTTTGAACCAGAACCAATTTGTATTTAGAGGAAATACTGCTTTATGAATCAAAGCTATACATAATTCTGTATTTGCAGATTCTTTAGCAGTTCAATTCTTACACATCATTCACGGTTGCCGGAAGAGTTGAGGCAGATGCTGTCCGGGCAACTCCTTCTTCTCTTCCTGACGAGTTTGTGGATACTGTTGTTATTACTTCTCTTCCATCTGAAGACCCTGTATCTGAGCGACTAAGGAAATTATAGTACCTTGAGATGCAAGACGAACTGATCAAGTTCTGATATAAACTATTGATTGTATTGTATAATGCTTGCTTGAGGAAGTTAGAGAACTATGTTTCACATTTTACATTGATATATATGTAGAAAGAAGAAGAGAAAGAAGAAGAAGAGCTTACAAGGATTAAGAATGTTAAAGGTGGTGAAGAGGATAAGGCGCTGCAAGAGATGACCATACCAACGGCCAGAGAAGAACGAGAAGAGGCCAGAGCTCGAGTTCTGTGAACAGCAAGATGATCTTTGCAAACTTAGTCGTGCACTTGGCGTTTTAGCTTCTGATTCTGTAAGAAATAATGAATCTATGGTTTTCAGTAATGAATATGCAGAGCAATTTAATCCGGTACATGTTTGACAGTTTGTTTGTTTCTGATCTAAACAGTCGGTATGTAGAGAGCCCGAAGAATTCCTAAGACTGGTCAAGAAAGAGGTACAGTATCACAAGCGCAGTAGTTTGCTTGACTAGCATTTTGTGTCCTATACGTAAGACAAATGTTTTTCTGTTTCTCCTGATGGAGTTCTATAACACGATGGTCGAGAGAGAAGATGTAGATGGTGAAAAAACTGCAATGAAGGCATACAAAGCAGCTTGAGAAGATAGTGACCAAAGTGATGACGTTGCTGAAGCAGACGAGGCAGCAGCTGCGATGTACCTGAAGGACACACTTGCTAAGGAAGGCCTTCAACAACTAATCAGTAGTCATTTGTATTGAATGTGGTTTTTCAACAAAAAATCGTTTCAGAAAAACAAAACATTTTTGATACATGTCAATCGTCAAGTGCAATAACTCTATTAGAAAGAGGTCAAAGAAGATAACATCTACGAGATGGCCATTGATGATTCATCAGGAAAGGTCTAGGCTCCATCAGAAAATTTTATATACACATACATAAACGGAATGATATACAATAAAGAAGTTTCAGAAACTGCACAAAGAATAGTAAATGATAATATAAATAAATAAATAAAATAAAACGATACATAAGATAAAATATTTAATATAATATTTTAAATATCAGTTTTTATAAAAATAAAAGTTTGAAACAAACGATTTTTTAGTTTAGGGTATATATAGGATTTAGGGCTTGAAATACTAGTTGTTTCTACATCAAACTAATTCTTAAACTTTATTTTATGGTATAAAAAGGTTTATGGTTTAAGTTAAGAGTTTAAGGTTTAGGGTATAATTCAACTATTATATATATGTTGAGTCTTATAATTTTAATTGATTTTAATTATAATTATAAAATATAAAATCAAAATATAATTAACAATTAATTATAAGATTTTATTTGGGTTTTATGAAAGAAATTACTATTTGCCATATATAATATTTTCAAACCTTAACTTCATATCTAAGCTTAAACCCTAACCCTATAACTTAAACTTCAAATCTAAAATTATAAACTTTCAACTTCTATAGAAATTAAATTACAATGCATAAGTCCAAAACTTTTAACCAATAATTATATTGGAAGGGTTTATATAAGGTTTAGGGTGTATATAAGGTTTAGGGTTTGAATTACTATTGATTTAGGGTTTAGGGTATTAGAGGGTTAGAGTTAGGATATTGGAAGGTAAAAGTTTAGGATTCATACTTGTAATATATATTTTATTATAACTTTAGCGTATATATAGGGTTTAGGATATTATCTCCTAATATTATCTCCTAATATAATAATTTTGGATATTAAAAACATAACCTATAAAAAATAATTCCAGCTGATATTAAATATAAAATCTCACAAAATTTTGATTCAGGGTTTAAGTATTGGAAGGTTAGTGTTAAGATTTAGGGTTTAGTTTAACTTAACCACTAATTCAATTAGGATTGTAAGATTTTTAATTAGGTTTATTAACTTAAAAATAAAAGCTTTTGATTAAAAAAAATGGTGAACGTTTTTGATTGGCTAAGCTATGTATATAAGGATTGGTCATTTTTTAATCGTCCACCATTGAGATATTAAAATCTAACGGACCAAAATTTTCTCCTTGTTTTTTCTCTTTTATTCTCATTTGGTCAGAAGTTAATTAATTAACAAATTAAAAAAACTGATCGTGTAATCTTTAATCCTAGATCTAAAGCTTTTTCTTTTCCCCCAAATCGTCAATCTCTCTATCTCTTGAACAATTTGCTGCATCTAAACCCTAAAATCAGTGGCCACACAGGCGTAGTGCGTGAGAGCGAAGTATTTGTGCTTTCAGATTTTCACAGAAGCCATGGCGAGGAAGAACGGCCATGTTAGCCGAACAAGGTTAGTGTGCCAGTGAGATACGATTGATATGATTTATGTGTTCTTCACAGGAGGATCCGAGCCTGAGATACGAGAAGCCACTGCTTCAGCCAGAGTAGAGGTCATTGTGGCAGGAGTGAGTTTGGGACATCCGGGGCAGCTCTCTCAATGGATCCAACTTTTAAATGTTTTTGTAATTTGTTATGATTATCAGGAGATCTGATTTTGTCACTTTTTGACCATGATTATGAGGAAATCATTTCGTGATAATCATATTTTTTGTTTGTGATAATGATTTCAGAGAGGCCATGACTCGAAGAATCGTGGGTTTCTTCATTAGCTCGCCGGGAAACACAAGGGTGGAGGTTGTGGTGAAATAAAGATTACGACAGCGGAGGTGTTGGTTGACGATAAACGATGGCGTAGATGGTAAAGGTGGAAGAAGAACAATAAGGTGGTGGTGAAATGATGACGGCTAGTGGTCGTGAGTGTTAACGAAATTAGATTAGGGGACGAACGTTGAAAATATATGTTTAGGAAATATTTCTCCGCTCCACCGTCACCATCCCAACTGTTAGGATCCCACATCGAAAGTATGAAGGGACCAACACTAATATATAAAGGGTTAGGGCCAATCCACTCATTGCCAATTGGTTTTGAATTGGAAGCCCATAATTAAGCCCAAATTAACATGGTATCAGAGCTTAGGCTAAACTGATCCAATCTCTTCTCCTTCTTTTCTCTTTTTCTTCTTCTTCTACATTTCTTCGTTTTCTTCTTCTTACGTCTTTAATGGCGGATGCACAGCATGCTAACCAGGAACGATGCTTTGGTGTAACCAATATCAAGCATCACATTCCGGTGATTCTCGATCTCAACGATCACAACTATGACGCGTGGCGTGAGCTCCTCACAACACACTGTATGGCTTTCGATGTGTCCGGACATCTCGATGGGAGTCTTCTTCCCAATGGTGCTAACGATGTTTTTTGTTTGTTATGGTTTGTATTGAACCAATTTTGGTTTGTATTGAACCGATATTGAACAAGCAGGTTTGTTTTGGTTTGTACTACATCCTCATTGTAATTAAAAACCGAAATTCGGTTTAAGTTTGATGGTATGATTTTGTAAACATGGTTTTATATTATGAATTAATTTTTTTATTATTATTACAAATATTCCAAAATATATTCAAATTTCAAAAAAAAAAATTAATTTGTAATTTATTTTGATTAATTTTTGGGTAATTAAAAAATAATTAATAACACAAATAATTTGTTATCCTTGTAAAACAAAATGTCATTATTAATGATTTTAATAACACTTATAACACACTATTATAAAGATTAACAATTGCGAAGAGATTAACGCTATCGTCGTTTAATTAACTATAGCATACGTCAAGTCCGCTATCTAAAGTACCCGACCTACAATGACGGGCGCTGTCAGAACGTTTTAGGAAACGCTATGGAAGGTGATACATTGCATTTATCAGCCGCTATTAATACCCATATTTCTTGCAGTGAAAGGAATAGATAAAGTAGAGTAGATAGTGGATAGGTTTAAATTAATATTCAATGGACACCTTGAGATTGATGGATAAGAAAACTAAAAAGAGAATGATAGTCCTAAAAAAGATTAAACATACTTAGCCAAAAAATATTAAAAAAAATATTTACGCGACCCAAACGACATAAACGCCAGCGTTTTACCCTGCGTCGTTGCCCCAACCGCCACCGTCTCCCCAGCCGCCTGCGTTTTGCTCTCCACAGTTTTGGACTGCACCCTGACCCCAACTGCCTTTGTTTTGTTCTCCACCGTTGTGCACTGCTCCCTGACCCCAACCGCCTGCGTTTGCACCTTGACCCCAACCGCCTGCGTTTTGCTCTATATCATCACCCCAACCGCCGTTGGGTGGAATGTCTTCTACCTCAGACCATTCGAGGAAAGTCTGGGGTATGATTTGGAAGAAGATATTTGTCTCGATAGTCCAAAAACAAGCATTGCATATGCCAAGACCTTTGACATTCTCGTGGGTGATCCTAAGCCAATATCTATAAACGGAGCAAGGGCATGACCTTAAACTTCCCGCATCAGCCTCATCCCTAATAAACGCGAGATCCACATCGATTCCGATAGGCCAGGAGTAGCGTTCGAATTTCCTCACATGGCTCCTAAGAGCACGTATAGCAAAACGGGAAAGGAATGGGATGGTCGAACCTGAATCAAAGGATGGGGAAATAGATCGCCGAAGTACTTCGTAGAAATACACAGCAGGTTTGCAGCCACCGATGGCACAATCTTTGATCTTTTGAAAAGCTTCTAATCTTCCATCGTATGTGTACATGAAGTCGGAGATGGCCTTCAGAAACCGAGCGGATACGTTATTGGTATCCAGGCAGGCTTGTAGAAAAGGGTGATGCCTTTTTGGTATCCTTCTGAAAGGCCCTCCTGGTTAAGTTTTATTTGAGAATGAGTATCCATGTGATCAGCGTCTTCACAAAGGGTCCTGCAAACAGCTCGGACTTTGAAGTGTTCTCGAAGATTATCACTCGCATTCTTCGCAAGGATTATTCTTCTTACGTCCGCCGGAAGGTCTAGAAGGTTTAGACTACTCATTCTGATTGATTTGTATTGTGTGTGTGGAGAGAGGGAATGCGTAGACATATCTTATTTATAGATGCGAAAGGACGCAACGTTTTAATTTCCTAACTGAAATTAAATGCAGATGAATAAAATGATGCGTTTATCAACACAAACACGTATCCATAGATGTATTACTTGATTGGACGCTGTAAGTATCTATCCACAACCGTTTGAGCTGGCTTATAGAGTGGATAAATAGAAATATTCGTGAATCGCAATATCCATTTTGTATTGAAGTTTTGTGAAAATAACGGGTATTCATTAGCAAAACTCGTAAAATTGCAGATTAAATTAATTATATTATATTGGTTATATAATGTATAGGTATTATAGTTAAAGCTAAACTCGTAATGGATATTTGATTGTTAAATATAGCGAATGATGGATAGCGACAACGGTAATAGACAGGGTGGAAGCCAATGCAATGTATAATCTAGTTATCTTATGGATAGTCATGGAGTGTAGAATATGGATAGTAGACTCCTTAAGAATGTACTAGGGTTAGCGTGAGATTGGTCCTATGTCGAGTAACATCTATGGATAAAGACACTTATCTAACCATAGATGGTCATTTAGATTTGCAATAAACATTAATCGATAGTAAACTAAGTTTGAAATGAAGAGCTAGACCTCTATTATGTTTGCATTGGATACTTGGTGAAAAAGGTATTTCTCGATATTCATTTAGCAATTTAGAAATACCAGTTGTCGTTGAAAATAGATAGTTACGCGTTCACGGTAGTGTTTAAGCAATTGAAAAGTTTAGTGTTAAACATAATACTCCAATATGTTATATTTGTAGATGGATACTAAGCAGGGAACAAAGAATGGATATACTTATATCCATATGGGGAAGATATTAGTGTAGTTGACTGTTTGGCTAACTTAACTAGTTAAATACAGTAAATGACACATATCTGCTAATTTTGTTTCAAGGTCTCCAATCTTCGAAAGCAGAAATCGACCCTATCAATTAATCCTGAAATTTGGGACTTGTTTGTTTTTTCTTTAAGGCGAGCCTCAAGCTTCAACTTCTCAATTTACTCAGATATCGTGTCGTCCCACCCCTTCTTAAATCCACATCCCTGAGCCGGACCCTACGAATCCGAAGAGACACGTTTAAAATGGCCAAAAATAAAGATATAGAAATTCATGGCTACGATGAGATGAAATAAAGAAATGTACATCAGAAATTTCGTAAGGGCATGTATAGAAGCGCCTTCCTTTACTACCAGCTGATGTCAACGTTGTTATGAACAAGGAAGAGTTGCAATGGCAGCTCTAAGGAATACCTAATCCCTGAATAGTTTGAACAACTAGCCTTATATCAGAGACAAGATGTCCCCTTTTGTAGCAAATTTTGTCACCTGCATCACCCATATTGTGGGAGGGAAATAACAGACTGGGAAAGGGAACTGGTTGAGTGGTTATCTTCTTCTGCGGCTAGAAAACTTATAAATAGATTTGTATTAAATGTGCAGAAAATTGCCTATTGTCATTGCATTTAACATGTAATATTTGAATGGATAGATTGGAAAAGTTAGGATATGCTAAATGTCTAATATACAGATAGTAAAATAGAAAATGAGCTATCCACCTGTTAAATGTAATAACAAATTTGGTTTAAACATTCCCTCCGCCAATAGTATGATATGCTAAAGCTTAAAGGTGTTACGCAATTTATCTGCTATTAAGCTAAAGGTAATATGTAGTAGCCAGCCTGTTACAAGAACTAGTTAAATCGTCTGAGGTAGGGTTTGACTAAACAGAAAGAACGTCTACTGACTAGAAAAGGCGTAGAGTTCTAAAGCGACGTCCTATGCTTCTGTTGGGGGTCACGCGCCATAACCAAAAACTCCAAAACAATTTGGGGGAGGGGGTACAAAAAAATTGATGCGAAGTACAAAAAATTAACAAATCCATAATTGGGCATAATTAGAGGGAAACGATAAGTTTGGCTAATGTGGTTACCAAGTTCGCTACTAGCCGAGATCACAACTAGAGTCGCAGAAGGCGGCGTTGATGCGTGTGCAAATCTACTTAAGGCGGGCCCTGAGGGCGTTACTGCGGTATGTTCACCAGAGGTGTATTCAAGAGTCCGACTGGACATGAGGCATGACTTTACTTGGTTTTCAGATGAACAATATTAGTGGTAATACAAATTCTATAGAAAGTGCTTAGAACACAAAAATCCATATGTGATATACACCGAAACCGTGCGCACTGCATTCAATTTGAGCGATCTTGAGACAGCTATCGCTATATTACATGAAGTGAGAGATGTGTATCCGCATGCCGAGCTCATGTATATTATTCTTAACTGGTGCACAGGGAGGGAATGCAACAGAGAGTATAAGGTTTTCAGATCTAAACGATTGTATGATGAGGCAATGGCTATTGGTGAGATGCTGGTGTGCCACGTGCGTGCGTTCGGCCAAAACAAGTTGATAGTTGACGTGATTCTTGGAGCTGCAACGATTTTGATGATTGTTGGTGGGTTCACACAATGATGGGTGAGAATAATGGCGATAGGTGCGAAGACTGTTACTTCTATTTCCTATCCATTAAAATTAAGAAGATGTCGTAGGTAGTATCCATGTAATATATTTTAATGTATCTGATGTGTATCCTGATAGGTCTATAAGTTTTAATCCTATTCTACTGCAAGTGCACAGTTATGCAATTATAGTATAAAAGGTATCGAATCCCACAGAGACTCTAGACTCTTGCGATAGATTATAGAACGTCGAATTAAGCTAGGTGAAACAATTGAAAGCAGTAAATCAGGTCATCAGAAAAGTAAATAAAGATCGGTTTGTAAACAGAAGGCGAAGGCGTCAAGTCTAGGGAGTTCTCAGGAAATCAGGAATATAAGCAATCAATCGGGATCTAATTAAGAACTGTTCTAGAACTGGAATCACGGAAGTATAAGAAGCCAACTTTCGTTGTGAATCCTATCTATGTCTAACAACCTAGCAAGCCAACTTTCGTTGCGAATTCTAGAGTTCTAAACAAGCATTAATCTCAAGTTCTTTCGTTCACAATTCCTCTAAACCAAATTTCTTTGCGAGTAGATCAAATTGTTCATCTAGGTTCTTTCTAGCTAATTAACCAACTTTCGTCATGGAAATCAACCTAACATCATGAATCTGGGTAGCTACTTCAGATTAAGCATTAAGAACAACCGTAGATGAAGAACTAACAGATATGAATCCCTACAGATCGATTAACCTATAATTCCATGAAATCCCTAATGAGAATCCCTAAACCTAATAGGTAAACTACTCAAACATGATCATCGAAACAGAAGACATCATGAATAGAAAACCAAATAGCATATAATAAAATAAAGAACTGGGGTTCGAAATCCTCTCTCTTTCGAGAACAAGATCAGCCCCTAACTCTCTCTGAATGTAAAATAACGCTTAGAACTGAAAGCGTAGCCTAAACAATGGCTTAAAAACCCTAATATAATGGTCTAAAGTCGGCTGGAGCTTCTTTGTAATTATGAGAAACTTCTGAGCTTTGTTGCAATATCTAAACTCTTCATTAAACTCGCCAAGAGAAGTCTGTGTCGACCTTGTGTCGATCAATGCACATGTTGTGTCGATCGACACAGGTCTGTGAAATGGGCAGTCAACTCTTCTTCCCGGGTCAATACTCCAAAATGCTCCAGAATGCGCCATAATCTCCAAATTCGCTCCAAACATATCTAGACCTCTAAACATACTAAAAAGACTCCAAAACATAATAAAAGACTCGATAAATAAGACATATACCATGGCTAAAATCCCTAAAATCCATGGTATATCAACTCCCCCACACTTAGCTTTTGCTTGCCCTCAAGCAAGTAAAGAACCAAAGCATAAGAAAAGATGTTTGAAAACACAGAAACTCATTTCGTCCTAGGAACTTTCGCATTCACATTCACTTAGTAAACCACTGAAAACTTTCCTACAGAACTCAAGACCACAATATACTTCCCCCACACTTAGTAACTGTCCTAAGTAAACTCCATAATCACATTCAAGCATTCAAATTCACCCTACTGACTTCTATAAGCTATTAAATGCGATCTCACCTAAGGATTATCGATCAAAGGGCACATGAATTCTTACTATGCCAGCTCTAGACCACCATACTATCTTTTTCTTGTTCCTTTCTTCTCTTTTCCCTTCCTTAGCAATCTGATTTTTCCCCATTGGGTATCATTTTTTTTTTATCAGTGCTCTTCCCGTTATGGGGTGTACTTTGGACACATTTCATGAATACACAGGAGGTAATAGTGGTAGCTACTACTCCCGTGACCACTTCGGAGCTACTAGCTCATCCTCAGTTTATTATTCTTTTTTTTTTTTTTAGAGAAGGGGAGAAGGGAACCATACTCGGACAGGTTTACAAGCTGTGTCAGAACTAACAGAGGAGTCCGACTCAAGGTATACCAAGCCCTTAGGTGAGAAAATTAAGTCAGAATTAATGGTGAAGTCAGTAAAGGATCCTCTGATACCTGAAGTGATGTGGGTGTTCTCAGTAGGCTGATCTGTGTTGGGGTTTTCTAATAGTCATAGAGGTCCTGCAAGTCTGTCCAATGGTCACTTAGTTCCTGTTCTAGCGAAGAATTTCCTCGAAAAATCATAGTTTCATACAAATTTTGACTCAATAAAACAATTTTGAAAAACAAAGAACTTACTCTAAGAAAACAAAAGTGTGCGTTAGTAGCTCCTCCCCCACACTTAAAAAACACTGTCCCCAGTAGTGTCAAGCTTAGGGTCAGCGAGAAAATAAATCAAATTTGAAAATCCGAAAGGTTGCAGAACACTTACCTGTTGTCGCCCTGTGTCGATCGATGCCACAAGGGTGTCGATCGATGCAAGGCGATTTTTTTTGTTCGCGGTTATATGAATAACCGATGTCTGAACCGAAATTGATTCGGCTAACCGTGAATCGCAAATGCATCGACCGATGCACAAGATGTGTCGATCGATGCAATGCGATTCTGCATGTTTCTCACGCCTTTGAACACACAAAACAGAAATATTAAAAACACCAAATCAAAACAAAAAATTGAAAATAAAAACGAACCTAACAGTGGGTTGCCTCCCACTCAGCGCTTGTTTAAAGTCAATAGCTTGACTATGGGATAGAGATTAGACTCATGGCGGTTTCAACAGAGACTTTGAGTGTCTCTGTGAATGTCTCCTCATCCAAGGTGGTGTATATGATGTCGGATCATGAGATCTTTTAAGGAACGAAGGAATAGAATCAGGGCGGGAGCGAAGCTTGGGTGGGATTCTGCGTTTTTTTGCATTCAAAGCAATGCGGTCAGGAGGTTTAAGCTTATATGATTTGTGCCTTACCTTTGGTGGAAATGAGATGTCTGGAGCTTTCTGCTTATGAGCAGTTGCAGGCACTGAAGATGTTAGAGAAAGTTCAGAATGAACTTCCATCTTCTTCTCTCCAATCGGAACATCTGGTTCCACCTCCACACTGAAGCTCTGTCCATCAATGGTGGATTTCTGCAGCTTATCCATCTTGAACCTCAATGTCTCATCTCCCAGGTGGAGATCAATTAGACCATGTTGCACATTAATCACAGCTCCAGCAGTAGCTAAGAAAGATCTACCAAGTAGCAGAGGATCATCAGGCTCAATCTCATACTTCAGCACCACAAAGTCCGTTGGAATCAAGTAGTTTCCAACTCTCACATTAATGTCCTCAAGAACTCCTTCCAGATACTTCTTTGATCGATCATCTAGGATAAGAGAGATCCTAGTAGGCTGGAAATCCATCAGTCCTAATCTCACGGCCATAGAGTATGGCATGAGATTCACATCAGCTCCTAAATCACACAGAGAACGCTTGAATATGTCCTTAGAGATGGAACAGTCGAGCACAAAGGCTCTTGGGTCTGTTATCTTCTCTGTAATCTGAATCAGCTTCTTTTCCATCACTTTCATGCAGTTAGCCACTCCTAACTCCTGTTTAGACAGTTTACGAACCTTAGGATATGGCACATATGGCTTATAGACTCGTTCTGGGACTGTTACAGGTTTCTGGTCCCGTCTGCGATTTGTTTCGATCGATGCACGATGTGTGTCGATCGAGACAAGGCGATTATCTTCAAATTCATCAGACGTATCGGGGATGCATCGATCGACAACGTGGTTGTGTCGATCGACGCATGTCTCAGACAGATAATATTCATCCAGAAAATCCGAGATTATGCTCTCTTCTTCTCCTAGCAAGTCAATTTCATCTCATATGATCAGAGCATTGACGTATTGCCTCTGTCCAGCTTTCCTAGTTTCATTTTGCCTCTGTATTGCCTCAGTTGTCTGTTGAACTTGGACATCTAGCTTCTTCACATGCGTGCTTAAAGATTCGAACTTCCCGTTCAGATTTTCATACAATGCATCTATCTTTGAGTTTAAGGAAACATCAATCTGTTTTTGTCCCTCAAGAAACTGCTCCATCATTGTTTCCAATCTGGTCTTATGCGTAGGTGCAGGCGGTGCTTGGTAAGAAGAAACACCATAGTTCCTTGAGAAGGAGTTACTCTGTTGCTGAAAAGGTTCCTGAAATTCAGATTCCTGATTGTTGAATCCATTCCCTCCAACGTAGTTGATAGCTTCTTGCGCATATTTTCCAAGTAGAAGACTATGTAGAGAGTCAACTTTGTTCTTCAGCCCAGCTATCTGTGAACTATCAATCCCTGAGCTGAAAATATCGTTCCGACACATCGTCCTTACGGATCTCTTAGTCTTCTTGGTGATTCCACGAACTGTGTCGACCGATGCAAGAAGAGCGTCGATCGATGTAATGCGAAATCTATGTCGATCGACACACAAGACCGTGTCGATCGATGCAAGCCGATTCTGTCGAACCTGACCTGCAAAACAGAGAAAAACAGAAAAATAAATCAGTAAAAAAAACGAAAAAAAACCTAGTCTAAACCCTAAGTTCAAATCTATCGAAGACTCAAAAGAGTCCCCGGCAACGGCGCCAAAAACTTGATAGGTCTATAAGTTTTAATCATATTCTACTGCAAGTGCACAGTTATGCAATTATAGTATAAAAGGTATCGAATCCCACAGAGACTCTAGACTCTTGCGATAGATTATAGAACGTCGAATTAAGTTAGGTGAAACAATTGAAAGCAGTAAATCAGAGCAGCAGAAAAGTAAATAAAGATCGGTTTGTAAACAGAAGGTGAAGGCGTCAAGTCTAGGGAGTTCTCAGGAAATCAGGAATACAAGCAATCAATCAATCGGGATCTAATTAAGAACTATTCTAGAACTGGAATCACGGAAGTATAAGAAGCCAACTTTCGTTGCGAATCCTATCTATGTCTAACAACCTAGCAAGCCAACTTTCGTTGCGAATTCTAGAGTTCTAAACAAGCATTAATCTCAAGTTCTTTCGTTCACAATTCCTCAAAACCAATTTTCTTTGCGAGTAGATCAAATTGCTCATCTAGGTTCTTTCTAGCTAATTAACCAACTTTCGTCGTGGAAATCAACCTAACATCATGAATCTGGGTAGCTACTTCAGATTAAGCATTAAGAACAACCCTAGATGAAGAACTAACATATATGAATCCCTACAGATCGATTAACCTATAATTCCATGAAATCCCTAATGAGAATCCCTAAACCTAACAGGTAAACTACTCAAGCATGATCATCGAAACAGAAGACATCATGAATAGAAAACCAAATAGCATATAATAAAATAAAGAACTGGGGTTCGAAATCCTCTCTCTTTCGAGAACAAGATCAGCCCCTAACTCTCTCTGAATGTAAAATAACGCTTAGAACTGAAAGCGTAGCCTAAACAATGGCTTAAAAACCCTAATATAATGGTCTAAAGTCGGCTGGAGCTTCTTTGTAATTATGAGAAACTTCTGAGCTTTGTTGCAATATCTAAACTCTTCATTAAACTCGCCAAGAGAAGTCTGTGTCGACCTTGTGTCGATCAATGCACATGTTGTGTCGATCGACACAGGTCTGTGAAATGGGCAGTCAACTCTTCTTCCCGGGTCAATACTCCATAAAATCCATGGTATATCAACTCCCCCACACTTAGCTTTTGCTTGCCCTCAAGCAAGTAAAGAACCAAAGCATAAGAAAAGATGTTTGAAAACACAGAAACTCATTTCGTCCTAGGAACTTTCGCACTCACATTCACTTAGTTAACCACTGAAAACTTTCCTACAGAACTCAAGACCACAATATACTTCCCCCACACTTAGCAACTGTCATAAGTAAACTCCACAATCACATTCAAGCATTCAAATTCACCCTACTGACTTCTATAAGCTATTAAGTGCGGTCTCACCTAAGGATTATCGATCAAAGGGCACATAGATTCTTACTCTGCCAGCTCTAGACCACCATACTATCTTTTTCTGGTTCCTTTCTTCTCTTTTCCCTTCCTTAGCAATCTGATTTTTCCCCATTGGGTATCATTTTATTTTTTTTATCAGTGCTCTTCCCGTTATGGGGTATACTTTGGACACATTCCATGAATACACAGGAGGTAATGAGAAGCGTATAAAGATTGGTATTTCCAGTAATTAATTAAAAACAATATTAATTCAAAATTTGTAGCGGCAAGAAGGAAAAGGTTTAAGCGCGGAGTAAATTGGAAAATGTGAAGGAAGTCAGTCCTAGGGGATATGAACAATCAAAAAATGTCAGACAAGATGGGATGTTGACTAATGGATATTAATAGATACGTTGGTAAGATTGTGGATAGTCTGTTGTAATATGAGGGTGATGATTAATAACGGGTTTTCGTATACTGGATAGTTAATGAATACGATATTGGATATGACATGAAGTAAAAGTCCGAAAATGCATTAGTAACGGATTTTCATATCCATCATATAATAGTGGATTAAACGACAAAAAGTAACAATACTGTTTAATGTTATTATTATAGAGTTGATAGGGTCTAAGTTTTAATCCTATTCTACTGCAAGTGCACAGTTAAGTGATTGTAGTATATAGGGTATCGTATCCACAGAGACTCTGGTCTCGATAGATAAAGAACCGTAGGAATTTAAACTAAGAAGAAAGCAATTTGTATTAAACTAAATAGCAAAGCAAGAAAGTAAACAAGTAGCAGATTGTTGGTGGTGAAAGCAGTTAATTAGAGGCGCTAAGTCTAGGGCGTTATTAGAAAATCAGACAAGCAGACAAATCAATCAGTCAGGATCTAATTAAACACAGTTCTAGAACTCAAATCACGGATATAGAATTAACCAAATCTCTTTGCGAGAATTCTCTAAGTCTAAGTGCAGTAATCCAAATCTCTTTGCAATTACTAACAGATTAAACCAACATTAATTTCAAGTTCGATATGTTCACAATTAAACTAAACCAAATCTCTTTGCGAATAATTTAATTGCTCAACCTAAATAGTTCAGATTCTAAACCACACTCTCGTGTCGTATTTAGCATCCTAAGATCTAGATTCTAATTGATCAGGTTAGAACTAGCATTAAGCACAATTTAGATCGAAGAACATTCTATTCATGTGAATCCTTAACTGAATTAAACAAGTCTAGCAAGTCATCAAATCCTTAATGAGAAACCCTAAACCTAACTATGAATCTACTCAGACATGATTAATGAAACAGAAATCATAGAATTAATAGATTGCATATAAGAAATTAAATAGATAAAGGGGTTCGAAATCTTCTCCAAAATAGATGAAGTACAGGAATAGATCAGCCCCAAAAGCTCTAAAAATCTCTTAGCTCTAAATATGAAAGCGTATCTAAAATAAACACCAAAATCCTAATTATATAGGCATAATCTCGGCTGGGGCTTCTTTGTAAATACTGGAAACTTCTGGGTCAAAGTGCAAATTCTTGAATCTTCATTAAACCGCCGTATTCGGCCCATCTCGCTAGTGTGTCGATCGATGCATGATCTCAAATCGGACAGTGAGCTCATTCTCTCGGCCAAGCACTCCAAAAATCCCCAAAATGCTCCAATATCTCCAATTCCGCTCCAAACCTGATTATACCTGTGAAAGGCTCTAAAAGAACACAAAATAACACTAAAACACAATTATATCATGGCATAAAACCGGTAAAAACTATCATATATATATCAACTCCCCCACACTTAGCCTTTGCTTGCCCTCAAGCAAAACAGAGAACTAGAATGTAGTGAAGAGGTTTGAAAACTCTTCAGAAACTCTTTTCATCCTAGAAGCAGCAACACTCAGATTCCCCTTAGTAAACCACATGAAAGAATCAACCTGCAGACATCAAGACCAACATATACTTCCCCCACACTTAGCAACTGTCCTAAGTAAACTCCACAATCACATTCACGCATTCAAATTCACCCTACTGACTTCTGCAAGTATTTAAGTACGGTCTGACCTAAGGAGTATCGATCAAAGGCACATGGACTCTTACCTTATCAGCTCTAGACCACCATACTATCTTTCTCTAGTCCCTTTCTTCTCTTTTCCCTTCCTTAGCATTCTGATTTTTCCCCTTTGGGTATCATTTTTTTTTTATCAGTGCTCTTCCCGTTAAGGGGTGTACCTTGGACACATTCCATGGATGCACAGGATATGAGAGTTTTAGCTACCATTCCCATGACCACTTCGGAGTTACTAACTCATCCTCAGTTTATTATCTTTTTTTTTTTATGGAAGGGGAGATGGGAACTAAATAGGACAGGTTTACAGGTTGTGTCATAACTAACAAGGGAATCCGACACAAAGTATACCAAGCCCTTAGGTGAGAAATCTAAGCCAGTATTAAGGTGAAGTCAGTAAAGGATCCTCTGATACCTGAAGCGATGTGGGTGTCCTTATTAGGCTGATCCGTGTCTGGATTTTCTAATAGTCAGAGATAATCTGCAGTTTCATCCCAATGGTTACTTAAGTTCCTGCAAGTGCTGCTAATCTTCTCAAAAAATCATTGTTTCCTACTTAAAAGTTTTGACTCAATAAAACATATTTTGAAAAATTAACTGACTCTAAGAAAACAAAAGAAAGAAGTTAGTAGAACCTCCCCCACACTTAAGACACACTGTCCCCAGTAGTGTCAAGCGAAGGATTGGCAAGGTTTTACCTCTGTCGCTCAGGCATCGATCGTTGCACTAGGTGCATCGACCGTTGCTAGGCGATTTTTAGTGTATGATCGGTCGTTGCTCAGGTCTGCAACGATCGCTGCAGTGCGATTTCGATCGTGTTGTGACGATCGACACAATAGTGTGTCGATCGACGCACTGCGTTTCGGATCAGTCAGCAAGTTAGCAGGTTAGTCCATTGGTAAAACCAAGTTTACGTTCCTGCAAGCTGAAAACACTAAAAACAGAGTAAAAGCAAAGCAACAAATGTATCTAATCAATCACAACCATCCAAACATAGTAGCATCCTAAAAATCAAAAGAGAAAGTGCGAAAGAAAAGAAAAAGAAAATCAGAGTACAGAACCGAATGTCTAGAAATGGAGGCTACGCTCACTCGCTATCATCATCTATCCCAGCATATGGATCAGTACCACCGGAGTCCTCAGGGGAACGCTGTCTGCGACGAGTAGCAGGGACAGGCTGATGGATCTGTGGCTGTCTCCTGCAAGTGCAGGTGCGCATGAAGTTCCAAATGCTCCGCAGAATCCCATCCTCTCTCTCTCTCCACTCTGCAACAGACATATCGCCATAGGTCACTGTAATCTCAGGATAAGGGCCGATGTCAGCAGCAGGAGCAGCAGCAGGCGCAAGAGCAGAGGAAGATGAAGCTCGTGTGGAAGGCTCTCCCAGCGGATGAGCCATAGAAGGGACTCCACGCTGCGCGGTCTCAGGAGGCTGGAATCTCAGGGCCTCTAGTGTATCAATCTGTGTCAATGCAGGATCAGGAAGCTCCACTCCACACTTCCCAGAGCTCGGATCATGGTAAACCCAAATGCGCCCCTCCTTGAGCCAGGTAGAGCTCTGCAAGTGGCTGAAATCAAGGAACTCCTTAGCTGTGTCACACTCTGTGCCCTCTAGAGGAATCCCGCAATGCATAAAGATGGGAGTAAGCAGGCTCCCCACTGTCTCAGTGTCTACACCATCAAATGGATTCAACTGCAGGTCACATAAATGCTGAGTGAAAACAGCTCCCAAGTTGAGACCCTTAGTAGGATCTCTCACGCCAGAACCCTCAAACTGATCCCGCAGCCCGATAAACAACATCTCCATCTCATACTTGCGCATCTTGTTGGCCTCATACTTGCATAGCAAGCTCCAACATAAGATACGCGAGACATATCTCAGCACAGGATGTCTCAACTGCTTCACCGGTGTAGTCCTCGAGTTGTATCGACCACTGCCAATACACTTCCAAAATGATCGAGCCTCCTCTGGATCCCACTCAAGTTTCATGCCAATGCGCCTCGGCTCAGTGCTGAAACTGTAGATCCTGCAGATATCTAGTAAAGGAATCCGATACCTGACTCCCCAACTCATGAAGGTAAAGATACCTCCTGTAGCGCTCCTGCTGTCTGGAGACGGGTAAACCACTCTGCAAGTGGCTAGCAACTGTCTGACCAGCTCTGGATATAGATTATAAGGACGCATAGGCATTGTCCCTAGACCAATGCCTTTGCACACCACAAGTACCTGCTCATCAATCCCCAGACTCTTGCAGGTAGAGTAGTCTGCAAACTTGGTTGGTTTGATGGTCATCCCACACCAACCACTGTATAGCAGCGAGTCATATTCATCCCACTAGTTAAGCAGTGGTCTCTCTATAAAATCGGCAGACTTGAGGAACTCAGGAATGTTCTCTGGCCACTGTCTGGCTGTCGGAATCCCTGTCGCGTCTGCTCGGGGCCAAGGCAGTGCTACTGCTGGACCAACTCTCACATATGGCTCAGGTGGCTGAGAGTCTCTATGAAACCACTCTGGTGGTGGAATGTACTGTCGTGTGGCTGTGGATGCTGTTGCTCGGCGCTTGCGGGGTTGTCTGCGAGATGCCATCTGCAAGAAAGAAAATTCAAACAAAATAAGTCTCGGCAAAACTCTCTGCGAAATCGCGAAGCATCGACCTTTGCACCTAAGGCATCGATCGTTGCAAGGCGATTTCATTTTATCGAACATTTCCCCAAAATCGCAAAGTAACGACCATTGCACAAATGCAACGACCGTTGCAAGGCGATTTTGGCCGTCAACAACAATCTCTAAAATCGTTCTAAATACGTTCAAGCAACCACAAAATCAACAATAATCCATCACTAAACACCCTAAATCATGTTCATTTAAACACGCATTCATCAATTTCAATCCAAAATTCCCAATTTCTAAAACCCTAAAGTTGAATCCGAAAATTATAAAATAGAGGCACATTACCTTGGATTCGTGATAGATGGTCTAGAAGAATAGATTGAGAGTGTAAAAACAAGAGAGTAGCACTTGGAATCGAAGAAAATGATGAAGAAATGAGAGATTTAGGCGAGTATGAGTGTTTCGGTGGCGTAAGGACAAAAATGGAAAAGAAAAGAGAAGAGAAGGGTTTAAGGCAACTTACCTTGGTCGTGGGTGCAACGACCGTTGCTTAGTGGCAATGATCGATGCTGTTTGAATCAGATCGATTCCGGTTTAGCGCGCATACCTTAATTTTTGCAATTGAACCAATTGCAACGACCGTTGCACAAGTCCGCAACGATCGTCACAATGCGATCACCTCTCCTCGTCGTAATCTCCTTGCAACGACCGGTGCACAATTGCATCGGTCGTCACACATCTCCAGACTCGAGTTCTGTATCTGAACTTAGCAAAAACAAAAACGAAAACGTGAAATCCTAAGAAAAACACCGAAAATAAGAAAGAAAAACAACTAAACCTAACAGTGGGTTGCCTCCCACTCAGCGCTTGTTTAAGGTCATTAGCTTGACCGGACGAACAAGATCAGTTTGCTGGAGATCCTGACAGAGACTTTGATTGTCTCTGTGCAAGCCTCCTCATCCATGGTGGTGAATAAGTTGTATCAGAATGATCATGTCCAAGAAAAGAAGGAGTAAACTGCTCTCCAGGATCCAAAACCGTAGTGTGACTTGACTGCTCATCATCTCCGTCCATAATGGTGAAGGTCTGCCCATCTATCAGTGGCTTGCGCAGCTTGTCCATCTCGAAATGCAGCGGCTCATCTCCCAGGTGGAGGTCTATCAGACTGTGTCTAACATCTATCACTGCTCCCGCTGTATCCAAGAATGGTCTTCCAAATAGCAATGCTTCATCAGGATCACTTTCATATTTCAGCACTAGGAAGTCTGTTGGAACCAAATAGTTTCCAACTCTCACCGGGACGTCCTCAAGGAGTCCTTCCGGAACTCGTATATACTGATCAGCTAGGACAAGAGAGGTCCTTAAAAGCTTTCTCAAAAGCTTAAAGATAGAGTATGGAGAAGAAGGTTACGTTGAAGATTTTCATATGGAGAAGAAGAGTGAGACGTTTGGAGAAGAAGAAGAGTTTCTATTTTTTCTTTATTCTTTCTTCTTTACCCTCGTTTACAAACATTACATGGTTTATAATACATTCATAATACACAAAGTGGGAAGACTAATAATTATCTAAGGAATCATGGCAATGCACGATCGTAGTGGATCAAATTTATTATGCAAAGTGATGTCTTTACTTTTTCTTGTCTGCCACAGGAGTTGTTTATTCTTCTTTTCATTATTGTTGTGTTATCCCAACTGTTCCTCCACGATCAATGTCCTTTCCATATGACTAACACCCTCCCGCAAACTTGTGACTGGGAGAATCCCAACACCAAGTTTGGTGCGTAACTCAAAAAACGGTCGTTTAGGAAGGGACTTAGTAAATATATCAGCCAATTGCTGAGTAGCTGGGATGTGTTGAACTTCAATCAAACCTAACACCACACGTTCTCTAATATAATGATAGTCCACCTGGATATGTTTTGATCGACTATGAAAACCAGGGTTCGCGGAGAGATGGACCGCAGACAAGTTATCACACTAGAGAAGGGCTGGATCAGGTTGAAAGATATGAAGATCACGAAGAAGATAATTGATCCAAGCTAATTCGGAAGCAGTAGAAGCTAGGGCACGATATTCTGCTTCGGTAGATGAACGAGACACAGTTGGCTGTCGTTTGGCACACCATGAGATCAAGTTTTGACCAAGAAAAACACAAAAACCAGTTGTTGATCGTCTTGTGTCTTGACATCCAGCCCAATCACTATCACTGTAAGAGATGAGAGACAATTCAGTATCTTTCCTGAAATTCAACCCAAAAGGTGTAGTTCCACGTATATATCGAAGAATCCGCTTTAGTAAAGAGAAATCAGACACTGTTGGAGCATGCATTCGCTGACATATGAAGTTGACGGCAAACTGAAGATCGGGTCGTGTAAGAGTCAAGTACTGCAGTTTCCCAGCAATACTTCTGAAGTACGTAGGTTCTTCAAACAGTTCAGTGTCTTGAAATGCTTCATCAAGTCGTATTGGAAGAGGTGTAGGCATGGGATTCGCAGTATCCATACCTGTGAGTTGAAGAATCTCTTCTGCATACTGAGCTTGATGTAAAAAACATTCCATTCTCATGGTATTGAACCTGAATCCCAAGAAAATAATGCAACTTTCCCAAGTTTTTCATCGAAAATTTGATACTCAGCTCTGCGATCAGTTTATCAACAAGCGCTTGACTGTTTCCTGTAAGGAGGACATCATCAACATACAGTAGTAAGGCCAGAAATTGTTCACCATGATGATATGTAAATAGCGACGGATCAGCATTACTACACACAAACCCAAACTCAAGTAAAAAATTAGAAAACTTGTTGAACCAGACACGTGGGGCTTGCTTAAGACCATAGAGAGCCTTATTCAGTTTGCACACATAATTGGGATATGCTTTGCTTTCAAATCCAGGGGGCTGCATCATGTACACCTCCTCGTGTATTTCGCCATGGAGAAAAGCATTTTTCACATCCAATTGAATCACAACCCAATCTTTTGCGGTTGCTATGCTCAAGATTGTACGAATAGTCGAAGAACGAACCACAAGACTATATGTCTCAGTAAAATCAACTCCTTCTTCTTGTGTGAAGCCCTTAGCCACAAGTCTTGCTTTGATTCTATAAAGCGTGCCATCTGCCTTGAGTTTCACATTATATATCCAACGACACCCAAGAACATTCATATGTGGCTGAAACGGTACCAGATTCCAAGAGCGATTTTCTTCCTAAGCATCCATTTCATCGCCCATAGAAGCTGTCCATCCTGGATGTTGGAGTGCAGCCGCTACAGTTTGAGGTGCTCGCGGAAGAGCATTAGTACATAAGAGAGCATACTTAGGATTTGGTTTGACAATTCCGTGTTGTGATCGCATAATCATACGAGACGGCTGCTCGGAAACTGGTTGAGGTGACGGTGATTCTTCAGCAGACTCTGGATCATCATATCTTGTAGAAGTTGGTTCATATATCGGTGGTGTTGAAATATTTGACGGCTGATCAGAAGAACCATCCAGATTGTTATCCTCCATTGTGATAGTAACGTCGTTAGTATCATCAAGTGAGACTCGTGGAGAAGAAGAGATATCAGGCACCGGTTCTGTTCTCATCGGCAAAGGGACAAGTAAATTGACTGGAGTTGGTGTCGATTGCCAAAGCCTTGAGAAGAGAAGTAGAGTAAGGGATGACATAGTTCTTGTAACGTCCAGCAAAAGGAAAACATTCTTCATCAAAGATCACATGTCGTGAAATATATATTCTGCCTGTTGGAGGAAACAAGCAGCGATAACCCTTGTATTGAGAATGATATCCCAGAAAAATACATTGAAGTGACCTTGGTTCCAGTTTGTGAGTCGCATACGGGCGAAGACATGGATAACTGATATATCATGGTTTTTACCCATTTTAGGCCATGATATAGATGTGTTTTTAGTGTCTTTTGTGTTATTTTAGAGTCTTTTACAGGTTTAATCAGGTTTGGAGCCAATTGGAGATAATTGGAGTTTTGGGACTTTTGGAGCATTTTGGCCGAGAGTTTAACTCACTGCCCGATTTGATGATCATGCATCGATCGACACACCTTTGGTGTCGATCGTCACACTAGCGAGATGGGCCGTACGCGGCGGTTTAACAAGTTATGAAGATTTGAAGAGAAGCCCAGAATAGTTTCAATATTTACACAGAAGCCCCAGCCGAGATTATGCCTATATATTTAGAGTTTTGGCTTTTATTTTAGATACGCTTTCATACTTAGACCTAAGAGATTTTTAGAGCTTTTGGGGATGATCTATTGATATATCATGGTTTTTACTAGTTTTAGACCATGATATAAGTGTGTTTTTAGTGTCTTTTGTGTTCTTTTAGAGTCTTTTACAGGTATAATCAGGTTTGGAGCTGAATTGGAGATAATGGAGTATTTTGGAGATTTTTGGAGTGTTTGGCCGAGAGATAGAGTTCACTGTCCGAAACAGAGGAAGGTGTCGATCGTTGCACTCTAGCAACGATCGATGCACCAGCGAGATGGGCCAAAAACTCGGCGGTTTAGAAGAATCAAGTTATTGCACTTTGATCCAGAAGTTCCTGATATTTACAAAGAAGCCCTTGGCCGAGATTATGCCTATATAATAGAGTTTTTAGTGTTTTTATTAGAGACGCTTTATACTTTTTACAATACACTTTGATAATTAAGAGCAGAGGATTTTAGAGCTTTTTGGGGCTGATCTGAACCTGTTACATCATCTGTATTTGGAGAAGATTTCGAACCCCTTTTACTCTTATTCTTTTATGCAATTTATTCATTCTATGATTATGTTTTCATTATCTATGTCTGAGTAGATCCATAGTTGAGTTTAGGGTTTCTCACATAGGATTTCATGACTTGCTAGACTTGTTCAAATTCAGTTAAGGATTCATAACTATATCTGTTCTTCAATTTAATTGTGCTTAAAGCTAGTTCTAACCTGATCAATTAGAATCTAGATCTTAGGTTGCTAAATACGTCACGGAAGTGGGGTTTAGGAATCTGAACTAATTAAATTGGGCAATTAAACTTTGCGCAAACGGAAGTTTGGTTTAGGATAATTGTGAACATATCAAACTTGGACTTATTGCTAGTTTAATCTGTTAGTTCTCGCAAACGAAAGTTTGGTTTGCTGCACTTAGACCTAGAGAATTATCGCAAAGAAATTTGGTTAATTCTATATCTGTGTTTTGAGTTCTAGAACCGTGCTTAATTAGATCCTTGCTGAATGAACTGTCTGCTTGTCTGATTTCCTGAGAATACCCTAGGCTTGACGCTTTTAATTACTTGCTTCACAACTGTTAATCTCTGCTACTGATTTACTATCTCGCACCGCAATTTATTTCATTCACTATTTGCTTATTTCTAGTATTTATTCCTATAGTTTGATTCTCTTGAGACCAAGTGTCCCTGTGGATTCGATAACCCTATATACTACTTTGACATTGCTGTTCACTTGCAGTTTAGTATAGGGAAAACTTAGAACCTATCAAGTTTTTGGCGCCGTTGCCGGGGACTCTTTGAGTCTTCGATAGGACCGAACTTAGGGTTTTTGCTAGAAATTTTTCTTTTTGTTTTTGTTCTTTTTCGTTTTTTATTTTATTTTGATTTTGCTAATTTTTTTTTTCTCTGTTTCTTTCTGTCGCAAGTACGAATTTCGCCTTGCGTCGATCGTTGCATCCCTTGCATCGATCGTCACTAAGCGATTCTGAGAATTGAATCGATCGTTGCACTGATAGCATCGATCGTTGCTGGACGATTACAGACAGTTTATGCCAACGCAAAAAACTCGAAGTAATCCGAACTCGAGCTTGCTTAATCTCGGACTAGAGGAACTTGGACGTCTAGAAAGAGCTAACAGAAGAGAAAAGAGAGAGAGAATGGTACGAGAACGTTTGATCTTGATACCAGATGCTGAAGGTACCCTGAGGGACCAAGATGACAACCCGTACAATGCTGCTGGGCATCGGGTTGATGCTGAAGGGAATGTCATCCCTGATCCTCCTGAGCAACAGCAACAGGAGCTGAACCGAAACCAGGTTCAAGGACAGGCCCAAGGTAGAGAGATGGTGGTTCATGAGAGGACACTAGCTGATTACAACAGACCTGGTGAGTTTCATGCAAACCGAGCAGCTCTAGTGCTTCCTACTTTTGAAAGGAATGATTTTGAGGTAAAAACCATCTACTACCAGCTGATGAGACAGATTGCTTTTCATGGTCTTCAAACAGAGCAGCCTATGGATCACATTGACAAGTTTGAGGACATAGTCACTGGCATGAAGTATGAAGGAGTATGCCCAGACTATCTGTTCCTTAAGCTATTTCCGCACAATCTTGCTGGAGACGCTAGTGCATGGCTGAGACAACTGGCACCTGGTCAGTATACTACTTGGACAGCCTTAAAGAGTGAGTTCCTGCGTCACTTTTATGATGATGCACGCTCGGATCAGTCCAGACAGGACATACTCACCTTTTCCCAAGGAGCTGTGGAGCCCTTGAAGACTGCCTGGATGAGATTTAAGCAGTATCAGCGTGACTGTCCACACCATGGATTCACGGAAGTACAGCTGATTGGTATCTTCTTCAGAGGCATAGATCTCCCTTATCAGACTGCGCTGGATATTTCCAGTAATGCTAATTTTAACACCAGGACTCCTACGCAAGCTAAGCAGTTGATAGAGAATCTGATTGGCAGCAACAGTTGCAAAACAATGGATGAAAGGAGGAAGAGATCTGGTGGAACTGTAGAGAATTCTGATATAGCTAATATAAGATCCAGATTGGACACAGTCTACAATCTCCTGACAAGTAAGAAATCTGTCCACTTTGCCCAAGATGTAGAGGTGATTCAGGCTGAGGAGGAAACTCAGGAAGAAGATGTGAATTTCATAGGAGGTTCTGGTTTCCAAGGTAATAGATTTGGTAATCAACAGGGGAACAGATTCTCCAATGGTGGACAGACTGGTGGTTTTCAAAAGACCTATGGACAAGGTACTCAGAGAACCTATGGGTCTACATCCTATCAGACTCCTCCTGCGCCTACAGCCCATGAGAGCAAAATGGAGGCTATGATGGAACAACTGATGGAGAGTCAAACCAAGCTTTCTGTGGACAACAATAAGAAGCTGGACGCTGTCTATCAAGACCTCAATGGGAAGTTTGAGTCACTGAGCACTCACATGAAGCAGTTGGACACTCAGGTGAACCAGATGTCCAGCTCACTGAAGGGAAAAGGAGTTGCAGAGACTCATATTAAGGCCTGGTCTGTACTCATTAATGATGGATCTTATCTAGGGGAGAAATTTGAGCTAAGTACAGCTGAGTTGGTGACTGAGGCAGAATTTTCGGATTTCTGTGAAAACCTCTCGGGTAGAAACTGCAGTGATGCAACGATCGACACACAGCTGGCATCGATCGATGCAGGTCGTGAACGAGCAGAAGATCCGTGGGATGAAAGTGAGATTGATGCAGAACTAGCCCGCCTATTCCCTGATGTATCTGAGATCACTCAAGAGGATGTTTATGCACAAGCCATTAGGCAATATCCCAAGGTGTCTGAAGTGATTAAACAAGAGATTGAAGAGCTGAAAAAGCTAGAAGAGAGTGGTGAAGACTTGGAAGAAATTCCACCTTCTGATGATCCACCTTATCATCCATGTGTTCAGAGATATTTGAACAAGATGTTGCCTTTAGATGAGGAGCTGAGAGAATGGGTGATAATAGTTCCTCAGCATATTAGTGATGTTCTGCTAACCAAGGTCCCGAAGAAGCTATCTGATCCTGGAGTCTTTGTGCTAGATTGTTCTATCTTTGAGGATAGCTTTAGGCGTTCTCTGTGTGATTTAGGAGCTGCTGGAAGCATAATGCCTTACTCTGTGGCAGAGGAGCTGGGAATGTTAGATTTTACTCCTACTAGGACTTCTCTTATCCTAGCTGATCAGTCCATACGAGTTCCTGAAGGACTTCTTATGGACATTCCGGTGAGAGTTGGGAACTACTTAGTTCCAACGGACTTCCTTGTGCTGAAATATGATTGTGATCCGGATGAAGCTTTATTGCTTGGGAGACCATTCTTGGCTACAGCAGGAGCTGTGATTGATGTTAGACAGAGTCTAATAGACCTCCACCTGGGAGATGAACCGCTGCACTATGAGATGGATAAGCTGCGAAAGCCACTGATAGATGGGCAGACATTCACCATAAGGGACGCAGATTTTGAGCAGCCTGATCATACCATGGTTATAGATCCTGGAGCACATTTCACTCCATCTTTTCTTGGCCATGAGCATTCTGCAACAGCTTACTCACCACCTTGGATGAGAAGACTTGAACAGAGACAGAAAAAGTCTCTGTCAGGACCTCCTGGCACTTGAAAATTCTCATCCGTCCGGTCAAGCTATTGACCTTAAACAAGCGCTGGGTGGGAGGCAACCCACCATTAGGTACTAGTGTTTTTCTTTTTCATTTTTGGTGTTTTTGTTAGGATTTTACGTTTGTTTTTGTTTCTGGTGAGTTTATGTTTGCAGGTCTCGGTTAAATCGCAGTGCAGCGATCGATGCACTTCTGTGTCGATCGTCACAACACGAAAGGAATCGCATTGCAGCGATCGTTGCGGTCCTGAGCAACGATCGACTATACACGAAAATCGCCAAGTAACGGTCGATGCACTTAGTGCATCGGTCGATGCCTGTGCGACAAAGGTAACCCGACAGACATAACTTCATCTTTTCAAAAAAATTTCTTTCTTTTTACCAATCCTTCGCTGGACACTACTGGGGACAGTGTGTCTTAAGTGTGGGGGAGGTGCTACTGACTTTTGTTTTCTGTTTTCTTAAGAGTCAGTCCGTTTTTCAAAAAAAAATTGTTTTATTGAGTCAAAATTGTTTAAGTAAGAAAACTATGATTTTATGAGAAGATTTACAAGACTTGCAGGAACTTAAGTAACCATTGGGATGAAGTTGCAGGATCTATCTATGACTATTAGAAAACCCCATCACAGATCAACCTACTGGGAACACCCACATCACTTCAGGTATCAGAGGATCCTTTACTGACTTCAACCTTAATACTGACTTAGATTTCTCACCTAAGGGCTTGGTATGCTTTATGTCGGATTCCCTGTTAGTTCTGACACAGCCTGTAAACCTGTCCTATTTAGTCCCCTTCTCCCCTTCTGTAAAGTAAAAAAAAAAAAATATAATAAACTGAGGATGAGTTAGTAACTCCGAAGTGGTCATGGGAATAGTAGCAAACACTATTATCTCTCATGTGATCCATGGAATGTGTCCAAAGTACACCCCATAACGGGAAGAACACTGATAAAAAAAATAAAATGATACCCAATGGGGAAAATCAGTTGTTAAAGAAGGGAAAGAGAAGAAAGGGACTAGAGAAAGATAGTATGGTGGTCTAGAGCTGATAAGGTAAGAATCCATGTGCCTTTAGATCGATACTCCTTAGGTGAGACCGCACTTAAATACTTGCAGAAGTCAGTAGGGAGAATTTGAATGCTTGAATGTGATTGTGGAGTTTACCTAGGACAGTTGCTAAGTGTGGGGGAAGTACATGTTGGTCTTGATATCCTGTGATTGATTCTTTCAGTGGTTTACTAAGGGGAATCTGAGTATTGTAGCTTCGAGGATGAAATGAGTTTCTGAAGAGTTTTCAAACCTCTTCACCATGTTTTAGTTCTCTGTTTTGCTTGAGGGCAAGCAAAGGCTAAGTGTGGGGGAGTTGATATATCATGGTTTTTACTAGTTTTAGACCATGATATAAGTGTGTTTTTAGTGTCTTTTGTGTTCTTTTAGAGTCTTTTACAGGTATAATCAGGTTTGGAGCTGAATTGGAGATAATGGAGTATTTTGGAGATTTTTGGAGTGTTTGGCCGAGAGATAGAGTTCACTGTCCGAAACAGAGGAAGGTGTCGATCGTTGCACTCTAGCAACGATCGATGCACCAGCGAGATGGGCCAAAAACTCGGCGGTTTAGAAGAATCAAGTTATTGCACTTTGATCCAGAAGTTCCTGATATTTACAAAGAAGCCCTTGGCCGAGATTATGCCTATATAATAGAGTTTTTAGTGTTTTTATTAGAGACGCTTTATACTTTTTACAATACACTTTGATAATTAAGAGCAGAGGATTTTAGAGCTTTTTGGGGCTGATCTGAACCTGTTACATCATCTGTATTTGGAGAAGATTTCGAACCCCTTTTACTCTTATTCTTTTATGCAATTTATTCATTCTATGATTATGTTTTCATTATCTATGTCTGAGTAGATCCATAGTTGAGTTTAGGGTTTCTCACATAGGATTTCATGACTTGCTAGACTTGTTCAAATTCAGTTAAGGATTCATAACTATATCTGTTCTTCAATTTAATTGTGCTTAAAGCTAGTTCTAACCTGATCAATTAGAATCTAGATCTTAGGTTGCTAAATACGTCACGGAAGTGGGGTTTAGGAATCTGAACTAATTAAATTGGGCAATTAAACTTTGCGCAAACGGAAGTTTGGTTTAGGATAATTGTGAACATATCAAACTTGGACTTATTGCTAGTTTAATCTGTTAGTTCTCGCAAACGAAAGTTTGGTTTGCTGCACTTAGACCTAGAGAATTATCGCAAAGGAATTTGGTTAATTCTATATCTGTGTTTTGAGTTCTAGAACCGTGCTTAATTAGATCCTTGCTGAATGAACTGTCTGCTTGTCTGATTTCCTGAGAATACCCTAGGCTTGACGCTTTTAATTACTTGCTTCACAACCGTTAATCTCTGCTACTGATTTACTATCTCGCACCGCAATTTATTTCATTCACTATTTGCTTATTTCTAGTATTTATTCCTATAGTTTGATTCTCTTGAGACCAAGTGTCCCTGTGGATTCGATAACCCTATATACTACTTTGACATTGCTGTTCACTTGCAGTTTAGTATAGGGAAAACTTAGAACCTATCATCTATTCCTGTACTTCATCTATTTTGGAGAAGATTTCGAACCCCTTTATCTATTTAATTTCTTATATCCAATCTATTATTTCTATGATTTATGTTCCATTAATCATGTCTGAGTAGATTCATAGTTAGGTTTAGGGATTCTCATTAAGGATTTTATGACTTGCTAGACTTATTTAATTCAGTCAAGGATTCACATGATTAGAATGTTCTTCAAACTAAATTGTGCTTAATGCTAGTTCTAACCTGATCAATAAGAATCTAGATCTTAGGTTGCTAAATACGACACGAGAGTGTGGTTTAGAATCTGAACTATTTAGGTTGAGCAATTAAATTATTCGCAAAGAGATTTGGTTCAGTTTAATTGTGAACATATCGAACTTGAAATTAATGCTGGTTTAATCTGTTAGTAATTGCAAAGAGATTTGGATTACTGCACTTAGACTTAGAGGATTTTCGCAAAGAGATTTGGTTAATTCTAATTCCGTGATTTGAGTTCTAGAACTGAGTTTAATTTGATCCTGACTGATTAACTTGTCTGCTTGTCTGATTTCCTGAGAATTCCCTAGACTTAGCGCTTTTAGTTTATTGCTTTCACAACAAATTCCTGCTACTGATTTACTTTCTCGCCTTGCTATTTACTTTACAACAATTTGCTTACTTTCTAGTATTAATCTCTACTGTTCTGATCTATCGAGACCAGTGTCCCTGTGGATTCGATAACCCTATATACTACATTGATATTGCTGTGCACTTGCAGTTAGTATAGGGAATAAAACCTGACCTATCAAGTTTTTGGCGCCGTTGCCGGGGACTCTTAGAGTCTTCAATAGGACCGAACTTAGGGTTTTTACTAGGAATTTTTCTTTTTAGTTTTTGTTTTCGTTTTTATTTTATTTTTGCTGATTTCTTCTCTGTTTTCTCTCTGTCGCTGGTACCGATTTCGCCTTGCGTCGATCGTCACTAAGCGATTTGAGATTGAATCGATCGTTGCACTGTTAGCATCGATCGTTGCTTGACGATTACAGACAGTTTATGCAGAAGCGTGAAACTCGAAGTAATCCGAACTTAAGCCTAATCAATCTCGACCTTGAAGTACTTGGACGTCTAGAGAGGACTAACAGAAGAGAAAGAAGAGAAAGAATGGTAGTACAGAGGCTGATTCTAGTACGCGATGCTCAAGGTACTCTGAGGGACCACGATAACAACCCGTACAATGCTGCTTGGCAAAGGGTTGATGCTGAAGGGAATGTCATCCCTGACCCTCCTGAGCCACAGCAACAGGAGCAGAACCAAGCGCCAAGACAGGCCCAGGGTAGAGAGATGGTTGTCCATGAGAGAACCTTAGCTGACTACAACAGACCGGATGAGTTTCATGCAAACCGGTCAGCTCTTGTGATGCCTGGTTTTAAGAGGAATGATTTTGAGATCAAAACCATCTACTACTCGCTGATGAGACAGAATGCATTCCATGGTCATCCTACAGAGCAGCCTATGGATCACATTGATACATTTGAGGACCTAATCAATGGCATGAAGTATGATGGAGTCTGCCAAGATTATCTGTTCCTCAAGCTCTTTCCATATAGTCTCGCTGGAGACGCTGCTGCATGGCTGAAGCAACTGGCACCTGGTCTGTATACTACTTGGGCAGCCCTGAAGAGTGAGTTTCTGCGTCACTTCTATGATGATGCGCGTTCCGATCAGTCCAGACAGGACATTCTGACATTTACCCAAGGTCCTACTGAGCCACTTAAGACTGCTTGGATGAGATTTAGGAAGTACCAGCGTGACTGTCCACACCATGGATTCACTGAGGTCACATTGCTAGGTATCTTCTTCAGAGGCATAGATCTGCCATATCAGTATGCGCTGGATAACTCCAGTAATGCAAACTTCAACACCAGAACTCCTGCACAAGCTAAGCAGTTGATTGAGAACTTAGTGAGCAGCAACAGCTGCAAGACTATGGATGATAGGAGGAAGAAATCTGGTGGAAGTGTAGAGAATACAGAGATGGCTGAATTGAGATCTAGAATGGACACAATCTGCAATCTCCTGACTGGTAAAAAGGATGTCCACTTTGCACAAGATGTAGAAGTAATTCAGACTGAGGAGGACACTCAGGAAGAAGATGTGAATTACATTGGAGGATCTGGTTTCCAAGGTAACAAATTTGGTAATCAGCATGGAAATAGATTCTTCAATGGAGGACAAAAGAGTGCCTTCACAGGCAATCAGAACTCTTTTGGACAGACAAGTGGTTTCCAGAAGCCTTTTGGACAAAGTACTCAGAGAACCTATGGATCTTCATCTTATCAGACTCCTCCTACAGCTACTGCTCATGAGAGTAGAATAGAAGCAATGATGGAACAACTTATGGAGAGTCAGACCAAGAGTACTGTGGAGAGCAACAAGAAGTTAGATGATGTCTACGAGGATCTCAATGGAAAGATCGAGTCTATGAACACTCACATGAAGCAGTTAGATACTCAGGTGAATCAGATTTCCAGCTCTATGAAGGGAAAAGGAGTAGCAGAAACTCATATTAAGGCCTGGTCTGTGTACATTAATGATGGATCTCACCTAGGTGACAATTTGAGCTAAGTACAGCTGAATTGGTGAAAGAAGAAGAAATCTCGGATTTTGGAGAAAATCTCTCGGGTGAAAAATACAGTGCTGCATCGATCGACACACATCTAGTGTCGGTCGATGCAAGTCGTGAACAGACAGACTTGCCGAATGATAATGGTATTGATGCAGATTTGAACCTTGATAGCTTATTCTCTGGAGTCTCTGAGATTTCTCAACAGGAAATCTATGCGCAAATCATTAGACAACACTCCTCAGTGTCTGAAGTAATTAAGCAGGAAATTGAAGAGCTTAAGAAGCTAGAGGAGATTGGTGAAGAGTTGGAAGAAATTCCAACATCTGATGATCCACCATATCACCCATGTGTGCAGAGATACTTGAACAAGATGTTGCCTTTAGATGAGGAGCTGAGAGACTGGGTGATTATAGTTCCCCAACATATTAGTGATGTTCTGCTGACTAAGATCCCGAAGAAGCTGCCAGACCCTGGTGTCTTTGTGCTTAACTGTTCTATCTTCGAAGATAGTTTTAGGCGCTCTCTTTGTGATTTAGGAGCTGCTGGAAGTCTTATGCCGTACTCTGTGGCAGAGAAGCTGGGAATGCTGGATTTTAAGCCTACTAGGACCTCTCTTGTCCTAGCTGATCAGTCTATAAGAGTTCCGGAAGGACTTCTTGAGGACATCCCGGTGAGAGTTGGAAACTATTTAGTTCCAACAGACTTCCTAGTGCTGAAATATGACTGTGATCCGGATGAAGCATTGTTACTTGGAAGACCATTTTTGGCTACAGCGGGAGCGGTAATTGATGTTAGGAACAGCCTGATAGACCTCCACCTGGGAGATGAACCGCTGCGTTATGAGATAGATAAGCTGCGAAGACCACTGATAGATGGGCAGACATTCACCATCATGGAAGCAGATGATGGGCAGCCGGATGACACTGTGATTATAGATCCTGGAGCGCATTTTACTCCATCTTTTCTTGGACACGAGCATTCTACGACAGCCTACTCGCCACCCTGGATGAGGAGACTTGAACGGAGACAGAAAAAGTCTCTGTCGAGATCTCTTGGTGCCTAAAAGATCTTGTTCGTCCGGTCAAGCTAATGACCTTAAACAAGCGCTGAGTGGGAGGCAACCCAATGTTTTCGTTTTTGCATTTTGATTTTAGTGTTTTTTATAAGATTTTACGCTTGTTTCTGGTTTTGGTGAGTTTTTGTTTGCAGGTCTCGGATTAAAACGCAGTGCGTCGATCGTCACAATACGACAGAAATCGCATTGCAGCGATCGTTGCGGTCCTGAGCAACAATCGATTATACACGAAAAATCGCCTAGCAACGGTCGATGCACTTAGTGCAACGATCGATGCCTGACTGCGACAGAGGTAAAACCCGAGAGAACTCAACCATCCTTAAACAAATTTTTATTTCTTTTTGTCAATCCTTCGCTTGACACTACTGGGGACAGTGTGTCTTAAGTGTGGGGGAGGTTCTACTAACTTCTTTCTTTTGTTTTCTTAAGAGTCAGTTAAAATTTTCAAATTTTTTGTTTTATTGAGTCAAAATTTGTTTAAGTAAGAAACAATGATTTTTTGAGAAGATTAGTAGCACTTGCAGGAACTTAAGTAACCATTGGGATGAAGCTGCAGATTATCTCTGACTATTAAAAAACCCAGACACGGATCAACCTACTGAGGACACCCACATCACTTCAGGTATCAGAGGATCCTTTTACTGACTTCACCCTAATACTGACTTAGAATTTCTCACCTAAGGGCTTGGTATACTTTGTGTCGGATTCCCTTGTTAGTTCTGACACAGCCTGTAAACCTGTCCTATTTAGTCCCCTTCTCCCCTTCCAAATAAAAAAAAAAAGATAATAAACTGAGGATGAGTTAGTAACTCCGAAGTGGTCATGAGAATAGTAGCAAACACTATTATCTCTTATGCATCCATGGAATGTGTCCAAGGTACACCCCTAACGGGAAGAACACTGATAAAAAAAATAAAATGATACCCAATGGGGAAAAATCAGTTGTTAAGGAAGGGAAAGAGAAGAAAGGGACTAGAGAAAGATAGTATGGTGGTCTAGAGCTGATAAGGCAAGAATCCATGTGCCTTTGATCGATACTCCTTAGGTGAGACCGCACTTAAATACTTGCAGAAGTCAGTAGGGAGAATTTGAATGCTTGAATGTGATTGTGGAGTTTACTTAGGACAGTTGCTAAGTGTGGGGGAAGTATATGTTGGTCTTGATTGTCTGCAGGTTGATTCTTTCATGTGGTTTACTAAGGGGAATCTGAGTGTTGCTGCTTCTAAGATGAAAAGAGTTTCTGAAGAGTTTTCAAACCTCTTCACTGCATTTTAGTTCTCTGTTTTGCTTGAGGGCAAGCAAAGGCTAAGTGTGGGGGAGTTGATATATCATGGTTTTTACCCATTTTAGGCCATGATATAGATGTGTTTTTAGTGTCTTTTGTGTTATTTTAGAGTCTTTTACAGGTTTAATCAGGTTTGGAGCTAATTGGAGATAATTGGAGTATTTTGGGACTTTTGGAGCATTTTGGCCGAGAGTTTAACTCACTGCCCTATTTGATGATCATGCATCGATCGACACACCTTTGGTGTCGATCGACACACTAGCAAGATGGGCCGTACGCGGCGGTTTAACAAGTTATGAAGATTTGCAGAGAAGCCCAGAATAGTTCCAGTATTTACACAGAAGCCCCAGCCGAGATTATGCCTATATATTTAGAGTTTTGGCTTTTATTTTAGATACGCTTTCATACTTAGAGCTAAGAGATTTTTAGAGCTTTTGGGGCTGATCTATTCTTGTACTTCATCTATTTTGGAGAAGATTTCGAACCCCTTTATCTATTTAATTTCTTATATGCAATCTATTATTTCTATGATTTCTGTTCCATTAATCATGTCTGAGTAGATTCATAGTTAGGTTTAGGGATTCTCATTAAGGATTTTATGACTTGCTAGACTTGTTTAATTCAGTCAAGGATTCACATGATTAGAATGTTCTTCAAACTAAATTGTGCTTAATGCTAGTTCTAACCTGATCAATTAGAATCTAGATCTTAGGTTGCTAAATACGACACGAGAGTGTGGTTTAGAATCTGAACTATTTAGGTTGAGCAATTAAATTATTCGCAAAGAGATTTGGTTCAGCTTAATTGTGAACATATCGAACTTGAAATTAATGCTGGTTTAATCTGTTAGTAGTTGCAAAGAGATTTGGATTACTGCACTTAGACTTAGAGGATTTTCGCAAAGAGATTTGGTTAATTCTAATTCCGTGATTTGAGTTCTAGAACTGAGTTTAATTTGATCCTGACTGATTAACTTGTCTGCTTGTCTGATTTCCTGAGAATTCCCTAGACCTAGCGCTTTTAGTTTATTGCTTTCACAACAAATTCCTGCTACTGATTTACTTTCTCGCCTTGCTATTTACTTTACAACAATTTGCTTACTTTCTAGTATTAATCTCTACTGTTCTGATCTATCGAGACCAGTGTCCCTGTGGATTCGATAACCCTATATACTACATTGATATTGCTGTGCACTTGCAGTTAGTATAGGGAATAAAACCTGATCTATCAATAACATGTTGTACCAAACACTCTCAATAATCAGGTTTTTGTCTCAACAAGATTTCATATGGACTTTGAGACTCTGCTGTTGATGGCAACATATTGATGATAAAGTTGGCTGTGTAATAAGCTTCAACCCAATACTTCAAAGGAGTGTGGCTGTTGAACATCATTGACAGAGCTAATTCAGTAAGATGGCGATGCTTTCTTTCTGACAACCCATTTTGTTCTGGTGTTGAAGGGCATGAAAATAGATGTGTAATCCCATGTCTGGACATGTGATTTCTAAGTTGATGATTAACAAACTCTCCACCACTGTCACTTTGGAAAAACTTGATCTTTTTGTTGAACTGATTCTCAACTTGTGTTTGAAAAGCCACAAAAACTTGAAAGAAATCAGATTTTGCTTTGAGAGGAAATAGCCAAGAATAACGAGAATAATCATCAACTAAAATAGCATAATATTTGAATCCTTGATTTGATACAATAGGAGATGGCCCCCATAAATCACAATGGATACGATCAAGTGGTTCCATAGAAGTAGATAAAGAAGCAAAGAAAGGAAGCTTGGAGCTCTTGCCCATCTGACATGACTCACAAATAGAAGTGGAGCTCTTCTTATTAATGATAATAGCCTTGCTACTCTTAAGTCGTTGAAGAACCTGAGAATTTGTGTGTCCAAGCCGCTGATGCCAAACTATCTCACTAGCAATCACCTGTCTATTAGAATAAAAGGCAACAAATTCTGGGTTCATCAAGACATAGAGATCATTTTGTCGAGGTCCTTTGGTCACCACTCTCTGAGTTGGAACATCAATAATGTATACCCAATTAGCATCAAAGTAAACACCACAAGGATAATCTGAGCATAATTTGGAGACAGAGAGAAGAGATTTCTGTATCTGTGGACAAACCAGAACATCAAGTAAAGGAATCTCACCTTGAGAAGTGGCTATGACCGTAGAACCGACGTGAGTTATAGGTAACTGCTGTCCATTACCAACTTGCACACTATCTGGGCCTTGGTATGGAGTAGAGACTTGCAGAGACGAATGATTAGATGTGATATGAGCAGATGCACCAGAATCTGGGAACCACTCTCTTCCAGATTATCAGAAACATGAAGAGCATTGAGTGCTTGTGGAATGTCATCACTTTGATAAGTGTTATCCCACCTGTTCCAGCACTTTAGAGCAGTATGGCCCATACGACCACAAATTTGACACATCGGTCTTGTGCCTGTTGATCCAGAGGAATTCCAACCCGAAGAATTAACTTGTTGAGAGAAGCCTCTCCCTCTAGTTGAATAACCACCACGTCCTCTGTTCTGACCATGATAACCATTAAAACCACTGCGATAACTATTAAAACCACCACGATAACCATTAAAACCACCACGTCCTCTATTTGAACTGTAACCACCACGAAACGAGTTATCTTGAGACGTTTGCTGAGCTTGAAAAGCCACATGAGGAGACACATCTGAGTTGGCTTCACGGGACTGTAGTTTTGAATCGAAGCCAGAAACCTCAGACACAATATCACCAAAAGTTGGACATGGGACACGAGACAAAGAGTTTTGAAGCACTGTAGCGATGGGATCATACTCACTTCCCAATCCGTTCAAAAACGTGAAGATTTTCATAGACTCATCGACAGGTTTACCAATGGAACTTAATTGGTCACACAACAACTTAAACTCACGACTATAAGTTGCAAAATCTTTTCCACGGTTAGAAATCACCTGAAGACGACGACGGAGATCATGTTCACGAGCCAGCGAGCTTCGATTGAAGTCATTTGCTAAGGCTGTCCACACTGCTTGAGCTGTTGAGAGACCATACACACAACCAAGTACCTCTTCAGACAAGGTACCAAAGATCCATGACAGAACCAGTTGATCGGAACACACCCATACCTCATAATCAGGATTGCGAGCAGTGACCATGTTTTCACCTTCTTGGATCTGGATCGTTGGATTTGGTGCAGGTGTAGCACCATTAACAAAACCAAGAAGCTTTTGACTTCGTTACAGAGCCTCAACCTGAGTTTTCCAGGAAAGATAGTTGCTGTCCTTGAGCTTGACATTGATGGAGCTGGAAACGTGTATCGTAGAAGGAAACGGGTATGGACTGTTGGGATTCGGATTTGGAATTGGATTTGCCATTGATATAACCCGTGAAGGTTTCTAATAGCTCTGATACCATAAAAGCTTTCTCAAAAGCTTAAAGATAGAGTATGGAGAAGAAGGTTACGTTGAAGATTTTCATATGGAGAAGAAGAGTGAGACGTTTGGAGAAGAAGAAGAGTTTCTATTTTTTCTTTATTCTTTCTTCCTTACCCTTGTTTACAAACATTACATGGTTTATAATACATTCATAATACACAAAGTGGGAAGACTAATAATTAGTGGATCAAATTTATTATGCAAAGTGATGTCTTTACTTTTTCTTGTCTGCCACATGAGTTGTTTATTCTTCTTTTCATTATTGTTGTGTTGTCCCAACTCTTCCTCCACGATCAATGTCCTTTCCATATGACTAACAGTCCTAGTAGGAGTAAAATCCAGCATACCCATCTTCTCTGCCACAGAATATGGCATAAGACTTCCAGCAGCTCCCAGATCACAAAGAGAGCGCCTAAAACTATCCTCAAAGATAGAACAACTTAGCACAAAAATCCCAGGATCAGGCAGCTTCTTGGGAACCTTGGTTAACAGAACATCACTTATCTGTTGAGGGACTATAATCACCCAATCTTTCAGCTCTTCATATAAAGGCAACATCTTGTTTAAATACCTCTGCACACATGGGTGATAAGGTGGATCATCAGATGATGGAATTTCTTCCAACTCTTCACCAATCTCCTCTAGCTGCTTAAGCTCTTCAATCTCCTGCTTAATCACTTCAGATACTGAGGGATATTGTCTAATTAATTGTGCATAAATCTCCTCCTGAGTAATCTCAGACACTCCAGGGAACAAGTGATTAAGCTCCAAATCTGCATCAATGCTGTCAACATTCGGTGGGTCTGTCTGTTCACGACCTGCATCGACCGACACTAGGGGTGTGTCGATCGATGCAACACTGTTTTCACAGTTTTCACCCGAGAGATTTTCTCCAAAATCCGAAAATTCAACCTCTTCTACCAACTCAGCTGTGCTTAACTCAAATCCTTCACCTAGGTGAGATCCATCATCAATGTACACAGACCAGGCCTTAGTATGGGTGTCTGCTATTCCTTTTCCCTTCATAGAACTGGAAATCTGATTCACCTGAGTATCCAACTGCTTCATATGAGTGTTCAGAGACTCAAACTTTCCATTGAGATCCTCATAGACAGCATCCAACTTCTTATTGCAGTCTACAGAAATCTTGGTCTGACTCTCCAACAGCTGTTCCATCATTGCCTCCATCTTACTCTCATGAGCAGTGGCTGTAGGAGGAGTCTGATAAGATGAAGATCCATAGGTTCTCTGAGTACCTTGTCCAAAAGGCTTCTGAAAACTACTTGTCTGTCCAAAACCAGCTGAGTTCTGATTGCCTGTGAAGGCACTCTTCTGTCCTCCATTGAAGAATATGTTTCCCTGCTGATTACCAAATATGTTACCTTGGAAACCAGACCCTCCAATGTAATTCACATCTTCTTCCTGAGTGTCCTCCTCAGTCTGAATTACCTCTACATCTTGGGCAAAGTGGACAGCCTTCTTACCAGCCAGGAGATTGCAAATTGTGTCCAACTTAGATCTAAATTCAGCCATCTCTGAATTCTCTACACTTCCACCAGATTTCTTCCTGCTCTCATCCATAGTCTTGCAACTGTTGCTGCTCACTAAGTTCTCAATCAACTGCTTAGCTTGTGCAGGAGTCCTGGTGTTGAAGTTTGCATTACTGGAGTTATCCAGCGCAGACTGATATGGCAGATCTATGCCTCTGAAGAAGATACCTAGCAATGTGACCTCAGTGAATCCATGGTGTGGGCAGTCACGCTGGTACTTCCTAAATCTCATCCAAGCAGTCTTAAGAGGCTCAGTAGGACCTTGGGTAAATGTCAGAATGTCCTGTCTGGACTGATCAGAACGCGCATCATCATAGAAGTGACGCAGAAACTCACTCTTCAGGGCTGCCCAAGTAGTATACTGCCCAGATGGCAGTTGCTTCAGCCATGCAGCAGCGTCTCCAGCGAGACTGTATGGAAAGAGCTTGAGGAACAGATAATCCTGGCAGACTCCATCATACTTCATGCCATTGATTAGGTCCTCAAACTGATCAATGTGATCCATAGGCTGCTCTGTAGGATGACCATGGAAGGCATTCTGTCTCATCAGCGAGTAGTAGATGGTTTTGATCTCAAAATCATTCCTCTCAAAACCAGGCATCACAAGAGCTGACCGGTTTGCATGAAACTCATCCGGTCTGTTGTAGTCAGCTAAGGTCCTCTCATGGACAACCATCTCTCTACCTTGGGCCTGTCTTTGGCCTTGGTTCTGCTCCTGTTGCGGTTGCTCAGGAGGATCAGGGATTACATTCCCTTCAGCATCAACCCGTTGCCCAGCAGCATTGTACGGATTGTTATCTCGGTCCCTCAGGGTACCTTGAGCATCAGGCATAATGATTAGCTTCTGTACCACCATCCTTGCTCTTCTTTCTCTTCTGTTAGTCCTCTCTAGACGTCCAAGTTCTTCAAGTCCGAGATTAACGAGGTTCAGGTTCTGATTACTTCGAGTTTCACGCGTCTGCATAAACTGTCTGTAATCGTCAAGCAACGATCGATGCTATCAGTGCAACGATCGATACAATCTCAGAATCGCCTAAGGGACGATCGACACACAAGTGCAACGATCGACGCAAAGCAAAATCAGTACCTGCGACAGAGAGAAAACAGAGAGAAATCAGTAACTTAAAATAAAAATAAAATAAAACGAAACAAAAAAAAAATCCTAGTAAAAACCCTAAGTTCGATCCTATCGAAGACTCTAAGAGTCCCCGGCAACGGCGCCAAAAACTTGATAGGGTCTAAGTTTTAATCCTATTCTACTGCAAGTGCACAGTTAAGTGATTGTAGTATATAGGGTATCGAATCCACAGAGACTCTGGTCTCGATAGATAAAGAACCGAAGGAATTTAAACTAAGAAGAAAGCAATTTGTATTAAACTAAATAGCAAAGCAAGAAAGTAAACAAGTAGCAGATTGTTGGTGGTGAAAGCAGTTAATTAGAGGCGCTAAGTCTAGGGCGTTATCAGGAAATCAGACAAGCAGACAAATCAATCAGTCAGGATCTAATTAAACACAGTTCTAGAACTCAAATCACGGATATAGAATTAACCAAATCTCTTTGCGAGAATTCTCTAAGTCTAAGTGCAGTAATCCAAATCTCTTTGCAATTACTAACAGATTAAACCAGCATTAATTTCAAGTTCGATATGTTCACAATTAAACTAAACCAAATATCTTTGCAAATAATTTAATTGCTCAACCTAAATAGTTCAGATTCTAAACCACACTCTCATGTCGTATTTAGCATCCTAAGATCTAGATTCTAATTGATCAGGTTAGAACTAGCATTAAGCACAATTTAGATCGAAGAACATTCTATTCATGTGAATCCTTAACTGAATTAAACAAGTCTAGCAAGTCATCAAATCCTTAATGAGAAACCCTAAACCTAACTATGAATCTACTCAGAAAATGAGTAATGAAACAGAAATCATAGAATTAATAGATTGCATATAAGAAATTAAATAGATAAAGGGGTTCGAAATCTTCTCCAAAATAGATGAAGTACAGGAATAGATCAGCCCAAAAGCTCTAAAAATCTCTTAGCTCTAAGTATGAAAGCGTATCTAAAATAAACACCAAAATCCTAATTATATAGGCATAATCTCGGCTGGGGCTTCTTTGTAAATACTGGAAACTTCTGGGCCAAAGTGCAAAATCTTGAATCTTCATTAAACCGCCGTATTCGGCCCATCTCGCTAGTGTGTCGATCGACACCAAAGGTGTGTCGATCGATGCATGATCTCAAATCGGACAGTGAGCTCAATCTCTCGGCCAAGCACTCCGAAAATCCCCAAAATGCTCCAATATCTCCAATTCCGCTCCAAACCTGATTATACCTGTGAAAGGCTCTAAAAGAACACAAAATAACACTAAAATACAATTATATCATGGCATAAAACCGGTAAAAACCATGATATATCAAGAGTTAAAAACGTGATCTTTAAGCGCCCCAGACCGACCCACACGGTGGCGCCTTGCTCATGATCAACTACCCAATCGACCATAGCGGCCCAAACTACAACGTCGTTTTCGACATGTTCTTCGTGTACTTCGACATGTTCTCCCCAGTCAATGAGCTCGATCCATTTGAAGAAATTCCCCGGGATTACACGGAAAAAAGCTGAAGTCTTAATAGACCAAAAATAGAGATCCCACATACTGTGACCTTTAATGTTTTTGTTTAGGAAGTCAAGCCAATAGCGATGGACAGAGCAAGGGCACGATGCAGTTCTTCCAAGGTTGACAGAGTCCGATATCATGGTCAGACCGGCGGAGATGTTCATGGGCCAAGTTATCCGCTGAAATTGTTAGACATGCTTTCTAAGTACACGGATAGCAAAACAAGAGAGAATAGGAATCGTTGAAGCTGAATCCAGTTCAGGAAAGATGGAACGGCGTATAATTTTGTAGCAATATAAGGTGGGATTGATTCCAAGACAGCGCAGTGTTTGAGGCGGGCAAATGCATCAACTCTTCCATCTGTGTACATGAAATCCGATATTGCTTTCAAGAACATTGCTGTTGGATTCTTAGCATCTAGACATGCGCGTTACAGATGGAGTATCCCTTGATAATCGTGGTGAGTCTTTATAAGGTCGACCTGGAATAAGATATCCATGTGATCAGCATCTTCACTAAGGGTCATGCAGACAGCTCTGATTTTGATGTGCTCAAGTATGTTTTCGCTAGCATTTTTTGCCAGAATTGACCTCCTTAATGCGGCCGGCAAATCGAGTAGATTGAGAGAGGGAACGATGGGGGTGGGGGGGGGGAATTCACTGAACTCATCTTGGGTAATGCGAAGAGTAAGTGTGGACATAACATATTTATATATTGCTTTAGACTGTAAAGATTAATATTTTATACAACTTAAATCCATGTTTGAGATAAAAGCAAACAATGTAGCAGTACATAACTCCCATCCATGTAACGATTAGTGTCGATAGAAAATAAAAAATTGACAAACTAAACAAAATGATGGATAGAAAAGATTGAGTTATAGTTGGGAATACAAGTACTTGAGTATCCATGGCCTTATACAAACAATGTTCAATATTACTTGAGTATCCATATCTATAGTTATAGTTTATAATCTACTAATTCAGGTTTCTATCCATATATATTAGATCAATTGGATAAAAAGAGAGTTAATTGCACCAAATGTATCTTTTTCATAAAAAGAGCATATATCTTAATTGCATTGAATTATGTGGGAATGAAAACCAAATAACATGACTTGGAACTGATTAGCTAAACAAAAGGTGGTGACACACAAAAACACAAAAAGTACAATGAGAAGCTATTAGTGTATAATCTTGAGCTAATATACTAAGTACTACGGTATTGAAGAATATATGTGTGCCTTTAACTGGCCAAACGTCGAAGCGGCTGCACAAAAAGACACTGCTGCAACCCAGATAATCTGCAGCTTGTTCATCTTTTCCTGCACATTCCACTTGGTACAAAGAGCGTTGTTGTTTTTTGCGACCTCAACGGAGATCTTTCTAGCCATTTTGATCACTAATTCGTCTCCAATAGTATTTGACAACTTTTCTAAAACCTTAACTTCCTCTTGCATTTTCTTGACATCCTTAAAAACCCTGTCCACTTCTTTCATAATCGCATCTTCAACCCACTCGCGTATGTGACCTTCACTTGGGAACTGATTTTTAAGAAGGAAGTGTTTTTAAAAAGGAAGGTTGGAAAAAAAAATTAGAACGGACAAGGAATCTAATTTTGATCTAACTCGGCTAGCTTGCGGACATTTGAACCACCTCCGTTGAAGGTTAGCACGATTTCTACCATATCCTACTCCAATGCGTTCCCCACACCAACACATAGTTGGGGCTACGATGCCTATTGACCTACAGGGTAATGGTTGATCTGAATTAGGAACATATGAGGCAGACTTGAAACTAATTTTGTGAAACGTTGTTACGACATAATAGTGGGCTGTGTGGTAGGACTCATGTGGTAGCCTCTAGTTTATAACATGTTCAATATGTAGAAAATGATGACTTACCTACGAAAAAATAAATAAAAATAACGATCCATAAAAAGGTATGTTAAATGGACAGGTTTTGTTCGTGTATGAAGGTGATCCGTAGTGTTTTACGACTCGTTGAAAGTAATTCGTAACTATGGGTCCATGTAGTTTCGTTGAAACTATGTTTAACATCATTAGACGTCGGTATAAAAAAAGGAGGCGGTCGACAGCTTATTAAAGCGAGTAGTAGCAGCTTTATGGGGAAACTCTAAACCCACATCATTAGTTTTTCAAATGGTTACCATCAATTCAAATCCTTGAATGTGGACTGGAATGTGTTAACACACCTCATCGTTGTTGTGAAGATACATAAGTAAATTAATATTCGATGTTTATCCGAATGGTGGAAATAAACAGCTAATTCTTTCCATATTTGAAGGTAACTACGGATAACACAGTTGACAAGATAAAGTTTTGAAGGGAGATGAATAACAAAAAGACGAATTTCAAAACGAAGTAATAGGTATCCATCAAATATGATGGTTAGTTACAACATAAAAGGTCTCATCCAAAATGAGGAGTGTAACAGGTATCCACTCTTCATTAAACAAAAATGATGGCTAGTTATAAACAAAAAAGCGAAATTCAAACTGATTGTTATCAGGTTTTGCAAGTAGCACGGTTGTGATTGACTCCTCCGCATTTGGAACATCTGTTTGGTGTTGATCGAGGAGTCTTCTCCTTCTGAAAACAGTATTACAAAGATACAAATTAGAACAATTAGAAGACTACATATAAACACACATCTAAGGTTAAGGGTATTGCATGGTATTCGCCGATGGATGGATACCTTCCTTCCTTAGGTCTACCAGATGGTCTGTCGACGTCTGGTGGATACAAGTAAC
This sequence comes from Orychophragmus violaceus, assembly GCA_030180135.1. Classification (NCBI taxonomy): domain Eukaryota; kingdom Viridiplantae; phylum Streptophyta; class Magnoliopsida; order Brassicales; family Brassicaceae; genus Orychophragmus; species Orychophragmus violaceus. Next base: position 23,529,044 of record CM058239.1, read on the forward strand.
GGTTGCAAACATCATCCGGTATATCAAAGTCGTTAGAATTTCCCCCTGGGTTTACCACACATTCGTAAGTTGCCCTCCACAGCTATTAACGAGTGGCCGCATGGGATTTTAAGCTTGTCAAATATCTTGCATGTGCATCGCTTGTCATCCAGAAGAACATGAATCAATTCCCCGCCAAACTGTCCAACAAATTCAAATTTCCAGTTCGAAACACTAGCTATCTTAGATCCGTGAACTGACTGCATATGTTCATCCATTAGCTTATCAACCTCAATAGAAACATCATCCTGGTGTGCCGCTGATTTCTTACGTGGGCAACTGAACCACCTGGTCAACATAGACCGTATACAAGAGACAAGATCTACAATGGGTTCGCTCCTCCCATAAAGTAACGCTTTATTCAATGTCTAGGCAACATTGCTTGTCATAAGATTGTAACGTTCTCCTTTGAAATATGCTCTACTCCAGTGTCCAAGGCCTATATTGTCAAGATACTTAGCGCATGCTGCATTATTGTTACGTATACGATTGTATACTTCACGGTAGCCACCAATCCTGTAAGCATTCCCTGCCTGCTTGACCAGTTGCGCAAGTCTCGCGGATTTAAACCTGAATCTAACATTTCTCTGAACGTGCTTAAGACATGCCCTATGGTGAGTTCGGGGGAAAATCTTACCCTTTGCTTTGTATATTGACTGACATTTGTCCGATATGAATGTCAATGTGGGGCTGTCAGCAATAATCTTTTCAAGCTTGTAAAAGAAATATGTCTAGGACTCCTCATTCTCTTTGTCCACGATACAGAACTACATGGGAAAGATTTGGAAATTAGCATCTTGTCCACTTATAGTTAGCAGAACTCCGCCGTATGTACCACTCAAATGTGTACCATCCTCAATAATCATTATGCGCAGCTTCGCAAAACCTTCTATGGATGCGCCAAATGCTAGGAACAGATATAGAAACCGCTCGCAGCCTAATGCGTCTACCTCGGTCTCGAGATCAGCAATCGTCCAAGGGTTAGCAAGTTTAAACATATACAAAAACTCTGGTAGCTTCCTATAAGATCCATCATTTGTACCTCGTAGCATCGTGAGTGCCTTGGACCGTGCACGCCAACACTTGTTATATGGTGTATGGATATGTAGCTCCTTCATCAATAATGCTTTGAGTCCAGATGGTTTTGGACCAGATACCGGGTCTGAATATTTCTTTTAAAATCGTGGCAATGACCTTTGAAGTCCTAAGTTTCCTGTACTTGTTCCTAGTATCAGTACAACAAGAGTGATGTAACTCTACCTTGCATACCTGCCAATACTCAGTGTCCTTCGTCTCATGAACCATAACACGCCAGTTGCAAGTCTTATCCGAGCAATGGATAACAATTTTGTGAAGAGTGGACACTGGTTTTATATAATGAAACTTGTTCTTTATCGCATAGATTGCTAACCATACCAAGCAATCGTCTTTGTCCTTGAAAAGTTTACCCTTGTGCAGATCGTCACCCATTGAGTCTAAATCTAAATCAGGGACATGATCTCGTTGATAATTGTTGTCATCCACCATTGGCGGAATATCAGCTTGTTCGTCGTCAGTAGGGTAGGAGTTGCCACCAGATTCAGTACCGCTCCACCTGTACATATATTCTTCATGTACAGACAAGATTCACCAGCCTTCCGTTTGGATCTATTACCTACTCCTACGGGGATTTCGTTCATCACATTCAGTGCGTTGGAGCCTCCATATTCATCAACGATGGGGTTGGACAAAACTCATGATCCACATTGACCACGTCCATGGGTACCTCGTCTGACGTTCCATTCTCATCATCATCTGGTGTGCAGTTTTCTTCTCCTCCTCCTCCTGCCATAACAGCATCGCCAGATGGATGGTTAGACACCGCGTGACTAACAGTTTCAGTGTTCGTGGATACATCTTCTTGTATCTAGCAAATCGAACTGAATGGAGCCCTCTTGTATGGAACGTGTTCAACAGAACTATCCACTAATACGGTGCGAGGTGGGCTATGGGGAAGCGTATGTTTTTTTCTCGCGGAGTTACTGGTGCCCCTTTCTTGGCTTGATTTATCTTATAAATCGGAGCTGAATTGAGGCATGTTACCTGCGACGTAATTAACGTCAATATCCACTAAATCATCGCTTGACAGATTGTTTTGAAGCGCTTTCGTCATTTTGTCATCGTTGGTGAGGTCACCTTCTTGGCTATATTTGTCTAATAATTTAAAACTGAATGGTGGCTTGTTTTTTTGAAAACGTTCGGCCGTTCTTTATGCTAAATCTGTGTTGGATGGATAGTCTGAAACATAAGCCATTAATGTTTGTTAATTGGGATTTTTTTTTTGGGATCAAAGTTATTGCATGTAGAAGTTTGGAAATGAAAACAGGGAGAGACTTAGTAACATACTACGTTCGACTGGTGGATGGTTTTGAGGGTAGTTGGTATAAGTAAATGACAGTGAGCGCCGATCTGCAACTGCATCAAAAAATTCTTGATTGACGAATAGAACAATCATTCCCTCACGGCTTGGTTTGCCTAGAGGTGAATAAGTACGAAACATCGAGTCTAGCGTTTCAACAGTGTCATTGTCAAGCATGACCTGAGATTCTCAGCTACCAGACGCAATTGTATCACAAAATAGTCTAACATGCGTCATAAACCTCCCTCGGTGAGCTAGCTTATACGCCTTTTTCTTTGCAGAATCGCCTTCTTTTCTAACTATCTTTCACATGGACATGATAAGCTTCATTGAGAGGTTATATGAAAAAAATATACAGGAAACATGATAGCCCGAAATCTGTTGTTACCATAATAGGAGGCAAGCTGTCATTAGAGGCGGAGGACAAGGTAAGAATCGGCGAATAGCTGAGCTTTGGTTTCTAAGTACATCCCAAATCAAATTCTGTCATAACAAGGATGACGAGGTCTTTAATCTTCATGCACAGCTTCATTGGGACGACCCGAGAAACCCTCTCTATGTCTACGATGAATCTCCAGGCTCCGTCGCCGGTGACCAGCCATGAACCGCAAACTACAACACAATTCATCTTTGCTTCTGGATGATCTTTGGTATCCATGAGGTTTCGTGTTTGTATATCACGAAATATATCAGACCAGAAATATATTACAAATATATTGCCTCCAAATTGTATAATATATTAAATCAATTTAGTTCAGATACAAGTAGCTCAAAACAAACTAAATAGACATCCATTTTTAAAATGTGTGACTAATAGGTAACTAAGCTAGCTAACTATAAAAGGTAAATTGATTTGTTAGTGAAGGGTAAGTTAGTCATTTTAACCCACAAAAAGACAAAAAGATACATAATTGCACAAACTTTTCAGAAGATACAACTGTGCTATTACTTTCTGAAAAAGATAAGCAAGGTGCAATTAACTCAGAATATTACCCACAATTTATTCTAAACTCTCAATTTCTAAATATGTACCATTTTTATCACGATAATCGAGTAAGCTATTGACTTTCATTTTTATAACAAAAAAAATTAGTAACATCTCAAGTTTACAAATGCAATTTGATTTATTTTCAAATAACAGTATGCAGATTTAATATGTCATTATCGATTTTTGAACACTTATAAAATGAAGAACCACTGGTTAATTTGATATAGAAGCTGTAATGTTTTAACAGAAAAAAACATTTAATCAAACAAAAGAAGAGTACTAAAACAAACACAATATATCACAGAAGGGAAAATAGGATACTAAAATAATATTAACATAGAATATGTAAATAACCATGCATATGAAAATTCAAATAAAATCAAATTCTAAAAAAGATATGGAATGAAAAATAATTTATAAATGAATAATTATTATTAATTAATATTTAAGATAATAAATTTTTAATATTTCAACATAATCAATTTATGGAGATTTTGGTGTAACATTCCAAAAAATTGGGCTTCTACTAGTAACTGGTAGATACACTACAAAAAAAAAGCTCAAGTTAACGACCGTTTATTAACGTCTCTTTGTCAAGCGACTTTTAATTTAATTTTAACGGCGAAAGTTTTTGTCGGCTTACTAACCGACGAGAAATAATTCATTATTACTTTACCAATTGGACTGAGCTGAGATTCATTTATAGAGAGATTCATTTCGATTCATTTTCGTTTGATCTGTTGAGCTGAGCTTTCGATTGTTACATCAATTGATCTTCGATTCTGAGCTGAGCTTTCAATTTCGATTCGAGCTTGCATCTCAGAGGTAAAATCTGAAACCCTAACTTAGATCTTGATTCGAGCTTACACCTTTTGATTTCGATTCTAACTTAGATCTAACATCAATCAATCTTCTTTTGCTAGCTCGGAATTGAAATTCTCGAATTTTTTCTCCTCTGAAATCATCCCAAAGGTTCGTTATCCACTTTCCCCTTTCTATTCAGTTTGATTAAGTCATCCGAATGATTCTAACAATGATTTTTCAAAGCTCTGAAATAGCTGATTCAGTCGGAGAATTTGAAATAGCTGATTCAGTCGGAGATTTTCAATCTACTGTGGATATTCTCAAGGTAAAATCTACAAAACGTTTCTTATATTGGTTCTGGCTCAGATCGTGTACACTTGTTTATGAGTCATGTGTTATTTTGCAGGTTATTACACACTAGCAAACTAATTAAACTCTAAACACCCAGGTATTTCTCACTATAATCATCTTTTTCTGCTTAGGATTGTTTTGAGATTGTGAAACCAATATAATCATGAGATTGTTGTGTTCTTTGCGTGTTTCTTTCTAGAATTGTGTTAAGGATTGTGTTTCTTGATTGTTTCTGAAAAACAGATTAGTTAACAAACAGATTTTCAATCATATAAACAATATACTTGATTTAAGTGAAAGTTTTCTTAGATTTTCAATTAGTTAACATTTTGAAAACGATTAGTTAACATTTTGCAGAAGCTTTATAATGGATAAGTCTTGGATAACCAAGTCTCGTTTATCGCAAGATTATTTGATTGGAGTGAAAGTTTTCTTAGATTTCGCTTTTGATACTCTGAAGACAGACATGATAAGGTGTCCATGTCCTCGTTGTCGCCTAGTTAAATATAAAGTTAGGGCTGAGGTTGAGGGTGATTTACTTTTTCATGGGTTTCTAGCCACCTATACCAATTGGTATCTACATGGTGAGAAAATTGATTTTCAAATACAAACAGCTGGAGTAGAATATGATTCAGAGGGAATTGAATCAGCCGGATTAGAAGATGTAGAAAACTCGCCTATGAATCTACTTGGAGATGTTTTTCCAAGTATGACATCGAGTTTTAGTGAATCTGCTAGTGCTAGTATGCCCACCGAGGATCATTCAAAACAGAAGGAGGTGCCTGAAGATTTGTTAGATGACTGCAATGAAGCTTTGTATGAGGGATGTAGCAAGTTCAGCAAGCTGTCGTTCATGCTTAAGCTTTACCATATCAAGTGTTTTTCTAGGATGAGCGACAAAGGAATGTCCATGATAATTGATCTGTTGAAAGAAGCATTTGAGCATGCAAAGCTTCCTGATTCGTTTAATGATATGAAGAAAATTATCAGGAAGTTAGAATTTAGTTATAAGTGCATTCATGTGTGTCCTAATGACTGCATGCTCTATTGGGGTGATGATGCATCCAGAAACACATGTAAAGTATGTCAAAGTTCAAGATGGAAGCCACAGGCTGATGAATCAGATGGAAAGAAGAAGAAAAAGAAGCCACAAGCTGCTAAGATTCTCAGATATTTCCCATTGAAGCCGCGTTTGCAACGTTTATATAAGTCAACAAAAACTGCTGAAAGCATGAGGTGGCATGCTAATAGTGAGAATATAGATGGTAGGCTAAGGCATCCTAGAGATGGAGAGGCTTGGAAAACCTTTAACCATCAATTTCCTGAGTTTGCTAAAGACCCAAGGAATGTTAGAGTAGGATTGGCTACTGATGGATTTAACCCTTTTGGAAGTATGAGTACAAGCTACAGTATATGGCCTGTGCTTTTGGTTCCTTACAACTTGCCACCATGGATGGCAATGAAGCAAACCTCTATGATTCTTTCAATGATAATTCCGGGGAAAAACATGCCAGGAAATGATATTGATATCTACCTTCAGCCTCTTATCCAAGAATTAAGAGAGTTATGGTTTGATGGTGTGTCTACCTTTGATGCATTTTCCAAAGAGACATTTAATATGCGGGTTGCTCTACTATGGACTATTAGTGATTTTCCAGGTCTTGATAACTTATCTGGGTGGAACACACATACGGGATTAGCTTGTCCTTACTGTAATTTTGATGCTAAAGAGAATCGCTTGTACTATGGCATGAAATATTGTTTCATGGGTCATCGTCGCTTTCTTTCTCATGATCATAAGTTTAGGACAGATATTGAACACTTCGATGGTTCCATTGAGACTAGGTCTTCTCCAGTTACACCATCAGGGACTGATATTCTCAAGCAACTTGAGAATGTTGAAGTTATTTTAGGAAAACAAGTAGAAACAGTTGGAAAGAAGAGAGCAAGAAAAGGAAAGAGTCATCAGTGGAAGAAAAGAAGTATATTCTTCGAGTTACCATATTGGAAAAATCTTCTTCTAAGACATAATCTGGATCTAATGCATATCGAGAAGAATGTGTTTGATAATCTTATCAACACATTATTGGATGATAAAGGAAAGTCCAAAGATAACTTAAGTGCAAGAAAGGATCTTCAAAGGCTTGGTATACGCCAAGAGTTGTGGCCTGATGAACATGGTATCTACCTTCCAGCATGTTTTACTATGACCAAGGATGAGAAAGATCTTTTTCTTAATATATTGAAGAGTATAAAGGTGCCAGATGGATATTCCAGTCATGTTTCTGCGTGTGTTGATCTGAATCAGAGAAAAATGGTGGGTTTGAAGAGCCATGATTGCCACATCATGATGTGTCAGTTACTTCCTATAGCAATACGCAATGTTTTACCTCAGGAGGTTGCATTTGTTGTTATGGAGTTGTGTCATTTCTTCAGGGAATTAAGTTCAAAAGTACTTGATATTAAAGAGTTAGATAAGCTGCAGGAGCATATTGCACTTACGCTATGCCATTTGGAGATGATATTTCCTCCCTCATTTTTCACTGTAATGGTGCATTTGACCATACATTTGACAGAAGAAATGAAACTTGGAGGTCCAGTTCATTACAGATGGATGTATCCCATAGAAAGGTACTTTTACATTTTCATTAGCTTTTAGAAGTACTTGTTTCTGCTAACACTTAGTAACCAGATGCTTTGTTTGTTTTCTTAGGACATTTTTACGGTTCAAATCATATGTTAGAAATAGAGCTCATCCCGAAGGTTCTATATGTGAACAATATATAGCAGATGAATGCCTTTCATTCTGTTCTATGTATCTTGATGGAGTAGAGACAAGATTTAATAAGATTGGGAGAGTGGATGATCATTCTACTTTGAAGCACAATCTAGGTTCAGATTCACAGATTCCAATTATCTTTCCATCACTTGGTAGATCTTCTGGTGCTTCAATGATGGATATGCTTAATCCCATAGAAAGGCAGCAAGCGCATAGATACATCATAGCCAATAGCTCTTTCTTAGATGACTACCGCGAGTAAGTATAATTCTCTTTCACAGCAGATGATTAATGTCTTTCATTCTGCTCTATGTGTATTAATTAATGTATATCTTCTTGTTATAGGGTATATAAGAGTGAGTTAAGAAGAACACAGTTAAGGCGTCGAAAAAGAGGGACTGTTATAGATATAGATAGACAAGCGCATCTCCATTTTAGTCATTGGCTTAAGCAAAAAGTAGAAAAAAAGGAGCTTGATGGTATTTCTGATGATATCCGTTGTCTTTCTCAAGGCCCATCTGATAGGGTTATTAAGTTCTCTGCATATAATATCAATGGCGTCAAATTTAGGATTATAGAAAGAGATCAAGGTTTGAAAACACAGAACAGTGGGGTTTTTGTTTCAGCTAACACCACCAGCTATGCTAGTTCTCGTGATATGAATCCTATAGATGGAGATGTCTCTTACTATGGGAAGTTAACTGAAATAGTGGAGTTGAATTATTATGATGCTTTTAGGGTTGTGTTGTTTAAGTGTAAGTGGGCAGATACTAGAAGTTATAAACAAGATGACTTTGGTCAAACTATGGTTAGTTTTTCTCGTCTAATACACACTGGAAACAGTGAGGAAGATGAGCCTTATATATTGGCATCTCAAGCAAGATTAGTGTATTATGTTGAAGATCCTAAAGAAGAAGGTTGGAGTGTTGTTGTGCATGTTCAACCAAGAGATTTATATGATATGGGAGATCCTAAGGAGCCATCAGATGAAACACCTCAAGAAATCAACATTGAAAATCCTCCTGTTCAAAGATCAATGCTTATATCTGATAGTGTCCCCAATATTAGCTTAGTTAGGCAGTTAGAAGATATTGAGAATTCTCAAATGTCACATGATTTAGATAACAACATGGAGGTGCTTGATTGATTAATTGTTCTTTATGATTACATGATTTAGATAACAACATGGAAGTTTATCCTGATTCTTTATGTGTTTTTATCTTTACAGGTTTAGATATGGCTCAAATGGATAATCAAGTTCCACAAAATGTAGATTTCTTAGCTCAACCATCTCTTGGACCAGAATTAGCTTCCGAGAAATGGAAAGTTCGTGTTATAGGTTTGTATCCTGATTTGGTATTGAGATTCTGATGATTGTTATTCTCTGACTAAAGCTTTTTCTGTGTTTAGATGCTGATGAAAGAATTACAGAGGAATTTATTTCGGGAAAACAAGTGTGGAGCATGTTTAATCGTCGAGTTATGCTTGATTTTAATAGGATGGGACAGGCTATCAAAGATTCTGGAGGCTTGTTTGGTACTTGGTTAGGTTCACTGAGTAATGATCTTCATCTCTTACCTATAGACTACACAGATTGGAGGTTGGTTCCGGCTTACAGGAAAGATATGGCTTGGAACGTAATTCAGGTAACGTATCTATATAAAGATACAACCAAATAAGAGGAAGCAATATGTTTTGTTCATTTGTCTAATATAACTTCTATATAGTTTTTGTTCATTTGTCTAACTAACTTTTTTTTTCTTTCTAACAGAGCAAATTTTGGTTTGATGATCCAAATAAGAGGAAGAAATATGTTTTGTCTTGTCTGGGAAGTAGATGCAAGGACATGAAGCAACGTCTTTGGAAGAATCAAAGAAGAAATACAATAGAAGAATCTATCAGAGCACGACCACCATTGATTCCAGAAGATCAGTGGAGACATTTTGTACATATCCAATTCACTGAAAAAGCTAAGGTAAAAGAGTTTGAATATCCAATTTTCTGAGTGTGTCATTTTGTACATATCCAATTTTCTGAGTGTGTTATTCTATTGATTTTTAGAGAATGAGACATCGTAATATCAGTAACCGAAGCAAACTTAAGCTGCCACATGCTCTTGGAAAAAAGAGTTTGGCGAGAAAAGCTGATGATATGGTACGTTTATCAATGTTTTGTTCTTGTTTAGTTCTGATCTTGTGTTAACTATCAATGTTTGTTCTTGTTTAGTTATGATCTTGTGTTAACTATCAATGTTTGTTCTTGTTTTGTTTCAGCTAGAGGATATGGGGAGAGAACCCAGTAGGGGTGAGCTTTTTATTGCCTCACGTACAAGATCAGATGGTACTTATGTTTCTGAGGAAGCAAGAATCTGTGTGGTGAGCTTTTCTGTTTTTATTATTGTTTGATGATCAAATTACTTGTCTGATGATCGATCTACTTGTTTGTAGGAGAAGCTTAGGGAAGTAATGAACCAGGATACTGAAAAGAAAGATTATAAGGATGACTTTGAAGAAATATTTGGTCCAGAGCATTCCGGAAGAGTTCGCTGTGTAGGACGTGGCCCTACACCATCCAAATATTTTCAGAGTTTGGAAATGGAGAGCTCAATGAAAGCTGAAATGAGATCAGTGAAGTCTGAGATTGGAGGATTAAAGTCTCAAATGGAAGACCTTAAAGATAAGGTTGATATCGTGGCTGATGCTCTTCAAACTCTAATTACAAACAATCAAATCCAAGTAAGTACTTTTAATGTTCAAGAAAGCTGAAATGAGATTAATGTTTTTAATCTTAAACTTTCATTGTATAGGCAAGCACAAAACAGAACACCAATCTTCCTCAAATCATATCTCTACTGAGCCAAGTATGAAATCATATCTCTACTGAACAACTTCTTGGTTATAGCATGAACAGTTTGTGTGAGCATGAATCTTCCTCTTTGATTTGTTGATAGGCAAGCACAATGGGTGGGAGCATGAATCTTCCTCAAATAATATCTCTACTGAGCAAGGTATCAAACATATCTCTACTTGTGTGTTTAATAGAACTTGTAATGGTATGAAACTTAGAACGATGTGTGAGCATGAATCTTCCTCTTTGATCTGTTGTAATGGGCCAAGCAGTGATTCCAATGTGTGTTTGTGTGTTTTCTTTTGGTCTTCAGATGCAAGAGGATGAAGATAAGCCGAAAACGATGAAGAAAGTTAAAAGGATGAAGAAAGAGGACAAAGTTATAGCATGAATGTCTCCACTGATCTGTTATGGTAAGCGCAGAACAAACTTTCTATTTGATGCAAGAAAAAGGACAGAGTTACTTTTCATTTGATGCAAGAAAGTTACTTTCTATTTGATGCAAGAAACAGAGTTACTTTTCATTTGATGCAAAAACAGAGTTACTTTTCGATGCAAAAACAGAGTTACTTTCTATTTGATATATTTTTTTTTATTTAATTTTATTGGTCTGCGTCGTTTAAGGAAGTGAAAGGAAGTATATGACGTGTGAGGATTGACGTTAGAGGTAGGGTCAGTTCTGAATGTGATGGCAGTCTTTTGTGCGTCAGATAGGATAAAGTCATATGGTCAACTGACGCCTACTTTTTGGTGTCAGATCTGTAGTGACTTTAACAATTAAAACAACCGACTTTAACTACCGCTTTTTTTGTAGTGATAATTACACATAAAGGCCATGAGTCTCTATTACAAAGGCTGGCCACTGATCCACCTTTGGAACATGATAAATGACTCGTTTGGTTTATACTCTACCGTGTGTCCACCCCCCTATAATCAAAACATTCAAAAAGATTAATAAAAACTTTCCACTGTAATGCAAATTATGCAACGATAGTAAAGATATTAAGTTGAAACAAGAAGACTTGCTTTGACAGTAGCATATGTCATCTTATTAGCATAAGTTCTCGTGTACCTGTCAAGAGAAGAAGGCAACAATGTGGATTTGATAAGTTTACGATAAGATAATGAATGAACAAGAGAAACTTAAAACAAAACAAAAAACGATTATATATACCCAGCGATTTGAGAGTTTATCATCCAAGGCCTCCAGTCATCAATGATGGGGTAATTCAGAGATTTAATCCAGGCTTGAGTTCCTTGGAAAGGCATCGTGAAGTCATGATCACCACTGTTCAACAAACAAAATTTATTTCTTGTATCTTTAGGTAAGAGTGGACAATCAAATTTACGATATTGTTTTATTTGTAATTTAGTTTGGATTGATGCAAATTCGGATGAGTTTTCAATTTTAGTTTGGTTTAGTTGTACTTAAGAAAAGAGTTAATATTAATTCAAACCTATAAATAAGAGATCGATATCCGCTGATGCTGTTGTTCAGATGATATGGTACGCTGCTTATAATGTCGCTATCGTATGGAATAGTCCAGTTACATCGCTGCCAATGTCCTTTAGTCCCCTGTACTCAAAGATCGTCAAATTTTGTAAATTTTAGAAAATTTTCTTTTATGTCATCAATGATTTTAAACCAAAAGTTGGCATATACCTTTCTAACATGAAGAGCTTCGCGAACTCTCTCGTTGTTGGCCCAGCATTCAATGAGATAATACAGATAATACTGCCAAGGAAACCTTGAATAAATGTTTCTTCAAATATATCATACAAATGAATAGTATATCATAAAGATGACATTTTGTGTGTGTGCTATCTACTGGAATATTGTGAATTTCACTATCTTAATGTCAAAGTTCAGGATACTTCGATCGGATATTTATCTACTTTGATATTATACATAAATAAAAATAATTTCCATATATCAGTGGCTTCAATCATTACTCATGTTATAACTGATTTTTTTTTAAAGAAATCATCTATAATAACTATATATACATCGTAGTTTTTTTTTTCCGACTAAGGGTTTTACATTGTAGTATTTTCTATCAACACTTGAATCTAGCTATAGAAAGATTGTAGAAGATGATCTAGAGAGAAGATGCAAGTGTTGTAAAATGAATATTATTCTCGTTGCTAAATCTGTACAAACATTGTTCCTTATATACAAACACTCAAGCTGATACTTAACTATTTAATTACCAGATTAACCAACACATTACTAAGTAAAAGGAAGCTTAATAACATGAGTTAACCAGTGAACCAAACCAGCTCAATAAACATTGAACCGGATGTATCTAATACGCCCCCCTCAAGTCGTTAGCTTCGATGATTCATGAAGATAAAGACTTGACAAAGACATCCGATGCAACAAGGAGTAGAATGGTCCAGGATGCAATGGTTTGGTTAGTATATCGGTCAGCTGATTTCCAGTAGATACATGAAGCGTAATCAACTTCCCAGCTTTAATTTGATCACGAATCGTATGACAGTCGATCTCTATATGCTTAGACCTCTCGTGAAACACTGGATTCTTAGCAATGTGTATGGCAGACTTGTTGTCACAAAATAACTTTGCTGGACCAGTCACTTGGATGTGCAAATCACGTAGTAACTGTTGCAGCCAAATCATTTCACATGTTGCTAAAGCCATACTTCTATACTCTGCTTCAGTGCTACTGCGACTCACAACAGATTGCTTCTTGGACTTCCAAGAGATGAGTGAATCTCCCAAGTAAATGCAGAATCCGGTGATAGATCTTCTGGTTTCTTTACATGTAGCCCAATCAGCACCAGAGAAACCATTGAGACATAACTCTGCATTGGCTTTATACATCAGTCCTTGTCCAGGATTAGTCTTGATATACCTCAACACCTTATGAGCCGCTTGAAGGTGTGTGTCTGTCGGAGCAGATAGGAACTGGCTCAACTGATGAACTGCAAAAGTGATATCAGGACGTGTTATTGTGAGATATAACAAACGCCCAATCAATTCCCTGTAAACTGTTGGATTTGGTAAAGCAGTTCCCATATCTCTAGTAAGATGAAGACTTGGATCCATAGGAACTGTGCTCGGCTTACAGTCGAGAAGGCCTGCATCTTCTAGTAAATTCACTGCATATTTCCTCTGACAAACAGATATACCAACAGTAGACCGTGCTATTTCTAATCCAAGGAAAAAGCGAGCTGGTACAAGATCTTTAATAACAAATGCAGACCTTAGAAGCTCCTTTAACACAAAAACCGCATCATCATTGTTGCTTGCAATCAGTATGTCATCTACATATACTAGCACAGCTATGAAATAGGATGATGATGTCTTGACAAAAAGTGTGTTATCTGCTGGAGATTGTATGAAGTTTGCCCCCATAAGAACATATGAAAATCTCTTATACCATTGGCGTGAAGCCTGTTTTAAACCATAGAGAGATTTTCTGAGTCTGCAAACAGGATTAGAAGGTAGTGTTGTACCTGCAGCTGGAGTGTATCCTTGTGGTAGACGCATATAGATTTCTTCTTCCAACTCTCCATGAAGAAATGCATTGGATACATCCATCTGTGTTAAGGACCAACCTTTAGCAGAAGCTAAGCAAAGAAGCAACTTAACACTAGTAAGTTTCGCCACAGGAGAAAAGGTGTCCGGATAATCCACTCCTTCTTGTTGTGTGAAACCCTGTGCTACTAATCTTGCCTTATAACGCTCCACAGTACCATCTGCGTTATATTTGATCGTGAAGATCCATTTACAACCCACAACATTCTTATCAGGAGGTAAGTCTGTTATATCCCAAGTGTGTTGACCCTCTAAAGCCTGCAACTCTGCATTCACAGCCTTATTCCATTTATCAGAGGTCATGGTTTGCTTAAAGGATTTGGGTTCAGTTTCAATATTATAGGCAAAAATGTAAGACTGGAAGGATGGGGCAAGTTTGTCATAAGAGATGACAGAAGAAATAGGATATGGAGAGGTATGATGTGGTTGTGGAATGTAAGTAGATAGGGTCAGAGGTGAAAAAGAAGAGGAGAACATGTTACAGTAATACTCAGAGAGATAACCAGGAGCTCTAGTCTGTCGTCTAGGTCTAACTTCATCTAGAGTATCAACATCTAAAGTCTGAGATCCTGAACTATTTGTTAAAGGTATGGGACTAGGATGAGCAAACTGTGTGGATGATGAATGTGTAGCCAAGTTAGGAGAATGATGAATACAATGATCAGATGATGATGCAGATACAGAGGATGATGATGAATTAGTAGAAGAAACAGGCATGCTTTCAACAAAATGCAAAGGAGTAGGCAATGGCAAGATAGTATTTGGAAACATATCAACAGAATCAGATACAAATTCAGAAGTTTTGAACGGGAACAATGTTTCTTGAAACACCACATTCCTAGAAATTGTAATAGACCGAGACTCTAAATCAAGAACCTTATACCCTTTATAACCCGAAGGATAGCCTAAGAACACACCTGGTCTAGCTCGAGGAGAGAACTTATTCCTATCTTTATCAAGAGTTGACACATAGCACATACAACCAAAAGCTTTCAGTCTGGAATAGTCAGGAAGTTTATGCAAAAGAAGCTCATAAGGTGACTTGTTCTCAAGCAAAGGGGATGGTAATCGATTAATGAGGAAAACCGAGGTTAAAACACAATCACTCCAATATATTATAGGTATATTTGATTGAAATGAAAGAGATCTTGCCACATTCTGTAAATGTTGATGCTTACGCTCAACAACAGAGTTTTGTTGAGGAGTGTAAGCACAAGAAAAATAATGAATGATCCCTTGTTCTTTCAATAACGAAGTAAAGGCTAATTCAGGAGCATTATCAGATCTTATTGCTTTCACTTGACTATCATATTGTGTTGAAATGAGTTTGAGAAAAGCAGGAAAGATGGAAGAAACATCACTTTTATTCTTTAGCATATAAACCCAAGTCATACGAGTACAATCATCAACCAAAGTGAAAAAGTACTTATAACCCTCTACAGGCTCAACACTGAAAGGCCCCCAAATATCAACATGAACAAGATCAAATGGATGAGCAGACAAAGTGTTATGAGAAACATATGCTAATCTCTTTTGTTTTGCTAATGGACAAACCTTACAATGGAAAGACTCTGAGTGAAATTCTTTTGAAAATGACAAAACCTTTTTGAGTTTTTGTAAAATTGATGGTGATGGATGTCCTAGGCGTGTATGCCAGGATCTCCATCCGCCAAAACCGAAGCACAGAACAAGGAAGAAGGCAGTGATGGCGAGGAGAGGATCTCATTCTCAAGAATGTATAGATTGAGGAATATGTTACCCCTCCCAATCATCAAGCCCTGAGAAAGTTCCTGAATCAAACAACAGGAAGGATAAAAATGAGCAGCACAATTCAATGATTTCACCAAGCAACTCACACTTATCAAGTTGAATTGAAAATCTGGCACATGTAAGACATTATGTAAAATGAGAGATGATGTGAGTTGAACTGTGCCTGTGTGTGTAATGGGCACCCTAGAACCATTTTGTAATGTGACAGTTACTCTAGACACAGGTCTTAATTCCCTAAACAAAGCTAGATCAGAACAAACATGGCTAGAAGCTCCACTATCTATTATCCAAGCATCACTAGGTAACAGTTTTTGTAAAGAGGATAAGGAATGATTTTGAAAAGTGAGAATATGGTTATCAAAACGAAGGTTAGTGGTTGGGAATAGGATGTTACCAGAGGAAGAACCTTGGGCCATGACACCCTGAGTTGTAATAGAGGCTGGTTGTGAAGCAGGAATTACAGTCTCTTGAGGCTTTGCTTGAGCATTAAACTGAGCAATCAAGTTCTGAATTTGCTGAGGAGTATAACTCTGAAGATTTTGATTCTCCCCACCACTTGTAACATATGGAACCGGAGGAGAATAGTAGAACTGTGGATAATTCCCTGTCTCAGAGTAAACATTTGCAATGGCATTTGCATGTTGATAAGATGCAGAAGAAGGATGCGTCTGATTATTCATCATTATAGGTTGTAAAGGCATCCGTGGATGCACTTGATGTTGTTGTGGCATCATTTGTTGAGTTGATGGCCTATAACCAGACATGTTGCCTTTATATCCAGGAGGATATCCATTCTTCTTGAAACATTTTGCTACTGTGTGCCCCAATTTGTTACAGTAAGTGCAAACTGGTTTCTGAGAAGCCTTGCCAGCATTATAAGCTGCAATGTATGCAGTGTCGTCAAGTGCAAAACCACCCGAAGATGCTTGAGCAGAAACCATAGAAGGAGCATTAGTATTGAAAACCACAACATCCATCTTACTCACAAGCTTAACCGTTTTCTGTCTATCATCTTGTGTGACCATATTGAAAGCTTCTTCTATACTTGGTATTGGCTTCATCATCAAGATGTTACGACGGATTGGTTCAAATGACTCATTAAGTCCCATGAAAAATTTTGTTACTCGACTACGTTCCTGTAACTTTTCCCACTGAGCAGCTGCTGCACATTCACATTTCCCACATGTACAAACAGGCAACTCAACAAAATTCTTATATTCCTCCCACAGAGTCACAAGTTCCGTATAGTAGGCCGAAACATCCAGTGAACCTTGTTCAATCTTGCTAAGTTTTTGTTCCAAATCATATACCCTAGGTGCATCTTCTTGCTTATATCTAGCTAAGAGATTGTTCCAGATACCTTCGGCAGTAGAGATGAACAAAAGACTCGCTCCAA
This sequence comes from Orychophragmus violaceus, assembly GCA_030180135.1. Classification (NCBI taxonomy): domain Eukaryota; kingdom Viridiplantae; phylum Streptophyta; class Magnoliopsida; order Brassicales; family Brassicaceae; genus Orychophragmus; species Orychophragmus violaceus. The sequence goes on from CM058239.1 coordinate 23,545,978, forward strand.
TTTTCTTGCTCACTGAATTCATGAGCCACGTTGCCACCATGTCGTTGCACCGGGACCATGCGCCATGATTAGGATCTGTAATCGGAGGTCGCTTGATTGAACCATCAATGAAGCCTATCTTACTACGCACATTCAACGCCATACATACAGATCGATGCCAAGAATGAAAATCCGCCGTCGTAGTCAATCGATCCGTCACCAAAACAAGACCAGCATGGTCATTTGTATGTAGATAATACGGATTCGAGTATCGATCCATCGTATTGGTCGAGTTCGAGGAATCCAAGTGACCAGAAGATGTTTCAGTAGAATCCATCCGAGTAAAAATGAAAGAATGAAAGGAAAAGCAATTTGTGTCGAATCGAAGATAATCGAACACAAGAATCAAAGAGAATAAACAAAAGAAAGAATCGCGAAGCAAGAAACAACGCTCGAAAGAAAATCCGCAAGAAACTCAAACAGAATCTGCAGGAATCGAAAAGAAATCGGAATTGCACAGCTCATGACGACGAGAAATCAATCGGAAGCAAAAATAGTTTGTGGCTCTGATACCATATCAACACTTGAATCTAGCTATAGAAAGATTGTAGAAGATGATCAAGAGAGAAGATGCAAGTGTTGTAAAATGAATATTATTCTCGTTGCTAAATCTGTACAAACATTCTTCCTTATATACAAACACTCAAGCTGATACTTAACTACTTAATTACGAGATTAACCAACACATTACTAAGTAAAAGGAAGCTTAATAACATGAGTTAACCAGTGAACCAAACCAGCTCAATAAACATTGAACCGGATGTATCTAATATTTTCATTCTCTGTTACTCCATTTTAGGCAGAAATTTAATTTTACTATATGATTTTTTTGTCAGATTTATTCACTAGTATTTTGGATCGAATAGGAGGAACACAAATAAAAATTAGATGTTTTCCCAACCTTTTTATATGTTTTCCCAACCTTTTTATATAAAAATTATAGGAGGAAATATACATTACTTACATAGCAATCAGGAGATGTATTTTTTGGATTTCTTTTGTCATCGCAATCTGGTAATAATACATGTTGTGTATTTATTTTGTCAGTACACTGCAAAAAAAAAAAAAAAGTAATTAGCTTTTTTACCAACAAATTAGAATTTAATGTTGGTATTAAGTACTAAGAAAAAAATATGATTTTAAGTACGGACTGCATACCTTATGGTATTCTTCAACATGTTTCAAACAATTTGTGTTCCGTGGATCCACAGTTTTTCCATAATTTCCGTTGCAATTTCTCTTCAATGACTGTTAAACAAAAATTGTATAAATTGTGGTATCATTTGAGGCTTCGTAAATGATATAACTATAAAAACAAATAAAGGTAAAGTCGGTGCCAGACTCGACTCGTCGTATATAAAACTCTCAAGTGACAAAATAACATGTCAAGGATTGCATATATATATTTCATACCTGGTAGAGTTCAGCAGAGATTAATGACATTCCATAAGAAAATGGAATACGATAGTTTTCATCAAATTCAGGATATGTTACTGGGTTTCCGAGCACATAACCCTGTTTTTTGTACAAAAGTATATAACTATGAATCTTTAGTGTTCGAAAATAATGTAATAGAAGCAGTTAAAATATTAATAACCTGTAGATTTATGAGAGGTTTGCAACATATATAATTTCCTGCATTATAGTGCCAATATTGTTTAAAAAAAAAAAAGAGAGAATTAAGATCAGATCGACTGATTTATATTAAAAAAGCATACCTTTTGAGATTTCTTGAACGAGTGCCGGAATAGTCTTCCCGGAATAAGAATCTCCCGTAACGTAAAACGGGTTGGAGTAAAACTGTGGATGCTTGCTTAGCCACTGCCCAAAAGAAAACACACACACACACCTATTGATAAGCTAACAACTCGCAGAATACCACTAAAAGCAATAATGGGATAGGCTTAAATGCGATGGCCTACATCTTGTCAAGGTTCATAACTTTACATCACGAGAATTACCTTTTGAAGAAACTGATGGATCATCTTAGCTTCATTTGTGTCACTAGTTTTATCAAGTGGAGTTCTTGAGTAGGAGAAGCCTGCTCCAACAGGTTGATCCAAGTATATTATGTTCGCCACCTTAAAATATTATCAAAATTAAAAAAGGCTCAAGAATGATAGATCATTGGGTTTTGATCGACATATGAACATACTTTCAGCTACCTGTGTCCATGAATATGTAGTAGAAAGCAAAGAAACGAGGCTTCCATTGTAAACCTCGACCTTCAAAGCCACAGGTCCTGTTTTTTTTTCCTTAGAAATTTTAAATAAATCACTAAAAATGATGCTTAGTGAAGAAGAGATTCTATATATAGAGATTTACCGTTTTCAAACAAAAGGCCTCCGAGAGAAGAACATCCAGGTCCTCCATCCAACCAAATAAGAAGAGGATCTTCTTTTGGATTCTTCTCAGATTTGATGAAGTAGTAGAACATTTGCACGTTCTCGTCCTCACCAATACCTATGTACCCGGTTTCGAGCTCGAAAGGAAGAGGGCCATCAAATCCGGGAAGAAACTTGACGATAGAGCCGGACTCAGCATGATGACTCAAGACAAATACAAGTACAAGCAGAAGCATTCGTGTCAGTCTCATTTTCTTTTTAGTTTCTAAATATTGAGTCCTTTACGGGATGAAAAGGATATATATATTGTCCAAAAAAAAGAGAGATAGATAGCGTTTTGCTAATACACTCGTCGGTCCAACAACCAATAATGGAGTAACCATTTTGAGAGTCACGTGGTTGGTGCAGCAACCATCCGACACTGCTAAATCTGGTAAGATAGTGACAACTCTTGTTTTTTTTTATTATCTCCCATTTTTTTGTCCCCACTCCAGTTCAAACCAGTCTCAAGTTCTGGCTGGTAAACCAATTAAACTAAAATGGAGTAAAAATTTTTACTCTGTATCATTACAATCTTTTTTTTTTGGTCAACGTATCATTACAATCAGAATAATCTTTTTATGTTATCAAGTGTTTTATTTTTGTTCCAGCTGAAAATTATAACAAAAAATATTTCTTCTAACTATAATGGTTATAAAGTAATTTTAATTCTTCTGATTATAATGGTTACAAGGTAATTTTTAATCCAATTTTACTCTAATTGATTTAGAGCTTCAATATAATATTTAGAAAATTATGAATGTATACTAATGGATAAAATTATATTAAATCTCTTTAATCCATCAGTATTCATTCATAAAATGACCTTTTTACCTTTATACTTTGTATTTACAATACAAATTCTACAAACTAATTTGGTTCCAAGTTAGACTAGTTCAAAATATAACACAACTCTGATAAGTTAACAAGGCAATATTTTTTTTTGAAAAAATTGTCATTTCCACTTGCGGCCCCCTCTCTCTTTTAAGTTGTCAAAAATTTCATTAAAGCCCCCGGTTAGATACGAAGAAATATTTCTTACCAGTGTTGTGTCAGTTAGCTGATTTCAAACATGTTTCGTTTTTGTTTTATCATGTTCACATAGATGAAGGTAGAATGAATGCGGTCTTGCTTAAACTTGATCTCAATATCAATGAAGTTATGATTCACAGTCACTAAAGAGAACTCGTCCTCCATCCACATGCCCATGAGGTGAGACTAGTTTGTGTGATGCGTCATGCGTAGATTATATCTTGGAGTTTGTTTAAAATGTATTAATCTGAGTTCTTTGTTTTCGAGAGGAAAAAAACTTGGGAGAATATGTTTGTATTGTCCCATTAGACGACAAACTGTTGCAGAATTCCCTAACTACATCAGTTTCAGCTGATAACTTTTAAGGAAGAGGACATGATGGGTTTTGAAAATTCGCTGATCGCTTTGTTAATGCTGGACTGATAGTGTTTTGTGGGGGGTCCTCCATATATAGTATGTGTAAAGGTCATATATGTAAATGTATTATACCTAGACTATTGAAGTCCTCTTATATATATTGTTGTATTTATTCTCTAATAATACCATTCAATTATTCTCCTAATGTGGTATCAGAGTTGTGATCCCTAGACCTAATTTTCTAGCCGTCATTTTTTTTCTTTTCAAATCGACATTCACTCATCTTCTTCCCTCTCTTATGATGGCCAATCACACTCATGACACCATTGTTGTGTCAGATAACCAGAATCTCATTCATGTTAACATGACAAATGTGACTAAACTCACATCTACAAATTTCTTGATGTGGAGTAAGCATATCCACTCTCTTCTCGACGACTACGATCTAGTTGGTTACGTCGATGGTTCCATTGTTGTTCCACCAGCAACAATCACTAATCCGGTTGGGATTACGGTGAATCCCGCTTACACGGTTTGGAAGAGGCAAGAAAAGCTCGTGTACAGCTCTCTGTTTGGTGAAATCTCTGTCACGATTCAGCCCCTCCTGCAAACGAAGACGACTTCAGCCGAGATCTGGAAAAAGCTCAACTCCACCTATGCTAAACAAAGTCGTAGTCACTTCCAGCAAATCCGACATCAGATCAAAACTTGGACCAAAGGTACCAAATCAATCACATAATATTTCCAAGGACTTACAAATCGTTTCGATGAATTGGCAGTCTTAGGAAAAGCTCTGGACATTGAAGACCAGATCGAATATGTTCTTGGCGGTTTAATGGATGACTATAAGTAGATTGTTGATCAAATCGAAAGTCGTGACACTCCTCCCTCGCTCACTGAGATTCATGAAAGGCTTGTGAATCAGGAGGAGAAGATGTCAAAGCAGGTGGTCACTACACCTTCTGTTCCAATTACAGTGAATGTCGCTAACTTCAGAGGAGCTTTAAACAATTATCGTGGCCATTCAAAAGGAAATCGGAATCAGCAGAAACAAATTCGCCAGCCACAGACTTGGCAACAGCAGCAACAATACCGCAATGATAACAAACACCAAGAGGCTATCAAGGAAAGTGTCAGATGTGTGGTATCTTCAGCCACAACGCTCGCCGTTGCTCCCAACTACAAACGTCGGTCTCCTCCATGACTGCATCTTCTCGCTCATATTACAGTCCATCACAGCTGAGCACTACTCCGTGGCAACCACGAGCGAACCTTTCAGCCGCTCATACCTATGATCCTAACAATTGGATCATCGACATCGGAGCAACGCACCACTTGACCTCCGACTTGAACAATCTCTCATTGCATCAGCCTTACATTGGTGGGGAAGATGTTGTAATTGTTGATGGTTCCTCGCTTCCGATTACGCATTCTGGTTCTGCTTTCATCTCTACTTCATATAAATCTCTTGCCCTTAACCAAATCCTTTGTGTCATTAATCTTCATAAGAATCTTATCTCTGTTTACCGGTTGTGTAATGCTAACACCGTATCCGTTGAATTCTTTCATGCCTTCTTTCAGGTGAATGATCTCAGCATGGGGGCCCGATTGCTCCAAGGGAGAACTAAAGATGAGTTGTATGAGTGGTCGGTTGATTCGAGAGCTATCACTTCCCTGTTCACTTCACCAACACCTAAAACCTCTCTTCCATCATGGCATTCTCGACTTGGGCATCCCGCTTCTTCTGTTTTAAACTTTGTTGTTTCTCAATTTTCTTTACCGCTTTCATATACTTCACAAAAACAGTTTGATTGCACTCATTGTCTCACAAATAAAAGCCATAAACTTCCTTTTTATTCAAATTCCATTGTTTCTTCTCAACCTCTTGAATACTTGTATATGGATGTCTGGACTTCACCCACTGTTTCAATCGACAACTTCAAATACTACCTAATACTTGTCGATCATCACACTCGTTATACATGGTTTTATCCCTTAAAACATAAGTCCCAAGTTCGAGAAACATTCATTGCATTCAAAACCCTGGTTGAGAATCGATTTCAAGCAAAGATACGCACTTTGTACTCTGATAATGGTGGCGAGTTCGTAGCTCTTCGTCCGTTTCTGATTGCCCATGGGATATCCCATATGACATGTCCTCCACATACTCCGGAGCATAATGGAATCTCCGACCGGAAACATCGTCATCTGGTTGAAACGGCTCACACTTTTACATCAAGCGTCCATGCCACCAAGCTACTGGACGTATGCATTCTCGCTGGCGATTTACCTTATCAATCATCTACCGACCCCGGTCCTGTCCAATGCATCTCCGTACGCAAAGCTCTTCCAGCAGCAACCGAACTACCTGAAGTTGAGTGTGTTTGGCTCGCTATGTTTTCCATGGCTACGTCCTTACACAAGCAACAAATTGAAGGACCGATCAAAAGCATGTGTGGTTATTGGTTACTCTTTAACACAAAGTGCTTACTTGTGCTTACACGTTCAATTAGGCCGGATCTATACCTCACGCCATGTACAATTTGTGGAAGGGCAATTTCCGTATCAGGAACTTACGATCACTACTTCGCTGCTCGATTCTCAACCAACCCAAACATCATCCTTCCCAACAGCCTCTCTGGTTCCTCTCGGATTTATGCCACTCGTACAAGCTCCAATGTCAGGGTCCCCACGCTCAGATCATCACCAACACTCACCATAACCTGTTGCTAGTTCATCTACACAACATAATCTGGTCGGAGAAGAAACAGCTCAGTCCTCGGACACGAGCTCATGTAATTGTTCAACGGGTAATGTTACACAACCAAGCCAAACTGAGGACCCTCAAACCTACCCGCAAACATCACCTACTAGCCCATACACGGAACCAACCTATACACCATCTCTACCACAGTCCATACCACCTCAACAACCCACACCGCCCTTACCACAACCCCAACCAAACACACTACGTACACCCACGATTCCAAACCCACCTCCCTTACCGATCGAAAATAATCATCCCATGGTCACTAGACGCAAAAACAACATTATCAAACCCAAAACTAAGTTCAGCCTTACTGCCACAGTGAACCCAAAACAGCCACCCGACATTCCAAAAACCGTTACCCAAGCCTTAGCTAACCCAAACTGGAGGACAGCTATGGGAGCAGAACTGAATGCTCCCTTCCAGACCCGTACTTTTGATTTGGTTCCTCTAAATCAAACTCAGAACATCATACCTACTAAATGGGTGTTTACACTAAAGTATTTACCAAATGGTTTGCTTGATATGTATAAGGAGAGATGGGTAGCGCGTGGATTTCGCCAACAACATGGGCTAGATTATTCCGAGACGTTTAGCCATGTCGTTGAATCAGTAACAATTCGGCTTGTTTTGCAGCTAGCGGTTTCTCAGTAATGGCATATCAAGCAACTCGACGTCAACAATGCGTTCCTTCACGGCACGCTAACTGACGAAGTATATGTCGCTCAACCTCCAGGCTTCATAGAAAAAGACCTTATGCATCATGTCTATCGTCTAAACAAAGCACTATATGGTCTGAAACAGGCACCCCGAGCGTGGTATCATGAACTCAAGACATTTAGGATCTCCTTGGGTTTCGTAAATTCACTGGCTGATACATCTGTCTCCGTGTATGTTCGTGGTTCAAAAAGAGTCTATATTTTTGTATACGTCGATGATATTATAATTACAGGCTCGACTTTGGAGGTTATCAACTGCATCATCGATGCTCTAGCTCGCCGCTTCTCTATGAAAGAACCCACGGACCTGCACTATTTTCTGGGTATCGAAGCAAGACACACGAAATATGGGCTTCATCTCAATCAGTGTCGCTACGTTCTGGAGCTCCTGAAAAAGACGAACATGTCTGATGCAAAGGCAGTACCTACTCCGGCTACACCTTCTCAGAAGCTGTCTCTCACTATGGGCACACCCCTACCTGATGCAATAGAGTATCGTAGGTCTCTCAGTAGCTTACAATACTTGTCGTTCACAAGACCGGATATTGCTTACATTGTCAATAGGCTGTCACGGTTCATGCATAAACTGACTGGTGTTCATTGGCAAGCACTCAAACGTGTTCTCTGATATCGCAATGGTACCTCTACTCATGGTCTGTTTCTTCGAGCTGATTCTCCTTTGAAATTACAGGCGTTTTCAGACGCAGATTGGGCTGGTGATCCTGATGACTTTCTCTCTACAAACGCTTATGTGGTATATATTGGTTCCACTCCGATTGCGTGGACTTCTAAGAAGAAAAATGACGTTGCACGCTCCTCTACTGAAGCTGAGTACCGAGCTGTTTCTAATACTGCTTTAGAGCTGATCTGGATATGTTCGTTACTTTCTGAACTTGGTATTCGCTTACCTCAAACTCCGGTTGTTTATTGTGATAACGTGGGGGCGACATATCTATGTGCAAACCCATTTTTTCACTCTCGAATGAAGCACCTCGCCTTAGACTATCATTTCATTCGTGATAACGTCCAATCTGGTGCACTGCAGGTTACTCATATCTCCACCAAAGATCAGCTAGCTGATGCTTTGACAAAACCGCTTCCCAAGTTGCGCTTCTGTGAACTATTCTCCAAGATCGGTGTCACTAGAGTGCCTCCGACTTGAGGGGGCGTATAGAGCATATGTAAAGGTCATATATGTAAATGTTTTATACCTAGACTATCGAGGTCCTATATATTGTTGTACCTATTCTCTAATAATATCATTCAGTTATTCTCCTAATACTCCACTAGTAAAAGGTGTGTTTTTTTTTCCGTCAGCGTTGTTTTTCGGTCGTTTGCGTTCGCAAAAAGACATAGGACTTCTTTAAGCAAAGCTTGAGTAGGTGCCTGCCTCTTTTCCTCTTTTTTTGGGCATGGATCAATGATTCTGGAGACTTCCCAGGTTGGAGGTAATCCTGGCCAAATTTCCTTATTGTTTCTCACTAGAGGTGCAGTGGAAGTAGTGGCCTGGAAGTTTTCATTGTTAACCACTAGAATAAATGATGTAGTTTCTTCCATGAGGCCTCTCTCCTCACCGTGGATAACCATTTGTCTTCTGGTTGCACTCTCAATGGATCAGCAAAGTTTATGAATTGGATGGTAACCTCCCTTAGTTCCTCCATGATCTCGTTTGCCTCATGAGTATTATTTGGCGCTGGAAAGCCTTTGAATTCATGGTTTCTGCCCAAAAGAAATCTTCTGGATTGAGAGGATTCAAAGACCTTCTCATTATGCGTCTTTGTTGGCATCTTCTCCCTCCAGTACGAGGGTTTGGAGATTTGATACTATTTTCTCTTCCAATACCATGATGATGTCTGCTTATGAAATCATTTTCTGGCCCAGTCCTTTTGCAGGGATCTCTGATCTTCTAAGAGGAGGGCTGTTAGGTAGTGGTGGTTGCTGATCTCTCTAACTGAAAATGATCTTTGATATTCCCTTCTGAACTTGTCTGATTCATCTTGTGTGGTGGTAGGCATCCTCGACATCCTTTCACTGAAACGTTTGCCATATTTATATGTTATGAGACTAAATCTTTCCTCCGATTGAAGTTTACCTTTTGTTGTGTGATCATAGTGGTGTCGGAAGCTTGTCAGGGTGTCCTTTTTGAACTCAGGGCATGAGTTCTTTTCATGAGAAAATTTATTGCATCGGCTGCACTATTTCTCCAACTTCTTGTATTCAAGGGTGAGAATGGATTCTTCTCCTATGACTGCCTGCTTGACAAGAGGTTTCAGACCATTTATATGAACTCGAATTCTTATGCCGGTTTTGATAGTTCAAAATTTTAAAGGAAGCTTTAGCTCTCTGTCAATGTTACGTACATTTTAGAAACTGCCGTTAGTTTTCGTTTTAACTACAATATGTGCGACTGATTTTTTTATTAATTTTTAATTCATTAAGGTTACTAAATGTCTTCAGCCATGATTGGGATCGATCCAAACATCGTGTGTCATGAATTTAACGTTGATAGGACATTCAAGCCTATCAAACAAAAGAGCAGAAATTTATGAGCAGAAAGAGTGCAGGCGGTAAAGGATGATGTAGAAAAATTGCTAGGAGCTGGGTCTATTACGGAAGTAAAATAACTGGAATAGTTCGCGAATTCAGTAGTAGTCAAAAAGAAGAATTCTAATTAGTCTGTGTGGATTTCAATGATCTGAACAAAGCATGTCCTAAAGAATTCCATTATTGCACATCGACCGGTTAGTCGAAGTGACCACCGGCAACAAATTGTTATCCTTCATTGACGCCTTCTCCGTGTACAACCAGATCCTAATGCATCTGGACGATAGAGAGAAGACTTCGTTCATAACAGACCGAAGAACCTTTTGCTACAAGTTCATGCCATTATGGGTGAAAACGTAGGAATAACATATTAGCGCCTTATCAACAAAATATTTGTCAGACACCTCCGCCGGTACTGGCAAAACTAGAAAAAGGAGATGCTCTTTCTTTAGATAGCAGTGTCAAGCGCGGCTGTAAGCGGGATCTTAGTTAAAGAGGACTGTGGTGATCAAAGGCCAATCTTTTACATCAGTAAAACCTTGGACAAAGCAGAGACTCGATGCCCAACTATTGAAAATTTGACTCTAGCGGTCGTGACATCGACACAAAAGTTTAGGATTTACTTCCAATCACATCAGATCACCGTCCTAACAACCATGCCCCTACAATCGATCTTACGCATCCCAACACAATCCAGCAGACTAGGCAAATGGGCAGTCGAGCTAAATGAATATGACATCGATTTCAAGGGCCGAACTAGTGTGAAAGCCCAAGTTTTGGCAGAATTTATCGTCAAACTCCCGCCTGAGTTAATACAAGAAGATCCACCAGAGGCAAATAGTTGGATTTTACATGTAGATGGATCGTCATCAAAATCCAGCCCGGGAATTGGAATTCGGCTCACCAGAATGCGAGGTACTTGAGCAATCGTTTCGGATCAGAGGCCTCAAACAACGTAGCTGAGTAAAAAGCCTTAATCGTCAAATTCCGATTGGCCAAAGCTATAAGTGAAAAACGTATCCATGCCTTTTGCAACTCGAAATTAGTTTCAAACCAATTCAACGGGGAGTACGAGGCTAAAATGGCAGAATGGACGCTTACCTTGGTATAGCCAATCAGCTGACAAGGGACATCAGTTCATTCAACCTGATAGGGATTCGGGGGAAAGAAAATACTCAGCAGATTCTCTCGCTCCATTAGCTTTAAGCTCGTACGCACATCTGAAATGAACGATTCCAGTAGAATTCATTGAGAAATCGAGCATAAGTTTTCTTAAAATATGCAGGGTTGTCGACAGAGACATACACGACGAAGATATTACGGAGGACCAGATTCATGACGACGAAGAACAAAGAGATGATTGGACAACAAAGATAAACTCATACATATCAGATGGAGAGATATCTGCCGATAAATGAGCAGCTCGTGGACTAAAATCGAAAGCAGCTCGTTACATTATGATGGATGACGGACTATTCCGTTACAACACTGCTGGGACGCTGCTACGATGCATAAAATAAAAATAAATCGACTAAGCAATCAAGAAAATCAACGAAGGAGCAAGGGGAAATCATACTGGAGGACGCTCCCTAGCTCTGAAGATAAAAAAAACTCGGTTTCTTTTGGCCAACAATGATAAAAGATCGTGAGAAATACGCCGCAAAGTGTGAACCATGCCAGAAACACGCCTTGACCATACATGCACCTATAGAACAATTGCAGTTCACGGCAGCACCATATTCATTCATGAAATGGGCCATGGAAATCGTCGGACCAATGCATAAGTCTCGAGAAATTAACACGTCCTTATCTTAACCAATTATTTTACCCATTGGGTAGAAGTCAAGGCCTATCCTATAGTAACAACTCGACATATCATGACTTCCTGTGAAAATACATCATTTGCAGGCACGAGTTTCCATAGAAAATCATCACCGATAACGAAAAACAGTTCACATCGATCTTATTGATTCAGTACTGTAAAACATTGAATATCATACTAACTAGATCGACGCCGTACTATCCAAAAGGGAACGGCCAAGCTGAAGCCACGAACAATACGATCATCGTTGGATTCAAAAATCGGCTCGGTAAGCACAAAGGAAACTGGACCGATGAGTTAGATGGATTCATGTGGTCGCATGGAACCACCTTAAGGCGTCCTTCGAATCAGACCCCATTCTCCCTAGCTCATGGAGTAGAAGCAACATCACTAGCTGAAATAGGCTTACCATCCATTCAGTGATCCATGCTCATCAAGAATCTCAAGATAAACAAAAAAAATTCTTTTGGATAGTCTTGATTCACTCAAAGAACAAAGAGATGAAGCTCTCCTACTAATTCAGAACTATCATCACCTCGCAATTCGATACAATAAAAAAAAGACTAAAGGTCGACACCTAGTGAAAGGATATCTCGTCCTACGCGAGGTACACCAAGGCACAAATGAAAAGAACGCCGACACACTCGTCATACATTGGGAAGGACCCTATCAAATCTAAAAGGTCTTAAAGGCTAGGGTCTATGAGCTCTCCTAGTTAAATGGAAAACCTGTTGACTTCTCATGGAACTCGATGAACCTCAAACTCTTTATCTACTAAAAAAGTACGATCCCTGAGCTATCGCTTATGTAATACGAACTACAAATGACTTGATCCCCGTTTACGGGGTACATAGGCAATTCTTAGGAATTCAACTATACTTTAATAAAATCACATACTTACAAGGTATTTTTTTTCCATTGGCATCCTGGCCATATGACCAATCCAAACGCGCTCCTCGAGTGCAGTGGTGGTCAAATCTAGCTACATTGCTGAAGGATTAAGCCGGACGCTTAAGTCTAGCCGAGTTAATAAGCCGACCTGCCGCACATAACCGATCCCAGACTAAGTGATAACCGTAATATGAAGTAGGCATTTGTTTTCCACTCATCTCACAAAATGGGTCCCGAGGCACACCTTGAACCCACCCTCTTTAAAAAGAAACGGAACCAACTTCGCAAGGGTTTTCTACAAGAGTATTCCAATTCATAGAAAATAATTTTGATGTGTAACCCGGCAAAATAAAAAACAATGAAGGAAACCGTGAAACCTTTTACTGTTTTCCAAAATGGGTTCTTATCTTCCCAAAAAATGATTGAATCATTTCATCATAAAGACGTCGATAAGAGAAATTACTTCGACCAAAACTAATCAAAGCTCCATTACGTCGTCAAGAGCGACTACGTTGGCAGGGACTAGTTCAAATCTTATTATATGTCGGCAAGAAAATAAGTTGCGTCCGCATAGAAGTAGACTCGATAGAACATTTACACCAAAAACACATTGGCAGGTTAAAACTCCTTGAAGGATACATTATGTCAGCACAATCTCTTTCAAAAGACGAGAACAAGGCATCAACAACTTCAAATATAATACGAAAGGATAATTTCTTCGTTTTGTTTATCTTTAAAGGACAAAGTTACAAGCCGAGCTACAACAACAAAGAGAAAATTAATACGAAAGGAAAAGTTTTTCGTTTTATTTATCCTCAAAAACCAATGTTACAAGCCGAGCTACAAAAAAAGAAGCTAAACTAATTTCTTGAAAGAAAAGTTCGTCAAAAACCGAAGCTTGAGTTGTAAGATCGGTTTCTTCCCGCCAGAAACCAAATTGCTTTCTCGAAAGACAGTTGCATCATCTTCTCCCACCAAGGCCGCCAGAGCAGATGGAAACCATTATAAAATCAAGACCAAACTGAGATTCTTCTTTGAAAAAAAGAAAAAGGAACCGATTTAAGGTAGCCATTTCGCCGCCGAGCTACCTTTCTTGAAAGAAGATTTCATCATTTGTTCCTTGCAAGGCTTATCCTGATAGTCAGCTGCTCAGATGGGAACCGTGATGAAATCAAGACCAGACGGAGAATCTTCTTTGGGCAAAAAAAATTCTGAAGCACCGGCCTCAATGTCCAAAATGGCCATTTCACCGCCAATGGAGCTCCGTTGAACAGCTTGCTCCAAAGAGCAACCTGTCCCATGTATTCCGGGACGGGTCCGCTCCGATGTACCATCAATTTATCTATAAAAACAACAAGATCAGAATTCCGAGCTATAAGTATCTGAGATAAAGAAGAAGAGGAAGGAACTTACGCGGAAGAAAACTGATCCCGTAAGGAGATTACTAAAATTAACGAGGCATCAGATCGATACAAATGAAGGATTTGAGCACCAACCTTAAGTTGGTAAGGGTGAGAAATGGAGGCAAACATCGACATAAATCCATGTACCCTAGCAAAAAGAGCATAAGCTCATCGACGACCTCACTCATGCATAACTCTTGAGGTCGGCATAAACCCAAATTCGAGAAAAACAAAGAACATGTCGGCATCTCAAAGAAAGAACATAAGATAGAGAGGGAGTCCGAATTGAGGTTTTCACAAAGAAGAAGAAAGAGAAAGAAGCGAGGATGAGGAGATTGATGAAGGAAGGGGCCGTATTTATAACAAAGGAAGCGATGGTTATCGAAGCGACACGTTGGTTACCGAAGCAGAGTTAATGCGACACAACATTCCAGGAATACAAAGACCATTCATTTGTGGAGAAAAAGGCGCTATGAACGACTCCGAGAAACCCACAAGGAACCAGTCAAACACATTAATGAGTTTAAACCAACGAAGCAGGATTTACGCCGGTCTAGCCATTGCGCCAAACAACGATTAAATTCGCCAACTTATGTTTCACTAAGTGCGCCGAACTGGGGGGAGCTTACTGTTGGAGGTGGGTTTAGTGCCCCTCTTTAGCTCGGCCCAACTGCTAGAACGGCCCATCGAAGATCAAGCCCAACATGGAAGAAAGCGTCCAATTCCGGTGAAGCCTGCAAATCGTTCCCGCCGACCAGTACCAAAGAAGGAAATATGATTAATGAAAAACTAACATATTTGAGCAAATGAAGAAGATAAAGACAAATCTCCGAAAATGAAGAAAAAACTAAGATTGTTCAGATTTGACATTATTGTATAAGAGAGAATTAGAAAACAAACCTTAAATCTCATGATATAAATATCCTTCCTCTGCGCGAGAATAATAGATCATGAATCATTATACTAAAAATCCTACTCTTCATAGAAGAGAAATCGACCCCGATTTTAAACTATGAAATTAATAAACGACTACGTTTTCCGGACATTTTGTTATTGCCTTTAAGTCCTTTATCTGAATTATTCAAGTTCCTCTAAATCGATCAATTTATGAAATTGATTATTGTGAATCTCTGATCCATCAGATATAAATAAAAACTCACAATTTTACTACAAGAAATCATATGCCCATAACAAATTCGGTATCCACCACCAAAATTACCCAACAACAAGCCAACGTTCCTCTACTAAACCAAACGTCTCTTGGGAAAAATATACTTTTGTCTTAGTATATCTTATCAATCCTATATATTTCTTTTTTTGGTCCACATATCAATCCTATAAATTATAAGATCATGGAAAATCAACTACGACATCCAAGGACATGAGGTTGATGATGGGGGTGATCAAGCCTAGGCGCAGACACAAAGACCCAAAGACGAGTGGTGTTAAGATAGATAGATTGTTAATATCAATACGTTATATAGCATAGTGACTTTGATACTACATTTGTATTAGTACCTTGGTATGATTAATAAAAAATCTATTTATCTTATGTTTGCTCGTTGCCTAAGGCTAATAATGAAATAAATGGAATGATTGAATGGTTAGAATGGCTAAGTATGGAATTTTAGGGCTTGAGGTTCGCAAATTAACCTCAAGGTAGAACAGTTAGGTAGTGGGACATCCATGATCGGGCTGTTCAGATTCCACGATCATGTGAACTCTTGGTCACCTTCTATCCATCAGAAGCATCTAGTATGTGTTGAGATCGTGGTGGTATCCACGAAGAGGGCTGACGTTTCCAAATAAACTCTTAAAATTGTGTTTATTAGGTATGATTTCACGATCTATGAACTCTTGGTCACCTTATATCCATCAGAAGCGTATATCACATGGTGAGATCGTGATGGTATCAACAAATAGTCTACACTGTCCTGTAGAAGGGCACATGCTATCCATCGGAACATGTGGCTGTAAATTACTAATCAATCTGGTCCACATGTTTTAAGTCGAACAAGAGAAGCTACTCATAAATCAGATCTGCTTTTATTGTTCATCCATGGATTAAAAAAAAAAAAAATTATATGCTAAATGTATTTTGGACAAAAAAACACAAAATAGGAAAAATATACAAGACTGTTATTAAACATAAAAATGTACTCCCTCCGTTTCTCAATATAGGAAGTTTTGAATAAAAACACGTATATTAAAAAATTTAAGGGTTTTTACAAAATATTTTTTAATAGTTAATTTGAAATAGATCCAGCCAATCATTAAAGAGGTTGCTTAATATAATTGGCTATAAAACATTAAATGCACTTAAATTTTACATTGAAAAGTAAAAACATTTTATATTTTGAAACAAAAACAAATCTCTAAAATCTCTTATATTGAGAAACAAAGTGAGTATTAAAGTGCACAAAAAGAGTAAAAAGATATGTAAGTGTAGTTCACCCCATAAACAATAATAATTCTACTAATTGGATTAACAAAAACATTATAATAATTAGGATACAACTTTATTTTTTTCAAAAAAATATATAACAATTCTCACATAACAAAAACTAATACTTACTTAAGTTATATACAAAGTATTTGAAATACGATAAACTACAAAATAATCTAAAACATGTAGATTTTTTGAAAAGATAAAAATATATAATAATTAATTGTTTTTATCAACAAAAATGATGTCATAAATAAACAAAAAAATATAATTGTATCATTATATTAATTGGGTGTTTTGAGTTTTTATTTACTCTAAAACTAGGAGGGGTGCCCGCACCCTATACGGGCATAGCGGTATTTTGTTAGAGTAAAAAAAATTAGAAGTTATTTTCATTATGAAATATTTTAGATTCATGAGATTTAGATCCCAATGAAATGTATGGTTGATTAACTTTTTAGAGCGATTTATTCTTTTTTCATAGACCATCGTAATTCGAAAACCCCAATCATTATATCGCGTAAGCATTAGAATTAGCAATCGTCGGAGCTCCATAACTAATTGTTGCTTGGCTTTTTTGGAACATTATTGTCACAATCACTAATCGGATCATCTTCTTCATCGCCATACTCAAGTCCATCTTCCTCTTCCTCTTCTTCTTCCGCTTCTTCTTCCTCTATTAAGTTGTATGGGCTTCCAACCTAAAATCAATTGATAATGAGTGGATTGGCTCTTACCCTATATATATTAGTTAATTATTTCTCCAACTACCGATGTGGAACTTACTTTTCATTAAAATTTCATTAAGGGTATGCTGGTAATTAACCTCGTGAAAAAAGAATCTGGTGCATTCTTACTTTTTTGGAATACTATTGTCATAATCACTAATTGGATCATCTTCTTCATCTTTTGGAGCTGGTGTTGGGACAGGGTAATACATTATTCTGCTGTAAGACAAAAAATTTGACCGATCAAACTCATATAATATATGTTTATCTTAAGAATTTTTTTTTGTGGGGTTTAATGTTTCATATGGGTTTTCTCTTCATTGTCAAAAGATAGCATGGTGTCAGTAAGCCTATAGATCTTGAATATTAGCAAAAAAGATAAAAGAAAAAGAAAATGTGAGGAACGTGGTGGTCCCAAAACTGCTTTCTCTTCCCACGTTTCTCTCTCAGATCGAACAATATATTACTTGAATAGATCTGTTTTTTTTATTTCATGTTGTGTAATAATTATTATTATTAAGGTGAGATATGTATATATATGTGTGTTATATATCATATATATTGTATAGGAAAAAAAGGAGAAGGAGGGAGGCGATAGAGAATGAAAGAGAGAGGCTTTTTATTACTAGGCATTCGACCCCCCGCGCACGCGCGGAGGTGTGGATTACTTTTTGTTAAATTTTCTTTATTTTTTTTGTATTAATTCACTTCATTTACGCTATGTTAGTTATTTTGATTTTCTTTCTGCTACCTTGTTTATGTGAATTGGTTTGGGATATTTCGTTTTTTGAAACAACACTTCAAAATGGTCAGCTGTATATTTGATTTATATTTGTGAGAAATATGTGTTGGTTTTGATCTTGGTCAGCAAATACGTAATATAATTTAAAATACCTACGTTTAAAATAGCTAGCCTAAAATCTTGTAAGTTCATTATATGTAATTTTAAGTTGTTTGTGTCAGCTATATGTGTATATGCTCCTTTTAACGATTGGCTAGAGTAATTGGAAAACATGTGTAAAGAAAATGTATAGATATGCATATAATTTTGTAATTCTGAAGCTTAAGTCAGTGTGAATTTGCTTAAAAAGTTCATAGTTTACTGTCTTTATTTATATGTTTGTTTAAGTTATTTAACGGCTGCGGACAGAGATAATTTAGATTTTGAAGTCCATGTCACAGGTGTGTAGTGGTTAATTTTTTTGTCAACTGAAAACTTTAAAGTTATTGCATAGGTTTGGATTCCTGGTTTCGTAAAAGATAAGCGTTAACGTGTTGAAGATTTGCCTTTTATTTAGTTTGTGATTTGTTCTTCGTTGCGTAGTTGGTTAACTTCAAAACCAAATCATATTCAAGGTCAAACTTGAAAGTATAGAGATATTTGAAGGTTTGATTCTTTTTTGTTGAAGTTTATAATTAGGAACAAAATCCATAAATATGGTAATATACAAATAAAAAACGACTTCCAATAAATAAATTACAGGTAGTGTGTCCCACGACATTTTGGAAAGTGTCGATTAATTACACGCCGCCCAATGAGAAGTCTAAAGAGCAAAGTGGATTGTCTTCAAAAGCTCTGGAGAAAGAACGGTTAAGGTCTAAACTCCAAACCAAAGATCAATGACAATCCAAACCATAATTAAGAGCGTCTATGCAAAAGTATAAACAGATTTATCTTTTAATATGTACACAATTCAACGTACCATTTTGCGAACAATTGATATACAAGAATAAACCCACCAGCCTTTTTGTGTTTCTACCATTATACTATTTACTTTCTTTCCACGACCTTCTAAGACTCAGGTTTTGGTTCGAGAGTTACATAGATTTTCTCCTAGTGATCGCCTCTTAGAACCTCAACGGTCACCTGAGAAAATCAGCTCAAAAGAAATGTCAACTCTATAACGTTGCAATTAGAAAAAGTGAATAGAAAAGTGTAGACAAATTCTGTGCTGAAGTACATGATAGAATATAAGTGTAGTCAAATTTCTACAGCTCACTACAATCAGATAGGCACAACATATAAACAACGTATACAACGTCTATAGGTTAGAAGAAGCAGTTACCCCATATAGCCTTCTGAAGCAGTGGCTCATCCTCATCAATCGCATGGAAAGGCTTTGTGAAGACAGTGTTTTTAAAATAAGGATTTGAGTCAAAGAAAAACTCAAGTTTGAATCCTTTAGGCTCTTCAATCTTGCACCACTTAATATCCTTGAGATATTTGAGAGCCCCTTCGTCACGCTTTGTAACCTGCCATGAAGGACATTAATCCTGGGTTATATTACATGATTATGATTAGCGTTGCATACAAAATGAATACCAAAACTGTATATAGCTTACCTCCTCGGAAGTAACATCATTGTTTTGCAAGGCCGTCAGCCAGAAGCTTGGAACTCCTTTCTCTGCGATGGAACACATTGAAAAATGTTAGATTGATTCAACATGTTTAAAAAAGAAGAAGACACTGTGTTCCTGAAGTTACCTTCTGCAGTTTATTCCTCTCCTTCGTCCATCTTAGTATCCTATGGAGTCAGTTTGACTTCAGTAGTTCCATTCACAATCTCATAACGCTGTGGATTGCAAGATACATAGGTGCTATTCGTTTGTCCATTCAGATGATCTATCTAGATAGAGATGAAATTGATGTTCATTTAGTAACAAAAACGACATCCATCCAGATGAATCTATCTCCATCCAGATGGATCATCTGAATGAGTTTTAAAAATTTAGGCAAAAATTTTAAGCTCATCTAGATGAACCAAATTGGATCATTTGGATGGAGATGATTCATCTAAAAATAACAAATTACTATTATACCCTAATTATTTAAATTGAATGCAAATTCTAAATGAGTAAATGAACATAAACTAAATAAAATCGTGTTTTTCCGCCAAAACCGTAAAATCGTGTTTTCCCGCCAAAAACCTGAAATCGTGGTTTCCCCCCCCCCCCCCCAAATCGAAAATCGCGTTTTTCCGCTAAAACCGCAAAATCGTGTTTTCCCGCCAAAAACGCAAAATAGCTTTTTCTCTCCAAAACCGCAAAATCGCGTTTTTCCATCAAAACCGCAAAATCACGTTTTTCCCGCCAAAACCGCAAAATCGCGTTTTTCCCGCCAAAACCGCAAAATCGCGTTTTTCCGCCAAAACCGCAAAAATCGCTTTTCCCGCCAAAACCGCAAAATCGCTTTTTCCGCCAAAACCGCAAAATCGCTTTTTCTTGCCAAAACCGTAAAATCGCATTTTCCCGCCAAAACCGTAAAATTGTGTTTTCCCGCCAAAATCGAAAAATTGTGTTTTCCCGCCAAAACCGAAAATCGTGTTTTTCGTCACAACCAAAAAATCGTGTTTTCTCGCCAAAACCTTAAAATCGCGTTTTTCCGCCAAAATCATAAAATAGTGTTTTCCTGCTAAAACCGTAAAAATCATATTTTTCCTTAAAACCGCAAAATCACATTTTCACGCCAAATCTATAATATTGTGTTTTCATGTCAATATAATAATAGTTTAAAAATTAATTAGTTGTGAATATATTTTAGATTAGTATTTAAAATAATATAGTAAATATTGAAACTAAAAATATAATTAGTTTAAAGTAGAGTAGTTTAGTCATTTTCTTATTAAACTCATCTAGATGAAATTGAAGTTTACAAAAAAATAAGCAAACAAACACATGTTCATCTAAATGGTCCATTCAAATGAACATCGAAAAAACATCAAAAAAACAACAAACAACATTCAGATGGATCATTTGGATGGATCATTTAAAAAAACCATCTGGATGGATATGTCAAATGATCCAACGAACAGCGCCCCATAGTATAATTCATAAGAAATCTGTATATCATAACTAAAACTTTTGCAGATTTTTTAGAAATCTATAACTAACACTGCTGCAGATAAGTAAAGATACGCAAAAAGAGTGTACAAACAGATTCCCATCGCTTGTCATTGCTTTGATTTAGTGGATGTGATTTAGCAGATGAATTTAATATGATATTTTTAAAATTTGACTTTCTCACAAACAATTACCTTGGTATACAACTTTTCATACTTGGCTTCAAGAACAGCTCTCTCCTCACAGAAATTTGCCTCCAGTTCATCATGTTGGCCCTGCGTTGAAAAGGTAACACCTTACTCTGAAACTTACATTCGAATAAGCAAGGAGAAAACACTCAAACATACAACAACAAAAAAAGGGGTGCACATACATAATAATGATCAGATTTCGAGGTACCACATCAATGTACACAAACTCAATTGAGTTACATATCACACATAGGTTAAGAAAATATGACGAATTTTTTTCCAAACATGTATATCCCTCAACGCTTCTACATGCTTTCTCAGTTGCGGAGTCAGATTCTCGAGCACATCGGAACACTGTCCAGCCAGATTCTGCAGCTTGTTCTGTGGATAATATACAAAAATCGCAGGAAATCTCGAGAGGGTACGAAAAAGGAGGAAGCGATGAAGAGTTTTCGACATGGGTATAATATGGGTAATTGTAAATCGGTACTTACCTTAAACGCAGGGATGTGGATGGGTAGGGGACAATGAATGAGCTTTATGGAGATGCCTTTATATGGAGGAAAGGGAAGGAAGACGAAAGAACATGGTATTAATGGAGATACGCCGAAAGGATGCAGCCATTGAAAGCGAAGAGGAAGAGAGACACCTCAAAAGGATAGGGGTACATCATTTGGCCCAATTAGAATTATTTTGGCAGGGGAGATTTACCCACATTTATAATAGTAAAAAGGAAACGTGAAAGTTTAAATGAGAAATGAGATCAACGCAAAAAAAAAAAATTCCACGTAAGCAACAAAAAAGCTGCTGATGTGGACAGCTTAGAAATGGAGAGAATTTCTCTCCCATTATATATATGATTGTGTCACTTATCTTGTACAGAGAGTGTTATTTATACTACAAACAAACCGACTATCAAGGTCGGTTTGACACAAGATATTTATGTTATATAATATATATATATTTATAATATCTTAACACTCCCCCTTAAATATTTATTTTGTATTACGTACTGCCTCGTTAAAAACTTTATCAAGGAAAAATTCAGTGTGATAAAAATCTTGACAAAGAAAAGAGTACAGTGACGTAAACTCCCTCTGAAAATAATAGATCTTCATAAATCTCATAAATAGCGCATTCCAATACGTTGAATATGTTTCTTGAATGTTGTAGTAGGAAGCACTTTCTTGAATAGATCTGCAGCGTTGTCACTTGAGCGGATATACTGGATGTCCACTTCTTGATTTTTCTCGAGCTCTTGAATGTAGGAGAAAAATCTTGGAGGGATATACTTTGTTCTGTCGCTCTTGATATAACCTTCCTTGAGTTGAGCAACACATGCAGTATTATCTTCGAACACATTTGTTGGCTCTTTTCTCGGTGTCTAGCCCACCAATTTCTGGTAATGAGTAATGGATCTAGCCCATACTCATTCTCGTTATGCCTTATGAAATGTGATAATCTTCTCGTTGATGTGAAGACGTGACAATCAACGTCTGCTTTTGAGAATGCTACGAGATCGCAGTTCCTCCCATTGTAAAAATGGATCCGGTTTGCGATCGAGCTTTATGCGGATCAGATAAATATTCTGCATCTGCAAAAACCAAACAAGACCAAGCGCAGAATTTCGAGGATAATATAATTCCATGTCAATCATACCTCGGAGATATCGGAGGATATGTTTTATCCCGGTCTAATGTCTCTACGCATGAGATGGATTGTATCTTGCAAGCAGATTAGTAGCAAAATCTATATCTGGTCTGGTACACTGTGCAAGATACATGAATGCACATATAGTGCTTATATAAGGTATTGCTGGACTCAATATTTCCTCGTTATCTTCACAAGGTCGAAATGGATCTTTGTTAACATTAAACGATCTATTGACCATTGGAGTACTCAAAGGATTTGCTTTATCCATATTAAAGCATTTCAACACCCTTGTGGTGTAATTTGATGGATGCACAAATATATTATCTTGGACATGCTCTATTTGGAGCTCAAGACAAAATTTTGTGTTTTCAAGATCTTTGATTTCAAACTCTTCTTTCATAAGAGTTCTTGCATCATCAACTACCTTTTGAGTTTCAATAATGTTCAGGTCATCAACATAAACAGTAATGATCACAAATCCTGAAGAGGATTTCCTTATAAATACGCAAGGGCATATCGCATTTATTTATAAATTCTTTCTTCAACAAAATTCGCTTAAGCGATTATACCACATGTGTCTGGATTGTTTCAATCCATAAAGTGATCGTTGTATTTTGACCGAACAAATTTTTTTCAGATTCTTTTGGAATCGTTGATCCTTCTGGGATCTTAAATCCATCTGAGATTTTCATATATATGTCACTATCTAGTGATCCATATAGATATGCAGTCAAAACATCCACAAGGCACATTTCTAGATTTTTCAATGCCGTTAGGCTCATTAAGTACCTGGATGTGATTGCATCTATTACCGGGGAATATATTTCATCATAATCAATTCCCGGTCTTTGAGAAAACCCTTGTGCCACAAGTCGTGCTTCATATCTTGTGACTTCGTTTTTCTCTTTTCTTTTTCGCACAAAGATCCATTTACACTGACATGTATTACATCATTTAGGTGTAATAACCACAGGTCCAAACACATTTCTTTTATTGAGGGAGAGTAATTCATTCATGATGGCTATTCGCCATTTTTCCCAATCGGGCCTTTTCTGGCACTCCGATACGGACCTTGGTTCTGGATCATTTTCATTTTCAAGATCCTTGGATACAGAAAAGGAGAATATTCCATCATTATCTTTTATTTCATTTCTAGCCCATACCTTTTCACGTTGGACGAAGTTAATGGAATTCTCATACTTTTGTGCATCATATTCGTCTTCTAGACGAATTCCTTTTATTTAAAATAACTCTCTTTTCACGAGGTATATAAATTGAGATGCTATATTTAAAATAACTTACCTTTCACGAGGTTTATAACTTGGAGTGCTTGAGGACAATCTTGTCTCTTCAACGCATTTTCTCCCCCTAATTATCTTTATTAACTTACGATAACTTTTCATAAGTTTCGCTCTAATAGAGTTTCCGGAAACATGTTTCATTTGGCCAATATTTTTCTCTCTACACTCATCTTTGGAGCGGAGACTCATAATATTCATTGTCTTTTTACACTCATCTTCGGAGTAGAGACTCATTATATTTATTGTCTCTTTACACTCATCTTCGGAGTGGAGACTCGTTATATTTATTGTCTCTTTACACTCATCTTCGGAGTGGAGACTCGTGATCCTCATTTTCTCTCTACGCTTAACTGCAGAGCGGAGATTCATGTGCGCTATATCATTCATTTTGTCGACAATCATATCTGTCTTTGGTCCATATTTTTCCCATAATGACATGGTTAATCGAGATCTCTTTATCAATATCATTGATTTTCATTCAGGTACCTGATCTTATTATTAACCAATGCCAACGGTCTCATTACTCCTCCTCTTAGGGAGTTTAATCCTCTTTTCAATAATCATTTGCTCCTTTTTATTATGAGGATTTATTTTAGCTTTGGAACCAAAGGGGTCTATCACGTTTCTCACGTGCCATAGACACACTATTATTATAGGAGCATTCTCAGCTGAAATATGAGATTTCTTTGAACTTTAAGTTCATTATTCATTTGTGCAAGGATCACAATGAAATCTCATTCATCAGCTTTCGCATTAGATTTGCAATATATATGAATAATGATCCTTTCAAACTTTGAACCTCAAGTTCATATTCATTTGTTCAAGGATTCCAATTATTCACGATTCTTTTTATAATGATGGGAGAAAATTCTCACCACAATGATAATATACAAATCTTACAACGAGCACATCACCGAGTGATAGCTCAACATTATTAGAGCGAGATTCATCTCCAGCTCTTATGTTTCATCCTCTGCGGATGTTACTTATATGCGGTGTGGAAAGCATATATCTTACACCATGCTAAAACATGAAGATTAAATTTCACCATAATTGGTCATTGCAATCCCTTGGATTTGCTTATAAATAAGCTCATTTTGAGTGTAAACATAATCCTATGTATGCATAAATTTATCTCATCGACAATAAGTGACTAATTGCATAACATGAACTCACCAGAGTGATCAAATCTAGGATTTCAAGTTACCAAAATTATCAACTTACTGTCGTTGTGGGATTCTTTAATTCTCCCCCTCGAGATGATATCTCTTCCATAATATCCATCTCGAATGAATCCCAGTCATGCATTACTTGCTTGGATCCTTTTTGAACTTCCACCTCGCGTGATTAGTAGGAGGATCAAGATAAGCCAAAGAGTGTATACACTAGGTGCTATCATTTGGTGATTCTCTCAATCCTCCCTCTAACGCGGGAAATTCACTTTCATCAAACTAACATACTCAATGAGCTATTTTAACCAAATATAGTGTTTTGGCCATGAAGCCTATGATTCAATCATATTTATAATTCGGAGGATATCATTGGAACTCTCCCAATGTATGTTTCCTCTCCGATGTAATGCAAATATTTTCAATGTCATTTTATCTCTCTTTCGATATATCTCCAGAACTTAACAAAAGTCCGCAAGATTTTAGGAGAATATAACATTTGGTTCTCCTCAGCATTGAAAATCGGCACATTGATGCCTTTCATAATCTTTGCATTACCGATAGGATACTCAAGCTTTCGGCAGAGTCCTTTATTTTTAAGACAAGAGAAATATCGTCTACAATGCGTACTGTAACATTGATTGCCAGACCGATTCTTCATCATGAACCCCAATTCATGATATCATGTCATGTCAACCTAAGTTCTATGTTGATCCCATCAACAAGAAACTTGTGACATCAAAAAAAATTCAATCGAGATGAAATCGGTTTAATATCGTTTCTCTTGTCTTATGTTCTTTTCCATACAGATTGGCTAAATATTTTTGGCATACAACATGTACATATCCAATTTCATGTTATGCCAAACATGTAACAAACAATCTTGTTTGTGTTTTTTGTTACACAAATTTTCATTTAATTTATGAGACTGGAATCTCTTTCCATGTCCATGTCTACCACTTTATATATAAGCGATCACGGTCTCTACCGTGTCTGTATTCTCGTCATAAAAAATTATCACAATTACTGGTTGCTACGACATTCACTTTTGATAATGAAACTTTTGAGAATGGAGCCAATCCAGTTGGACGATCATGATGGTTCATTATCTTTCAAGCCATCATGTAAGTGGTGACGTAAAATATCATTTCATTCGATGTTGTTTTAGAGGAGGCATAGCCTACGACTCGATTCAGGAGGAAGCAAAACATTCTACTCCATAAATAATTCAACATAAAAAAATCATCTCAGGACGACAACAACCATGTGATTTTTTTTCTCAAGAAATGATAAATTTAAATGCATAAATTGAAATGCATAAATTTAAAGGCATAAATTTAAATGCATAAATTTAAATGCAAAAATTTAAACGTATAAATATAAATGCGAAATTTAAATGCATTAATATAAATACAGAAGTTAAAGGCATAAATTGAAGTGCATAAATATAAATGCAGAATTTAAATGCATAAATTGAAAAGTTAGATTAGTAATCGAGGAGGCAGCGCCTACCATAAATTCAAGGAGGAGGCATAATCTCTCACTCCATAAATATGATCTGAGGTGACATAGTCTACCATATAATCAATTTGTGTAGGCATAACCTACCATAATTATAAGAAGGAGGCTTAACCTACCACTCCATAAATATGATCTGAGGTGACATAGTCTACCATATGATCATGATCGTGAAGGCATAGCGTACCATAGCGATCGGTTCGGGGAAGGCAGTGCCTATCTTCCCGAAATAATATATAAACGGAAATATAAAAGATATAACATTTTTTTTTTGTAAAATAAATTGGTCATAATTCAACCTCACCTTTTTTGATATTTGACCGGATCGAGAGACGGTCGTGCTGATAACGTGTTGTGTAATAATTATTATTATTAAGGTGAGATATGTATATATATATGTGTGTTATATATCATATATACTGTATAGGAAAAAAAGGAGAAGGAGGGAGGCGATAGAGAATGAGAGAGAGAGGCTTTTTATTATTGTGTCACTTATCTTGTACAGAGAGTGCTATTTATACTACAAACAAACCGATTATCAAGGTCGGTTTGACACAAGATATTTATGTTATATAATATATATATTTATAATATCTTAACATTTCAGTGATTATCCAATGCTACTTGATTTATTGGTCGTCTTTTAATTTATCTATCTCCTACGTTTCAGTCATACGGAAAAGACTCCCATTGGTTACATTATATCATTCACCTTCCGACTCAAACTGTGTACCTTCTCTTTCCTGGATGATTGGAAAATGCAGAATCAAAAGCAGCAAGGAAGGTGATGTTTTCATTTTCATAATTTTCTTTTCTGTCTTCTTAACCGGGCTATAGAGCATCAACTGTTTGTTTGTAAAGAACTTTTGTTTTGAGGAAAGAACGAGATCTCTGGTTAAGATTCATGGTGTAAACATATGGGTATTTTTCATGATAACATAAGACTCTGAACAGATATCTTGGGGTTCCTGATACATTTACTGTAAAAAATTTAAAAATTTGTTTCATTTTTGGTAAATTCTTGTGAATCTTTTCAAAATGGCATGTCAGAATTCTCCACTCATTTTTGAGATGCTAAAGAACATATTTTGTTTGTTGTGGTCCAAGATCTTGTGGTCAAGTGATTGGGGACGGGCCTTGGACGCTAACACGTTCCGGGTTCGATCCTCTTTTCATGCGAAACTAAGTCAAATTTGTTTAAGGACACCCACATGGATATAGGCCTTGCTTTAGGGGCCCATTTGAATACCCGGAGAGAGGGTCTATCCATGGGCTGCACTTCCTCTTGGGGATTAGTCTGAACCCTTCCATAGGCTCGGGATAACCCCAGGTTAATCAAAAAAAAAAAATTGTTTGTTGTGATCAGGACATAGGTATAAGCTATGAAAAGTTTGCTATGATGATGAAAGCTGGGACAGATTGGAGAAAAGCGTCGCGGCAGTACTCCCGAGAAAGATTCAATAGTTTGAGCCTCAAGTTAATGAGAGATTGTTCATTGAAATTAGCAGGCGAGACCTAAGAAATTATGAAAAATGTATTTTTTTGGAAGGGCACAAAGTCGAGAAAAAATCAGAGCAGTTGCTGATGACAAATTGTCAAAGAGACAATTATGTTTTAAAAGCATTTAACACGGTAATGATAGAAAAGATTGATAATTTGTTTCTCTGTTACCTTCCTCAGAAGTTGTTTCATTGGATAGACCATGTGATGATGTCAACAAGTTTCTGAGTTTCTAATGGTAGCCAGTTGGAATCTATCGTGAGGCCCATCAAAACAGAGCAGAAAAACCCTTAGAAATTTTTTTTTTTCTGCTGACCGCTCTTTGTCGACCTTTGCGTTTGCACAGTGAGACTGAAGAAGTATGATATGTCAAGAATTATCCCTATTCTAACTGCACGTGCACATATATGAAATCGTAGTATAAAGGGAATCGAATCCGCAAAGACTTTGGTTCACGCGATAGCTTGTATGTAATCGAATTAAGTTAAGCAAGACAGATGGAAAGCAATAAAGAAAGCAAGTAATCAATCAATAGGATTCAGATAACAATGTTCTAGAACTAGAATCACAATCATATAACAAACCAACTCTTGCTGCGAATGCTAACTATATCTAGCAACCTAGAAAACCAAATCTCTTTGCGAATTTTAGAATTCTAAACATGCATTTAATTCAGGTTCTTTCGTTCACAATTTTCCTAAGTCAAATCTCTTTGCGAATAGATAATTTGCTCAGCTAGGTTCTTTTCTAAATCCTCTCTCTCTCGAGTACAAGATCAGCCCCAAAAATCCCTAATCTCTGTAGAACAAAATGTAGAATAAACTTAGCTTAAGAAGTGGCTGTAAAACTTAATTAATAGCTAAAACACGTTTTGGGCCTTTTATAAATATGGGAAACTTTTGGGTAAATATTGCAAATCTCCAAAAGCTGTATTTCTGACGCGCACAGATTTCGTCATTTAATGGCGTCGGGCGACACTAAGTGCAGACGCACCCAGTGAACTCTGTGAAATCCATGTATGCTGCAAAATCACTCCAAAAAGCTCCCAGATTCTCCAGATAAGCTCCAAACGTACATAAACCTGCAAAAGACTCAAAAAGACTCCAAACACAAGGTTAAAGACTCAATATATACATTTATATCATGGTTGAAAACCTGTAAAAACCATGATATATCAACTCCCCCACACTTAGCCTTTTCTTGCCCTCAAGCAAACAGAGAACCAAAGTATGAAAAAGAGGTTTGAAAACACATAAACTCATTTCGTCTTAGGAACTTCGCATTCATATTCACTTAGTAAACCACCTGAAAACATCTCTGCAGAGATCAAGACCACAATGTACTTCCCCCACACTTAGAAACTGTCCCAAGTAAACTCCACAATCTAGACAGAGCATCCAAATTCACCACACTAACCTCTGTATATATTTAAGTGAGGTCTCACAAAGGGAGTATCGAAAAGAAGACACATGGACTCAACCCAGTCATTACCTGACCACCAAATTATCGGTTTCTGGTTCCTTTCTTCTCCCTTTCTCCTTTAGCAACTGATTTTTCCCCACTGGGTATCATTTTATTCTTTTCTATCAGTTCTCTTCCCTTTTTATTCATGGTGTACTTTGGACATGTTTCCATGGATACACATGAGGTAGTAGGGGTCTCTACCACTCCCGTGACCACTTCGAAGCTACTAGCTTATCCGCAGTTTATTTCTTTTTACTTTCAAAGGAGGGGAGAAGGGAACCATACACAAACTGAATTATAGGTTGTGTCATGCACATCAGAGGAATCTGATCCAGAGATACCAAGCCCCTGGGTGAGAAGATTAATTCAAGATTAGAAGTGAAGTTAGTAGTGGATCCTCTGAATACCTGAGAAGATATGGGTGTCCTTGGTAGGTTTATCAGTGTGTGGTTTTCTAACAGTCATAGAGCTACTGCAGCTCTGTCCAATGGTCACTTAATTCCTGTTCCAGCGAAAATCTCCTCGAAAAATCATAGCTTCATACCACTTTTGACTAAATAAAACAAATTTGAAAACAAATGACTGACCCTAAGAAAAGAAAGAAACGGTGGTGATATATCATGGTTTTTATAGGTTTTCAACCATGATATAGTTGTATATATTGAGTCTTTAACCTGGTTTTTCGAGTCTATTGAGTCTTCTACAGATAGGCTTGCGTTTGGAGCAAACGATGGAATTATAGGACGTTTCTGGTGATTTGTGCAACGAGCTGAAGTTGGTGTCTCGGCCACGACTGGATGTCGACCGACACTAACCTTGATTTCGGTCGACACTGAGAGTGATTGCGAGTTGAAGACATGTTTCGAAGAATTGCAGAATTGCCCATAAGTTTTCCTAATTATAATTTAGCCCCAAAACGTGTTTAGTGGTTTTTAATTAGGTTTTTGAGAGTAGACTCAAGAGGCAATCTTTTTATCTTGTTCTTACTTTTTCTTGCTTTGGATATTGAGAGATTTTGGCTAGGGGCTGATTCTTGCTACTTGTAACCTTGAGAGAAGGATTTCAAACCACTTTTACTTTTATCTATTCAATCTTTGGTTTTCTATTCAATGAAGTGTTGTTTAACTGATAATATGTCTGAGTAGTAACCTAGTTAGATTTAGGAATTCTCATAAGGGTTTTATGCATGTTTGAAAACTGATTTATTAGGATTCACCATCTGTTTGTTCATCGCCTAAGTTGTGCTTAATACTGAATTCTTGACTGATCACCTAGGGTTTAGATCTGAGATAATTGACAATAGCACGAGAGTGTGAGTTATAATCTGAATAAACTTAGTGTGAGCAATTTGACTAGATACAAAGAGATTTGGTTTAGGAGAATTGTGAACCGATAGAACCTGTTCTTAATGCTTGTTTAGAACTCTAGGATCACAAAGAGATTTGGATCGCTAGGTTGCTAGATATAGAAATAATCTCAGCGAGAGTTGGATTTTTTAGCATTGTGTTTCTAGTTCTTGAACCTATGTTTAATCTGAATTCGGTTAGTTAAGTGTTTAGCATTGCATAATTCCCGAGAACTTCCTAAGTCTGACGCCTTTCTCTTATTGAAAACACCTTCATGTTTACTTGCTTTTGTTTACTACTTTCTTGAATTGATTTAGCTTAACTTAACAACATATAATCTATCGTGTCACCATGAGTCCTTGTGGATTTGATACCCTAAGTACTACATTCGCATATCTGTGCACTTGCAGTAGAATAGGGATATTTCTTGACCTATCAGGTGGTCAGTAACTACCTCCCCCACACTTAAACAACACTGTCTCCAGTGTTATCGCAGCTTGGGTTTGGGAGAACAAGGTATAACCAGCGAAAATTCAGAAAATCAGAAATCTTACCTGCTAGCGTGGTCAGTGTCGACCGACACACAGCCAGTGTCGAACGACACTAGGCTTTGGTCGACATAAATATGATCCGAATCGAGCATCCTCGTTTTCGAGTTTGGTGTCGACCAACACTAGTTCGGTGTCGATCGTCACTGCTGTCTGCAATCCTATTCATCACGTTCCGAAACACCAAAAACCAGAAAAATCAAAGTAACCAAAACCAAAAACCAAAAAGAAAAGAAAAACTGACCCAACAGTGGGTTGCCTCCCACTCAGCGCTTGTTTTTACTCATTAGCTTGACTATGGGTAGGAGATCAGGCTCCTGGGGGTTCGACAGAGGCTGTGAGTGCCTCTGCGAAAGTCTCATCATCCATGGCGGTGTGTAAGCGGTAGCAGCATGGGATCGTCCAAGGAATGAGGGAATAGAGTCAGGGTGGGAGCGTAGCTTGGGTGTTATAGAGTGTTTCCCTGCATTCACCTCAATGCGGTTATGAGGATTGAGTTTAGAGGATGCATACCTTTGCTTTGGTGACTGTCTGATGTTTGGAGCTTTCTGCTTATGAGCAGTTGCAGGCTCTGAAGATGTTAGAGTAGATTCCTGACGAACCACCATCTTCTCTTCTCCAATATCAGACACTGTAGCCTTACCAATCTGAATTCTTGCTCCACTTCAACACTAAAGGCTTGACCATCAATGGTGGACTTTCCCAGCTTATCCATCTTGAAGTGTAGAGGCTTATCTCCCAGGTGTAGATCAATCAGACCATGTCTCACATAAATCACTGCTCCGGCTGTAGCTAAGAAGGATCTTACAAGTATTAAAGGATCATCTGGTTCCATATCATATTTCAGCACTACGAAGTCTGTTGGAATCGAGTAGTTTCCAACTCAGATAAGGATGTCCTCAAGAACTCCTTGTGGAATCCTCTTCGATCGATCGACTAGGATTAGAGAGATCCTAGTCTGCTGGAAGTTTCTCAATCCCAATCTCTCAGCCACAGAGTATGGCATGAGATTCACACTAGATCCCAAGTCACATAAGGAGTGCTTGAAGCTGTTCTTGAAGATAGAGGAATCTAGCGCAAAGACTCCTGGATCTGGAAGCTTCTCTGGAATCTGATTCAGTAGCACAGAACTGACTCGCTTAGATACAATTATCCCCTTCTTTCAAATCTCTATCAGTAGAGATTATCTTCTTCGCATATCTCTGCACACAAGGGTGAACTCGCGAGGCATCAGCTGGTGGAGTTTCATTCAGCTCCTTGTCCATCACCACCATGCATTTGACCACATTCTGCTCATGTTTAGACCTCATAGGAACTCTGGGGAACGGTACAGGAGGTTTGTAGACCCTCTCCTTAGCAAAAACATCAGATTTGGACGAAACTGGATCTGCCCGACCGTAGTGTCGACCGACGCAAAAGTGGTGTCGGTCGACAGTAAGTGATGTCGACCCTTCAATGTTGGACATGGTCGATTTCTGTTCGTCATGAGAACTCGAAATTACCGTCAGAACTAGGTGTCGACCGACACTAAGAGGGTGTCGATCGACACTGAAGGATATAGTCAAAAGTGTTGGGAATGTCCTGAAATCACACTTGTAATCACTCTAGAGATAGTTGTGTTGTCGAGATTAAACATTCGTATGATACTGGGTAATCATAACGCTTTGCTAGAAGCCATTTATGATCTATGAGTTTAGAACTCATTGCTAGTATTATATGATCCTACAGGGTCACACACCTAAGCAAAATGGATATTTAATATGGGGTTGATCATTAGTGTAATGATCTGGTGAATGTATATTTGATATACATTCAACAACGATTCTCTGAGGTTGTGTCGATCGACACAGAAGGTGCATCGATCGACACAGGTCGCGAACCAAAATAGAGATTTTGGTTTATGACTTAATTAGCTACGGTTTGATCCTCGGTTAATTAGATCGTGGTAAAAGTCTATATATATATATATGATATATGGTCGACTTTTACATGGATAGTACTCAATTTACAGCCACCTCGGTGAAACAGAGAAACCTCTAAGAGATCTGATCTCTACGGCACTAGCATCCCGGTCCGTTCCAGTTTGTGTGCGTGTGGATACCAGTAGAGGCGCAGCACTTGAGGCGCTTGAGAATCTCGAATACCTAATCATCTTCCGCTGCTAATCTCCAGGTAATTCGAGATCCTAATGATTCAATATACCTGAACCCTAGATCCTAGGCTATGGAATTTATACCTAGGGTTGCTAATATGATTAGAACCGCCTAGAAATTCCTTCAGTGGTATCAGAGCCTTAGGGTTCCATTGAATCTGTAGCATGTTGATTAGATTGGTTGAATCTGGATCGTTGTATATTGGATATATGCATGCTAAATTGAATTTTGATCAAAGTAATCTAGTTTAGTTTTTTTGTTCAAAATCGCAAACGATTCTAGGGTTTTTCGCATGGTGTCGATCGATGCCAATCCGGCGTCGATCGACACAGGGCGAAAACCCGAATAAAATTTCGCTTAGTGACGATCGACACAAGCGTTGTGTCGGTCGACACATACCTTGCGATTAGGATAATCGGTTCAATTGGATTGGACCGGTTATCGAGCTTGGTTAAAATTGGTTAAACCGCTTGGAACGGTTTATTGCGATTGGTTTGATTTGGTTGGTGTCGACCGACACTAATGTAATGTCGATCGACACTGACTGGTTATCGAAACCGAGTCAATTAGATTGATCGGTTATCGCAATTTGGTTTTGGTAGAATTGTGTCGATCGACACTAAAGTAGTGTCGGTCGATGCAGGATCAAAAGGTTTCGGTTATTAAACCTGAAATCACAGAACCAAACCAAAATAAATCCAATTCTTAGAATAATTAAAACTTAATAAAATTAGTTGTTTTAATTAATTATAATCCTTCTAAGATACATATATGATGTGTATATTAGATTAAAAGTTCTGTTCCTCAACTAAATATCAAGTATGTTTAGATGTCTTTCCAATCTTGTCAACTGTCAAGACTTGTTTCATTTTCCGATAGACTTGCAGTGCAAGGTATCCACAATTACATAAGTAAGACAGGAGGTAATCGTGTTGATGGACTTGCAGTGCAAGACGTCAACAATTGCATGACGTAAAAGATTGGTTTACTTGACTGAGCCATCAAAATCGTTTTGGGCCCAGAGACATTAGGTGGATTGGACATGAGATGTCAATCCACAACCAAGAGTTATATTGGATATAACTAGCAAAGTTGTTGCTTACCTAGATAACTAAAATTTGGGCGATAGCCAGTGGCTCACTCAAGTTTCAGTGAAGTATGGGTCTTGGATCATTATATTCATTTGAGGAAACATTGTTTTGAATATAATGCGAGTCTTCTTAATAGTTAAGATTTCTCATTTCTTGAACATCATAACTAAACCTCTCTTGTTTTCAGCTATGTCTAGCACAAACCATCATAACAATTTCTCCCTGCGATCCGTCCTTGATAAGGACAAGTTAAATGGATCCAACTTTCTTGAATGGTATCGGAATTTGAGAATTGTTCTCAAACAGGAGAAAAGGACTATGTCCTTGAGAAAGTTCTCCCCAAAAAGTACCGAGCCAATGCCTGGCAGTCAGATAAGGATGCTTGGGATAAGCATTCAAATGATGTGGTAGATGTGTGTTGTCTCATGTTGGCTACCATGAACTCGGACTTGCAAAAGCAATATGAGTACGTGGAGTCGCCAATAGAGATGATCAATGGCCTGAAAAGTATGTTTCAGGAGCAGGCACGAACTCAGAGATACCAGACGGTTAAGTCTCTAATTGAGTGCAAGCTACCAAAGAACGAACCAATTAGTCCTCATGTCATTAAGATGATGGGTTATATTGATAACCTGGGGAAAATGGATTTTCCCATTAGCCAAGAGTTGGCTACTGACATCGTTCTGCAGTCACTGCCGTCAAGCTATGATCAGTTTGTTATGAACTATAACATGAACAACTTGACAAAGACTTTGACTGAGTTGCATGGGATGCTCAAAACTGATGAACCTAACATCAAGAAGGACACCCCAAATGTCCTTATGGTACAAAAGGGTAAAAAGTTTAAGAAACTTGGTAAGAATAATGGGAATGGGAAGACGAGAAGCTGAAGAAGACGTACGAGACTTTTTCTTCAGGTATTTATGTTATAGAAGTAAATGTTACTACTTCTGGTCTTATTTCTTAGGTATTGGATACCGGCTGTGGTGCTCATATTTTGTGAAAATATGCAGGGCCTAAGAAATAGTAGGACTTTGGAGAAAGGACAAGTGGACCTGTGCGGTGAAAATGGAGCAAGAGTTGTTACATTAGCCGTAGGAATTCATTTGTCTTTACCTTATGGCATGGTTTTAGAAGTTAATAATTGCTACTATATACCTGCTATAAGTAGAAATATTATTTCTATTCCTTGTTTGGATTTAGAAGATATTAGTTTTCAATTATGAATAAATGTTGTTCATTTGATTACAATGATATATCTTATGGTAGCGGTCCATTATAGAATGAACTTTATGTTCTAAACCAAAGTGTACCAGCCTATAACATTAGCATTAAGAGATTCAAGTCAAATGACACGAATCAAAAAAATATTTTGGCATTGTCGTCTGGGCCACATAAATGAGCAACAGATTCAGAAGCTCCATAGTGATGGGCTTTTGGGCTCACTTGATTATGAATCATGTGAGAAATGCGAATCTTGTTTATTGGGTAAAATGACGAAGGCCCCTTTCAACAAAAGGTAGTGTCAATCGACACAAAAAGGTGTATCGATCGACACAGGTCGCGAACGAACAAAAATGAAAGGGCCAGTGATTTATTGGACTTTATAAATACGGATGTGTAAGGCCCGGTGAGCCCAAGTGCTAGAGGAAACTTTCAGTGCTTCATTACCTTTACTGATATTTTTCAGTAGGTACGGTTATGTCTATTTAATGAGACATAAATCGGAATCTTTTGAAAAGTTCAAAGAGTTTCATAATGAAGTACAGAATCAACTTGGCAAAAGTATTAAAGCTCTACGATAAGATCGTGGAGGTGGATACTTAAACTAAGAATTCAGTGATCATACGAGAAATTGTGGAATTGTTTCACAACTCACTCCTCCTGAATCGGACTTTATTAGATATGGTTCGATCAATGATGAGTCACTCAGATCTTCCATTATCCTTCTAGGGATACGCTCTAGAAACGTCTGCGTTTACTCTAAATAAGGTTCCATTAAAATCAGTTACAAAGACACCACATGAGATGCGGACTGGAAATGTTCCTAATTTGTTTTTCATGAAGATTTGGGGTTGTGAGGCTTATATAAAACGTTTAATCTCTGATAAGCTCGCCCAAATCCGATGAATGCTACTTCATTGGTTATCCTAAGGAGACCAGGGCATGCTACTGTTACAACCGGTCCGAGAACAAAATGTTTGTTGCTCGGAACTGTGTTTTTCTTGAGAAAGACTTTCTTTTCAGGAAGAACAGTGGGAGTAAAGTACAGCTCGAAGAAATTCGAAAAACACAGGAGACTGCTCAACCTGATGAGGAAGAGCGGCAGTTGTATCTACAAAGAGTTGTAGAACCTACACCTGTGGTGCCTGAAGTTCGCAAATCCGAAAGGATTCGTCACGAACCCGAGAGACTTCGATTTCTCGTAACCAATTGCCATGATTTGTTGATCATTGAAAGTGACGAGCCTGTGAATTTTGAAGAAGCAATGATGGGTCCTTACTCCGAAAATGGCTGAAAGCCGCTGAATCCGAAATGGGATCCATGTCACAGAACCAAGTATGACTTGGGATGATTTACCCGATGGTGTAGAAGCCATTGTGCGTAAATGGATTTTCAAGAAGAAAAGTTGACATGGATGGTAATATTCAAATATACAAAGCTAGGTTGGTGGCAAAAGGTTTCAAGTAAATTCATGGTATTGACTATGAAGAAACATATTCCCAGTCATTATGCTTGAGTCCATTCGGATTCTCCTAGCAACCGTCGCTCATTATGATTATGAGATATGGCAGGTGGATATGAAAACAGTTTTCCTTGATGGAATTCTGGAAAGGGATGTGTACATGACACAACCGGAATGTTTTCATTGATCCTAATGCTTCTAGGAAGATATGCAAGCTTCACAGATCCATTTATAGATTGAAGCAAGTATCTCGGAGCTGGAATCTTCGTTTTGATGAAACAGTCAAAAGGTTTGACTTCATCAGAAACGAAAAGGGAACCGTGTGTTTACAAGATGACTAGTGGGGGCGCAGTTGCATTTCCAGCATTGTATGTTGATAACATACTGCTTCTCGAAAATGAAGTTCCATTGTTTCAGTTTGTTAAGACTTGACTCGAAAGTTGTTTTCCGATGAAAAGCATGGGAAAAGCCGTATACGTTCTTGGAATAAAATCTATCGAGATAGATTGGACAAGCTATATTGGATTGTGTTAAGATGCTTATATTGATAAGGTCTTACACAGGTCCAGTACGCATGATTCTAAGAAGGGCTTCATACCAATGTCTCATTGCATTACTCTTAGCAAGACGCAGTGTCCTTCGTGACATGCTGAGCGAGAGTGCATGAGAATCAGACTAATGCTATAGGCACTAAAATTCCTAAGATGTGATCTTGGTTTTAGTGGGAGTTGTTTTAGTTATGATATGATGTTCATGTAAACACAATTTGATTATGTTAATGAAATCTGATTTCAGTATTATTTAATAATGTTATTAAATAATAGTCCCAAAGTAATTTATGACATTTTATAGGTCATCAAGTATGTGACTTGATCATGAAACCCTATAAATGATAAATGACACAAATTATGTTGGTCCCTGGTCACGGTTGTTAAAGTGGGACACTAACAACCGCGTGAGACTAGTATGTGAGGTGATTGATGACTAAGTTTCATGGAGTCATTAATAAAAGTATTAAAGTCAATCACATAGATATGTGTTAGAGAACACATGATCGGACATGACCCGCTAATGAGAACTCTACATGATAGTTATATAAGTGTCATGAGAGTTTTCATTACGACTATAGAGTATAGTCCTTAGACCTGAGTTCATCATGTTTTCTTACATATGAATTGGTCCGCTTTAACTTTGTCAAACGTCAGCCGTAACTGGTGATTATAAAGGCATTGATTGGGCGTATCATGAAGTGTGTGAAGGAACAGGGATGTAACAAGATGGGATTTGTGCCTCCTATATAACAGGAGATAAATATCTCAGGGCCCATCGAAGATTTGATACTGAGACATGTGTGGCCACACTCAAACGAGGTGATTGTCAGTCGTTTGTCTTGTCAGTATAAATCGGAATTCGATGAACATGATCTTGTCTTAATAAGGATGACACAGATCTTGCCTTATGCCAGATCGAGATATAGAGACGAAGGGATTATGGGAATAGATGATTCCAGTACAAGTGGGAGATTGTTGGGAATGTCCTGAAATCACACTTGTAATCACTCTAGAGATAGTTGTGTTGTCGAGATTAAACATTCGTATGATACTGGGTAATCATAACGCTTTTCTAGAAGCCATTTATGATCTATGAGTTTAGAACTCATTGCTAGTATTATATGATCCTACAGGGTCACACACACCTAAGCAAAATGGATATTTAATATGGGGTTGATCATTAGTGTAATGATCTGGTGAATGTATATTTGATATACATTCAACAACGATTCTCTGAGGTTGTGTCGATCGACACAGGTCGCGAACCAAAATAGAGATTTTGGTTTATGACTTAATTAGCTACAGTTTGATCCTCGGTTAATTAGATCGTGGTAAAAGTCTATATATATATATATATATGATATATGGTCGACTTTTACATGGATAGTACTCAATTTACAGCCACCTCGGTGAAACAGAGAAACCTCTAAGAGATCTGATCTCTACGGCACTAGCATCCCGGTCCGTTCCAGTTTGTGTGCGTGTGGATACCAGTAGAGGCGCAGCACTTGAGGCGCTTGAGAATCTCGAATACCTAATCATCTTCCGTTGCTAATCTCCAGGTAATTCGAGATCCTAATGATTCAATATACCTGAACCCTAGATCCTAGGCTATGGAATTTATACCTAGGGTTGCTAATGTGATTAGAACCGCCTAAAAATTCCTTCAAAAAGATCAATGTCGATCTCGGTCGATTTCAGTCCGTGAAACTCTCGAACTCGTGGTTTTCAAGGAGTGTCGACCGACACTCATGATCAGTGTCGATCGATGCTAAGTCGGCCAGCTCGGATTCTTCTCTGTTTTCCACGATTGTCACAGCCTTAACTCCAAATCCTTCTTCCTGATCCAGCCTATCTTCAACCTGAACTGAGATGGCGTTGACATGAGCATTCTGAGCATTCTTTCCTTTGACAGAACTTGAAATCTGAGCCACCTGTGTATCTAGCTGCTTTACATGATTGTTCAAAGACTCAAACTTCCCATTTAGATCTTCATACACATAATCAAGCTTCTTGTTGAAGTCCACAGTGGTCTTTGTCTGCCCCTCAAGTAATTATTCCATCATAGCTTCTAATCTACTCTCATGAGCATTAGTAATAGGAGGTGCCTGATAAGAAGAAGCTCCATAGTTCCTTGAGAAGGAATTTCTCTGCTGCTGGAAAGGCTTCTGAGTGCCATATTTTTGAAATCCAGTCCCTCCAATGTAATTGACAGCTTCTTGAGTACACTCTCCAGCTTCAGATGCTTCATGGGGCTGCTTTTTCCCAAGCAAAATGATGTGGACAGAGTCAATCTTGTTCCTCATCTCAGGTATTTGTGAGCTGTCAGCTTTCCCACTAGAGTTTTGCCTCTCCAGATCAGCATTCTTAGCGCTATTGCTGCTCACCAAGTTCTCAATCAATACCTTGGCCTGCTCTGGAGCCCTGGTGTTGAAGTTGCCATTGGTGGCAGCATCCAAAGCTGATTGGTACCGAAGATCGACACCTCTGAAGAAAATGCCCAGCAACTGAACTTTAGAGAATCCGTGATGAGGGCAGTCTCGTTGGTACATCTTAAATCTCATCCAGGCAGTCTTAAGAGGCTCTGTAGGTCCCTGAGTGAATGTCAGAAGATCCTGTATGAGCTGATCGGAACGAGCATCGTCATAGAAATGCCTCAAGAACTCTCTCTTCACTGCATCCCAAGTGGTTAGATTCTCAGGTGGAAGCTGCTTGAGCCAAGCTGCAGCCTCTCCAGCGAGAATATGGGAAGAGTTTGAGGTGCAGAAAGTCAAAACCCACTCCATTGTACTTCATCCCAGTGATGAATGACTCAAAATATTCTATGTGATCCATAGGTTGCTCATGTGGAAGTCCATGAAAAGGGTGTTGCCTCAAAAGTGAATAATGTTGGGTTCCCTAGGATCCAGGGTCTAGGTGATTGAATCTAAGAACTGACCTCGCGATTACCTGGAGATTGGCAGCGGAAATTGGAGCAGGTAAACGAGATCTATAGCGCCTCAATTGCTGCGCCTCTATCGTAGTACACACGCACACGAGCTGGAATCCGCCGGGATGCTAGTACCGGTGATCGGATCTCCTGGGATTCTCTGCGTGTTTCTCGAGGAAGAGGGTCTGTTTTCAGTCAAGGAAAACTGTCTGCGACGGCTCTCTCACTAGGTCGTGTAACCTGGCCCCTATAAATAGGTCCATGGTTTTTCAAACCGTAACATCAGTTTCGGTATCGACCTTGTGTCGATCGTTGCACCAATGGCATCGATCGACACACCTCTTAACACACGAATTCAATGTGCATCCAATACACATTGATCGGACCATATGCCAATGATCAATTCCCTACAGAAGCGTATCCAACTTTCTTAGGTGTGTGACCCTTTAGGTTCACACGATACTAGAAATGAGTTACAACTCATTTGTCATAAGTGGTTTCTAGCAAAACATTATGACTACCCAGTATCACATGAATTGTCCGATCTCGACAATACAACTATCTCTAGAGTGAGTACAACGTGATTTCAGGACATAATCCCAACAATCTCCCACTTGTACTGGAATCACCTATTCCTACAATCCCTTCGTCGCTATATCTCGATATGGCATAAGACAAGAAACTGTGTCATCCTTATTATAGCCAACATCATGTTCATCGAT
Source organism: Orychophragmus violaceus (assembly GCA_030180135.1). Lineage (NCBI taxonomy): Eukaryota > Viridiplantae > Streptophyta > Magnoliopsida > Brassicales > Brassicaceae > Orychophragmus > Orychophragmus violaceus. The sequence goes on from CM058239.1 coordinate 23,587,772, forward strand.
CTTCTGATCTATACTGATAAAACAAACGACTGACAATCACCTCGTTTGAGCACGGCCATGCATTTTCTCAGTATCAAATCTTCGATGGGCCCTGAGATATTTATCTCCTTTTATAGGAGGGACAAATCCCATCTTGTTCCATCCCTGTTTCTACACATACTTCATGATACGCATAAGCAATGCCGTTATAGCCGCCAGTTACGGAACGACGTTTGACAGGGTCAAAACGCACCAATTCATATGCTAGAAAGCATGATGAACTCAGGTCTAAGGACTATACTCTATAGTCATAATGAGAAACTCTCATGACACAGATATAACTATCCTGTAGAGTTCTCATTAGCGGGTCATGTCCGATCATATGTTCACCAACATATATCTATGTGACTGACTGTGATACTCATATCATTGACTCCATGAAACTTAGTCAACAGTCACCTCACAAGCTAGTCTCTCGCGGTTGTCAGTGTCCCACTTTGACAATCTTGACTAGGGACAATCATAATTTATGTCATCTTTTACTTATAGGGTTTCATGATCAAGTCCTCAACTTGATGACCTATATGATGAACATAAAATACTTGGGACCATTATTTAATCATCCAATAATTAAATAATACTGATGTCAGTCTGACTTACATAAACACTACCATAGCATGTCTATGTAAAGACTATAACATAACTAGAATTACTCCCACTAGAATCAAGATCATCTCTTCAGATATCTTATACCTACAGCAACAGAATAAATCTGGTGCTTAGGTTGTGGGAGAGACTGCGGTGTTTTGTTTGAAACAATCCCAACAAATCACACCGCCATTCAGATAAAAGCACTATTATACGGTCCACTGCTTGGAGCCTTTCAAACAGATAGCACCGCTATTCAGACAAAGAGACATAACCAGGTGGGAACCGGGAATCGTCTTTGTCCGTCTAACTACTTTCAACTGGTTCGTCACTTTATTAGTTCACCACGAACCTATCCTTAGTGTTTCTCAAACACTTGGGATATTTTTGGTAACTGTTCAGTGACTATTATCGGAACATATTGGTATTCTCTCGTCATGCTTTATGCTTAAGCTGCATATAGACGAGCGCAAAATATGGCATTCATGATGGACTCTATTGCATCAGCATAAGCAATCACACTCATTAATACTAGTTCAGACAGTGTTCAAAACACTTCTTCTTGCTAATGTAGTTACTAGCTCAGCCAGTGTCCAAGACACTTCATCTTGCTTAGATTATTGCCATAAAACCTTTGGTATGAAGCCATTCTTGGAATCAAGCACATTAGATCTGTCCAATACCTTATCAACATAAGGATTTTGACACGATTCAATTAGCCTACTCAATCTATATCAATAGATTTTCATTCCAAGGATTCACGCGGCTTCTCCCATGTCTATCATTAAATTTGACTTCCGACCTAAATCTTGACAAGACTTTAGTGTCGGAACGTCGTTTATGAGATTCAAGTATGTTATCTACATACTCTGTGAGAATTGCCATTACGCTCCCTCTAGTCTTCTTGTAAACGCATGGTTTCTTTTTCTTTCTGATCAAGTCAAAACCTTTGACCAATCTATCAGAATGTTGATTCCAACTTCAATATGTTTGCTTCAATCCAGAATTGGATCGATGAAGCTAACATTCATACCCAGACAATTTTCGGAGTTGGGGCTCACCATCGCTTCTTTGAATTCCGCATGTTCGTCACTTTTCAATGATCAGCAGACCACGACATTTGGTTACGAGAAATCACACTCGAGTTAGTGACAGATCCTTTCGGATCTGCGAATTTCAGGCTCCACAGGTGTAGATCCTACAATACTTTGTAGATCTCACCGCTGCTTTCCCTCAACAGGTTGAGCAGCGTCCTGTGTTTATCGAATTTCTTCGATGTGTACTTTTACTCCCACTGTTCCTTTTGAAAGTATGATCTTTCTCAAAAGACACAGTTCCTAACAACAAATCATTGTTCTCGGATTGGTTATAAAAGTAGTAAGCCTCGGTTACCCTAGGACAACCAGCGAGGTAGAACTAATCAGATTTGGGTTCAAGCTTATTAGCTATCATCCCCAAATTATCAGAAACAACTTTCTTGAAAAGACTTCCAGTCCACATCCAATGTGGTGTCTTTCAATTGATTCTGATTGAAACCCTTTTCTGCGCAAAGACAGACATTTTAGAACGAATTCTTAAATGATTATGGAAGATTCTTGTGACTCATCATTAGTCGGAGCATATCTAATAAGATCCGATTCATTCTGTCAGATGATCACCCAATTCATGACTCAAGTATTTCCCTCCGCGATCCAATCGAGGATCTCAATACTTCTGTCAAATCGGTTCTACACTTCATCTTGGAACTCCTCAAGGGATTCCTGCTCGTGTTTCATCAAATGAACACAGCCATACTTATTGATGCTATCAATAAGGTAATGAAGTACAGAAGATTTCCTTTGGCATTAATGCTCATCGGGCAGCATACATCAGCATGTGTAAAGCCCAATAAGCCTTTGGCCCGTTTCCTTTAGTTCTGCTAAAAGGACCTTAGTCATTTGGCCCAGTGAGCAGGATTCATATCTCAAACGATTAATAATCAAATGAGTCCAATACTATGGAACTTCTGAATCCGCTTCACTTTATGTGGTTAAACGACTATGCCAAGGAAAAGTCGAGTTCGAGTCATCAGACTTAAACCTTTAGTATTTGTGTTATATTCAAACTCACGCTGGTTTAAGATATAAAACCCATTCCAAACGGGGTGCTACCATATGATATTTCATTAAGATCTAAAGAACAAAACTTGTCTTTTATCAAAATGAAAAACATCCAAATTCTTTACAAGAAAATGAAAGACATCTCTGCACAAGGCAGATACATAGTAGCAATTACTTAATTTCTAAAACCAAGTATGAAAAGCTTCTACAAGTGGAGAATCTCTACGGCTCATGTAGCAACCATTGCTTCATACCAAACACGCATTTCCACTTGTCCTTTCTTCAACATTCTACTGTCGCTTAGGTCCTGCATATTTCAAAAATATCAGTACCATAACTAGTATCCAATACTAATGTAGAACTTGAATTAATAACACAATACCTGAAGAAGAAGTACCATACATCTCCTTCATCTCTTGTGAATCTTCCAAGAATTTAATGCAATCTCTCTTCCAATGCCCTGACTCATCACAGTAGAAGCACCTTTTAACACCAGATGGGCCTGACTTAGGCTTAAAAGATGACACATGTTTATCCTGATTCCAAATCTGGACGGCCCTGTCTCTACCCTTGCCAGCACAAGATTTCTCAAATCTTTTGCCCTTTATGATGTCTTGCTCTACTGCCTTGAGCATGCCATGCAGCTCAGTCAACGTCTTCGTCAAGCCTTTCTTAATATAGTTCTTAATGAACTTATCATAGCTTGACGGCAGTGACTGCAGAATGATGTCAGTGGCCAACTCTAAGCTGACAGGACATTCCAGTCTCCCCAGGTTATCAATGTAACCCATCAGTTTAATGACATGAGGACTTACTGGAGCATCCTCTGGTAGCTTGCACTCAGTTAGAGACTTCACCATCTGGAATCTCTCAACTCGTGCCAGATCCTGAAACTTCAGTTTCAGGCTGGTGATCATCTCTGTTGGCGACTCCATGTTCTCGTATTGACCTTTCAAGTCCGAGTTCATGGTAGACAACATTAGACCACGCACATCTACCACATCAATATAATGCTTATTCCAAGCCTTATATGCTGCATGCGAGCGATTGGTCCCAAGCCTTTCTGGAAGAACCTTTTCAAGGACATAGTCCTTGCTCTCCTGCTTGAGAATGAATCTCAGATTCCGATACCAATCCAGGAAGTTGGATCCATTTAACTTGTCCTTCTCAAGGACGGATCGCAACGAGAAAGTAGTCATAGACATAAGCTGAAATCCAAGAAAAACACAGATTTAGTTATGTATATGATGAGAAATCTTATCTAATAAGAAAACTCGCATTATATTCAAACAATGTTTCCTCCATGAATATAATGATCCAAGATCCATACATCACTAAAATCTGAGTGGACGACTCGTCATCACCCAGAGTTTAGTAATCTAGGTAAGCAAACCTTTGCTAATTGTACCCAGTACAACTCTTGGTCGTAGATAAGACAATCCATGTCTCATCCACTCTGACGTCTCTGGGCCCAGAACTTCTGATAGCCCAGTCAAGTAAACCAATCTCTTCTGTCTTGCGATCATTGACAGTCGCACTGCGAGTCTATCAATGATCACCTGCCTTGATCAGATCACTGTGGATACCAAGGACTCCAAGACTATCCAACAATGAACCGAGTCTTGACAGTAGACTAGATTGGGCAAGACATCAAGGTCACTTGATGTTTAGTTGAGGAAACTAAACTCTGAAAGGTTAGCAAATCAATCTATTATGTCATGTAACTGTTGATGTCAAGCACCGCAAGTCCATCAACATAATTACCTGCCTTACTCACCTAATTGTGGACACCAAGCTCTTGGCTAGACCATCACACAATGAAACGAGTCTTGACAGTTGACTATATTGAAGCTAAGCTTTGATCAAGCTTTAGGTTGAGTTTGGTTTCTGTACATTCAAGGTTCAATAACCAGAATTTCGAGCACTGTGTCGACCGACGTAGACTCTGTCTGTCGATCGACACCACCAAACAAAACCGGATTTCAATAACCGGTTAATCCAATTAACCTGGTTCATCGAACCGGTCATGTCGATCGACACAACCCGTGTGTGACAGTCGACATAGACCTAAACCGAAGACAGTTTTTGATAATCGGTCCAATCCAATTAAACCGACTTATTAGATCAAACTGATCTTAATCATTCAAATCGGTTTATACTAATTAAGATGATCAGTTCAATCCAATCAAACTGATTTAACCATACGAGATAACCGGTTCAATCCCATTGAACAGATTCATCCTGTCGCACGGCCTGTGTCGATCGATGCACCCAGTGTATTGATCGACACAATGCGATTTCTAGATCGAAACCATCCTCTGATTAGGCGATTTCGCGGTGCATCGATCGACACAAACTTGTGTCGATCGATGCTATGCGAAAACACAATCGCTTTTGTATTTTCGTGCTGCATCGATCGATGTACCCAGTGCATCGATCGATGCTGTTCGAAAACCCTAAATCAGTTTTTGCCGTTTTCGCGCTGCATCGATCGACACACCCAGTGCATCGATCGATGCTGTGCGAAAACACAGTTCTTCGTTTTCGATATAAACAAATCCGAGATTTTAATTACAAAACGAATCCTAGCTAGCATCAATTCAATCAAAGTTCCATTTAATCGAATTCTAGGCTACTGATTCAATCTATTAAAACCCTAAGGCTCTGATACCACTGTTGGGTTCCCTAGGATCCAGGGTCTAGGTGATTGAATCTAAGAACTGACCTCGCGATTACCTGGAGATTGGCAGCGGAAATTGGAGCAGGTAAACGAGATCTATAGCGCCTCAATTGCTGCGCCTCTATCGTAGTACACACGCACACGAGCTGGAATCCGCCGGGATGCTAGTACCGGTGATCGGATCTCCTGGGATTCTCTGCGTGTTTCTCGAGGAAGAGGGTCTGTTTTCAGTCAAGGAAAACTGTCTGCGACGGCTCTCTCACTAGGTCGTGTAACCTGGCCCCTATAAATAGGTCCATGGTTTTTCAAACCGTAACATCAGTTTCGGTATCGACCTTGTGTCGATCGTTGCACCAATGGCATCGATCGACACACCTCTTAACACACGAATTCAATGTGCATCCAATACACATTGATCGGACCATATACCAATGATCAATTCCCTACAGAAGCGTATCCAACTTGCTTAGGTGTGTGACCCTTTAGGTTCACACGATACTAGAAATGAGTTACAACTCATTTGTCATAAGTGGTTTCTAGCAAAACATTATGACTACCCAGTATCACATGAATTGTCCGATCTCGACAATACAACTATCTCTAGAGTGAGTACAACGTGATTTCAGGACATAATCCCAACAAATAATACTCTGTCTTAAGCTCGAAGTCGTCCTTTCAAAAGGAGGAGGAACAATTGCATACCTGTTGGCGTAGAACTCGTCAGGCCTGTTGTAATCAGCTAGTGTCCTACTAGCAGGAGGGTTAACAATCTGTAGCTCAAGCTCAGGGATCACATTTCCTTCATCATCAATTCTCTGTCCCTGAGCATTGTAGGGGTTGTTTTGCGGATCTCTCAGAACACTTTCTACATCCCGAGTCAACACAACAACATTCGGATTCATCATCCTCTCAGATTTGTGAACCTTCCTGGTTGCTTCCGCGAAAGGTGTCAACCGACACTAGGTTGGTGTCGATCGACACTAAGTTCTCTGGCTCGCTGTTTTCCTGCAGAAACAAGAAAAACGCGAAAAGAGGTCAGTAACGAAGAAAATAAAATACTTAGACTAAATTCTAGTACAAAATATATCGGCAAACTCAAAGAGTCCCCGAAAACAGCGCCAAAAACTTGATCGGTCAAGAATTATCCCTATTCTAACTTCAAGGGCACAGATATGCAATCGTAGTATAAAGGGTATCGAATCCCCAAAGACTCTGGTTCACGCGATAGATTGTATGAAATCGAATTAAGCTAAGCTAGACAGCTGGAAAGCAATAAAGAAAGCAAGTAAGCAAACAATGTGTGATCAATCGACGAAGCGCTAGACTTAGGGAAGTTCTTAGGAAATCAGGAACACAGATCAATCAATCAACAGGATTCAAATAACAATGTTATAGAACTAGAATCACAATCATATAACAAACCAACTCTCGCTGCGAATGCTAACTATATCTAGGAACCTAGAAAACCAAATCTCTTTGCGAATTATATAGTTCTAAACATGCATTTAATTCAGGTTCTTTCGTTCACAAATTCCCTAAGCCAAATCTCTTTGCGAATAGGTAATTTGCTCAGCTAGGTTCTTTTCTAATCAATTAACCAACTCTCGCTGTGCTAACCAATCTGATATCAATAATCCAAGTAGCTAGTTTAGATTAAGCGTTAAGAACAACATAGATGAAGAACTAGATGCTTTGAATACTAATTAATCTATCAATCAATAATTCCATGAAATCCCTAAATGAGAATCCCTAAATCTCACCAGAGAACTACTTAGACATGGCAGTCATGACGATAGACATAATCAAAGTAATAATCATATAAATCAATAGAATAGGAACAGGGGTTCAAAATCCTCTCTCTCTCGAGTACAAGATCAGCCCCAAAAATCCCTAATCTCTGTAGAACAAAATGTAGAATAAACTTAGCTTAACAAGTGGCTGTAAAACCTAATTAATAGCTAAAACACATTTTGGGCCTTCTTGTAAATATGGAAAACTTCTGGGTAAATATTGCAAATCTCCAAAAGCTGTATTTTTGACGCGCGGGAATTTCGTCCTTTAGTGGCGTCGGGCGACACTAAGTGCAGACGCACCCAGTGAACTCTGTGAAATCCATGTATGCTGCAAAATCACTCCAAAAGCTCCCAGATTCTCCAGATAAGCTCCAAACGTACCTAAACTTGCAAAAGACTCAAAAGACTCCAAACACAAGGTTAAAGACTCAATATATACATTTATATCATGGTTGAAAACCTGTAAAAACCATGATATATCAACTCCCCCACACTTAGCCTTTGCTTGCCCTAACGCAACAGAGAACCAAAGTATGAAAAAGAGGTTTGAAAACACAGAAACCCATTTTATCTTAGGAACATCGCATTCATATTCACTTAGTAAACCATATGAAAACATCTCTGCAGAGATCAAAACCACAATGTACTTCCCCCACACTTAGAAACTGTCCCAAGTAAACTCCACAATCTAGACAGAGCATCCAAATTCACCACACCAACCTCTGTATATATTTAAGTGCGGACTCACAAAGGGAGTATCGATCAGAGGACACATGGACTCAACCCAGTCAGTACATGACCACCAAACTATCGATTTTTGGTTCCTTTCTTCTCCCTTTCTCCTTTAGCAACTGATTTTTCCCCATTGGGTATCATTTTATTTTTTCTATATATTAGTGCTCTTCCCTTTTTATTCAGGGTGTACTTTGGACATATTTCCATGGATACACAGGAGGTACCACTCCCGTGACCACTTCGAAGCTACTAGCTTATCCGCAGTTTATTTCATTTTACTTTCAAAGGAGGGGAGAAGGGAACCATACTCAAACATGATTATAGGATGTGTCATGCACATCAGAGGAATCCGATCCAGAGATACCAAGCCCATGGGTGAGAAGATTAAGTCAAGATTAGAAGTGAAGTTAGTAGTTGATCCTCTGAATTAATAGCGCAAAACATGTTTTAGCTATTAATTAGGTTTTAATTTCGGGAAGTTCTCAGGAAATCAGGGTATCAGATAACGAACAATCAGGATTCAATCTATTAGCATTCTTGAACTAGAATCACAGAAGTAAAACCAACCAGCTCTCGCTGCGATAATTATCTATGTCTAACAACCTAGCAAGCCAACTCTCGTTGCGAACCTTAGAGTTCTAAACATGTATTAATTCCAAGTTCGCTCGTTCACAATTCCTCTAGACCAAATCTCTTTGTGAATAGATAAATTGCTCATCTAAATCCTTTCTAGCTAATTAACCAACTCTTGTTGTGAAAATCAACATATTATCAGTAATCTAAATGGCTAGTTCAGATTAAGCGTTAAGAACGATTTAGATGAAGAACTAGATGATGAATCCAAATTAATCCATTACTCTAACATCCCTTCAAAACCCTAATGAGAATTCCCTAACCTAACAAGAGATCTACTCAGACATATCAATCATAACAAAAGACATAGTCACAATAGATATCAAATAAAAATCCAAAGAGTAAGAACATGGGTTCGAAATCAAGTCTCTCTCGAGTACAAGACCAGCCCCAAAATCTCCTAATCTCTGATAAAAGAAATATTAGCCTAAACAATGGCTCAAAAACCTAATTAATAGTCTAAAACACGATTTGGGTCATTCTGTAAATATGGGAAACTTATGGGTAAATCTTACAAATCTCCAAAATCTGTATTTTTGACGCGCAGGAATTCGTCCTTTAGTGGTGTCGGGCGACACCAACTTAGTGTCGGGCGACACTAAGTGCAGACGCACCTAGTGAACTCTGTGAAATCCATGTATGCTGCAAAATCACTCCAAAGGCTCCTAGATTCTCCAGATAAGCTCCAAACGTACCTAAACGTGCAAAAGACTCAAAAAGACTCCAAACAAAAGGTTAAAGACATAATATATACATTTATATCATGGTTAAAAACCCGTAAAACCATGATATATCAAAGTAGAGAGACGACTTTCATAGAGATCTGTGTTAGCACTGAAGGTTCTGCAGTTACACTACTCAAGTTTATTTGTAACACAAGTTGACGTGAGTTATTATGTCACAAGGAAGTGGCTGACGTGGCATTGTTGAATGAATCTAAAAAGAGGAAAATAAGCATAAATATTTGGAGATATCAAAGATATGGTAAAAGGAAGATATGGAAATTGAAGATCTTTGGAGAAAAATGAAAGGGTATTAAAAGAAGAAGCATCATAGAAGCTAGGGTACATTCCAAGGGTGCAGGAATAGAAGACAAAGTTAAGATCTCTGTTGGAGGGCACAAGACCTCTTGGTAGCACATGAAATCTGGTGTGAAACACAGTTTGGTTTGAAACTGTGATTATAGATCATGGAGGAATTTAGGATGTTAAACCTAGAGTTTATAGTCCTTGGATCTGTGTTTGGAACGTGTATCTCAATGATAAATATAGATAGATTAGTGTCGAGCTAAGGGGTGTTTTAGTGTCGAACTAATTCCATAGGCAAGGTCTTGTTGTAAGATTGTCTTAAAATCTCTATTGAATAAAGTGAGGATATAGGCACGTTGCCATATCTCATAGAATTGTGTGTTTACTCATATTATCGTTCTTACAATTGGTATCAGAGTGGGACACCTACTCGGGTGAATTTTGCTCGAACACAGGTGGTATCCTGAGAAGAGAATATGGCGACATCTACACAAAACGCTGGTCATAAACCCTTTGATGGAATTTCTAGCAGATCCTAATCCAATTAGGTAATCCTGTTCTGAATTCCAAGCCTAGGATCTAGGGTTCATATTATTGAATCTATCAGATCTCGAGATTACCTGGTAATTAGCAGCGGAAGGTTTGCAGATAATCGAGATCTTAAAGCGCCTCAAGTGCTGCGCCTCTACTGGTATCCACACGCACACAAACTGAACAGAAGGGATGCTAGTGCCTTTAGAGATCAGATCTCTCAAGAGGTTTCTGTTTCTTTTCTGGTTGCTGTGAATTAGGTTGAACTCGGGTTTAGGTCGACCATATATCTTATATATGTCGACTTAAACCACAACAGAATTAACCAACGATTAAACCGAATTAATTTGGTAATCCGCGAGTTGTGTCGACCGACACACTTAGTGCGTCGATCGACACTGCCCAGAAAAGTTGGTATTGAATGCATATCAAATATGCATTCACCCGATCATTACATTAATGATCAATCTCACATACAATGTCCAGTTTGCTTAGGTGTGTGACCCTGTAGGATCATATAACACTAGCAATGAGTTCTTAACTCATTGATCATAAGTGGCTTCTAGCAAAGCAATACGACTTCCCAGTGTCATATGATTGTCTCATCTCGACAATATGACTTTCACTCAAGAGCAAGTACAATAGATTTCAGGACATTCCCAACAATCTCCCACTTATACTGGAATCATCTATTCCTATAATCCATTGTCTCTATATCTCGATCTGGCATAAGGCAAGATCCGTGTCATCCTTATTAAGCCAAAATCATGTTCACCGAACTCCGATTTATACTGACAAGACAAACGACTGACAATCACCTCGTTTGAGTGTGGCCACACATTTCTCAGTATCAAATCTTCGATGGGCCCTGAGATATTTATCTCCTGTTATATAGGAGGGACAAATCCCATCTTGTTCCATCCCTGTTTCTTCACACACTTCATGATACGCCCAATCAATGTATTTATAGTCACCAGTTACGGCTGATGTTTGACAAGGTTAAAGCGGACCAATTCATATGTAAGAAAACATGATGAACTCAGGTCTAAGGACTATACTCTATAGTCGAAATGAAAACTCTCATGACACTTATATAACTATCCCGTAGAGTTCTCATCAGTGGGTCATGTCCGATCATGTGTTCTCTAACACATATCTATGTGATTGACTTTAATACTCTTATTAATGACTCCATGAAACTTAGTCATCAGTCACCTCACATACTGGTCTCACGCGGTTGTTAATGTCCCACTTTAACAACCTTGACCAGGGACCAACATAATTTATGTCATTTATCACTTATAGGGTTTCATGATCAAGTCACATACTTTATGACATATAAAGTGTCATAAATTACTTTGGGACTATTATTTAATAACCATTATTAAATAATACAGATGTCAGATTTCAATAACATAATCAAATTATGTTTTTACGAACATCATATCATAACTGAAATCAACAACAACTCCCACTAAAATTAAGATCACATCTTAAGACATCTAATGCCTTTAGCAGTAGTCTGACCCTCATTCGCTCTTGCTCAGCGTGTGTCCAAGGACACTGCGTCTTGCTAAGAGTAATACCAAGAGTCATTTGCACGAAGCCCTTCTTGGAATCCTGCACACTGGACCTGTGTAAGGCCTTATCACCATAAGTATCTTGACACAATCCAATTAGCTTATCCAATCTATCTCTATAGATTCTTATTCCAAGAATGTATACGGTTTCTCCCATAATTTTATCGAAAAACAACTTTCGAGTCAAGTCTTAACAGACTGAAACAATGGAACTTCATTTCCGAGAAGTAGTATGTTATCAACATACAATACTAGAAATGCAACTGCGCTCCCACTAGTCCTCTTGTAAACACACGGTTCCTCTTCATTCCTGACGAAGTCAAACCTTTTGACTGCTTCATCAAAACGAAGATTCCAACTCCTAGATGCTTGCTTCAATCCATAAATGGATCGGCGAAGCTTGCATATCTTCCTAGCTGCATTAGGATCAATGAAAACTTCATGTTGTGTCATGTACACGTCCTTTTCCAGAATTCCATTAAGGAAAACTGTTTTCACATCCATCTGCCAGATCTCACAACCATTATGAGTGGCGGTTGCTAGGAGAATCCGAATGGACTTTAAGCATGTTGACTAGGGAATAGGTTTCTTCATAGTCAACACCATGAATTTGCTTGAAACCTTTTCCACCAATCCAGCTTTGGATATCCGAATATAACCATCCATGTCAACTTTTCTTCTTGAAAATCCATTTACTCACAATGGTTTCTACACCATTGGGTAAATCAACCCAAGTCATACTTGGTTCTGTGACATGGATCCCATTTCGGATTCAGCGGCTTTCAGCCACTTACGGAGTCAAGGCCCATCATTGCTTCTTCAAAATTCGCAGGCCGTCACTTTCAATGATCAATGGATCACGGCAATTGGTTACGAGAAATCCACATTTCTCGGGTTCGTGACGGATCCTTTCGGATCTGCGAGCTTCAGTTTTTCTATAAAAGTCGCGCACACATATCTCATATGTATACTTTTACCACGACCTAATTAACCAAGATTTAAACCGTAGTTAATCAAGTCATAAACCAAAATATTTTGGTTCGCGATCTGTGTCGATCGATACAACTTTTGCGTCGATCGACACTTCTTCAGAAACTCGCATTTGAATGTATATCGAATATACATTCACCAGATCCTTGCAAACCTCAGGCACCACAGTTGCAGGTTCTACAACTCTTTGTAGATCCAACTGCTGCTCTTCCTCATCAGGTTGAGCAGTCTCCTGTGACTTTCGAATTTCTTCGAGTTGTACTTTTACTCCCACTGTTCTTCTTGGAAAGAAAGTCTTTCTTAAGAAAACATAGTTCTGAGCAACAAAAAATTTGTACTCGAACTGGTTGTAAAACTAACATGCCTTGGTTTTGTTTGGACAACCAATGAAGTAGCACTTATCAGATTTGGGTGTGAGCTTATCAGAGATTAAACGTTTTATATAAGTCTCGCAACCCCAAATCTTCATGAAAGACAAATCAGGAACATTAACAGTCCACATCTCATGTGGTGTTTCTATAACTGATTTTGATGGAAACTTATTTAGTGTAAACGCAGACGTTTCTAGAGCGTATTCTTAGAAGGATAATGGAAGATCTAAGTGACTCATCATTGATCGAACCATATCTAATAAAGTCCGATTCAGGAGGAGTGAATTGTGAAACACTTTCACAATCTCACAGATGATCACTAAATTCTTGACTTAAGTATTTACCTCCATGATCTCATCGTAGAGTTTTAATACCTTTGCCAAATTGATTATGTACTTCATTTTGGAACTCTTTGAACCTTTCAAAGATCCTGTCTTATGTCTTATAAATAAGACATAACCGTACCTACTGAAAATATCAGTAAAGGTAATGAAGTACTGAAATTTTCCTCTAGAACTAGTGCTCATCAGCCCATATGCATCCGTATGTATAAAGCCCAATAAGCCTCTGGCCCTTTCATTTTGTTCGTTCGCAACCTGTATCGACCGACGCACCGTTTGTGTCGATCGACACTACCTTTTTTCGAAAGGGGCCTTTGTCATTTTATTCAATAAACAATATTCAATTTACTCATTATGATTCATAATCAGATGAGCCCAAAAGTCCATCACTATGGAGCTTCTGAATCTATTTCTCATTTATGTGGCCCAAAACGACAATGCCAGAGAGAAGTTTGATTCGTATCATTTGACTTGAATCTCTTGGTATTAATGTTATAGTTAGGCACATTCTGGTTTAGAACACAAAGTCCATTCTCTAATGGATTGCTACTATAAAATATATCATTGTAATCAAATGAATAACACTTATTCTTAATTTGAAAACTGATATCCTTCCATATCCAAACAAGGAATAGAAATAATCTTTCTGCTCATAGCAGGTACATAGTAGCAGTTTTAAGTTCAAAACATGCCATGAAAGAAAACAAATGAAATACTCCTACGGCTAATGCAGCAACTCTTGCTCCATTTCCCACGCATAGATCCACTTGTGCTTTCTCCATAGTCCTACTTTTGCTCAGGCCCTGCACATTTTCACAAAATATGAGTACCACAGCTGGTATCAAATACCCAATAAGTAGGACTATAAGAAGTAACATTTACTTCTATAACATAATACCTGAAGAAGAAGTCTCGTACGTCTTCTTCAGCTTCTCATAGTCTTCCAAGAATTTATTGCAGTTTCTTTTCAAATGCCCATAACCATTACAATAACGGCACTTAACATCTTCAGAAGGACTGGTTTTAACCTTAGGAGCATGGCCAAACTCGCTTGGATTCACAATCGAGCTCGTCTTGCCATCACCTTTGTTCTTACCAAGTTTCTTAAACTTTTTACCCTTTTGTACCATAAGGACATTTGGGGTGTCCTTCTTGATGTTAGGTTCAGCAGTCTTAAGTATCCCATGCAATTCAGTCAACGTCTTCGTCAAGTTGTTCATGTTGTAGTTCATAACAAATTGATCATAGCTTGACGGCAGTGACTGCAGAATGATGTCAGTAGCCAACTCTTGGCTAATGGGACAATCCAGTTTCCCCAGGTTATCAATATAACCCATCATCTTAATGACATGAGGACTAACTGGTTCACCCTTTGGTAGCTTGCACTCAATCAGAGATCTAACCGTCTGGTATCTCTGAGTTTGTGCCTGCTCCTGAAACATACTTTTCAGGCCAGTGATCATCTCTATTGGCGACTCCACGTACTCATATTGCTTCTGCAATTCCGAGTTCATGGTAGCCAACATGAGACAACTCACATCCACCGCATCATTAGAATGCTTATCCCAAGCATCCTTATATGACTGCCAGGAATTGGCTCGGTACTTCTTGGGGAGAACTTTCTCAAGGACATAGTCCTTTTTCTCCTGTTTGAGAACAATTCTCAAGTTCCGATACCATTCGAGAAAATTCGATCCATTTAACTTGTCCTTCTCAAGGACGGATCGCAGGGAGAAAGAGTTATTATGAGTGTTAGTCATAGCTGAGAACAAAGAAAGGAAAAAGGTTTAGTTATGATGTTCAAGAAATGAGAAGTCTTAACTTTTAAGAAAACTCGCATTATATTCAAACATTGTTTCCTCAGATGAATATAATGATCCAAGACCCATATTTCACTAAACTTGAGTGAGCCACTGGCTATCACCCAAATTTAGCTATCTAGGTAAGCAACAACTTTGCTAGTTATATCCAATATAACTCTTGGTTGTGGATCGATATCCCATGCCCAATCCACCTGATGTCTCTGAGCCCAAAACGATTTTGATGGCCCAGTCAAGTAAACCAATCTCTTCAGTCATGTAATTGTTGATGTCATGCACTGCAAGCCCATCAACACGATTACCTCCTGCCTTACTCATGTAATTGTGGACATCTCGCACTGCAAGTCTATCGCACAATGAAACGAGTCTTGACAGTTGACAAGATTGGAAAGACATCAAGTGTCACTTGATATTTGATTGAGGAACATAACTATTTAAAACGTTCAGTTTTATTATGTTTTAATTCTTCTAATTAAATGATTTGTCTTGGTTTGGTTCTGTGGTTTCAGGTTCCATAACCTAAACCATCGAATCTGGTGTCGACCGACACTACTATAGTGTCGATCGATGCAGAATAACCAAAAGCAATCCGCGATAACCGATCAATCCAATTGCAATTAAACCATTCACAGTGTTCCACCTTTATTAACCAAGATCGATAACCGGTCCAATCTAATTGAAACAATTCATCAATCTCGCGAGGTTTGTGTCGATCGACACTAGGCGAAACAAATTTTATTCGGGTTATCCTTCTGTGTCGACCGATACCGGATTGGTGTCGATCGACACATGGCGATAAGCCCTAATCGTTTTTCAAGCCAAAAAACTAAAACTAGATTTTCATGAAAACGAATTTTAGCATGCCTGTATCAACTATACAGAGATTCAGATTCAACTAATCTAATCAACATGCTACTGATTCAATGGAACCCTAAGGCTCTGATACCACTGATGGAATTTCTAGCAGATCCTAATCCAATTAGGCAATCCTGTTCTGAATTCCAAGCCTAGGATCTAGGGTTCATATTATTGAATCTATCAGATCTCGAGATTACCTGGTAATTAGCAGCGGAAGGTTTGCAGATAATCGAGATCTTAAAGCGCCTCAAGTGCTGCGCCTCTACTGGCATCCACACGCACACAAACTGAACAGAAGGGATGCTAGTGCCTTTAGAGATCAGATCTCTCAAGAGGTTTCTGTTTCTTTTCTGGTGGCTGTGAATTAGGTTGAACTCGAGTTTAGGTCGACCATATATCTTATATATGTCGACTTAAACCACAACAGAATTAACCAACGATTAAACCGAATTAATTTGGTAATCCGCGAGTTGTGTCGACCGACACACTCTTTGTGTCGATCGACACGGTCGATCTGTGTCGACCGACACACTTAGTGTGTCGATCGACACTGCCCAGAAAAGTTGGTATTGAATGCATATCAAATATGCATTCACCCGATCATTACATTAATGATCAACCTCACATACAATGTCCAGTTTGCTTAGGTGTGTGACCCTGTAGGATCATATAACACTAGCAATGAGTTCTTAACTCATTGATCATAAGTGGCTTCTAGCAAAGCAATACGACTTCCCAGTGTCATATGATTGTCTCATCTCGACAATACGACTTTCACTCAAGAGCAAGTACAATAGATTTCAGGACATTCCCAACACCCTTGCTGTTAGATGATGTAAATTACAGACATTGGAAAGTAAGAATGAGGGTGAATTTGCGCGGCAATGATGAAGATGTTTGGAAGGCTGTTCAGTGTGGTTGGGAAGAGCCATGTGTAACGACAGAAGATGGTATAGAGATAGTTAAATCCAGCACCAAGTGGACTGCAACAGAGAAAAAGCTTTCAAAATTTAATGTCAAGGCGTTGGATACAATTTTCAATTCAGTGGATGATAAGAAATTCGAATTGATATAAAGGTGTGACTCAGCTAAGGAGGCATGAGATATATTGCAAAATGTTTATGAGGGTACAACCAGTGTTAGGAGAACAAGGTTGGATTTGTTGGCATCACAATTTGAAAACATACGGATGAATGATGATGAGAAGATAGCAGATTTCTGTGCTAAGCTCAGCTCCATAGCTAATGAAGCACATGTTTTGGGTAAAGCTTACAAAGATGCAAAATTAGTGAAGAAATTGGTGCGTTGCTTACCTGCTAAATTTGCATCAGAAAAAGTTGTGATAAAAATGGCGATGAATACTGATGAACTTAAGTTTGCTGAAGAAGTATGGATGCTAAAAGCTCAAGAGATGGAGATGGAATCTAAGCTTCCCAAACATGTGGAGGATTGTGCAGTTACAGCTGATGAAGACAACCAAAAATGTCTGAAACTTGAAGAAGTTGTTCGCTTGATGATCTTGAAGCTTGAAGAAAACATGGATCTTATGCATAAGACGTCCAAAGATAGATTACCAAAGAAGGAAGAAGGTCATAAAAGATATGAAGTTAAGTGTTATGCATGTCATGGTTCTGGACATGTCAAATATGAACGCCCTTCATTGAAGAGGAAAGAAATAAATTGTAATGGATGTAATGGTTATGGTCACACAAAAGCAAACTGTGTAACCACACGAAAAAAAGAAGATGCAGATGGCTAGAAGTCACAATGATACGCCAGATATAGATGAAGGCGCTCTTAGTTTGGTGGCTTTGAATGGAGTTGTGGAGGCTGAAAAAGAAAATGAAAAATCTAAAACTGGACAGACGTGTGTCACACACACAAATTCTGATGCGTCAGATAGTGATTCAGAAAGTGATCAAGAGGTGGATGTTATAGCTGAACTAAAAATCCTTTATGAGAGTTGGGTTCAGTTGAGCAATGACAACCTTCAACTGATCAAGGACAATAGGAAGTTGGAAGATGAAGTCATTAGAATGCAGAAATCTCCTTTGTCGGAACAGGAGGGGAAAAAGGACTTATGAGGATGCTGAATGAGAATAGAAAGCAAATTCGTCTGATCAACAATGGATCTGAAAAGGTAGATTAAATTCTTGATATGGGAAGAACATGAAACACAAAGCTTGGTCTTGGATATAATGGAGGTACAATTCACACAAAAATATTATTTGTGTCAGGGAATGTGTCACACAGTATTGGAGCAGAGAATGAAATCACAACTTTAAGAGCTGAGGATGTTTCAAACGTCCAAGGAGACACCCCACAAGCTGTTAAAGAGAAGACAAGTATTGGGAGTGTGTATGGTAGGAGTCATTCAGATCCAAAATCAAAATCTATCCAGTTGTACAAGTTCAAATCTGTTAAAACAAATAAAATAGAAGATAGAAATCAGAACTCAAGAGCGCATAAGTGTGGCAGTACCATGAAGACTAATTCAACAAGGATGGATACCAAAAAGTCCAAACAATGCATAAGCATATGGAAACCTAAGGTGTGTTTCTATTGTGGTAAATCTGGGCATATCAAAGGTCACTGCTACAAGTATCTTGAAGGAGTTCATCAAGCTTGGAGACACCATGTTCGTGATACAAATACTATGAAGTGCGGAAGAAAGTGGATGGAGAATTAAATCCTTATCAAAGTATCAAGCATAGTTCAACATTGTGCAAGTGTGAGTGTGTAAAACACAAAGGAATTGATAAAAAAATGCTTGAGAAAACGAGTTATGAAGACTCAAATCGATGGAGAAATCAGAGGAGGAAGAGTTGTTGAGCAAGATGAATGGCTCTCTAGGTGTGACAAAATTCAGTGCTTGATTTAGTATTTTGGGATTTCTGCATATTAACCCTTCACCTGGTCAACTTTTTCATATTAACCCTTCACATGTTTTCTATGCCGGTCAACCCTCATACCTTGGGTCAAACCGCAATATAACCCCTCCGTGTAGTGATGACGTGGCTCCGTCAGTATTTTTAACAGAAGCTTATACTGCGTCGTTTTGATACAGACTAAAACAACATGTTTTCTTTAAAAATTACAGTTTTATGCAGTTAAACAGCACGTAGTTGATGCCAAAAAAAAAACAGCACGTAGTTTGCTCCAACTCTTCTCCTTCGTCTGATTCAAGAACAAAAACTACCATAAAATGAAATTTCAAAAAGATGATGGAAAGGAAATGACCTGAAAGACAGAGAGAGCGATGAACTGCTCGAGCTTTAGGGTGAGCTGATGCCAGAGCTTCTTCTGGTACAGATCTGCGAGCGAATTGTACCACTCGCCAAGCTCTGGGTGCACATTTTTCTGCGATTCAAGGTATTGTAGAGCAGCCATGGCAGATTTTCCTCCTCGGAAGAAGAAGACAAAGCTTCGAATAAATATAAATACTGATGCGAATTGACAATTTAGGGCTTTAAAAACTTTTGTTTACAACCAACTATTACTTATTCATAAAGAATCAAAGAACACAAACACATCTTTGTGCTTACTCTTTTGAAGTTCCAAAATTAAAGAAGAAATCGAGTTGAATGCTATATTCGTGGATCTTTCTGTGTGCTATTATTACCAAAAAATGAAAGAAAGAATTTGGAAGAATCATAGTTGTTTCTTGTCTCCGGACAACGAATGCAACTGGAATCTCTCAACATTCTTCATTTGGGACACTGAAATTTAATTTCGTATGTCAGAACACAGTTCACAAATTTGAATACTTTTCAGGAAAAAATAACAGACTGTGTCACATTCTCCAAAACCGGACTGCAATATCTTTCACTTATTAAACAGCTTAATCAACGCTTCAGGCGCAGAACAAGAATTTTCTTTTCTTAGACTTACGATGTTACTGCAGGGTCCATAATCAAGGGATGTGAAACAAGAACAGCCTCCAAAACTACCATAAAATCATATACGTAGTTTCCATCATCAAATCCAGAAACAAAAAATGAAATTTAACAATTTAGATTCAAGGTAGATTGAACAAAATTGGAATGGAACTAACGATAGTATTGAAAAATTTACCCTTTGTGGTGGATAATTATTATCTTCGCGAGCTTTATCTCTTCCATCCATCACCCAACTGAAAACGAAACCCATGATGTATAAACAGAGCAGAGAAGAATCTAACAGAGATTCAAATTAGAAAATTTTGTTTTTTTCAGGAGGAGAAGATTCTATGATTCTTGTGGGTTGAATCAGACGAAGGAGAAGAGTTGGAGCAAACTACGTGCTGTTTTTTTTTGGCATCAACTACGTGCTGTCTAACTGTAATTTTGGCATCAACTACGTGTTGTTTAACTGTAATTTTTAAAGAAAACATGTTGTTTTAGTCTGTATCAAAACGACACAGTATAAGCTTCTGTTAAAAATACTGACGGAGCCACGTCATCACTACACGGAGGGGTTATATTGCGGTTTGACCCAAGGTATGAGGGTTGACCGGCATAGAAAACATGTGAAGGGTTGATATGAAAAAGTTGACCAGGTGAAGGGTTAATATGCAGAAATCCCTAGTATTTTCACAGAGTTGTGTCACTCAAGCAGGGGGAGATTGAAAGGTTGATGATGCTTGATTCAGGGGGAGTTTTGGAATGATATGTTGATGGTGTATGTGATTTACGTGGTGAGTAATAGCTAGTTGGCTTGAGTTGAAAAACTTAGTGAAAAAGGGGGAGATTGTTTGCACTGAAGGTTCTGCAGTTACACTACTCAAGTTTATGTGTAACACAAGTTGACGTGAGTTATTATGTCACAAGGAAGTGGCTGACGTGACATTGGTGAATGAATCTAAAAAGAGGAAAATAAGACTAAAGATTTGGAGATATCAAAGATATGGAAAAATGAAGATTTGGAAATATCCAAGATATGGAAATTGAAGATCTTTGGAGAAAAACGAAAGGATATTAAAAGAGGAAGCATCATAGAGGTTAGGGTACGTCTCCAAGGATGCAGGAACAGAAGACAAAGTTAAGATCTATGTTGGAGGGCACAAGATCTCTCGGTAGCACACGAAATCCGATGTGTAACATAGTTTGGTTTGAAACTGTGATTATAGATCAAAGAGGAATTTAGGAAGTTAAACCTAAAGTTTCTAGTTCTTGGATCTGTGTTTGGAACGTGTATCTCATTGATAAATAGAGATAGATTGGTGTCGAACTAAAGGGTGTCTTAGTGTCGAATAATTCCATTAGACATGGTCTTGTTGTAAAATTGTATTAAAATCTCTATTGAATAAAGTGAGGATATAAACACATTAGCATATTTCATAGAATTGTGTGTTTGCTCATATTCTCATTCTTACAATCTCTCTCTCTATCTATCTGACATCAATGGCAATCCCTTCCTGCTTCTTCAATGTCCCGACTCCAAACACATTTTGGTTACACATTTTGTTGCACTACCAATTTTTTTTATTATACTACCATTTTGGTTACCATTTTTTGTTATATTACAATTGGTTATACCTTTTGTTATAGTACCATTTTTTTTTGCAACTTTGTTTATATTCTTTAGTTTTCAACAATAATGGTATATAAAATTTTATTTAAAAAAATGTCCCTTATACGGGGCTTAATACTAGTTTAAAATATAATATATAAATATAAGTCAACAATTAGAAATAAAATATAAAATATAAATAAAAAAAAATAAATTTCGCGCACGGATAATCCTAGGCTGTAACTGATTTTCAGTTTTATGAATAAAATAAATAATATGAATTAGAAAAAATGGAATAAAAATAAATGAAATAGTGGTAGTTAAGAAATTAAAATGAATGAAATAAATATTTGTAGAGAAATTTTTGAATAACATAAATGGTAGTTGTTTAAATAAATAGAATAGAGTGTAAAAAATATTTAAATTAATAATATTATTATGTAAATATAAAAAATGTTAGAATCTGGTTAATTTTATTCCATTTCCTTCCATTTACGAAAGTTTTGGAATGTCTTTTAACTTCGCTCACAATTTTTTCCACATATCCTATTGAAATAAATATATTTATCTTTCATTCCATTTAAATGGTTACATTAATATCTATGAATAACTCATCCCATATCATTTCATTCCATAAAAAGTGTATTGAGCAGCCTAGTGGTAACTAAAACATGAAAACTCTTCTTAATCATTTCCATTTCTAGTTAAATATATGCGAGATTGTCCAATATTTACGTTTTCGGAAAGAAATGTGACAAGGCCAGCAAATACTTTTCTTTGGGCTATGGTCTTATCATATAATATTCATGGGTAAACTTAAAAGACCAAAAAATTATGAAATCGGTCGTAATCCAGAACCTTCCACTATTTCGAATTACAACTGCATCTCGTATTAGATCTTCGCTTCTCTACACAAATCATCCTCGACTCTCTCTCTCCACGCGTTGTTCCAGAGATCCCTCCACCGCTACCGGAGCCACCTTTATTCGCCGCGGGAAAGCGGCGGAGGAGAGACGTATACGCGCTTCTCTGATCTCTGCTAGGACGGTAATGGCGCCGGCCATCGAATTCGATCAATTTATTCTTGGAACATTTTTGGCTTCGCTGTTCGCGTTTGTGCTTCTATACGTTTTGCGTCGGAATAGTCGTAACGATGATGCGAATTTAAACCGGAGTAAGAAGAATCGTGGGCTCGTCGTCGTTTCTCAGAACGAAGTCGTATCGAGGAATCCTGCGAATGAGGATGATAATTTCGGCATCGATGTCATCATCGTCGGAGCTGGTGTTGCCGGTGCCGCTCTTGCTCATACTCTCGGCAAGGCAAGTCTCTCAATCAATTTTTACTTGCTTATCTCCTTTAAAATTCATGTTCTTCTGATTTTACTTTCTATTTCTGGAAATTTTCTAAAACGCTTTTGCTTTTAAAACACAAATGTGATTGGATTTATCTGATTCTTAGCTGTTCAAATTTATAAATTCATGTTAATAGAAACTGGTAAACCCCTAAGAAACAATAGCCTTATTAGATTATATTTTAATTCGGATCAACAAAATTGTGTGTATTGTTATTCTTGGTCATTGCTTCAAATGTGTGTGCTTGAACAAGTTAAAGAAAACCCCTTTTTGTTTTTGTTTTTTTGGGTGTGTGTTCAAGACGTAAGTTCTTGTTTGCCTATTGGCCTTTGTTGTATGTTTACAGGAAGGGCGACGAGTTCACGTTATAGAAAGAGACTTGTCTGAGCAAGACAGAATCGTTGGTGAATTGCTTCAACCTGGTGGTTACTTGAAGTTAATTGAGCTCGGCCTTGAGGGTAGATCCATGAACTTGACTGTTATATAACTGCATACTTCGGTCGATTTTTGGTAGTTATGTTAATAGTTTCGTTGTGTAGATTGTGTGAACGAGATAGATGCTCAACGAGTTCTTGGTTATGCTCTCTTCAAACATGGAAAGCATACTAAACTTTCTTACCCCTTAGAAACGTTTGATTCGGATGTTGCCGGGAGAAGCTTCCACAATGGGAGATTTGTGCAGAGAATGCGAGAAAAAGCAGCTACTCTTTCAAAGTAACCATTTTGATTTTGTTATTCAAATTTAGCTGTTGCATTTACGTTTCTTCTTATTCTAATACTCTGTTTGTGATTTCAGTGTACGATTAGAGGAAGGAACAGTAACGTCGTTGCTTGAAGAAAACGGGACAGTCAAAGGGGTTCAATACAAGACGAAAGAGGGCAATGAGCTTAGATTATATGCCCCTCTCACAATTGTATGTGATGGTTGTTTCTCCAACTTGCGTCGCTCTCTCTGCAAACCTAAGGTAGTCTCCTAGATGAGTCACTAAAGTTATTTTCAGATAAAGATTTTGATAGTCTCTGTTTTTGTTTGTGGAACTTACTCAATTTGATATCCAATCAGGTGGATGTGCCCTCTACTTTTGTGGGTCTTGTTTTGGAGAATTGTGAACTCCCATTTGCAAATCACGGGCATGTTGTTCTTGGTGACCCATCACCCATCTTATTATATCCCATCAGCAGTTCAGAAGTCCGTTGCTTAGTCGATGTACCGGGTCAAAAACTTCCTCCCATAGCAAATGGTGAAATGGCAAAGTATCTGAAAACACATGTTGCGCCTCAAGTACCACCTGAGATTCGAGAAGCGTTTATTGCCGCGGTTGAAAAGGGTAATATCAGAACCATGCCAAACCGTAGCATGCCGGCTGATCCGATTCGTACTCCTGGAGCTCTTCTTCTGGGTGATGCATTCAACATGCGACATCCTTTAACCGGTGGTGGGATGACCGTCGCATTGGCGGATATTGTTGTACTCCGTGATCTTCTAAGGCCTATTCACAGCCTTAATGACAAAGAAGCACTGACTAAGTATATCGAATCCTTTTACACACTACGAAAAGTAAGCACCTTTAGATCAAGTGAATGGTTCCCATGTGCTGTTGATTAAGGTTTTAACGGTGTTGTGTGTGGCCCTTTTGCAGCCTGTAGCGTCCACCATTAATACACTGGCTGGTGCGTTGTACAAGGTCTTTTTAGCATCTTCCGATGAAGCAGAAACGGAAATGCGTGAAGCTTGCTTCGATTATCTTAGCCTTGGAGGTGTTTGCTCATCTGGTCCGGTTGCATTACTCTCTGGTTTAAACCCTCGTCCTCTAAGTTTAGTTCTCCACTTCTTTGCTGTGGCTGTCTACGCTGTTGGTCGTTTAATGATACCATTTCCTTCGATTAAAAGCTTTTGGCTTGGAGCTAGGATAATCTCGGTGAGTGGAATTTTCTCAAACTGAATTGCTTCTACCATACTGTAACATGTGCAAAAAAAAAAAAAACATTTTTGATCTTGGATATTTCTCTTGCACAGAGTGCTTCGGGCATCATCTTCCCCATAATTAAAGCAGAGGGAGTTAGGCCAATGTTCTTCCCTCGTACCATTGCTGCCATGTACCGCCCTCCTCCTCAATGATTCATCAGGATCTACATGTATTGAATGATCAAATCTATTCAGGCAAATGTTATAACTTTTAACCCTATATTTTTTGTTGTTTAATGATCAAAGCTATTGTGGGTGTTTAGGCAACGTAGCTCTTGAACAAGTGTAACATAGAATATATGATTGGGAGCAAAGTGAACTAATAAGATAAAGTAAACCTGATTCTGTTGTATATTTTGAATATCCGTAACATCCTGTTGGACTTTGTAGCGAATCCAAACATAGCTTTGGTGTCTGTCTCTAAGCTTCAGTCTCATCATATATCTCGTGCGATAAAATGCGGAATAAAAACCAGTAAAGTATCGGATTCCTCTGGTATCTGTAAAAGTTCTTTGATGATTCAAGAAACCTTCAGTTGGTTGTGACCCTTTTGAATCTCAATCCTAGAGAAAGTCTCATGAACTTTGGATTGCTTTAGATATAGTAGTGAAGTACTTAATTACCTCGAGATCAAGTGGATCATATGAGGAAATTAAGAATAGCAGTTTTCGGTATCGAGGTACATCGCGCACCAAGTTCGAATGGGTTTACTAGAGACTTATGATATGCTAGAATGGAGTTTTTTTTTTTTTTTTGAGGAAACAATGAAGCACATTAGATTTCAAAAGTGGATTTGGATTAATTGGATTATGTAATGTGATGACAACAGTTAGCTTCTCAGTTTTGGTTAATGGTTCGGCTAGTGGATTTACCAAACCCAAGAAAGAAATCTTCAATGGAAATCCTCTATCACCATATAGTTTATACATTGTGCAGAGGTCTTAATCTCATCTGATAAATAGAGAAATGGATGGATAATGCAACATGAAAATGGAGCATGTACGAATTTGGAATATATATTAGTGCTAATTGTGGAATTTATACAAGGTTATCAATCAGTGCATTGTGGAATATACATATAGTGCAAATTAGGACTGGGCAAAATACCAGGAACCGAAGTACCGAACCGATCCGAACCGAAAAAAGGAACCGTACCCGAACCGATAAAATACTCGAACGGATCTTAAATTCCTATATCCGAAGAACCAAACCCGAACCCAAAGCAAACCGAGAACCGAATGGGTACCTAAAATATCCGAATTATAATTATATATCCAAAAATTAATTATATTTAGACTTAATATTGTAAATAGCAAAGTTATCCAAAATTAAAATTATAAATTCAAATATATTGATTATTTTAGACCAAAATAATTAAATTACCTAAAATAAACAAAATATATGAAAGTTCTTGTTATAATTGTCAAAATTTGGCAAATTTCTATTCAATGTAACTAATTTTTAATTTTGTTTTATGGTTTTTCGGGTACCCGAAACCGAAACAAACCAGAATGGAACTGAACCGAACCCGAACCAAAATTCTAAAATACCCGAATGGGTCCTATATACCTAGAACCGAAAACTCGAAAATCCAAAAATCCGAAAGACCCGAACCGAACCCGAGTGAGTACCCTAACGTCCATACCTAGTACAAATTGTGGAACTTATTGAAAGTTATATTCAATATATATTCATGGGTAACATTGAACGATTTACAAGACACAAACGCGCCTCTAAGGACGTTGATGGCGCTGGCGATTCAATTCGTTGAAGGAACGTTTTTGGCTTCTCTATTCGCGTTTGTGCTTCTTTACGTTTTGCGTCATAGTGGTAATAGTAATAATGATGCGAACATAAAACATGGGATCGTCATCGTTGCTCAGGACGGCGTAGTATCGAGGAATCTTTTGGCGGAGGATGATTCCAGCATCAATGTCATCATCGTCGGAGCTGGTGTTGCTGGTGCTGCTCTTGCTCATACTCTCGGCAAGGTAAGGCTCTTTAAACCATTGGTGATGAATGGTATACTGATAACTAGGATTTTGAAATCCTTTTGAGGTACCAATTCCTCAAGCTTATCGATGTAGCTTTGAGGTATCGAACCTTTTTGGGACGGATAAAACCAATACGCACACACTAAACCTCCAGAGTCAAATCAATTCAATTAAGACTTTTTTCTAACAATCCTAACGAATTCAAATCAAATAGAAGTAAACAAAAACAATTAAACAAACGATTCAATCAATGACAAGAATAAGGCCCAAGGGTTAAGGTCAACGGATAGGTGACTCGGGATGATCAAGGAATCCTAATTCAAACTTCTAAAAGCTAATCCCCTAGCAAGGAACACACCAAGTAAATCAGTTTAATCTCTTAATACCAATTCTTCACTTAGTCTTAATTCAAGAACAAATCATCATTTGTGAATTAAAATCAAACGAGCATTCAAACAGGTTCCAATCAGCAAATAATCACTCTAGACATACATTTTCATGTGCTAGAATGTGAAAGTCCTAACAAAGCTAGATACTGGAATTTCATCGAACATGTTGTGAACAAGAAATTCTAAACATCCTAACCAATGTGATCAAAATTAATTAGGCATTAAGCACACTTTGCTAGATGAGATTTTAAACAATTAACCACTAGAAATCCATTGAACACCCCAAATCAACCTAAACCTACCTAACCCATAAGCATATGGAGAACTACTCACTAATCATAACTAGATCAACAAAACTCATAGGAATAGAGTTGATCATGGAGATTGGTGAGGGATTGAGAGATTTGTAGAAGGAATAACAAAGAAAATACTAGATTAATCTCAAGAATCAAATTTGTTCTTACAAAAGAGTTTAGAACATCAAAAACAGCTTAAGAAACAAATAGAAATAGGTTTTTGGCTTAAATAGTCATTAGGGTGCGAGCTGGGTCAACCCGGAACAAACCGGGTGTTGACCCGGATCCAAGTGAAAATCTGGGGACGGTATCGGTTGGCTGGACCGATACGCCAACCGATATCAACTCTCGGTTTTTTCCTAGATGGAAGCGTATCGGTCCACCTGAACGATATGTAACCCGATATGGAATCCCGAAAATTAATCCGAGAGTCCATATCGGTCGGATGGACCGATACTCAAACCGATACGGTTCTCTGGGACTTTGACGAAGAGTTGTATCGGCCCGCCTGGCCGATACTCAGGCCGATATGAGCTTCTGCTGGCTCTCCCTTGGTCTTCTGAGCTCAAGACTCCACTTCCAAGCTCACCAATGCTCCTAGACACCTCCATTCACCTGTAAAATACAAGAAACACTCCAAATCCAAGCCTAGAATGCCTACTCCTAGTCCTAAACAACTCTAGACTCTAGATGCGACAATGACTCGACAAAATGGTAAGAATGATGGAGAAAAGAAGTCAAAACAAGAACTATATACAAGTCTAAATGCATGAAAATGTATGAATATCATATACCACTTGTTCACGTTTTGAAAACATGATTCCGTTATTTTTTACCATCTGTAACATTCATAACTCTTTTACGTTTTCACATTTTAAAAAAAAATGATTCCGCTATATATAACTAACATGTTAAAAACATAACTAGAGAAAATACAAAATATAATTAATTTATTAAATTTGTTTTTGTTATGAATAATAATATGGATGCCCATTATAAGGCCCATCTCGTAGTAGCTTCTAGAATTACTTGTACTCTAAGTTTACTTGGTCTCCAAGTTCTTGTACTCCTATATAAAGGAGCCTTCATTCATTGGAATAAATATCACCAATTCTTCTATCTCTCTTCTATTCACAACACGTTATCAGCACGATTCTCTAATCACTAGAGTTAGAAGGTAGGCAGTTTTAAAGTAATCATTTTTTCTAGTCTAGTTCTTTTTCGAATCATGTTTATTATCTACTCATGATTCGTAAGAATGGATTCAGTCTATCGATACTTAATCAAAATATTATTTATCGATAGCACGATAGTCTCTTGTTCTTTATTTTTTTTTATGTTTATGTCTTATTCTGGGATGATAAGTGATATCTTCTCTGAATATCGTTATGATAGGCTATGCCTTCACGATTATGATCTCTGATCTTATTCATAATAGAGATGATTATCAATACTTATCTAGAATAATAATTTATTGATATTTGTCATAATTTAATCATGTATTTAAATCATGTTTATTATTAATTCATGGTTTATCTTAATGGAATCATATCTATATTATGCTATATTACCTATTAAAATAAAAGATTTTCTTTGCATTGAATTTCCAAAATTTTAAACCTTTGATTTAATAAGATGGGTAAATTTCTATTTCTAAAATATTTAACATATTTTATATTTTCCAATTTTGTTTACATATATATATATATATATATATATACAAGTGACGACAAGTATATTTTTACAATATAAATATATGGCAAGTTTATATACAGTTTCCCTCTTTGTGAGAATTTTTTTTATAAATATACTTTATATATAGTTTATATTCCAGATTTTATGAAATTTGATTTATTTTCTTAATATTTCAATAATATAATAGTAACGAACTGGTGAATGATGTTGATTGATTAAGTTATGTAGTTTTATAGCATGTGTAATTTGATTATAAGTTTAAAGTTCATGATCATATTGTTTTGTCATCAAATTTCATGAGGTTTTGGATATTGGTGGTTTGACGTAAAATATCCACATGTTCTTTGGAACATTAATGCGAAAGAAATATATGATCACCAGAATGTGATATAGTCATAAACTCATCTTGATTGGTTAATATAAGATTATAAGACTTTAAGTCTGTGAATAAGTACTCATATAGAGATGTTCTAGAAGTCATGCTCTATCGTTCATGCAAATATTGTTGTTCTGGAGACACAATATCATGAAAAGTGTTTGAGACGTACTATGAGTTTATATTTTATCTTATTGAAAAAGAAAAGTACCACAGTAATGACAATACCTGAGGAGTAGGTAGACGTATATGTGGATATGAATATGGATATGGTCAAGGTCGACCCCATGAGTTTCTTTCAAAAATCATATTTTCACCAGAAGTGAGAAAATAATGATGGTAACAATATGTGATGATGAAAGAAATTTGTGTGAGTACAATGTTAGGTTTTATAAAGATTATTGACAGCTCTAGAAGAGCGAATTTCCTATGGGAACGCAATTTGAAATCATTAATGCGTTATATTTTCCCAAGTCTCAAAGGTCAAAAGAATCTAAGATACACATGACCTAAGTTGGGTATGTTGTTGATTTCGTGGGATTCAATTCGAGATAGATGAACCTGGAGTGTTACTATCTCGAGGGGGAGAACTAGAGAATCCCACATCCATTCTAAGTACTAAGTGGAACATCCTGAAGATTATGTTCACACTGAAAATAGACTTGATGAATCATTTATAAAGAAATCCAAAGGGATTTTAAATTTAATCATGTTGAGACAATAAGGGAAATGTTGAATGCCTTCAACAGAAGTAATACCCGAGGCAATAAATGTATTTTGGAGAAAATACATGCATTATCTATTGAATTGTACTACACTACTACACACAGATTATTAAAATGGAGATAAATGTTATAGTAAACCAGAAGTTTACTAAAAGTTTAATTTTTGGCAAACCGGTTATGCCATCCCGGTTTTGTAATGATGCGACATTCGTTGAAGAACCAGAGATTCTTACGAATGATCTGCTATATGCTGCTTGCTCTCAAGGCAATACGATAAAACGATTTCACCAGCCAAAATAGATAGATTTGGAATCTATTTAATTTATGGAAAGTATACAAGGAAATGTTTGTGGGCTTGATCACCCACTGGTGGACTGATCATCCACCATATGTTTATATATTAACACATCGATAAGATTGTCGTATGTATGTATCCTTGTCATAAATCCGCAACTTAAAGTGTGCGAGACTAATTGGTAATACTGGTGAAACTGAGCAGCATTGATTCGCATATAGCCAAAGAGTAAAATAGCTCTCCCCATCAAATTGGTTTTTGGGTCAGGAACCATAAATCCCCATCTAGAGAAGTTGGATAAGTTGCTCCACCACAATACAAAAGATGGGACCTCAAAGGAGGTTATAAATATATGTTGGATATGATTCTCCATTGATGATTAGACTCTTTTAATGAGTCAATTTATCCAACTTTAGGGAGAGAAAATAAACAGCTGGAAAAGAAATGAATTATCTATGATCCTCATACTAAAGAGCGTGAATAGAAGTCCAAATGAATGTACGAAAGATAAAGTAGATTGGTTAAGCAATTTGTTTCCAGATGCTTCAACTGACCCTAATAGAGTGACAAAGTCACATACCAGCTGTAAATGCTCCAGTTAAATTGGATGTCCCAGAAGGACAATATCAAACTGCTAGTGAGTCTAAAAAGCGCATGAAGCGTGATAGACATATTGGTTCTAAATATAATAATCCTCGGAAAAAAAAGGGAGCATGAATGAGAATGGCAGGACCGAGGAATGATATTAAGGATCTCAAGAAGAGATGGTAAACATGACAAGAAAGAAATTCAGGTACCTGAGAATAAAGAAATCTCAAATAGTTATGTCATATATGGAAAAATATGGAACCGATATCAAATCGACGTCGTTAAGATTTATGCATGAAATGTAGCAGTTGATGAGAATGAGGATCACAAGTCATCTATTGAAAAATGTACACAAAGTAATGATTGGCCAATAGGGAAAGAAACAATAGATGCAGAGTTAAAATCTCTTGGAAAGAAAAGGGTATTCAGACCAGTAGTCCGTACACCTAATGATGTAATACCAGTGGCGCATAAATAAGTTTTTATGCGAGAAATATGAAGAGGTCTTTATGTGAAAGAATTGATGAGATGAAATTGTGAGGTGCAAAACAGTATTAGCACAAGGGTTCTCACAAAGACCTAGAATGGATTGTAAAGAAACTATGATCATGTGGTGGAAGCAACTACTTTCAGCAACAAGAAACGAATTAAGAGCCACTGGACAATGTAATTTGTATGAAAGTCCCAAAAGGATTTGGGCAACAAGAAGCAGAAAATGCTAGTTCTCGAGAAAATTATTGCATCATATATCAAATGATATTAAGAAATTTATTGATCTCTTTCATGATTGAAAGATGTGATTTCGTATGACATAGAGGATAGTCATACTAGTAACTTTTATAAGAAGAGAAGGAATAACTTATGTACAAGTATTGGAAGATTGTATGATAAGGAATGAATGACCTTTTATGTGAAAAGGATGACATGGACCAAAAGTCCAATGATCTAAGAGATCATATGATAATCAATTGAGTTATTCAATAAGGTTATGCTTATAGTAACTCCCAAAAGATAATATATGGTTGGAATGCATATCTTGGAGATGATGCTTCCAGGGGGAGAAATGTGATGATGTGTGGTTGTACTCTTTTTCCAGAAGTTTTTAAAGTGGAAACCTCATAAGGATTTAAACTACCTGAAGTAGTAAATTTGAATTCCTGAGAACAATGCTGCATAAAACTAAATCAATCTCTTTATGGACTAAAACAGTCAGGGTGTATGTGGTATAATCTCTTTAGTGAGTACTTGTTAAGAGAAGGCTACAAGAATGACCGTGTTAGTCCATGCATCTTTATAAAGAGATTTGAGAAAGGATTTGTTATAATTGCAGTATATGTTAGTGATTTGAATATTATTGGAACTCCTGCAGAGATTTCCTACACAGTAGAATATTTGAAGAAAGAATTTGAGATGAAAGATCTTGGGAAAACAAAATTTTGTTTTGGACTACAAATTGAACATGTAAAGAACGGAATTCTAGTGCATCAAGAGACATACACAGAAAATGTGCTCAAAAAGTTATATATGGATAATGCACACCCTTTAAGCAGTCCAATGGTTGTAAGATCACTTGATGTGTCAAAGGATCCATTCCGTCCTCAAGAAAACAATGAAGAAGTTCTTGGCCCTGAAGTACCATACTTAAGTGCAATAGGAGCATTAATGTACCTTGCTAGTCACACAAGACCAGATATATCATTTTCGGTGAATTTGTTAGCAAGGTTTAGCTCCTGCCCAACTCAAAGGCATTGGAATGGGATTAAGCATATACTTCGTTACCTCCAAGACGCAGGATACTTATCCGATCCCCATACTGCTAAATCACAAAAAGGATATGTGTTCACTTGCGGAGGTACTGCCATTTCTTGGCGATCTATGAAGAAAACTCTCACCGCTACTTCTTCTAACCATGCAGAGATTTTAGCCATCCATGAAGCTAGTCGCGAGTGTGTATGGTTAAGATCTGTCGTTCATCATATAAAAGAAGATTGTGGTATTTCTGGAGGGAAAGAAGCTCCAATAATTATGTATGAAGACAATGCAGCATGCATCGCACAACTCAATGACAGATACATTAAAGGCGATAGAACAAAACACATTCTACCAAAATTCTTCTTCACACACGATCTACAGAAGAACGGCGATATACATGTTCTACAGATCCGTTCGAGCGATAATTTGGCTGACTTATTTACAAAGGCGCTACCTACTTCTACTTTCAAGAAGTTAGTTCATCAGATCAGGCTACGCCGTCTCAAAGATCTCGACACGTGTACTCAAGAGGGGGAGTAATTGCGTGTTGCACTCTTTTTCCCTTAACCATGGTTTTTCCCATTGGGTTTTCCTGGTAAGGTTTTTAATGAGGCAACATCTTAAACGCATTACGAACCATTCCATTATAATGGACATCCAAGGGGGATTGTTATGAATAATAATATGGATGCCCATTATAAGGCCCATCTCGTAGTAGCTTCTAGAATTACTTGTACTCTAAGTTTACTTGGTCTCCAAGTTCTTGTACTCCTATATAAAGGAGCCTTCATTCATTGGAATAAATATCACCAATTCTTCTATCTCTCTTCTATTCACAACAGTTTTTTGGTTTTTTGTAATTTTTATATAGAAATTTGATCCAATTCATTTCTTCCTGCCAACATTTATTAAGTTATTCCGTTATTTTCTATTCATTTAATATACTAGTCAAGCTCATTATATTTTCGGTTTTGGTTTTATGTAAAGTTCGTTTAAGATCCGTGTTTCTATTTCTGGCAATTCTCTACAGGCTTTTTCTTTCAGAAATACCATTATATGATTTTAGATATATATATATATATATATATAAATTTCAATCTATCTGATTGTTAGTGGCCTAGTGCTCAAACTCATAAACTTATTTTATTAGAAAATTATTCCATACAGATGATTAAGTCACTGAGAATAGCTATAGTTAAATTTTGGATAACAAAAATGGAATGATGTATAGTTCCGGGAACATTGGAGACAGATCTTTTTGTTTCTTGGTCATTGCTCCCAATGTGTGTCAGTTTGCTTGAACAAGACGTAAGTTCTTGTTTGCTTTTTGGCCTTTGTTGTGGGGTTACAGGAAGGACGGCGAGTTCACGTTATAGAAAGAGACTTGTCTGAGCAAAACAAAATCGCTGGTGAATTGCTTCAACCTGGTGGTTGCTTGAAGTTAATTGAGCTCGGCCTTGAGGGTAGACACATGAACTTGATTGTTGTTACATAACTATATACTTTGGTCGATTTTTGGTAGGTATGTTAATACTAATAGTTTCTTTTTTGTGTGGATTGCTTGAAGGAGATAGATGCTCAACGAGTTCTTGGTTATGCTCTCTTCAGAGATGGGAAGCATATTAAACTTTCTTACTCCTTGGAAACGTTTGATTATGATGTTTTCGGGAGAAGCTTCTGTTGGGAATGTCCTGAAATCTATTTGTACTTACTCTGAGAGAAAGTCGTGTTGTCGAGATGAGACAATCATATGACACTAAGTAGTCATAACACTTTGCTAGAAGCCACTTATGATCAATGAGTTGAGAACTCATTGCTAGTGTTATATGATCCTACAGGGTCACACACCTAAGCAAACTGGACATTGCATAAGAGGATGATCATTAATGTAATGATCGGATGAATGCATATTTGATATGCATTCAATATCGATTTTTCTGGGCGATGTCGATCGATACACTAAGAGTATCGGTCGACATAGATTGGCCGTGTCGATCGACACATAGAGTGTGTCGGTCGACACAACTCGCGGATTAGCAGATTAATTCGGTTTAATCATTAGTTAATCCCGTGGCGGTTTAAGTCGACATATATAAGATATATGGTCGACCTAAACTCGTGTCCAACCTAATTCACAGCCTCCAGAAACAGAAAAGAAAACTCTTGAGAGATCTGATCTCTAAAGGCACTAGCATCCCTTCCTGTTCAGTTCGTGTGCGTGTGGATACCAATAGAGGCGCAGCATTTGAGGCACTCTAGATCTCGATTACTTGCAAATAACTTCCGCTGCTAATCACCAGGTAATCTCCAGATCTGATAGATTCAATTACATGAACCTTAGATCCTAGGCTCGGAATTCAGACTAGGGTTGCTGATATATCATGGTTTTTACCTAGTTTAGACCATGATATAGATGTGTTTTTAGTGTCTTTTGTCTTTGTTTAGAGTCTTTTACAGGTTTAATCAGGTTTGGAGCTAATTGGAGATATTTGGAGCATTTTGGGACTTTTGGGACGTTTTGGCCGAGAGCTTAACTCACTGCCCGATTTGTTGATCATGCATCGACCGACACACCTTGTGCATCGGTCGACACACTACCGAGATGGGCCGTACGCGTCGGTTTAATGAAGATATGAAGATTTGCAAAGAAGCCCAAGATAGTTCCAGTATTTACACAGAAGCCCCATCCGAGATTTTGCCTATATATACTAGTTTTTGGTGTTTAATTTAGGACGCTTTCATACTTAGAGCTAAGAGATTTCTAGAGCTTTTGGGGCTGATATATTTCCTGTATTCACTTATTTTGGAGAAGATTTCGAACCCCTTTATCTATTTAATTTCTTATATGTAATCTATTATTTCTTTGATTATGTTTTCATTAATCATGTCTGAGTAGATCCATAGTTGAGTTTAGGGTTTCTCATTAGGGTTTGATGACTTGCTAGACTTGTTTAATTCAGTTAGGATTCATATGATTAGAATGTTCTTCAAACTAAATTGTGCTTAATGCTAGTTCTAACCTGATCAATTAGAATCTAGATCTTAGGTTGCTAAATACGTCACGAGAGTGGGATTTAGGAATCTGAACTATTTAGGTTGAGCAATTAAATTATTCGCAAAGAGATTTGGTTTAGTTTAATTGTGAACATATCGAACTTAAACTTAATGCTAGTTTAATATGTTAGTAATTGCAAAGAGATTTGGGTTACTGCACTTAAGCTTAGAGAGTTTTCGCAAAGAGATTTGGTTAATTCTATTTCCGTGATTTGAGTTCTAGAACTGAGTTTAATTTGATCCTGACTGTTTAGCTTGTCTGCTTGTCTGATTTCCTGAGAACACCCTAGGCTTGACGCTTTTAGTTTATTGCTTACAAAACAAATTCCTGCTACTGTTTACTTTCTTGTTTCGCAATTTATTTACTTCACCATCTGCTTATTTCTAGTATTAGTCTCTACTGTTCTGATCTATCGAGACCTAGTGTCCCTGTGGATTCGATAACCCTATATACTACTTTGACATTGCTGTTCACTTGCAGTTTAGAATAGGGTAAAACTTAGAAACCTATCAAGTTTTTGGCGCCGTTGCCGGGGACTCTTTGAGTCTTCGATAGGACCGAACTTAGGGTTTTTACTAGAAATTTTTCTTTTTGTTTTTGCTTTTTCATTTTATTTTGATATTTTGCTAACTTTTTCTCTGTTTCTTTCTGTCGCAGGTACGATTTTCGCCTTGCTTCGACCGTTGCACACCTTGCGTCGATCGACACTAGGCGATTCTGAGATTGAATCGATCGTTGCACTGATAGCATCGATCGTTGCTGGACGATTACAGACAGTTTATGCCAACGCAGAAAACTCGAAGTAATCCGAACTCGAGCTTAGTTAATCTCAATCTAGAGGAACTTGGACGTTTAGAGAGAGCTAACAGAAGAGAAAGAAGAGAGAGAATGGTACGAGAACGTTTGATCTTGATACCAGATGCTGAGGGTACCCTGAGGGATCCGGAGAACAATCCTTACAATGCTGCTGGGCAGAGGATTGATGCTGAAGGGAATGTCATCCCTGACCCTCCTGAGCAACTGCAACAGGAACAAAACCAGGGTCAAAGACGAGCTCAAGATAGAGAGATGGTTGTTCATGAGAGGACACTAGCTGACTACAACATACCTGACGAGTTTCATGCAAACCGAGCAGCTTTAGTGCTTCCTGCCTTTGAGAGGAATGACTTTGAGGTCAAGACCACCTACTACCAGCTGATGAGACAGATTTCTTTTCATGGTCACCAAGCGGAGCAGCCTATGGATCACATTGATCGGTTTGAGGACATAGTTACTGGCATGAAGTATGAGGGAGTGTGCCCAGACTATCTGTTCCTTAAGTTATTTCCACACAGTCTTGCTGAAGACGCTAGTGTATGGCTGAGGCAGCTGGCACCTGGCCAATATACCACTTGGGCAGCTTTAAAGAGTGAGTTCCTGTGTCACTTCTACGATGATGCGCGTTCAGACCAGTCCAGACAGGACATACTCACTTTCTCCCAAGGAGCTGTGGAGCCTTTAAAGACTGCCTGGATAAGATTTAAGAAGTATCAGCGTGACTGCCCACACCGTGGATTCACTGAAGTTCAGCTGATTGGTATTTTCTTCAGAGGAATAGATCTTCCATATCAGTCTGCGCTGGACAATTCCAGTAATGCCAACTTCAACACCAGGACTCCTACACAGGCTAAGCAATTGATTGAGAATCTTATTGGCAGCAACAGCTGCAAGACTATGGATGAGAGGAGAAAGAAACCTAGTGGAAGTGTTGATAACTCAGAGATGGCTGAACTGAGATCCAGAATGGACAAAATCTGCACTCTTCTAGGTGAGAAGAAGGCTGTCCACTTTGCTCAAGAAGTAGAGGTAATTCAGACTGAGGAGGACACTCAGGAAGAAGATGTGAATTACATCGGAGGATCTGGTTTCCAAGGAAACAGATTTGGATATCAATCTGGGAACAGATTTTCCGGTGGAGGACAGAAAAACGCCTACAGGGGCAATCAGAACTCTTCGAGCTATGGACAGACCAGCAACTCTCAGAAGCCTTATGGACAAAATGCTCAGAGGACCTACGGATCTTCATCTTATCAGACACCTCCTACACCCACTGCTTTCGAAACTAAGATGGAGCCAATGATGGAACAATTGCTGGAGAGCCAAGTCAAGACTTCTGTGGACTGCAACAAGAAGATTGATGCTATGTATGGGGATCTCAATGGAAAGATTGAGTCTATGAACACTCACATGAAGCAACTGGATACTCAAGTGAATCAGATTTCAGGTTCCATGAAGGGAAAAGGAGTCACAGATACTCATATTAAGGCCTGGTCTGTACTCATTAATGATGGATCTCATCTAGGTGAGAAATTTGAGCTAAGTACAGCTGAGTTGGTGGATGAAGCAGAATTTTCGGATTTGAGTGAAAAACTCTCTGGTGGAAATTGTGAAAATCGCATTGCAACGATCGACACACACCTTGTGTCGGTCGATGCAGGTCGTGAACAGACAGTATTGTCGGATGATAATGAGACTGATGCAGAACTGGCCCGCTTATTCCCTGATGTGTCTGAAATCACTCAGGAGGAGATTTATGCACAAGCCAGTAGGCAATATCCCAAGGTGTCTGAGGTAATTAAACAGGAGATTGAAGAGCTGAAGAAGCTAGAAGAAAGTGGTGAAGACTTGGAAGAAATTCCACCGTCTGATGATCCACCTTATCATCCCTGTGTACAGAGGTACTTGAACAAGATGCTGCCTTTGGATGATGAGCTGCGAGAATGGGTGATTATAGTTCCCCAACATATCAGTGATGTTCTGCTGAACAAGATTCCAAAGAAGTTACCTGATCCCGGAGTCTTTATACTAGATTGCTCTATCTTCGAAGACAGTTTTAGACGCTCTCTGTGTGATTTAGGAGCTGCTGGAAGCATGATGCCTTATTCTGTAGCAGAACAGCTGGGATTGCTGGATTTTTCTCCTACTGGGACCCGTCTTGTCCTAGCAGATCAGTCTATACGAGTTCCGGAGGGACTTTTAAAAGACATACCAGTG
This sequence comes from Orychophragmus violaceus, assembly GCA_030180135.1. Classification (NCBI taxonomy): domain Eukaryota; kingdom Viridiplantae; phylum Streptophyta; class Magnoliopsida; order Brassicales; family Brassicaceae; genus Orychophragmus; species Orychophragmus violaceus. The sequence continues at coordinate 23,626,865 of CM058239.1, forward strand.
AGAGTTGGAAACTACTTGGTTCCGACAGACTTCCTTGTGCTGAAATATGACTGCGATCCTGATGAAGCATTGCTGCTTGGAAGACCATTCTTGGCTACAGCGGGAGCTGTGATTGATGTTAGACAGAGTTTAATAGACCTCCACCTGGGAGATGAGCCGCTGCGATATGAGATGGAGAAGCTGCGAAAACCACTGATAGATGGGCAGACGTTCACAATCATGGAAGCAGATGATGGGCAGCCGGATGATACAGTGATTCTAGACCCTGGAGCACATTTTACTCCCACCTTTCTTGGACTGAAGCATTCTGCAACAGCCTATTCTCCACCATGGATGAGGAGACTTGAACAGAGACAGAAAAAGTCTCGGTCAGGATCTCTTAGTGCCTGAAAGATCTTGTGCGTCCGGTCAAGCTAATGACCTTAAACAAGCGCTGAGTGGGAGGCAACCCACTGATAGGTTTAGTTGTTTTTCTTTCTTATTTTTGGTGTTTTTGTTAGGATTTCACGTTTTTGTTTTTGTTAGGATTTCACATCGAGTCTGGAGATGTGTGACGATCGATGCTCTTGTGCATCGGTCGTTGCAAGAAGATTTGACGAAGAGGGGTAATCGCATTGTGACGATCGTTGCTCATAAGCAACGGTCGTTGCAATTGGTTCAATTGCAAAATTAAGGTATGCGCTTAACAGGAAATAAATCTCAATTTACCACGCATCGATCGTTGCCCCTAAAGCAACGATCGTTGCACCCACGACCGAGGTAAGTGCCTTAAACCCTTTCTCTTCTCTTTTCTTCCTCACTTTCGCCGTCCGTACAACCGAGAGTTTAAACTCCTAAATCTCTAAATTTTTCATCAATTTTTGTGATTCAAAGCTTGAATCTTATTGTTTTAACCCCCTCTAGCTGATTCTATTACCCATTTGCTCAGATTCGAAGGTATGGCTTCTCATTTTCACCATTTTCGGAATGGATTTTAGGGCTTATGGAATCCGGGATTTTTGGTTTAAAATTGATGATGCTATGCTTAAATGAACGTGATTTAGGTTGTTTAGTAGTGTGTTCTTGTTGAAATTATGGTTTGAAGCTGATTTGAACCGAGTTTTGATAATTTGTTTGCGGCAAAATCGTCTTGCAACGGTCGTTGCTTTGCGATTTTGGGAAATGTTCGACGAGCTGAAATCGCCTTGCAACGATCGATGCCTTAGATGCAATTGCTTCGCGATTTCACAGAGAATTGCCGAGACTTATAATTGTTTGAACTTTGTTTCTTTTGCAGATGGCAACTCAAAGGCAATCCCGCAAAAGACGAGCCACAGCTTCTACAGCTACGAGACAACACATCCCACCACCGGAGTGGTTTAGCAGAGAGTCAGAGCCACCCGCACCATACCAAAGATATGGGCCACCGGTTGCTTTGCCTTGGCCCAGAGCGGATAACACGCCTATTCAGACTACTAGACAGTGGCCGGAGGATCTTAAAACTTTCTTCAAGTCTGCCGAGTTCACAGAGCGGCCATTACTCAGTTCTTGGGACGAGTATGACTCGTTTCTCTACAGTGGTTGGTGTGGGATGATCTTCAAGTCGACCAAGTTCGCTGACTACTCCACCTGCAGGACTCTTGGGATTGATGAGCAGGTACTCGCTGTGTGCAGAGGCATTGGTCTAGGGACAATGCCGATGCAACCTCATGATCTTTACCCTGAGCAGGTCAGGCAGCTGATGGCCACTTGCAGAGTGGTTTTTTCGGATCCCAACAACCGGAGTGATACAGTTGGGACATTTACATTCATGAGTTGGGGAGTCAGGTATCGGATTCCTCTACTTGACCTTTGCAGGATCTACGGGTTCAGTACTGGGCCGAGGCGCATTGCCATGCCACTAGAGTGGGACGCAGATGAGGCCAGACTGTTCTGGGAGTGTATTGGCAGTGGTCGATACAACTCCAGGATCACTCCTGTAGTGCAGATGAGACATCCGGTGCTGCGATATGTCTCGCGTATCTTGTGCTGGAGCTTGCTTTGCAAGTTCGAGGCAAACAAGATGCGCAAATATGAGATGGAGCTGCTGTTTATGGGACTGAGAGATCAGTTTAGAGGTTCTGGAGTGAGAGATCCTACTACGGGTCTCAACTTGGGGGCTATTTTCACACAGCATTTAGTTGATCTGCAGACGAAGCCTTTCGATGGAGCTGGTACTGAGACGGTAGGGAGTTTGCTTACTCCCATTTTTGAGTATTGTGGGATTCCTCTTCATGGTACAGAGCGTGATACATCCCGAGAGTTCCTGGATCTGAGCCATTTGCAGAGCGCTACTTGGCTCAAGGAGGGGCGCATTTGGGTTTACACCGATCCGACCACTGGGAGGACTGGTATAGAGCTTCCTGCTGCCAGATGGACACAGATTGACACATTAGAGGCACTGAGATTTCAGCCTCCTGAGTCTGCGCAGCGTGGGATTCCTTCTATGGCTCATCCGCTGGGAGAGCCTTCCTCACGAGCTTCGACTTCTGCTGCCCCTGCCCCTACTCCTGCGCCGGCGCCTGCCCCAGTCGACGATGTGGGTCCTTTTCCCGAGCCTACGATGCCTTACGGTGCATATTCTGAGGCCGAGTGGAGAGAGAGATCAAATGGTATGTTTCGAGTTGTTTGGAACTTCATGCGCACTTGCAGCTGCAGGAGGCCACCACAGATCCATCAGCCCGTACCTGACCGACGTCGTCAGCGATCTCCAGAAGACCCCGGTGCTGATCCTTATGCCGGTATAGATGATGAGAGCGAGTGAGCGTAGTCTCCATTTTCAGACATTCGGTTCTGTATTTTCTTAGGATTCTATTGTGTTTGGATGGTTTGGCATGATTTGATACATTTGTTGTTTCAGTTTTACTCTGTTTCTTGTGTTTTCAGCTTGCAGGATTGAAAATTGGCATAAACCGACGGATTAACCTGCTAACTTGCTGACTGATCGATGAAAAACGCAGTGCGTCGATCGACACACCATTGTGTCGATCGCTACAACGAAAATCGCACAGCAACGGTCGGTGCACCTATTGCAACGATCGATGCCTGACTGCGACAGAGGTAAAACCCGAGAGAACTAACCATTCAATTCACTAATTTTTGTTTTCTTTCTTTAAACCAATCCCTTGCTTGACACTACTGGGGACAGTGTGTCTTAAGTGTGGGGGAGGATCTACTAATTACTTTCTTTTGTTTTCTTAAGAGTCAGTTAAATTTTTTAAAAAATTTGTTTTTCGAGTCAAAATTTGTTTAAGTAGGAAACAATGATTTTTTGAGAAGATTAGCAGCATTTGCAGGAACTTAAGTGACCATTGAGATGAAGCTGCAGATTAATCTATGACTATTAGAAAACCCCATCACGGATCAACCTACTGAGGACACCCACATCACTTCAGGTATCAGAGGATCCTTTTACTGACTTCACCCCTAATACTGACTTAGATTTTCTCACCTAAGGGCTTGGTATACTTTGTGTCGGGTTCCTTTGCTAGTTCTGACACAGCTTGTAAACCTGTCCTATCTAGTTCCCTTCTCCCCTTCCATAAAGTAAAAAAAAAAAAAAAGATAATAAACTGAGGATGAGTTAGTAACTCCGAAGTGGTCATGGGAATGGTAGCTAAAACTCTCATATCCTGTGTATCCATGGAATGTGTCCAAAGTACACCCCATAACGGGAAGAACACTGATAAAAAAAATAAAATGATACCCAGTGGGGAAAAATCAGTTGTTAAGGAAGGGAAAGAGAAGAAAGGGACTAGAGAAAGATAGTATGGTGGTCTAGAGCTGGCAGAGTAAGAACCCATGTGCCCTTTGATCGATACTCCTTAGGTGAGACCGCACTTCAATACTTGCAGAAGTCAGTAGGGAGAATTTGAATGCTTGAATGTGATTGTGGAGTTTACTTAGGACAGTTGCTAAGTGTGGGGGAAGTATATGTTGGTCTTGATTGTTTGTAGATTGATTCTTTCATGTGGATTATTAAGGGGAATCTGAATGCTGCTGCTTCTAGGACAAAATGAGTTTCTGAAGAGTTTTCAAACCTCTTCACTACATTTTAGTTCTCTGTTTCGCTTGAGGGCAAGCAAAGGCTAAGTGTGGGGGAGTTGATATATCATGGTTTTTACCCAGTTTAGACCATGATATAGATGTGTTTTTAGTGTCTTTTGTGTTTGTTTAGAGTCTTTTACAGGTTTAATCAGGTTTGGAGCTAATTGGAGATATTTGGAGCATTTTGGGACTTTTGGGACGTTTTGGCCGAGAGCTTAACTCACTGCCCGATTTGTTGATCATGCATCGACCGACACACCTTGTGCATCGGTCGACACACTACCGAGATGGGCCGTACGCGTCGGTTTAATGAAGATATGAAGATTTGCAAAGAAGCCCAAGATAGTTCCAGTATTTACACAGAAGCCCCATCCGAGATTTTGCCTATATATACTAGTTTTTGGTGTTTAATTTAGGACGCTTTCATACTTAGAGCTAAGATATTTCTAGAGCTTTTGGGGCTGATCTATTTCCTGTATTCACTTATTTTGGAGAAGATTTCGAACCCCTTTATCTATTTAATTTCTTATATGCAATCTATTATTTCTTTGATTATGTTTTCATTAATCATGTCTGAGTAGATCCATAGTTGAGTTTAGGGTTTCTCATTAGGGTTTGATGACTTGCTAGACTTGTTTAATTCAGTTAGGATTCATATGATTAGAATGTTCTTCAAACTAAATTGTGCTTAATGCTAGTTCTAACCTGATCAATTAGAATCTAGATCTTAGGTTGCTAAATACGTCACGAGAGTGGGATTTAGGAATCTGAACTATTTAGGTTGAGCAATTAAATTATTCGCAAAGAGATTTGGTTTAGTTTAATTGTGAACATATCGAACTTGAACTTAATGCTAGTTTAATCTGTTAGTAATTGCAAAGAGATTTGGGTTACTGCACTTAAGCTTAGAGAGTTTTCGCAAAGAGATTTGGTTAATTCTATTTTCGTGATTTGAGTTCTAGAACTGAGTTTAATTTGATCCTGACTGTTTAGCTTGTCTGCTTGTCTGATTTCCTGAGAACACCCTAGGCTTGACGCTTTTAGTTTATTGCTTACAAAACAAATTCCTGCTACTGTTTACTTTCTTGTTTCGCAATTTATTTACTTCACCATCTGCTTATTTCTAGTATTAGTCTCTACTGTTCTGATCTATCGAGACCTAGTGTCCCTGTGGATTCGATAACCCTATATACTACTTTGACATTGCTGTTCACTTGCAGTTTAGAATAGGGTAAAACTTAGAAACCTATCAGTTGCTAATCCTGATTAGAACTGCTAGAAATTCCTTCAGTGGTATCAGAGCTTTAGGGTTCCATTGAATCTGTGGCATGTTGATTAGATTAGTTGAATTTGGATCTCTGTATAGTTGATACAAGCATGCTGAAATTCGTTTTTGATTAAAACTAGTTTTAGGGTTTTAATTTGAAAAATCGATTAGGGTTTATCGCCCTGTGTCGATCGACACCAAACGGGTATCGGTCGACACAGAAGGATAACCCGAACAAAACTTTTCGCCTAGTGTCGATCGACACAAGAGTTGTGTCGGTCGACACAGACCTCGCGAGATTGATGAATCGGTTCAATTGGATTGGACCGGTTATCGCGCTTGGTTGAATGGTTTAATTGCGATTGGTTTGATTAGGTTGGTATCGACCGATGCTAGTGTAGCATCGATCGACACTGACCGGTATTCAAAACCGGATCAATTGGATTGATCGGTTATCACGGATTGCTTTTGGTTATTCTGTATCGATCGACACTATAGTAGTGTCGGTCGACATCAGATTCGATGATTGGGTTTTGGAACCTGCAATCACAGAACCAAAGCATGATAAATCAATTAATTATAAGAATTAAAAACATAATAAAACTGAACGTTTTAATGATTCCGTTCCTCAATCAAATATCAAGTGATACTTGATGTCTTTCCAATCTTGTCGACTGTCAAGACTCGTTTCATTGAGTGATAGGCTTGCAGTGCAAGGTGTCCACAATTACATGAGTAAGGCAGGAAGTAATCGTGTTGATGGGCTTGCAGTGCAAGGCGTCAACAATTACATGACTGAAAAGATTGGTTTACTTGACTGGGCCATCAAAATCGTTTTGGGCTCAGAGACATCAGGTGGATTTGACATAAGATGTCAGTCCACAACCAAGAGTTGTATTGGATACAACTAGCAAGGTTGTTGCTTACCTAGATAGCTAAATTTGGGTGACAGCCAGTGGCTCACTCAAGTTTAGTGAAGTATGGGTCTCGTATTGCTACTACTCATAATAATTCTTTCTCCCTGCGATCCGTCCTTGAGAAGGACAAGTTAAATGGATCGAATTTTCTCGAATGGTATCGGAACTTGAGAATTGTTCTCAAGCAGGAGAAGCGGGACTATGTCCTTGAAAATGTTCTCCCTGAAAAACCGAGAGCCAATGCTCCACATGCAGAAAGGAATGCTTGGGATAAGCATTCTAATGATGTGGTCGATGTGAATTGTCTCATGTTGGCTACCATGAACTCGGATTTGCAGAAGCAATACGAGAACGTGGAGTCGCCCGTGGAGATGATCACTAGCCTGAAAAGTATGTTTCAGGAGCAAGCACGAACTGAGAGATACCAGACGGTTAAATCTCTCATTGAATGCAAGCTACCAAAGGACAGTCCAGTCAGTCCTCATGTCATTAAGATGATGGGTTATATTGATAACCTGGGAAGCTGGATTGTCCCATTAGCCAAGAGTTGGCTACTGACATCATTCTGCAGTCACTGCCGCCAAGTTATGATTAGTTTGTTATGAACTATAACATGAACAACTTGACGAAGACGTTGACTGAACTGCATGGGATGCTCAAGACAGCTGAGCCTAATATCAAGAAGGGCACTCCGAATGTACTTATGGTACAAGGAGGTAAGAAGTTTAAGAAACTTGGCAAAAGGAAGGGAAAGGGCAAAGCTGTCCCGGTTGAGAACCAGGACACGCCTGCGCCAGCCCCCAAGCCCAAGCCTGGCCCATCTGTGACTGATAAGTGCCATTACTGTAAAGAGCCTGGACATTGGAGGAGAAATTGTGACAAATTCTTGCAAGAGAAGAAGAAGACTTTCGAGACTTCATCTTCAGGTATTTATGTTATAGAAGTAAATGTTACTACTTCTGGTTCTACTTCTTGGGTATTGGATACCGGCTGTGGTGCTCATATTTGTACAAATATGCAGGGCCTAAGCAACAGTAGGACGTTGGAAAAGGGACAAGTGGACCTGCGTGTGGGGAATGGAGCAAGAGTTGCTGCATTAGCCGTAGGAACATTTAACTTGTCTTTACCTTCTGGTTTGGTTTTAGAACTTCATAATTGCTACTATGTACCTGCTATAAGCAGAAATATTATTTCTATTCCTGTTTTGGATTTGGAAGGATATCAGTTTTCAATTAAGAATAAATGTTGTTCTTTTGATTACAATGATATGTATTATGGTAGCAGCCCATTAGAGAATGGGCTTTATGTTCTAAACCAAAGCACAGAAATCTATAACATTAACACCAAGAGATTCAAATCAAATGACACGAATAAGACTTTTCTATGGCATTGTCGTTTGGGCCACATAAACGAGAAACGGATTCAAAAGCTCCATAGTGATGGGCTTTTGGGCTCATTTGATTATGAATCATGTGAGAAATGTGAATCTTGTTTACTAGGCAAAATGACTAAGGCCCCTTTCAACAAATCAAACGAAAGGGCCAGTGACCTGTTGGGCCTTATACATACAGATGTATGCGGCCCAATGAGCACAAGTGCCAGAGGAAATTTTTGATACTTCATTACCTTCACTGATGATTTCAGCAGGTATGGCTATGTCTATTTAATGAGACACAAGTCGGAATCTTTTGAAAAGTTCAAAGAGTTCCAAAATGAAGTACATAATCAACTTGGTAAAAGTATTAAGGCTCTTCGATCAGATCGTGGAGGAGAATACTTAAGCCAAGAATTCAGTGATCATTTGAGAGATTGTGGAATTGTTTCACAACTCACTCCTCCTGGAACACCACAATGGAATGGGGTGTCTGAGAGGAGGAATCGAACTTTATTAGATATGGTTCGATCAATGATGAGTCTCTCAACTCTTCCATTATCCTTTTGGGGATATGCTCTAGAAACGTCTGCGTTTACACTGAATAGGGTTCCGTCAAAATCAGTTGCAAAGACACCACATGAGATGTGGACTGGAAATGTTCCGAATGTGTCTTTCCTGAAGATTTGGGGTTGTGAAGCTTATGTTAAGCGATTAATTACAGATAAGCTCGAACCCAAATCTGATAAGTGCTACTTCGTTGGTTATCCTAAGGAAACCAAGGCATACTACTTTTACAACCAATCCGAGAACAAAGTGTTTGTTGCTCGGAACTGTATTTTTCTTGAGAGAGAGTTTCTTTCCAAGAGAAACAGTGGGAGTAAAGTACAACTCGAAGAAGTTCGAGAACCGCAGGAAAATGCTCAACCCGTAGAGGAAGAGCAACAGTTGGATCTACAAAGAGTTGTAGACCCAACGCCTGTGGAGCCAGAAATTCGTAGATCCGAAAGGATCCGTCACGAACCCGAGAGATATGGATTTCTCGTAACCAATTTTCATGACTTATTGATCATTGACAGTGACGAGCCTGCGAATTACGAAGAAGCGATGATGAGCCCTGACTCCGAAAAGTGGCTGAAAGCCGCTGAATCCGAAATGGGATCCATGTCACAGAACCAAGTATTGACTTTGGTTGATTTACCCGATGGTGCAAGACCCATTGAGTGTAAATGGATTTTCAAGAAGAAAATTGATGTGGATGGAAATATTCAGATATATAAAGCAAGGCTAGTGGCAAAAGGTTTCAAACAAATTCATGGTATTGACTATGAAGAAACCTATTCACCTGTCGCCATGCTTAAATCCATTCGGATTCTCCTGGCAACAGCTGCTCATTATGATTATGAGATCTGGCAGATGGACGTGAAAACAGCTTTCCTTAATGGAATTCTGGAAGAGGATGTGTACATGACACAGCCCGAAGGTTTCATTGATCCTAATGCTGCTAGGAAAGTATGCAAGCTTCATCGATCCATTTATGGATTGAAGCAAGCATCTCGGAGTTGGAATCTTCGTTTTGATGAAGCAGTCAAAGAGTTTGATTTCATCAGAAGCGAAGAAGAACCATGTGTTTACAAGAAGACTAGTGGGAGCGCAGTTGCATTTCTCGTGTTGTATGTAGATGACATACTTCTTCTCGGAAATGACGTTCCGTTGTTACAGTCTGTTAAGACTTGGCTCGGAAGTTGTTTTTTAATGAAAGACATGGGAGAAGCCGCGTATATTCTTGGAATAAGAATCTATAGAGATAGATTAAACAAGTTAATTGGACTGTGTCAAGACACTTATATCGATAAAGTCTTACACAGATTCAGAATGCAAGATTCAAAGAAGGGCTTCATACCAATGTCTTATGGCATAAGTCTCAGCAAGAAGCAGTGTCCTGAGACACCTGCTGAGCGAGAGCGCATGAGTCGGATTCCCTATGCCTCGGCGTTGGGATCCATCATGTATGCCATGCTCTGTACTCGTCCAGATGTTGCTTGTGCTTTAAGCATGACGAGTAGATACCAATCGGATCCAGGTGAAAGTCACTGGACAGCAGTCAAGAATATTCTGAAGTATTTGAGAAATACTAAGGATAAATTCTTGGTGTATGGAGGAAGTGATGAGCTGGTAGTAAGTGGTTACACAGACGCAAGTTTCCAGACAGACAAAGATGATTTCCGATCACAATCTGGTTACATCTTCTGCCTGAATGGCGGTGCAGTCAGCTGGAAGAGTTCCAAGCAGGACACTGTAGCAGATTCCACAACTGAAGCTGAGTACCTCGCTGCTTCTGAAGCGGCAAAGGAGGCTGTTTGGATCAAGAAGTTCATCACTGAACTTGGTGTGATTCCTAGTATTTCTGAGCCAGTGGCTTTGTATTGTGACAACAATGGAGCCATTGCGCAAGCAAAGGAACCTAGATCACACCAGAAATCCAAACACATAGAAAGGCGATATCACCTTATCCGTTATATTGTGAATAGAGGAGATGTGAAGATCAGCAGAGTCCCGACGGATGAGAATGTTGCTGATCCACTAACCAAGCCCCTCCCAAGGCCAAAGCATGAGTTTCACACTGCTGCTGTAGGCATTAGATTTCTTAAGATATGATCTTGTTTTCAGTGGGAGTTATATTTGGTTTTAGTTATGACTTGATGTTCGTAAAACATAATTTGGTTATGTTATTTTAATGAAATTGTTTCAGTATTATTTAATTGTGTTATTAAATAATAGTTCCAAAAGTAATTTATGACATTTTATAGGTCATCAAGTATGTGACTTGATCATGAAACCCTATAATCAATAAATGACATAAATTATAGATGGTCCCTGGTCGAGGTTGTTAAAATGGGACGTTAACAACCACGTGAGACTAGTATGTGAGGTGACTGATGACTATGTTTCATGGAGTCATTAATAAGTGTATTAAAGTCAATCACATAGATATGTGTTAGAGAACACATGATCGGACTTGACCCGTTAATGAGAACTCTACAAGATGTTATATGAGTGTCATAAGAGTTTCTCATTACGACTATAGAGTATAGTCCTTAGACCTGAGTTCATCATGTCCTCTCTTATATGGATTGGTTCGTCTTGACTTTGTCAAACGTCAGCCGTAACTGGTGATCATAAAGACACTGATTAGGCGTATCATGAAATATAAAAGAGACATGAATGGAACAAGATGGGATTTGTACCTCCTATATAACAGGAGTTAAATATCTTTGGGCCTATCGAAGATTTGATACTGGAAATACGTGGCCGCGCTCAAACGAGCTGATTGTCAGTCGTTTGTTTTTCCATCAGTATAAATCGGGATTCGATAAACGTGATCTAGCTTAATAAGGATGACACAGTTCTTGCCTTATGCTAGATTGAGATATGGATACAAAGGGATTAAAAGGGAATAGACGATTCCAGTACAAGTGGGAGATTGTTGGGAATGTCCTGAAATCTATTTGTACTTACTCTGAGAGAAAGTCGTGTTGTCGAGATGAGACAATCATATGACACTAGGTAGTCATAACGCTTTGCTAGAAGCCACTTATGATCAATGAGTTGAGAACTCATTGCTAGTGTTATATGATCCTACAGGGTCACACACCTAAGCAAACTGGACATTGCATAAGAGGATGATCATTAATGTAATAATCGGATGAATGCATATTTGATATGCATTCAATATCGACTTTTCTGGGCGATTTCGATCGATACACTAAGAGTATCGGTCGACATAGATTGGCCGTGTCGATCGACACATAGAGTGTGTCGGTCGACACAACTTGCGGATTAGCAGATTAATTCGGTTTAATCATTAGTTAATCCCGTGGCGGTTTAAGTCGACATATATAAGATATATGGTCGACCTAAACTCGTGTCCAACCTAATTCACAGCCTCCAGAAACAGAAAAGAAACCTCTTGAGAGATCTGATCTCTAAAGGCACTAGCATCCCTTCCTGTTCAGTTCGTGTGCGTGTGGATACCAGTAGAGGCGCAGCATTTGAGGCACTCTAGATCTCGATTACTTGCAAATAACTTCCGCTGCTAATCACCAGGTAATCTCCAGATCTGATAGATTCAATTACATGAACCTTAGATCCTAGGCTCGGAATTCAGACTAGGGTTGCTAATCCTGATTAGAACTGCTAGAAATTCCTTCAGCTTCCACAATGGGAGATTTGTGCAGAAAATGCGTGAAAAAGCTGCTACTCTTTCAAAGTAATCCACTTTGATTTTTTCATTCTAATCTATGTGCGATTCTGCTTATTCTAATGCCCTGTTTGTGCCAGGAACAGTTATATCGCTCCTTGACGAAAATTGGACGATCAAAGGGGTTGAATACAAAAAAACAAGAGGGGAAGGAGCTTAGATTATATGCTCCTCTCACGATTGTATGTGATGGTTGTGTCTCCAACTTGGGTCGCTCTCTCTGCAAGCCTAAGAGCAGGTCCATCGCTGGATCCTTAGCTCAGGTCCCTAAAAAAAAAAATAAACTAATATGGGGCCCACCTAAATGCTAAGATACCGTATGCAAAAGCTCTTATATAAGAACCGTTTCTTGACTGTTCCGGCTGACGTGTCGCTACCTTATTCGTCCTTTTTTGATTTTTTTTTTTTTTTGGCATCTGACAAAAAAAAAATTAAAAATTATTAAAAAAAAATTTCTAAGAACCCCTAGTGGGTCTTACCACTGGACGTGCTCTAAGGATATTGAAATTCTACCACAATATCTAGATTTTTATCATACAATGTCTACATTATTCTACATAAATATCTTGCATAATTATCTTTTAAAATTTTCTAGAACATTTAGAGGATGTGATGATCTCTATAGATGTTTCTAGAAAAGTTCTAGAATTTTTGGGTTTAACTTTAGGTTCAGTCCAATAAAAATAATTGGATTATAAACTCATAATTAAGCTTGAACCAAAATCAAGTTTAACTTCAATAGGAACAACTAACATATCAATGCGTATCGGGTGGACCATGTCACTTTAGACTTGTCGATCTCTCCGGATCGTCTTTCTTGAACCAAACCGAATCTAACGGCCAAACCAGATCGGTTGTGATCAAATTGTTACTCGGTTTTTGTTATGCAGAGAAGACATTAGAGGTGGTGAAGAAGTAACATTTACTTCTCTGTAGGCTACTGATCTGCATTGCAGCTGCAATGGATGTCACATAACTATAATAGGTTTCTCTGAAATCGAACACAGTACGAAGTTCAAGCATCTTATACGTATTGTCTTTTCATTTAGGTTCAAGCATGTTCACGCCATTCTCATTTTTGTTACTTTGATATGCTTCTCTAAAACGTCAAACCTTAATGCATCTGCTTCTCTTATCTTAACCCAGTAATTTTCTAGGTCTTTTAAACTTTTGAAAGGCGTTAAAATCAATTAGGTTTTACCTCAAGCATCTGTACAAGGTTCGGATTGGCCATAGGTTCCAAGATGGTTTGATTGGTTCACGTCCTAGAGACATGTTCCTCTGAAGATGCTTATACTGAGATTGTTATTGTTTGTATTCTTGATCAATTTACTGTGGGGAAATAAAATAAGCCTTTATTTCCAAGATTGGAGCTGAAAAGCTTAAGAGATCGTGAGTTTCGATAGAGGCAGGAATTAGGTGTTTCTACGCATGTAAAGGTAGTGAGTGTTGAGATTCTGTCCAGCTTATTCAAGTGGTCTCTCTGAAAGGGCAAAGTCACTAGATGAAGGAGAGGGTCTTGACTGTTCCTTGGTGTTGACCCGAAGTCATGTGCTACTCACATGACTTATACTTATGTAATCAGCTAAGTTATAAAGCTGAGTCTCCTTCATCGAAGTGTTAAGCGAGACGTTCTGAAGTTTTGTCACAGACGTTCTTGGCCATTGTTAGAGAGAGATCAAGAGCTCGAGTTTGAGCTGTTCTAGTGGATTGCTGATATCTTCAGCTCCGGTGAGTATAGCAGCCATCCTTATCGGATGGTGTGGTGAACACCGGGTAAACAAAGTCTTGTGCATCTCTTTCTTTTCAGTGTTTCGAGTTCTTAGATTCATTGGGTTTGATTCTTGCGAAGTTCGGGATTGATTTAGAACTTAGTTTTCACAAATTGGTATCAGAGCTGAAGGTTATTCAGCGAGAGGGTAAGAATCGAAGATTAAGGATCTAAGATCGAAGAAGAGATGGGAGGACCGAAGGTTCAGATCGATAAATTCGATGGACAAGGAGATTTCTCGATGTGGCGGAAAAGGATGTATGCGCTTCTAAGTGTTACTGGATTGAAGGATGTTCTGGTAAAGAAAGATCCAGATCCAGAAAAGAAAGAAGACGAAGACAAGGATCCGGAGGAAAAGAAGAAGCGGATCAAAGACGAAGAAGAAAGATTGGAGCGATGTGACAACGCGATGAATACAATCTTCTTAAATGTGGGGGATCACGTTCTGAGGAAGATCGAAAGATGTACGACTGCTGCTGAAACTTGGAATCTCCTGGATAAGTTGTACATGCCTAAATCTCTTCCGAATCGAGTCCATGGTCAGCTACAACTATATGGATTCAAGATGCAGGAACAACGATCTATCGACGAGAATGTTGATGACTTCCTCAAGCTGGTGAATGATCTAAGTCATCTTGGAATTGACATTCCTGAAGAGGTTCAAGCGATATTGTTACTAAATTCTCTACCATCGAAATATGATCAACTGAAAGAAACATTGAAGTATGCTAGAGAATCCATAGTACTAGAGGATGTCACCAGTGCTGCAAGATCAAAAGAAAAGGAGCTACGTACTAGTACTAGTACCAAAACTAGCTCAGAAGGACACTATGTCAGAGGTAGAACAGAGAACCGAGAGCATCAAGGGAAAGGTAGAGGAAACAAGGCAAGGTCTAAGTCTAGAGATGGAAAGAAGATCTGTTGGATATGCGGTAAGGAAGGACACTATAAGAAACAGTGCTACAAATGGATTGAAAGAAACAAAGGAAAGAACCACAACAACTCTTATGGAAAAGGCCATGTAAACAATTCAGGGGAGTCATCACACGCAAGGGATGATGCTCAAGATTTAGTGGGACTGATTGCCATGGAGGTGAATCTATCACAGGAAGCAAATGATCTTGAAGAATGGGTAATGGATACAGGTTGCTCCTTCCACATGACGCCAAGAAGAGAAGTATTCTTTGAGTTTGAAGAAACTTCTGGTGGAAAGGTCAGAATGGCAAATGACTCCAGTTCTGAAGTTAAGGGAATAGGATCGGTAAGATTCCTCAACTCTGATGGTTCAACCTTTGTACTTAGTGAGGTTAGATATATGCCTAGCATAGGGAGGAACCTAATCTCACTAGGAACACTGGAAAAGAAGGGCTGTGAATTTAAAGGATCACAGGGAATCCTTAAGATTGTAAAAGGGTGTACAGTTATCATGAAGGGATCAAGGAAGGGAGTTGATACTTTGTATATGTTGCAAGGATCAGCAAAGAAAGCAGAACTGTGTATTGCAGCAGACAAGACCAGTGGACAGGACAAAGATGTAGGATATACTAAACTCTGGCACAGTAGGATGGGACACATAGGACAGAAGGCAATGAGTGAACTTGCCAAGAAAGGGTGCTTAGAGAAAGACAAGATGACAGAGGTTTCGTTTTGTGAAGACTGCATTATGGGTAAAACTCACAAAGTTGGTTTCAGCCAAGGACAACATACAACAAAAGCCAAGTTGGATTACATCCACTCAGACCTCTGGGGTTCCCCGAATGTTCCCACAAGCCTTTGAAGATGTCAGTATTACATTTCGTTTACTGATGATTGGTCAAGAAAGGTTTGGGTGTACTTTCTAAAAACCAAGGATGAGGCTTTTGATAAGTTTCTAGAATGGAAACAAATGGTTGAGACGCAATCAGAAAGGAAGGTCAAGAAGCTGAGAACCGACAACGGCCTCGAGTTTTGCAATATGAGGTTCGATACATACTGTAAGCAAGAAGGAATAGTCAGGCATAAGACCTGCACGTATACTCCAGAACAGAATGGTATAGCTGAACGGCTTAACAGAACACTGATGGAGAAGGTGAGGAGTATGTTGAGTGAGAGTGGTCTTGAACAACGCTTCTGGGCAGAAGCTGTATCAACGGCAGTGTATCTGCTAAACAGAACCCCGTCATCAGCAATTAACTTTGAGATACCAGAAGAAAGATGGTCTTCAGCTGTTCCAAGTATATCAGGCCTAAAACGTTTTGGGTGCTTGGTCTATATTCATTCTTCAGATGGAAAGCTGAATCCCAGAGCTAAGAAGGGCATTTTCACAGGATACCCAGATGGAGTAAAAGGTTTCAGAGTGTGGTTACTAGATGAAGATAGAGTTATCATCAGTCGAAATGTTGTGTTCAAAGAAGACGTTATGTACAAAGAATTGAAGTCAGAGACTCAATCAGGTATCAAGTTTAATAATATCTTAACTAACAAAATTTCGAGCTATGATCATGCAGGTAAAAACAGGTTATCAAATCACACTGAAGAAGAAGAAAATGAAAATGCTCAAGTTCAAGGTGGAGAATCACAGACTGAAGGTCAAGAAGACAACAACTCACTTGAATATATAGATGACCAGAATCAGTCAGAACCGCAGTCTCCCAGAAACAGACCAAGAAGAGAATCAAAGTTACCTGTCAGGTTCAAAGACTACAAGGTCTATGCAGATGATGATGATGATGAAGACATAGCTGGCTATGCAAACCTCATGAGTGAGGATGGTGGGAATCCAGAGCCAAAGGATTTTGAAGAAGCTTTGACTGATCCAGATAAGGACAAATGGATGGAAGCGGCAGATGAGGAGATTACTTCACTAGCCAAGAATAAGACATGGGTGCTGGTGGACAGAGTCAAAGGCCACAAACCTATTGGCAACAAATGGGTCTTTAAGAGAAAGGCAGGGATCAGTGGGGTTGAAGCTCCCAGGTTCAAAGCCCGGTTAGTGGCAAAAGGATACTCTCAAAAGGAAGGAGTAGACTATCAAGAAGTCTTCTCTCCAGTTGCAAAGCACGTTTCCATAAGGCTTCTCTTGTCTGCAGTGACTCATTATGATCTGGAACTTCAGCAAATGGACGTGAAAACGGCATTCTTGCACGGCTACTTAGACGAGGAAATCTACATGGAACAGCCTGAGGGATATGTCAGTAAGAAAAACCCAGAGAAAGTATGTTTGTTGAAGAGATCTCTCTACGGTTTGAAACAATCTCCCAGGCAATGGAATACCAGATTTGACGAGTTCATGAAGAAGAACAAGTTCAAGAGGAGTGAATACGATGTCTGCGTATACTTTAAGGAAACAACAGAAGGACACATTTACCTTCTGTTGTACGTAGATGATATCCTGATAGCTGCCAAGAATAAGAGGTCAGTCACTGAGTTAAAGAATCTACTAAGCTCGGAGTTTGATATGAAGGACTTGGGAGACGCAAAGAAGATTCTGGGAATGGAGATTTGCAGAAACAGAACAGTTGGAACCTTGCTCATATCTCAGAAAGTTATCTTCTTAGAGTACTGGGAAATCTAGGAATGGATCAAGCGAAGCCAGTTGCTACTCCTTTAGGAGTTCATTTCAAGCTAAAGACAGCTACAGAGAAGGAAATTCAAGAACAGGGAGATAAGATGAAAACAGTACCCTATCAGAGTGCTGTGGGAAGTCTTATGTACGCGATGGTAGGAACCAGGCCAGATCTTGCCTTTGCTGTGGGTTTGGTTTGCAGGTTTATGAGTGCACCTCTGAAGGAACACTGGCAGGCAGTAAAGTGGATTTTGCGATACATTAAGGGGTCTCTTGATGTCAAACTTAGTTTCCAAAGGAACAAGGACTTCTATGTTAGAGGATATTGTGACTCAGACTACGCAGCTGACTTAGACAGACGAAGATCAATCTCGGGTGTGGTTTTTTCAGTCGGAGGAAATGTAGTAAGTTAGAGGTCCAGTTTACAAAAGGTTGTGGCTCTCTCCACTACTGAAGCCGAATACATGGCATTGACAAATGCAGCTAAAGAAGCTATTTGGCTAGGAGGTTTTGTGAATGAGCTTGGGTTTACTCAAGAATCAGTAGAGATATACTGTGATTCTCAAAGTGCTATTGCACTGGCTAAGAATGCAGTATATCACGAGCGTACTAAACATGTGGCAGTCAAGTACCATTTCATTCGAGACTTGATCACAGACAGAGTTATACAAGTTCTAAAGATTTCTACAGCCTACAACCCAGCAGACATCTTCACAAAGGTATTGCCTGTTGGGAAATTTCAAGAAGCTTTGCAGCTTCTTAGAGTCACTGATCATTGAAGCGAGGTGGAGTTCACCTCAAAACAGCTGGGAGGGTTTTCTCAGAAAGATATGAAGCTGGGAGGGTTTTCTCAGGAAGAATATGAAGCTGGTAGAAGAACCAGGGACTGCAGGGCTTTGCAGTAATGTACAGAAGACGAGCATGGGAAAGGTTTGTTTCTCATGGTCTCTTAGGATCAGTTGAGTCCTAGGGAATCTAGAACTAAGTTAGAATAAGTGGACAAGGTGGAGAATTGTTGAGATTCTGTCCAGCTTATTCAAGTGGTCTCTCTGAAAGGGCAAAGTCACTAGATGAAGGAGAGGGTCTTGACTGTTCCTTGGTGTTGACCCGAAGTCATGTGCTACTCACATGACTTATACTTATGTAATCAGCTAAGTTATAAAGCTGAGTCTCCTTCATCGAAGTGTTAAGCGAGACGTTCTGAAGTTTTGTCACAGACGTTCTTGGCCATTGTTAGAGAGAGATCAAGAACTCGAGTTTGAGCTGTTCTAGTGGATTGCTGATATCTTCAGCTCCGGTGAGTATAGTAGCCATCCTTATCGGATGGTGTGGTGAACACCGGGTAAACAAAGTCTTGTGCATCTCTTTCTTTTCAGTGTTTCGAGTTCTTAGATTCATTGGGTTTGATTCTTGCGAAGTTCGGGATTGATTTAGAACTTAGGTTTCACAGTGAGATATTGCAAAACTTGACAGTGGCTTAAATAATGAAGCTGATTTCGGAAACATGACAACTGAATTCATATGTTTTACCAGCGACTCACAAACATCACTAGCCTCGTACTTGTAATAAAATTTCTTAATTAGAATTAATAAACCCTGAAGATGCTTTTCCGGTGAACCGTCGAATCAGATTTACTTTTTTTTTTATTAATGCACTTTCATATATACTAATGTTACACTTGTTCCAAGATCTGTCTTGCCTACAAGGATAATTTTCATTAAGAAACAAAAATATTATTGAAGTTAAACTTGATTTTGGATCAAGTTTAATTATGGGTTCATAATCCAATCATGCTAAACCTAAAGTTAAATCCATATTCTAGAATTTCTCTAGAAATATCATCACCTCCTCTAAATCCTTTAGATAATTATGTAAGATATTTAGGTATAAAATCTAGATATTGTAATATGAAAATCTAGATTTTATTGTAGAGAGTTCTAGAGATTTAGAAAAAATTTAAGTTAAGGAGGTTAGTGTAGAAATATCTAGATTATTATGTAAGACTCTTTGGAGGCTATAAATACCTCATCATCCCCTTATTTGTAAGATGTACAACAAGTTAAGAAAGTGAAATAAAAATAAGTTACAAGAAAGAGTGTCTTCTTCTTCAGTTCTCTAAAGTTTTCTAAATGTCTCCAAATTTCTCTATGTGTTCTTCCATAAATTTTCTCATACTTAAAAGGTTTCTTTCGGGTCTCTCGGGTATTACGGTCTTGGGCTATTGCTAAGCACTATCGGGGTTTCTTTACATGGTATCAGAGCCATTCTAATTTGGTTCTTTTCAAGATCAGGGTTTAAGAGAGCTTGAGTTTATTCTAAGTATGGAGGCAACATGTCGTGTTGTTGGATTGAGAATGGATATTTTAAACCAATCTAACTATCAGTTATAGAAGTCACATATGAAGTCATACTTGGTGAGTGAGGCCTTATGGGAAGTCGTCGGTGGTAGCAACACAACACCACCACGGGGAGATTCTGCAACTGCGGAAGCAACAAAGGAGTGGATACGTAAGAATGCCAAGGCAGAGTTTGCTTTGAAGAGGTCTATATCCTCATGAGTATTTGAGCATGTCTCAAGGTGTACATCCTCTAGTTCTATTTGGTAGGCGCTGGATCAATTGTTCAACAAGAAGAATGAGGCTAGGCTACAACTGTTAGAGAATGAGTTGGCAAATGCGAACCAATGGGAGTCTACCAATTCAGAGTTCTTCATCAAGGTAAAAAACCTTTTCTCTGAGAATCAATTTTATAAGCACGGTTAAGCGGTTTATTATTCGAGGTTTACACCCGAGTATACACCGTTTATGACATCGGTTCAAGGATGGGCTACACAGCCTTCCTTGGAGGAGTTCGAGAATCTTCTAGCCTCTCAAGAATCATTAGCCATGCAAATGGCTGAAGTTAAAGTCCATGATGACTCGGGGAACGCTTTTGTAGCACGGACAAGGATGGCGATGCAAAGAATAACGATGGACGAGAAATCTTCCATGGGAGACAAGAAACGATTCAAGAGCTACCAGTGTGGGAAACCTGGCATTTCAAAAAGGATTGTCGAGTCAAGCTGATGGAAAAAAATGTGACGGAATCAAATGGTCATACTGAAGATGAAGAATGGGGAAAATGTTTCACGGTGGAGGCTGCATATTTAGGTACAACTACAACTAAAAATCTTGGAAGTGATTGGATTGTAGATTCTGGTTGTAGCCATCATATTACCGGAGATGAGAAGTTATTTTCTAGTCTTCAGTACCATGACGGGAAAGAAGCCATCATTATCGCGGATAAATCAATCCACCACATTGAGAAGGAAGGGACAATTGTCATTAAAGGAGATGATGGAAGCCCAATTACTCTCAAGAATGTATACCATGTTCCTGGAGTAAAGAAGAATCTTCTCTTTGTGGTAAATGCGGTGGACTCAGGTAACTACGTTTTATTTGGCCCAAGCGACATTAAATTCTTGAAGAATATTAAAGAATTAAAGGCTGACGTGGTTCACACCGGAGCACGAGTTAAAGATATATATGTTTTATCGGCTTCCAACTCATATATTGAAAAGATGAGCACCAATGATAATGCCTTTATATGGCATGCTAGGCTTAGTCATATAAATATAACTAAGATCAAGGTCATTGTGAATAAGGATTTGGTTAATGGGCTCCCGAGTTGTAGATTTAAGATGATGGAAAACTTTGTGAAGGTTGTCTGTATGGAAAATCACATAGACTTCCATTTGACAAATCTACCTCATGATATGGTGCTCCTTTGGAGAGGATCCATAACGATTTGATGGGTCTGACAAGAACATCCTCCTATTCCGGGTTTCGCTACATGCTGATGTTAATTGATGATTTCTCACGGTACACTTGGGTATATTTTGTGAAGGAAAAGTCCGAGGTATTTTCAAGGTTTCAAGAATTTAAGGTCACCGTTGAAGGAGAGTTAGATCGGAATATTATGACTCTAAGGATGGATAATGGAGGGGAGTGTATGTCAAAGGAGTTTCTCTCTTTTTGCTAAAAGCATGGTATAAAGAGATAATTTACATGTCCATATACACCTCAGCAAAATGGAGTAGCAGAAAGGAAGATCAAACATCTAAGTGAGACATGCAGAAGCTGGCTACATCACAAGAACTTTCCTAAAACTTTATGGGCGGAAGGCATGAGATGTGCAGCTTATGTCATTAATAGGATGCCACTAAGTCCAAACAATATGAAGTCCCCTTATGAGATAATCCATGGGAAGAAGCCAATAGTGAAACATCTCAGAATATTTGGATCAATCTGCTATATCCATGTTTTTTTACTCTCAAAGGACCAAGCTATAGGCTAAAGTGAAGAAATGCATCTTTGTTGGTTATGATGAGCAAAGGAAGGACTGAAGGTGTATGGATCCTGAGACACATAAGTACATTGTGTCTCGTGGTGTTGTCTTTTATGAAATTCCTCATTTTATGGGCTACTTCAAGTCTTGGTTGAGCAAGATGGTGCAAGTTCCCCCAAGGTAGATGAACCAGTTCTCCAAATTCCAAGTGGGAGTGAAAGTCTTGAAAAGGAGACACAAGGTAAAAGGGGGAGAAATAACCAAGAAGAAGAGGATGAGGAAGATCATGGTCCGATGACTAATCAACGGCCTAAAAGAAATATTGTTAGGCCTGCTCGGTTCAGGGATGACAGGTTTGTCACTACTTACTCATGCTCTCATGAGTAACCGAGTGGGAGACCGCAATGAACGAAGAGATGAATGCTCTCATGAAGAATGAAACTTGGGATTTGGTTCCAAAACCCAAGGATGTCCAACCCGTTTCTTGCAAATGGGTGTACCGAATTAAGCGGAAGACAAATGGGAGCATTGACAGTTTTAATGCAAGGTTGGTTGCTCGAGGGTTCTCTCAGAAGTATGGAGAAGATTATGATGAGACGTTCAAGCAAAGATGACTACGGTACGTTCACTTTTATATTTAGCTGCAAGCTTTGGTTGGAAGTTATGGAAACTAGACATGAAGAATGCTTTTTATATGTAGACCTTGAAAAGACTATTTTCATGGAGCAACCACTTGGTTTCAAATCACGAGAGCATCCTGATTATGTGTGCAAGCTCAAGAAGGCCATGTATGGGTTAAAACAAGCTCCAAGAGCCTGGTATGGAAAGCTTTCTCAGTTTCTTCAATTTTGCAGGTATGTGCCATCAAACTCTGATCCAAGTTTATTCTTCATGAAGAATGAAATATTCCACATGGTAGTTCTCATTTACGTGGATGATATGATAATTACGGGGAGTGATGATGCTGAAATAGCTCGTTTACAAGAGGATATGTCGATATGGTTTGAGATGAAGAAGTTGGGCGAGCTGAACATCTTTCTTGGTTTGGAGGTTGAAAAGGTAAAGGATGGAATATTCATCGGTCAACAAAGCTATGCAAGAAGAATTGTTGAGAAGTTCAGCGTACACTAGGGAAAGACGCGTACTACTCTGATGGATGTGAACATAAAGCTTAAACGCGATGAAGGATCCTTGCTACCTGATCCTAGACCTTATCGCTCTC
Organism: Orychophragmus violaceus; assembly: GCA_030180135.1. Lineage (NCBI taxonomy): Eukaryota > Viridiplantae > Streptophyta > Magnoliopsida > Brassicales > Brassicaceae > Orychophragmus > Orychophragmus violaceus. Next base: position 23,649,611 of record CM058239.1, read on the forward strand.
TTGTCAAAAGTCTTCTATACTAAACCATTACAAGACCTGGCATTTCCTTCGCGGTAGGTTTTGTAAGCCGGTTCATGCAGACACCAAGGAAGCCACATCTAGAAGCGGAAAAGAAGATATTGAAGTATGTGAAGAAAACTCTTGGCATGGTTCTGATGTATAAGTACGATGCCAAGGTAACTCTCTATTATATTGGTTCACAGATGCTGACTTTGGTGGAGATCTAGATGATCGAAAGTCAACTTCGGGCTATGTGTTTTTATTTGGATACACAAGCAATTCATGGTGCAGCAAGAAGCAAGCAACAATGTCGTTGTCTACCACTGAAACGGAATATAAAGCTTCAACACTCGCAGCTCAAGAGTGTATATGACTTCGAAGACTCCTTGAAGACTTGTTCGAGCCAATAAATAAGCCGGCTGCCATCTACAGAGACAACCAAAGTGCTATCAAGTTGGCTAATAACCCAGTGTTTCATGCAAGGACGAAGCACATTGAATTCGAGCATCACTTCATACGAGAAAAGGTTCTTGATGGAACGATTGAATATTTGGAGGTCCGAAGTGAAGAAAATGTTGCAGATATCTTCACCAAGTCATTACCGAAAAACCAGTTTGATTTACTTCGTTCGAAGCTCGGGACGTTTGAAAGAATCAAGTTTAAAGGGGAGTATTGAAGTTAAATTTTATTTTGGATCAAGCTTAATTATGGGTTCATAATCCAATCATCATAAACCCAAAGTTAAGCCCATATTCTAGAATTTCTCTAGAATATCATCACCTCCTCTAAGTGTTTTAGAGAAATCCTTTAGATAATTATCTAAGTATTTATATAGAAAAATCTAGATATTGTAATATGAAAATCTAGATATTATGGTAGAGAGTATAGAGATTTAGAAAAAATCTAAGTTAAGGAGTTTAGTGTAGAAATACCTAGATTATTATGTAAGACTCTTAGAGGCTATAAAGACTTCCTCATCCTCTTATTTGTAAGATGTACAACAAGTTAAGAAAGTGAAATAAAAACAAGTTCAAAAAAGAGTGTCTTTCTTTTTAAGTTCTCTAAAGTTTTCAAAGTGTCTCCAAATTTCTCTAAGTGTTCTTCTATAAATTTCTTCATACTTAAAAGATTTCTTTCGGATCTCTCGGGTATTACGATCTTGGGTTAGTGCTAAGCATTATCGGGTTTTTTTATATATAATATATAAAAAGTGATATCATTTGCCTAAATAGCTATGATCATTCAGTATATATAGCTCCTGATGAATCGTTAAAGAGAAGGAGCGCGGTATATGGCAGAAATTGTACGAGGGAAGAACATTGGCCTAACTCCCTCTGCTTTAATTAGGGGAATGATAATGCCTAAAGCACTCCGTAAAAAGGAAATTGCCGTGTTTTTTTAGTGGTCGCTGCGATTACAACAGCAACACACAAAATAAGAAGTAAATAACTCATTATATTTAAGTTTAAGAGACGTGCGACTGTTTGTGCGACTGTTTCTCGTTCACAAAAGCTTCGTGTGGTACCGCCATTTTTTTCGACGACTCCAAAATCATCAAATCAGAGTCGCTGCGATTGGAAAATGCTGACGTGTACAAAAAATAAATCAGAGATGAAGGCTTTTTGTTTTTATCACCGTCGTTATCGCTGCGACTTACCACCGAGCAAAGCTAATATCAAAAATCAATTATTCTTTTTCTGCATATGTTAGTGTATAATTATTACGGATATATACGATATGTGTATATCTCTTAGTTTGAGAATATTTCTAATTTGCGGATATATACGATTTGTGTATATCTCCTAGTCTTTAGGAATATTTCTATTTTCTTATTAAAGTCCTAAGTCTATCTAGGTCAATGGAGTCTGTATATATAGACATCGATGTCGAGGTTAATAAACAAGTCAGTTCGATATCTAATTCTACATGGTATCAGAGCTAAAAGATCAAAACTAAATCACCAAAATTCTTCACAAAGATGTCAGATCACGAAGAATCCAAAACCGTTGGCGAAGGTCCTTTAGTCACGAACAATGAAAAGTCCATTGTTCCGTCCCCTTATACCTTGTACGGAGCTGACAATCCGGGCTCTGTGATTTCTCCGGTTACGTTAAACGGAGAAAACTATAATCAATGGGCAAACGAGTTGCTTAATGCTCTCCAAGCAAAGCGAAAACTCGGTTTCATCAATGGAAACCTGAAGAAACCGCCTCTTGATGATCCACGTTATGAAGATTGGATCACCGTCAATTCCATGGTCGTAGGATGGATACGTGCCTCGATAGATCCCAAAGTCAAGGTGTCTGTCGCGTTTATCACCGATGCAAGTCAATTGTGGTCTGAGTTAAAGCAACGGTTCTCGGTAGGTAACAAAGTGTGCATACACCAAATCAAAGCACAGTTAGCCTCATGTCGTCAAGAAGGTCAAAGCGTTCTCGAGTACTATGGTAAATTGTGTGTACTTTGGGAAGAATACGCAGTTTATACTCCTCTGCCAATGTGTACCTGTGGAGCTGCACTTGAAATATCAAAAGAGAGGGAAGATGACAAAGTACATCAGTTCATCATGGGTCTTGACGAGGAACGCTACGGTAACTTGTGCTCCACTCTAATCGGTATGGAGCCGTTACCAACGATTGGTGAAGTGTACTCACGGGTTGTACGAGAAGAGCAACGAATAACAGCTTCCAAAGGCCGTGAACAACAACAAGATGCAGTCGGGTTTGTGACACGACAAACCGATGTGGTTCCGTCAAACACAAACAGTGCTAAAAACGATATGTCGATCCTTAAGAACAGAGACCGTGTGCCGTCGTGCTCTCACTGTGGTCGCAGAGGCCATGACAAAAAGGAGTGCTGGGAACTGATTGGTTTTCCAGAATGGTGGAACGAGGCACCCGAACAAAGTAGTGCCGGCAGAGGAATGCGAGGAAGGGGTCGAGGTCGCGTTGGAGGACGCGGGCGTGGTAGAGGACAGGCCGCCAATGCTCACGCCACTAGCTCAAACTCATCAGAGTTCCCTGAGTTCACACGAGAACAGTGGAAGGTTCTTTCTCAGATGATTCACGAGAAGTCAGGTTCAGATAAGTTGTCTGGTAAGACAAAGTTTGGTAATGTAATTTTGGACACAGGAGCCTCACATCACATGACAGGAAATATTTCTCTGTTGAAAGATGTAGTCTCTATACCTCCTTGTTCAATAGGGTTTGCAGATGGAAGCAAAACTTTTGCTTTACACCAAGGCGCCTTCCCTCTATCAAACAAAGTGTCATTGAAAGATGTTCTTTATGTGCCGTCTTTGAACTGCACATTGATTTCGGTGTCTAAAGTTTTGAAGCAAACTGGGTGTTTTGCAACCTTTATTGATACAATTTGTGTGTTACAGGACCGTTTCTCGAGGACTCTGATTGGAACCGGTGAAGAGCTTGATGGGGTATATTACTTGACGGATGTCGCTACAGCAAAGATTCATGCAGTGGATGTGTCGTCTGATCAGTCTCTGTGGCATCAACGTTTAGGACATCCTAGTTTTTCAGTTCTTTCAGCTTTGCCTTTGTTTTCCTCTAAGTCTGTTAGCTCTCGTCCTTGTGACATTTGTTTTCGAGCTAAACAAACTAGAGAAGTTTTTCCAGACAGCATTAATAAATCAGTTGATTGTTTTTCACTAATTCATGTCGATGTTTGGGGTCCGTATCGAGTTCCATCATCCTGTGGAGCAGTTTACTTTCTGACAATTGTAGACGATTTTTCTCGAGCAGTGTGGACATATCTACTACGCGAAAAGTCAGAAGTTAAAGGAATACTCAAGAACTTTCTTGTGTATGCCAGTAAACAATTCGGGAAAACCGTTCAAACTGTCCGCAGTGACAACGGAACAGAGTTTATGTGTCTATCTTCATACTTTCGGGAAAACGGAATTGTTCATCAGACATCATGCGTTGGAACTCCACAACAGAATGGTCGTGTTGAACGGAAACACAGACACATTCTTAATGTGTCGCGAGCTCTGCTGTTTCAAGCTAGCTTGCCGGTTAAGTTTTGGGGAGAAGCCGTGTTAACAGCCGCCTTTCTGATTAATCGAACGCCGAGCTCCTTACACAATGGACGATCTCCGTATGAGATACTACATGGGAGCAAGCCGAATTATGCACAGTTACGAACGTTTGGCTCAGCTTGTTATGTTCATCGCGCAACACGCGACAAAGATAAATTTGCGGAACGAAGTCGTCTTTGCGTGTTCGTGGGTTATCCCTTCGGGAAAAAGGGATACAGAGTTTTTGACCTAGAACGAGAAGAATTTCTCATCTCACGAGATGTGATCTTCAGGGAAGACATATTCCCGTTTGCTGACAAAGTTCAAATCCCATCTCCCTCATCTTCCCCAGTCGATGTTGTTGATGAAGATTGGCAATACACTCCGGCTTCCTCAAACAGGGGGAGTGAAGATCAGGACACTATTTCCGCTGAACAACTGGTCACAGAGGAAGAGATTACTGAAAATATCGAAGAAGGAAATACAGAACAAGGAATGGGTACAGAACATGAAAACGCAGAACAGAGTTCACCTGCAACTGAGGAACCTGTTGTCGAGCAAGTTGAAGAACTCGGACGTGGTCAACGTTCCAAACAACCATCGGTCCGTCTTCAAGACTATGTTACATATAATACGGCCATCGATACCCATCACGCTCCAATCATTGAAGTTCCACAGACCTCGGCTCCGGTTCAAGGTAACATTACATATCCCCTGACACGCTTTATCTCTGACTCTGACTTCTCTCCGCAGCATCGAGCTTTTCTTGCTACGATCACTACTGCAGTCGAACCAAAACACTTCAAGGAGGCAGTCCGCAGTGAAGTCTGGAACACAACAATGACTAAAGAAATTCTTGCACTTGAAAACCAACAAACTTGGGATATCTGCGACTTACCGTCCGACAAAGTAGCGATTGGAAGTCAGTGGATATACAAGATTAAATATCATGCCGACGGTTCTATTGAAAGACACAAGGCTCGTTTGGTTGTTATGGGAAATAAGCAAGTCGAAGGTGAAGACTACAAGGAGACTTTCGCACCGGTTATCAAAATGACGACTGTCAGAACTCTTCTTCGTCTTTTCGCTGCCAAACAATGGGACATTTATCAAATGGACGTTAACAATGCATTCCTCCACGGAGACCTCGATGAAGAAGTGTACATGAAGCTTCCACCGGGATTTCGCCATTCCCATCCTAATAAGGTATGTCGTCTTCGTAAATCTTTGTACGGACTCAAACAAGCTCCGCGGTGTTGGTTCAAGAAAATTTCTGATGCACTCCTGCGATTTGGGTTCATACAATCATACGACGATTACTCCTTGTTCTCGTACATGCGTAAAGGAATCGAACTTCATGTCTTAATCTACGTTGACGATTTACTTATCTGCGGTAACGATAAGTACATGACACAAAAGTTCAAAGAGTACTTGGGGAAGTGTTTCTCCATGAAAGACTTGGGAAAATTAAAGTATTTTCTGGGTATCGAAGTCAGCAGAGGCCCGGAAGGAATATTCTTATCTCAACGAAAGTATGCATTAGATATTGTCACTGACACGGGTAATCTTGGCTCTCAAACGGCAGCTACTCCTCTTGAACAAAACCACAAACTAGCTGAAGTTAAGAGTCCGCTACTCTCTAACCCCAAAAAGTATCGTCGACTTATGGGAAGGTTAATCTATCTCGCACATACAAGACCTGAATTAAGTTACTCCATACATGTGTTGTCTCAGTTTATGAAGTCACCAAATGAAGCACAGTGGGAAGCAGCCCTTCGTGTCGTCCGTTTTCTAAAGGGAAGTTTGGGTCAAGGCATCTTTCTCAGCTCATCTCCAGATCTCTCTCTCACTATTTACTGCGATTCAGATTGGTCCGCGTGTCCTATTACACGACGATCACTCACTGCATTTGTTGTTATGCTTGGTGATTCACCTATTTCATGGAGAACAAAGAAACAAGACACAGTGTCTCATTCTTCCGCTGAAGCAGAATATCGCGCCATGGCAACCGCATTACGAGAAATCAAGTGGCTGCGTAAACTGTTCAAAGGATTAGGTGTCGAACAACAGCCCACTCGGTTCTTTTGTGACAGCAAAGCTGCCATTCACATCGCAACGAATCCTGTGTTCCATGAACGCACCAAGCACATTGAGAATGATTGTCATGCAGTCCGAGATGCAGTTCGCGCCGGTCTCATTGTTTTACATCACATCCGCACAACCGAACAAGTTGCAGACATTTTGACTAAAGCCCTCGGTCGTGCTCAGTTCACTCATCTCTTGTCCAAGTTGGGCGTTCGTGATCTACACGCTCCAACGTGAGGGGGAGTATTACGGATATATACGATATGTGTATATCTCTTAGTTTGAGAATATTTCCAATTTGCGGATATATACGATTTGTGTATATCTCCTAGTCTTTAGGAATATTTCTATTTTCTGATTAAAGTCCTAAGTCTATCTAGGTCAATGGAGTCTGTATATATAGACATCGATGTCGAGGTTAATAAACAAGTCAGTTCGATATCTAATTCTACAATAATAGAAGCAATTCTATTTCCATAGGATGGGATGATCCACTTATCGAGATTATCCTAACTCCAAGCCAAAAGCTTTTAAGCGAAGGAAATGGTATCATTAAACGACCAACAACGTAGACAGCTACAGCAAAGAAGTGGAGAACTAAACTTAAGAGGACGAGGGTTCAAACCAGAGAGTAATGAAACCGGGCCAGATGAGCAAAAAACTCCAAGGCTAAGATAATCAAAGCAAGCTTCACGCATTTCTTTTTTAGCTTCATCGGAAGATGCTAAAAAGACCTTGTACAACGCACCGGCCAATGTATTAGTGGTGGAAGCTTAAGGCTGTAGAAAGGCCACACATAACACCTTAGGTGGTACTAGAGGTGCAACATGTGTTTTCAGATACTTTGCCATTTCACCATTTGCAATGGGAGGAAGTTTTTGACTGGGTACATCGACTAAGCAACGGACTTCTGAACTGCTGATGGGATATAATAAGATGGGTGATGGGTCAGATGTCCATGATTTGCAAACGGGAGTTCACAATTCTCCAAAACAAGACCCACAAAAGTAGAGGGCACATCCACCTGATTGTATACCAAACTGAGTAAGTTCCAAAAACAAAAACGGAGATTTTCCTACAAGTGACAAATAATCTGCGAGAGATTAGAGGAGATGACCTTAGGTAGGGATAGGGATGTTAATATGGGTAAAATAACCCAACCCACAAAAACCCCAACTTATAAAAACCCAACTCATAATGAATCTAAATATTGTTTTTGTTAATGGGTAAAACCCATGTACAGCTTATTAAATTTTGGGTAAATCTATGGGTATCCATATTTTGATAAAAATGTTGTTTTATACTTTATTTAGTCTTTTTAATTTTTTTTGTCAAAATTTTTTAAACGGGGTTTCATACTTTTAAACAGATCTAAACGGACGGGCCTAAACGGATACGGATCTAAACGGGCGGGCCTAAACAGGTCTAAATATAAACGGGCCTAAACGGATACGAGTCTAAACGGACAAGCCTAAACGGATTCAAATATAAAGGGACCTAAACGGGTACGGGTCTAAGCGAGCGGGCCTAAATGGGTACGGGTCTAAACAGACGGGCCTAAACGGATCTAAATATAAACGGGTCTAAACGGGCACGGGTTTAAACTAACGGGCCTAAACGGGTACGGGTCTAAACGAGCGGGCCTAAATGGGTACAGGTCTGAACGGACGGGCCTAAATGGGTCTAAATATAAACGGGCCTAAACGGGTATGGGTCTAAACAGACCGGGCCTAAACAGGTCCAGGTCTAAATACAAACGGGCCTAAACGGATACAGGTCTAAACGAATGAATCTAAACAGGTCTAAATATAAACGGGCCTAAACGGATACGGGCCTAAACGGATACGTGTCTAAACGGGTACGGGTCTAAACGGACCCGACATAAACGAATTTTGGCGGGAAAACAGAATTTTACGTTTTTGGCGGAAAAACAAAATTTTACGTTTTTGGCGGGAAAACGAGAATTTTACAATTTTGGCGGAAAAACAAAATTTTACGTTTTTGGCGGGAAACGAGAATTTACATTTTTGGTGAGAAAACAAGATTTTATGTTTTTGGCGGAAAACAAAAGTTTGTGTTTTTAGCGGAAAAACAAGATTTTATGTTTTTGGCGGGAAAACAAAATTTTACATTTTTGGCGGGAAAACAAGATTTTATGTTTTTGGCGGGAAAATGAGAGTTTTACGTTTTTGGCGGGAAAACGAGAGTTTACGTTTTTGGCGGGAAAACATAATTTTACCTTTTTGGCGGAAAAATGGGATTTTACGTTTTTGGCGGGAAAATGAGAGTTTACGTTTTTGACGGGAAAACATAATTTTTCGTTTTTGGCAGAAAAATAGGATATTACGTTTTTGGCGGGAAAATGAGAGTTTACGTTTTTGACGGGAAAACATAATTTTACGTTTTGGCGGGAAAATGAAATTTTACGTTTTGGCGGGAAAATGAGAGTTTACGTTTTTGGCAGGAAAATATAATTTTACGTTTTTGCGTGAAAATAAGATTTTACTTTTTTGGCGGGAAAACATAATTTAACGTTTTTGCGTGAAAACAAAAGTTTCTATTTTGGCAGGAAAATAGAATTTTAAGTTTTTTTTGAGGAAAATAAGATCATTGATGTAATTTAATAAATAGTTAATTATCAAAAATTATGATCATTGATGTAATTTAAAAATCCATAGGTACCTAAAACCCAATTAAGTGAACCCATTGTGAACCCATAAATAATGGGTACCTGCCCATTTGAAACCCTTTTATTTTTCGATTAGAATAGTAGAGTTCTGGGTCTAGATTTTTTAATGGGTTTGGGTACTCATTTGGGTAACTACCAACTTTTAACATCCCTAGGTAGGGATGTTAATATGGGTACACTCACCCCATTTAGACCCACCCCATTTAGACTCAAACCCATTTAGACCCTAAACTTTTTAAAACACATTTAGTTTTAAGGTCTAATAGGATTTACCCATTTAGACCCATTAATTTTACACTTACCCATTTAAACTCATTTAACCCATTTAACTTATATAAATTTTATTTTATTTTAATATTAATATATTTACATTAACAATTAATATCTGATTTTTTTTTACTTTGTGTAATTAACTACATTTTATGAATAAGTAAATCTAATAATATTTAGAAAATATATTTTAGCAAAACTGCGATTCAAATTTTCTTGCCAAAAACGTGAGTCTAAATATTTCACCACAAAACGCGGAATTGTATTTTTCCGCCAAAAAATGGAATTGCGTTTTCTCGCCAAAAATGCGGAATTGTATTTTCTCGCCAAAAATGCGGAATTGTATTTTCCGAGAAAAAAAACGGAATTGTGTTTTCTGGCCAAAAACGCGGAATTGTGTTTTCCTGCCAAAAACACGATTCCGTATTTTTCCGCCAAAATCGTGATTCCGCATTTTTCCTCTAAATCGCGATTCCACGTTTTTGTCAAATTTCCGTCAAAAAGTGATTCCATGTTTTCCTGTCGAAAACTAGGGTTGGGCATTTTACCTGAAACCTGAATCCGAACCCGAACACGACCCGATATATAAAAATATCTGAACGGGTTCTCTAGCCCTAAATCCGAAAACCCGAAAACTCGACCCGAACCCAAGCGGGTACTCGAACGGTTCGGGTTCCCGAACGCCAAGTCCTATCGAAAACGTTATTCCATGTTTTCTCGTAAAAACGTGATTCCGTTTTTTTCTTTCAAAAACGTAACTCTGCGTTTTCCCGTCAAAAACGTAATTCTGCGTTCCGTCAAAAAGTGATTCCGCCTTTTCTCGTCAAAATTACGATTTTTCATAAAAATGAAATTAATCTTATTTCTAATTATTTGTTTTTTTAGTTAAACTAATCAAGTTATTTTTCTATTTTAAATAATTTTAAAAATTAATTTTTTATAATGTTACAAAGTATAAATAGGTTAATAGGGTTTCCATTTATTTAATATGAAAAATATAATAAATAGGTTTAAATTCTGCATTTATTTTAACACATACTCATTAAAACCCCATTTATCAAAAGCCCATATTAACATTCCTAGGTAGAAGTCTCTAGAGAGTTACAAAAAATCTAGGAAGTAAAGAGGTTAGTAGAATAATCTAGATCTTTTGTAACATGTTTTGGGAGGCTATAAATACCTGCCCACCCCTTCGTTTGTAAAAGTACAAGAAGTTAAGAAAGTGAAATAAAAAAAAAAGTTTAAAGAAAGAGTGTCATTCTTCTTAAGTTCTCTAAAGTTTTCTAAGTGTCTCCAAATTTTTCTAAGTGTTCTTCCATCAATTTCTTCATACTTAAAAAAGGTTATTTCGGGTCTCTCGGGTATTACGATCTTAGATTAGTGCTAAGCACTATCGGGGTTTCTTTACATGGTATTAGAGCCATTTTAATTTGGTTCTTTTCAAGATCGGGGTTTAAGAGAGCTTGATTTTATTCTAAGTATGGAGTCGATGGGTCGTGTTGTTGGATTCGGAATGGAGATTTTAAACCAATCTAACTATCGGTTATGGAAGTCATGTATGGATTCATACTTGGTTAGTGAGGACTTAAGGGAAGTCGTCGGTGGTAGCAGCACAACACCACCACGGGGAAATGCTGCAACCGCGGAAGCGACAAAGGAGTGGATACGGAAGAATGCCAAGGCGGAGTTTTCTTTGAAGAGGTTTATATCCTCTGGAGTATTTGAGCATGTATCAAGGTGTACATCCTCTAGTTCTATTTGGTAGGCGTTAGACAAATTGTTCAACAAGAAGAATGAGGCAAGACTACAACTGTTAGAGAATGAGCTAGCAAATGCAAAGCAGGGGGAGACTTCAATCTCGAAGTTCTTCATCAAGGTAAAAAACCTTTGCTCTGAGATTAATACTCTTAATTCGCAAGAATCTATTTCGGAAGCACGGTTGAAGCGGTCTATTAGTCGAGGTTTACGCCCCGAGTATACACCGTTCGTGACATCAGTTCAAGGATGGGCTACACAACCTTCCTTGGAGGAGTTTGAAAATCTGCTAGCTTCGCAAGAATCATTAGCCATGCAAACGGTCGGAGTAAAATTCCATGATGACTCCGAGAACGCATTTGTAGCAAGAAGGCACCAAAGTTTCAGAGCCAAACCCAAGGATGGCGGTGCAAAGAATAATGATGGACGAGAAGGATCTTCCATGGGAGACAAGAAACGATTCAAGTGTTACCGGTGTGGGAAACTTGGGCATTTCAAAAAGGATTGTCGATTCAAGCTGAAGGAAACAAATATGGCGGAATCAAAAGGTCATACTGAAGATGAAGAATGGGGAAAATGTTTCATGGTGGAGGCTGCATCTTCAGGTACATCTACAACTAAAAATATTGGAAGCGATTGGATTGTAGATTCTGGTTGTAGCCATCATATTACCGGAGACGAGAAGTTATTTTCTAGTCTTCAGCGCCATGACGGGAAAGAAGCCATCATTACCGCAGATAATTCAATCCACCATGTTGAGAAGGAAGGGACGGTTGTCATTGAAGGAGATTATGGAAGCCCAATTACTTTCAGGAATGTATATCATGTCCCTGGAGTAAAGAAGAATCTTCTCTCCGTGGTAAACGCAGTTGACTCAGGTAACTACGTTTTATTTGGCCCAAGGGATGTTAAATTCTGGAAGAATATTAAAGAATTAAAGGCAGACGTAGTTCACACCGGAGCACGAGTTAAAGATCTATATGTTTTATCGGCTTCCAACTCATATGTTGAGAAGATGAGCACCAATGATAATGACTTTATATGGCATGCTAGACTTGGTCATATAAATATGACTAAGCTCAAAGTTATGGTGAATAAGGATTTGGTTAATGGGCTTCCAAGGTTGAAGATTCAAGATAACGGAAAGCTTTATGAAGGTTGTCAGTATGAAAAATCACATAGACTTCCATTTGACAATTCTACCTCACGATGCGGTGCTCCTTTGGAGAGGATCCATAGAGATTTGATGGGTCCGACAAGAACATCCTCCTATTCCGGGTTTCGCCACATGTTGTAGTTCGTTGATGATTTCTCATGGTATACTTGGGTATATTTTGTGAAGGAAAAGTCTGAAGTATTTTCAAGGTTTCAAGAATTCAAGATTACCATGGAAGGAGAGTTAGATCGAAATATCAAGACTCCAAGGACGGATAATGGAGGGGAGTTTATGTCAAAAGAGTTTCTCTTTTTTTGCCAAAAGCATGGTATAAAGAGAGAATTTACATGTCCATATACACCTCGGCAAAATGGAGTAGCTATCAGACATCTGAGTGAGACATGTAGAAGCTGGTTACATGACAAGAACTTGCCTAAAGATTTAAGGGCGGAAGGCATGAGATGTGCATCTTATGTCATTAATCGGATGACACTAAGTCCAAACAATATGAAGTCCCGTTATGAGATGATCCATGGAAAGAAGCCAACGGTGAAACATCACAGAATATTTGGATCAATATGCTACGTCCATGTTTTGACTCTCAAAGGACCAAGCTAGAGGCAAAGGCGAAGAAATGCATATTTTTTGGTTATGATGAGCAAAGGAAGGGCTGGAGGTGTATGGATCCCGAGACACATCAATACATTGTGTCTCGTGATGTTGTCTTTGATGAAGTTTCCTGATTTTATGAACCACCTCAAGTCTTGGTTGAGCAAGATGGTGCAAGTTCCTCCAAGGTAGATGAACTAGTTCTGCAAGTTCCAAGTGGGAGTGTAAGTCTTGAAAAGGAGATACAAGGTGAAAGGGGGAGAAATGACCAAGGAGAAGAGGATGAGGAAGATAATGGTTCGATGGCTAATCAACGGCCTAAAAGGAACATTGTTAGGCCGGCTCGGTTCAGGGATGACATGTTTGTCACTACTTACTCATGCTACTTTTCAGCTCCATTAGATGAAAAAGAACCATCATCTTATGATGAAGCAAAAGGTGTAACCAAGTGTGTGACAGCAATGAACGAAAAGATGAATGCTCTCATGAAGAATGAAACTTGGAATTTGGTTCCCAAACCCAAGGATGTCCAACCCATTTCTTGCAAATGGGTGTACCGAGTTAAGCGGAAGACAAATGGGAGCATTGACAGATTTAAAGAAAGGCTGGTCGCTTGAGGGATCTCTCAGAAGTATGGAGAAGATTATGATGAGACTTTCAGCCCAGTAGCAAAGATGACTACGGTACGTTCACTTTTATCTTTAGCTGCAAGCTTTGGTTGGAAGTTATGGCAACTAGATGTGAAGAAAGTTTTTTTATATGGAAAACTTGATAAGGCTATCTTCATGGAGCAACCACTTGGTTTCAAACACGAGAGCATCCTGATTATGTGTGCAAGCTCAAGAAGGCCTTGTATGGGTTAAAACAAGCTCCAAGAGCCTGGTATCGAAAGCTTGCTCAGTTTCTTCGGTTTTGCGGGTATAAGCCATCAAACTCAGATCCAAGTTTATTCTTTAAGAATAATGGAAGAGTCCACATGGTAGTTCTCCTTTATGTGGATGATATGATAATTACCGGAAATGATGAAGAGGAAATTGCTCGTCTACAAGAGGATATGTCGATAAGGTTTGAGATGAAGAAGTTGGGTGGGCTGAACAACTTTCTTGGTTTGGAGGTTGAAAGGGTAAAGGATGGAATATTCATCGGCCAACAAAGCTATGGAAGAATAATTGTTGAGAAGTTTAAATACACGAAGGAAAGACGTGTACTACTCCGATGGATGTGAACATAAAGCTTAAACGCGATGTAGGATCCTTGCTACCCGATCCTTGACCTTATCGCTCTCTTGTCGGAAGCCTTCTATACTTAACCATTACAAGACCGGATATAACCTTTGCGGTTGGTCTTGTAAGTCGGTTTATGCAAGAACCAAGGAAGCCACATCTAGAAGCGGCAAAGAAGATATTGAAGTATGTGAAGACAACTCTTGGCATGGGTATGGTGTATAAGTATGATCCCAAGGTCACTCTCTATGGGTTCACAGATGCTGACTTTGGTGGAGATCTAGATGATCGAAAGTCAACTTCGGGCTATGTGTTCGAATGTGGAGACACAAACATTTCATGGTGCAGCAAGAAGCAAGCAACAATGTTGTTGTCTACCACTGAAGCGGAGTATAAAACTTCAACACTTGCAGCTCAAGAGTGTATATGGCTCTGAAGACTCCTTGACGACTTATTCGAGCCAATCAATAAGCCGGTTTCCATCTACGGAGACAACCAAAGTGCAATCAAGTTGGCTAATAATCCAGTGTTTCTTGCAAGGATGAAGCACATTGAATTGGAGCATCACTTCATACGAGAAAAGGTGCTTGATGGAACGATTGAAGCTTTGGAGGTTCGAAGTGAAGACAACGTTGCAGATATCTTCACAAAGTCATTACCAAAACGCCAGTTCGAGTTACTTCGTTCGAAGCTTGGAATGGTTGACAAAATCAAGTTTAAGGGGGAGTATTGAAATTAAACTTGATTTTGGTTCAAGCTTAATTATGGGTTTATAATCCAATTACTCTTATTGGACTAAACCCAAAATTAAGCCCAAAAATTCTAGAACTTTTCTAAAAACATCTATAGAGATCATCACGTCCTCTAGATGTTCTAGAGAATTCTAAAAGATAATTATGCAAGATATTTATGTAGAATAATCTAGATGTTGTACGATAAAAATCTAGATATTGTGTTAGAAGTCTCTAGAGAGTTACAAAAAATTTAGGAAGTAAGGAGGTTAGTAGAATAATCTAGATCTTTTGTAACATGTTTTGGGAGGCTATAAATACCTTCCTACCCCTTCATTCGTAAATGTACAAGAAGTTAAGAAAGTGAAATTAAAACAAGTTTAAAGAAAGAGTGTCATTCTTCTTAAGTTCTCTAAAGTTTTCTAAGTGTCTCCAAATTTTTCTAAGTGTTTTTCCATAAACTTCTTCATACTTAAAAAGGTTCTTTCGGGTCTCTCGGGTATTACGGTCTTGGGTTAGTGCTAAGCACTATCGGGGTTTCTTTACAAATCCAATATTATCATCTGATTAGAAATTTACATGAAAACCATTAATGAAATGCAATATAATTTTCAAATTTTCCAAATTTACCTTTCTAGTATGGATAATATACTATTTTGTTTTGTCTTCTATGTGAAGATTTCCACTATATGTAATGTAGTTTATAGAAATAATGATAAGATATAAAGATATATATCTATTATATTGATAACAAGTAGATTTATGTTATCTACTAAGCTATATTCCTATTAGGATTATGACTACATTATTGTATATATACTCTTGTTCTACGTCAATAATAAACAATACATTTTACAATCTATTATAGTATCAGAACTAAAAAATTCTTTGATCTAGTTTTTTCTCTCTATTTTTGTAACGTGTTTCTTCATGAAACTATGCAATTCTTTTTTTTTCTACTACTACTAAACCTTCATATACTATTTAGAAAAAAAACGAAAAAGTCATGTGCTCGTCCGGCACCTTTCCTTTCAATTTTTTTTCCACGATTTGCAACTTACACTGCTGTCCTCTTCTACAAATTTTTAACTTACCAGACATTGGTTTCTTATCTAAAGAACATGTCTACTACTTATGCTTCTAGTTTTATGGACAACTTTTCATTAGTCTCCATTAACCTACAAGCAATTCTGATTTTTATTTTTTTATCTTCTTTGATCCATATGATTTTTTCTTTGGCTTTGCTATTCTAAAAAAAAAAAATTATATATATATATATATATATATATATTTACAAAAGTTTTTCTACTATGTCGTCATTTCCGCACTATTAACACCGTATCTCCAGAATTTAAAGAGATGTTTTTGATTTCTCTTCACGCTATCACTTTTCTAAGATACCGCTTCATCAAGCTGCTGAAATTACTTACTTACCGCCGGTGCTTAATCAAGCTGCCGCCCTACTTACTCTACGGTCGATGCGTCATCAATCCGCCTCAACTATTTAGTCTATCGCTGCCGCTTCATCAAGCCGCTGCTAATTCAAATTCTACCACACTACAAGAAAATTTGATTATTGATAGCATAACTAGATAGCGTTTTTACGTTTATGCTATCTTTGACTGAATCTGGAATTAAACATAGCGTTTGGTAATATATAAACGCTATTTATGGTTTGAGCGAGACAAAATAAAAACACGCGGCCAAAATTCCAACTAAACCGCTATTTTTATGTTTAGCGGGACAAAAAAATTTTGGTTCCCCCGTATTTGTACTGAGCCTAACTCTAAACTTTATTTTTTTTCCTTAGCCAAATTTTCAGTTCTAATTCTCTCACTCTCTCTTCTTCTTTCTTGCATGTTCATCATCTTGGCTCGATTTCGCAATTTTCACTCAATTACTCAGTGTTATCGCCAAATCGAAACCCTAATTCGAATCTTAGTTGCCTGGGAATCTTAGGTTCGTGATAACTTCTCAAACGAAGCAAAATCAGACATCGAAGGTAAATCTGAGTTAGAATATGGTATTGATACGAAGTAGATAAATTTCGATTATACGGATTTGAACAGAACAAAGTAGTTCCTAAATTTAGTTGGTGAGTAATTATCTTTCAGAATCATCTTTGCTTGTTGTTATTTCTTTTGTTGATTGGTATGGTTTAATTTGAGTGTATGTGGAGCTGTGGTGTTGTTTTAAGATGGATAAGTCTTGGGTTTGGCATCCAAGGTATGAAATTGTTTCTTCTTTACATTACTTTGTGAAGTAAAACTTTTTGCAGAATTCTATATAGAAGTTTTTAATGTTTGTTTGTTACAGGGCTAGCCTTGAGTATCAGACAGGGGCAACTAATTTTGTGCATGCATCAGCAACAAGTCTGGGTAACCCAAGTGTCATATTATGTCCATGCATAGACTGTCGGAATTTGTGTCATCAGGCGTCAGATACAGTGGTAGATCATCTAGTGATTAGGGGCATGGATGAGAAATACAAGAGGAAACCGTGTTGGAGAAAGCATGAGGATATTAGAACTGCTAAGCCATCTGAAGATCCGAGGTCTGAGTTTGAAGCTTTTGATTTGATTAGGACAGCCTTTTTTATGGTGATTCACAGCCTAGTAGCCACAGTGAAGATCATAATGATGATGTTGATAGTAACGAAGAGTTTGAGTTCAGGAAGAAGCTAGAAGATGCTGAGACTCCTCTATATCCAAGTTGTTCTAACTACACCAAGATATCTGCAATCATGGGGCTTTACAGGATTAAAGTTAAGAGTGGTATATCGGAGAATTATTTTGATCAACTGCTGAGAATGGTTCATGAGATGCTTCCTAAGGAAAATGTTCTCCCGAGCTCTACAGATGAGATGAAGAAGTTCCTGAAGATGTTTTGGTTTGTATATGACATGATTCATGCATGCACTAACGACTGCATCCTGTACAGGAAGTGTTGGGAATGTCCTGAAATCTATTGTACTTGCTCTAAGTGATAGTTGTATTGTCGATATGAGACAATCATATAATACTAGGTAGTCATAATGCTTTGCTAGAAGCCAGTTATGATCAATGAGTTTATAACTCATTTCTAGTGTTATATGATCCTACAGGGTCACACACCTAAGCAAACTGGACGTTAAAGACGAGGTTGATCATTAATGTAATGATCTAGTGAATGCATATTTGATATGCATTCGATATCAATGTTCTGGGACTGCATCGATCGATGCATATAGTGCAACGATCGATGCACTCGCGGATTAATCAGATTAATTTGGTTAATCGTTGGTTAATTCTGTCATGGTTTAAGTCGACATATATAAGATATATGGTCGACCTAAACTGATCCCTAACCTAATTCACAGCCACCAGAACACAGAAAGAAACCTCTCTGGAGATTAGATCTCTGTAAGGCACTAGCATCCCTGCGGTCCAGTTTGTGTTCGTGTGGATACCAGTAGAGGCGCAGCATTTGAGGCGCTTTAGATCTCGATTATCTGCAAACACTTCCACTGCATATTCATCAGGTAATCTCGAGATCTGATAGATTCAATTACATGAACCCTAGATCCTAGGCTTGGAATTCAGACCAGGGTTGCCTAATTGGATTAGGAACTGCTAGATATTCCTTCAGTGGTATCAGAGCCTTAGGGTTCTATTGAATCTGTAGCATGTTGATTAGATTGGTTGAATCTGGATCTCTGTATAATTGATACAAACATGCTAAAACTCGTTTTGATCAAAGTATCCTAGTTTAGGGTTTTGTTCGAAAACGTTTTAAGGTTTTTCGCATAGTGTCGATCGTTGCCAATCCGGCATCGATCGACACAGAGCGAAAACCCGAATAAAATTTAGGGTTTTTCGCATGGTGTCGATCGTTGCCAATCCGGCAACGATCGATGCAGGGCAAAAACCCGAATAAACCTAGTTTTCGCCTAGTGACGATCAATGCAATTGTTGCATCGATCGACACAGCCTCGTGAGATTGTTGGATCGGTTCAATTGGATTGGACCGGTTATCGAGCTTGGTTAATTATGGTCGAACACAGTGAATGGTTTAAATGCGATTTGTTTGATTAGGTTGGCATCGACCGATGCTAATGTAGCATCGATCGACGCTGACCGGTATTCAAAACCGGATCAATTGGATTGATCGAATATCGCGGATTAATTATAAGAATTAAAACATAGTAAAACTGAACGTTTTAAAAGGTTCCGTTCCTCATCCAAATATTAAGTGATACTTGATGTCTTTCCAATCTTGTCAACTGTCAAGAACCATCTAATTGCGCGATAGACTTGCAGTGCAAGATGTCCACAATTTCATGAGTAAGACAGAAGGTAATCGTGTTGATGGACTTGCAGTGCAAGACATCAACAATTACATGACTGAAGAGATTGGTTTACTTGACTGGGCCATCAAAATCGTTTTGGGCTCAGAGACATCAGGTGGATTGGACATGAGATGTCAATCCACAACCAAGAGTTATATTGGATATAACTAGCAAAGAGTTGCTTACCTAGATAGCTAAAATTTGGGTGATAGCCAGTGGCTCACTCAAGTTTAGTGAAGTAAGGGTCTTGGATCATTATATTCATCTGAGGAAATATTGTTTGAATATAATGTGAGTTTTCTTAATTGTTAAGACTTCTCATTTCTTGAACATCATAACTAAAACCTCCCTTGTTTTTCAGCTATGTCTAGCACAAACCATCGTAACAATTTCTCCCTGCGATCCGTCCTTGAGAAGGACAAGTTAAATGGATCCAACTTTCTTGAATGGTATCGGAACTTGAGAATTGTTCTCAAACAGGAGAAAAAGGACTATGTCCTTGAGAAAGTTCTCCCCAAGAAGTACCGAGCCAATGCCTGGCAGTCAGATAAGGATGCTTGGGATAAGCATTCTAATGATGCGGTGGATGTGAGTTGTCTCATGTTGGCTACCATGAACTCGGAATTGCAGAAGAAATATGAGTACGTGGAGTCGCCAAAAGATATGATCACTGGCCTGAAAAGTATGTTTCAGGAGCAGGCACGAACTCAGAGATACCAGACGGTTAGATCTCTGATTGAGTGCAAGCTACCAAAGGGCGAACCAGTTAGTCCTCATGTCATTAAGATGATGGGTTATATTGATAACCTGGGGAAACTGGATTGTCCCATTAGCCAAGAGTTGGCTACTGACATCATTCTACAGTCACTGCCGTCAAGCTATGATCAATTTGTTATGAACTATAACATGAACAACTTGACGAAGACGTTGACTGAATTGCATGGGATGCTTAAGACTGCTGAACCTAACATCGAGAAGGACACCCCAAATGTCCTTATGGTACAAAAGGGTAAAAAGTTTAAGAAACTTGGTAAGAACAAAGGTGATGGCAAGACGAGCTCGATTGTGAATCCAAGCGAGTCTGGCCATGCTCCTAAGGTTAAAACCAGTCCTTTCGAAGATGTTAAGTGCCGTTATTGTAATGGTTATGGGCATTTGAAAAGAAACTGCAATAAATTCTTGGAAGATTATGAGAAGCTGAAGAAGACGTACGAGACTTCTTCTTCAGGTATTATGTTATAGAAGTAAGTGTTACTTCTTATAATACTACTTGTTGGGTATTGGATACCAGCTGTGGTACTCATATTTTGTGAAAATGTGCAGGGCCTGAGCAAAAGTAGGACTATGGAGAAAGGACAAGTGGACCTATGAGTATGAATGGAGCAAGAGTTGCTGCATTAACCGTAGGAGTATTTCATTTGTTTTTCCTTTTATGGCATGTTTTGAACTTGAAACTGCTACTATGTAACTGCTATGAGCAGAAAGATTATTTCTAATCCTTGTTTGGATATGGAAGGATATCAGTTCTCAAATCAAGAATAAGTGTTATTCATTTGATTACAGTGATATATTTTATAGTAGCAATCCATTAGAGAATGGAATTTATGTTCTAAACCAGAATGTGCCTAACTATAACATTAATACCAAGAGATTCAAGTCAAATGATGCGAATCAAACTTCTTTCTAGCATTGTCGTTTTGGGCCAAATAAATGAGAAACAGATTCAGAAGCTCCATAGTGATGGGCTTTTGGGCTCATTTGATTATGAATCATAATGAGTATAGTGAATCTTGTTTATTGGAAAACGACAGAGGCCCCTTTCAACAAAGGTAGTGTCGATCGATGCATGCATGCAACGATCGATACAGGTTGCGAACGAACGGATAAAATGAAAGGGCCAGAGGATTATTGGGCTTTATACATACGGATGTACATGGCCCGATAAGCGCAAATGCTAGAGGAAATTTTCAGTGCTTCATTACCTTTACTGATAATTTCAGTAGGTACGGTTATGTCTTATTTATAAGGCATAAGTCAGAATCTTTGAAAAGTTCAAAGAGTTCCAAAATGAAGTACAGAATCAATTTGGCAAAGGTATTAAACCTCTACGATGAGATCATGGAGGTGAATAATTAGGTCAAGAATTTAGTGATCATCTGAGAGATTGTGAAAGTGTTTCACAATTCACTCCTCATGTATCGGACTTTATTAGATATGGTTCGATCAATGATGAGTCACTTAGATCTTCCATTATCCTTCTAAGAATACGCTCTAAAATGTCTGAATTTACTTTAAATAGAGTTCCATCAAAAATTAGTTACAGAGATACCACATGAGATGTGGAATGTAAATGTTTCTGATTTATCCATCATGGAGATTTGGAGTTGCGAGACTTATATAAAACGTTTAATCTCTGATAAGCTCACACCCAAATCTGATAAGTGCTACTTCATTGGTTGTCCTAACAAAACCAAGGCATGTTACTTTTACGACTAGTTCGAGAACAAATTGTTTGTTGCTCGGAACTATGTTTTCTTGAGAAAGATTTCTTTCCAAGAAGAACAGTGGGAGTAAAAGTACAACTCGAAGAAATTCAAAAATCACAGGAGACTGCTCAACCTGATGAGGAAGAGCAGCAGTTGGATCTACAAAGAGTTGTAGAACATGCACCTGTGGTGCCTAGAGTTTATAAAGGATCTGGTGAATGTATATTCGATATACATTTAAATGGCGAGTTTCTGAAGAAGTGTCGATCGACACAAAAGTTGCATCGATCGACACAGGTCGCGAACCAAATATTGATTTTGGTTTATGAATTAATTAACTACGGTTTAAATCTTGGTTAATTAGGTCATGGTAAAAGTATACATATGGGATATGTGTGCGCGACTTTTAAAGAAAACTGAAGCTCGCAGATCCGAAAGGATCCGTCACGAACCCGAGAAATATGGATTTCCCGTAACCAATTACCGTGATCTACTGATCATTGAAAATGACGGGCCTGCGAATTTTGAGGAAGCAATGATGGGCCTTGACTCCGAAAATGGCTGAAAGCCGTTGAATCCGAAATGGGATGGTTATTTTCAGATGTACAAAGCAAGGTTGGTGGCAAAAGGTTTCAAGTAAATTCATGGTATTGACTGTGAAGAAACCTAATCCCAGACACCGTGCTTATGTCCATTCGGATTCTCCTAGCAATCGCCACTCATAATGGTTATGAGATCTGGCAGATGGATATGAAAACAGTTTTCCTTAATGAAATTCTGGAAAGGGATGTGTACATGACACAACCTGAAGTTTTCATTGATCCTAATGAAGCTAGGAAGATATGCAAGCTTCACCGATCCATTTATGGATTGAAGCAAGCATCTCGGAGTTGAAATCTTCGTTCTGATAAAGCAGTCAAAAGGTTTGACTTCGTCATGAATGAAGAGGAACTGTGTGTTTACAAGAGGACTAGTGGGAGCGCAATTGCATGTTGATAACATACCACTTCTCGGAAATGAAATTCCATTGTTTCAGTCTGTTAAGACTTGATTCGAAAGTTGTTTTTCAATAAAATTATGGGAGAAACCGTATACATTCTTGGAATAAGAATCTATAGAGATAGATTGGATAAGCTAATTGGATTGTGTCAAGATACTTATAGTGATAAGGCCTTGCACATGTCCAATATGCAGGATTCCAAGAAGGGCTTCGTGCAAATGACTCTTGGTATTACTCTTAGCAAGACGCAGTGTTTTTCGACACACGCTGAGCAAGAGCGAATAAGGGTCAGACTACTGCTAAAGGCATTAAATGTCTTAAGATGTGATCTTAATCTTAGTGGGAGTCATTGTTGTTAATTTTAGTTATGATATGATGTTCGTATAAACATAATTTGATTATGTTATTGAAATCTGACATCTGTATTATTTAATAATGGTTATTAAATAATAGTCCCAAAGTAATTTATGACATTTTATAGGTCATCAAGTATGTGACTTGATCATGAAACCCTATAGATAATAAATGACATAAATTATGATTGGTCCCTGGTCAAGGTTGTTAAAATGGGACATTAACAACCGCGTGAGACTAGTATGTGAGGTGACTGATGACTAAGTTTCATGGAGTCATTAATAAGAGTATTAAAGTCAATCACATAGATATGTGTTGGAGAACACAGGATCGGACATGACCCACTGATGAGAACTCTACGGGATAGTTATATAAGTGTCATGAGAGTTTTCATTACGACTATAGAGTATAGTCCTTAGACCTGAGTTCATCATGTTTTCTTACATATGAATTGGTCCGCTTTAACCTTGTCAAACGTCAGCCGTAACTGGTGACTATAAAGGCATTGATTGGGCGTATCATGAAGTGTGTGAAGAAACAGGGATGGAACAAGATGGGATTTGTCCCTCCTATATAACAGGAGATAAATATCTCAGGGCCCATCGAAGATTTGATACTGAGAAATGTGTGGCCACACTCAAACGAGGTGATTGTCAGTCGTTTGTCTTGTCAGTATAAATCGGAGTTCGATGAACATGATCTTGGCTCAATAAGGATGACACGGTTCTTGCCTTATGCTAGATCGAGATATAAGGACGAAGGGATTATGGGAATAGATGATTCCAGTACAAGTGGGAGATTGTTGGGAATGTTCTGAAATCTATTGTACTTGCTCTAAGTGATAGTTGTATTGTCGAGATGAGACAATCATATAATACTAGGTAGTCATAATGCTTTGCTAGAAGCCACTTATGATCAATGAGTTTAGAACTCATTGCTAGTGTTATATGATCCTACAGGGTCACACACCTAAGCAAACTGGACGTTAAAGACGAGGTTGATCATTAATGTAATGATCTAGTGAATGCATATTTGATATGCATTCGATATCAATGTTCTGAGACTGCATCGATCGATGCATATAGTGCAACGATCGATGCACTCGCGGATTAATCAGATTAATTCGGTTAATCGTTGGTTAATTCTGTCATGGTTTAAGTCGACATATATAAGATATATGGTCGACCTAAACTGATCCCTAACCTAATTCACAGCCACCAGAACACAGAAAGAAACCTCTCTGGAGATTAGATCTCTGTAAGGCACTAGCATCCCTGCGGTCCAGTTTGTGTGCGTGTGGATACCAGTAGAGGCGCAGCATTTGAGGCGCTTTAGATCTCGATTATCTGCAAACACTTCCGCTGCATATTCATCAGGTAATCTCGAGATCTGATAGATTCAATTACATGAACCCTAGATCCTAGGCTTGGAATTCAGACCAGGGTTGCCTAATTGGATTAGGAACTGCTAGATATTCCTTCAGGAAGTAGTACGCAGGGATGGAAAGCTGTCCAAGATGTAATCTGTCAAGATGGGAAAGGGATAAGAACACTGGTCAGGAGAAGAAGGGGATTCCAGCTAAGGTTCTTAGGTATTTTCCTATAAAAGACAGATTCAGGAGGATGTTTAGATCCAAAAGAGTTGCTGAAGAGTTGAGGTGGCATTACAATAATGCAAGTTCAGATGGTACAATGAAGCATCCAGTTGATTCACTAACTTGGGCCAATGTGAATGATAAATGGCCTGAGTTTTCTGCTGAACCAAGAAACCTCCGTCTTGGTCTTTCTACAGATGGGATGAATCCTTTCTCCCTCCAGAACACGAAGTATAGCACATGGCCAGTATTATTAGTCAACTACAACATGCACCCAACATTGTGTATGAAGGCAGAGAACATTATGCTCACCCTTTTGATCCTTGGGCCAACTGCACCGAGCAATAACATCGACGTCTACTTGGCTACGTTGATAGATGATCTACATGATCTTTGGCGTGAAGGTATTATTGTATATGACTCGTTCATGAGGGAGAATATCACTCTTAAGGCAGTGTTACTGTGGAGTATAACTGATTATCCAGGATTAGGGTCATTGGCAGGATATAAAGTTAAAGGGAAACAAGCGTGTAATGTGTGTGAGAAGGATACACCCTTTAGATGGTTGAAGTTCAGTCGTAAGCATGTGTATTTGGGCAATAGAAAGAGGCCCAAACCTGATCATCCTTACAGAAGAAGAAAGAAATGGTTTGATAACACTATAGAGGAAGGAAGTGCATATAAGTTCAAACTGGAGTTGAGATTTGTGAGATGTTAAAGGATTTCAGAAATGAGTTTGGTAAATCTATAGACAAAAAAGGAAAAAATAAAAGGAAGGCTAAATGCGAAGATGAGGAGCTGTCAGGTGATGAATATGATGAAGAAAGTGATAATTGGAGGTGGAAGAAACGGTCCATACTGTTTGACTTACCTTATTGGAAGGTATGTACTTTCATTTTAAATTTCTATATTACAGTTATTTGATTTTTTCATTTGTTTATCCTTTCTCAACTAATCCTTCATATTTTTGGTAGGATATGCCGGTTCGTCACAACATTGATGTTATGCATGTGGAGAAGAACGTTTCTGATGCTATACTGGTTATGTTGATGCAATCTGTTAAGTCAAAAGATGGGTTGAAAGCAAGGAAAGATCTACAAGATATGGGGATTAGGAAGAAGTTACACATTCAAGAAGGGGGCAAGAGAAATTTTATGCCTCCAGCTGCTTATTGGTTGAGAAAGGATGAAAAAGTGAAGTTCTGCAAGAGGTTAAGTTTATTCAGAGGTCCGGATGGTTATTCTTCTAATATCTCAAATTGTGTTTCATTAGATCCTCCTATGATTGGTGGATTGAAGTCCCACGATCATCATGTCCTTCTCCAAAACCTCCTACCAGTTGCTTTGAGAGGATTGCTACCAAATGGTCCTAGGATTGCAGTGATTAGACTCTGTAGCTTCTTCAAAAGATTGTGTCAGAGAGTTGTTGATCCAGAGATGATGTTATTAATGGAGGCTGAGTGTGTAGAGACATTTTGCCAACTAGAAATATATTTTCCCCCATCCATGTTTGATATAATGTTCCATTTGCCAATACATCTAGCAAGGGAGGCTTGTTTGGGTGGACCTGTTCACTTCAGGTGGATGTACCCATTTGAAAGGTACTCATGTTTTTAATTATCATACTGTCTTGCTTGTGTTGTCTGCGTCAGTTAAGTAACATAATTTCTGCTTTTCTGTTTGAGTTATAGGTACATGAAAACATTAAAGGCATATGTGAAGAACTATGCAAGACCAGAAGCGTGTATGGCTGAAGGGTATGTGGCTGGAGAGTGTATTGCATTCTGCATGGAGTTCCTACAAAGTTCAGTTCCGGTTCAAGAAACAATAAACAGGAATGAAGATATTGAATGCTCTGACCGCATACTTGAAGGCCGCCCATTTCAGATGTCTGCTCAGGTTGTATTAACTGATAGAGAGCGAGAGATCGCCCATCGATATGTTCTAATGAATATGGCATTGATGAACCCATATGTAGAGTAAGTTTATCCCTTGTCTCATATCTTATCTTATAATTTTAATCAGTGTTTTGAACTAACCTTATGACATTGTGTAACCGTATGCATTTAGAAGAACTACAATTAAAGGATGTATAAGGTGTTCTAGAAATGAGACTTTTTATAGAAATTACATACAGAGAGGTTCTAAAAATGGGTAAAAGAAAAGGTTAGATCGTATATCCAAGTAACTACTAGACTCTTTCCAAGTAACAGTATGATAAGATATAAAGATATATATCTATTATAATGATAACAAGTTGATTTATGATTATCTACTAAGTTATATTCCTATTAGGATTATGACTACATTATTGTATATATACTCTTGTTCTACATCAATAATAAACAACACATTCTACGATCTATCATAGATTTTCATTTCATGTAGAATGTATGTTATTCTAATGCTTCAAGTTCTAAAATATGTCTAGTGAACATACACGAGTCGTAAAATAGTGCAACATAAACAGAAGACCAACAACAACATTAAGGATATTTTCAGGACTGTATTATTGGGTTAACAATTTGCATAAGATATCTAAAGAAGAAGAGCTTTCAAAGCAAGGCTGGATATTTTGTTGGTTACTCTTCTGAAAACTTAGTATTTATTGCAATGTTTCTAAAATGTCCTGCTTCAACAGAAGATCCATTTCAAAGCAACACTACATGCTTCAATGTTGTGTGTAAGTTCTCTTTATATTCTTAAGATAGACCCACTGTGGCATCTCTTTATGCAGACAAAACTAAGGCTATAGATCGAAACTGAACATAACATATCATGTGTAAGTGTGGTTTTCTACTTGAACATTTAGTCCTACTCGTTCAAGATATGTTGTTATAGTGATGACATGTTAGCATAGTGTCACTGTATATGGGTTCGAGTGAGGTATTTTGTTAGGAAACAAAATGTTGAAATGGTTTTTTTGGCCAAATATTATTGGCTTCATTAAATTTTACAAGTTGTATGATTTAGTTGAAGGGAATGCGTTATTTTCTTCGACTTCATGATGTGAAGACAATGTAGTTATCAATCGATCGACCAAGTTTTTGCAAGTTGTTAACACCAAAAGCCAAAAAGAAGACATATACATCAAAGCCACGACACTACAGGACATGTTTAAATTGTAAGAATTCTTATTTATAATAACAAAATTTGATCATACAGCTCAACAAATAGTCCTTAGCTATATATAAATTTTAGTATTAACCCTCGAGAGTTATTTCTTTCTTACAAAAATATTATTCCCTTCGTTACATAAAATTGTCATTCTAACATTTTTTATAGATATTAAAAAATATGTAAATTTTTATTTTACTGTTAATTAATACACAAAAAAATTTCTCTCTCTAATTAGTAAATTGAAATATTGGGGATAAAATAGAAATTTATTTTAAAAATATACATTGAAAATGTAGAATGGCATTCTTTGTGAAACAAAAATAAATACCTAAAATGACATTTTTTGTGAAACGGGTGAAGTACTATATTCAAGTCACTGTAGAACAACATCGTACCATATTCTATGAGATTCCGGGTTTTTTAACTTGTTTTTAATGTTGATTTATTACTGAAATGGATAGTGTTTAGTGTTTTTTCCAGGATTTTAAAAGAAAACATTTAGAGATTCGAACGCGTTTATCCCTGATTTTTTTATCAAATTATATTTTTAGATTGAATTTGAAAATGTTTTCACGGCAAAACTAAGAAAAAATATTTATTTTTTGTTTCATTAGGGAGTAAGAGGCAAAAGAAGCCAAATGGGAAGATTGGAGAAGGGTCCTACGTTATGGAAGAGGTGAAGCAATAGTTGGTCCATAGAGTAATGTCTCTCTATAGCTCCTAGGAAATTAGCGAGGACCGGGACAACGTGAACGTCATCTTAGTTGTCACTCATTTCCAATTGGACCCAATAATTAACCAAGTCATGTGGGTTAAATGGTTCAACAATTCAACAATAAGGTGGAAAACCAGCGTTTATTGGCCAATGTAAACATTTTAATTGACAAACAAGTCTTGGGAACTAATGTGAACTTCAGTCCAAATATCCTGGTTATAAAGAAATGATAATTAATTTTATACATAAAGAGGTAAATATGTTCTTCGGTCAGAGTTGCGGTTCACGATCTTTATCTAAAAATTCACAAGCAAAAACCCAAAAAGTTATTTTTTGTAAGCTGAAAAATCATATCAGAGTAAGGCATTGTCGAAATACATTATATATATGCACAATTATGTGTATGAAACTAATTTATTAGAGGGACCCGATAATCACTGTTTAGTGGTTATTAACCACTAATTTTTTCCTAGATATACAATTAAGGTTTACATATACCATTTTCTAATTTTCGAATTATTTATGTTGATTCTAGTAGACTTTGCTCCCACGTGACATCGACTAGCATCGAAGTTGGACTGCCAAAGTAGATGAGGAGAGCACTTTGGACCACTAGACCATTGATAAACCCACATTTGTCAATTATCTAATTTTTAGGACTAATTGTCACAGTTGTTGATCAATTTATATAACATGATTTAATTACCTTCGATATCAAAGTATTTAATTTCTGAATTAATTACAGACTGTAAACATTAGTTGCTTGACAGAATAGTAGTCTTGGTATCGTTAAATGATCCTTGGTCCAGAGAAATTATGGACCTAAAGCTCACAACTCATATTAATAGTTTTTGGTCTGACTTATAAAGAACATAAACAGTTTGTGTGTTTCATGAAAATAAACATTTCTCTAGCTTTAAGTTTAACAACTGAAGTTCCAACCGAATAATGCAAGTTTCAATTAACAAACAAAATATATAATGTTAATAAAAAAAACTGAAACCTAAAAGAAAAATAGAAGACAAAACTTTAAGAAGATGTCTCCAAAAGAGAAATTGCACCTAGAGAGAACTAATAATAGAGAAATTAGTTTTAGGAAAAATCTACTATTTGAGATGTCCAAAACAAAAGAAAATGACTTATTAACCCCTACATACACCCTACCCTATATACACTCTACTCTTCTTCTTCCACCTCTCTCTCTCTCTCTCTCTCTCTCTCTCTCTCTCTCTCTCTCTCTCTCTCTCTCTCTCTCTCTCTCTCTCTCTCTCTCTCTCTCTCTCTCTCTCTCTCTCTCTCTCGTTGTTAAAAGTCCATTTTATATGGGTAGGGACAATACATGAAATATTTTATAATGTCCAACTTTAAAAACTAATTTCCTAACTAACATTCCTCCTTGATTCATTTCTATATCTACTAAACCCCTACAGCTAACTAACCCCAAAAACAGGATCATGTAACCCACTAGTTTTTTTTTTTAAGGATCATGTTGCCCCTACAACACTTAACCTAACTTCAATTATATGTCTCCAAAGAAAGTAAGTTGCAATAATGTAAACCGGTAATAGTTAGGGTGATAACCTACGATCATATATAATCTCCTTTTATATATCAGACTGAGTAATTGTTGCTTATGATAGAAGATTAGATAAAACGAAAGTAACAAAACTTTTTTTTATGATGAGACTTATGAATCAGGGTGCTGCAAACTAAGGGCTGATCTAATGGGTTTAGTAAGCTGTTGAGCAATAATCATCATCCCCTCTTTCCTTAACTCCCTCCATATTAACTTAATTTTTTGTTATATCAATTACAAAAGTAATTGATTTTTTTTCTGTTACATGATACATCACTAACAAAAGTTTTTGATTTTTTTTTTCTTTCCCACTAAATCCAATAAACGAAGAAAGTTAAACAGAGAAATATTATATATTTTCATATCATTATTCACATTAATCTTTTATTTTAGTTAAAATATTTAATGACAATCTTTATAAAAATAAGTTAAGTCTCTTTTTTTTTGTCATCTGATAGAATATATTCATAAAACGAGAGATTACACATTCCTAAACAGTGGCGGAGCCAGAACATATTTTAACCGGGGTCATAAATTAAATTAAATATTATTCAAATATTTTTTTTAAATATAATACTGTAAATATATAAAATAAGTCATTTAAAATTAGCCTATTATTTTAGATTTTTTTTTAAAAAAATTAGATAAAAGTATACTCAACAAAAAAATATATTGCTCAAAAATATTTTAAATATACATTTTATTATTCTCATATAAGAAAATTGAAATAGAAGAATGAAAAATAAACTAAAATCAATGGTGACAATGAAGAAATAGTTTTTATTTTTGTGAAGACACAAATTAAAAAAAAAAGAGAGAAAATAGTAATATTCATAGGAACTTTTGTTGGGAAAAATATGATAGTATGAACAAATCAATATCATCTGAAAAGAAAATAGAAGAGGAACAAATATTATATATGGATATATTTATAAACATAATAAAGCTATAATAAACTAAACGATAAAGGAAACTATTTATTGTAAAAGGGAAACAGACAAAATGAGAAAGAAATGTTGATCTTTTGATTTTCTTTGCTCTGTTTTACTCTTTGTTTTTCTTTTTCTAACACCTTTTAATTCATTCTTTCTTACTTACATTACGATCATCTTTCATACAAACTTATAGTAGTTTCTCTACTAACTACTCACATGATTTCTTGCACAACTTCTCCTAGTTTAGACCTCTAGCTCCTTAGACTAGTTTAACACACAAGGCTTACTCTAAACCTCAACCACTCTAACAACTCTCAACAACTCTAAACTTTCTAAATCAACTTAGTTAGACTCTAACCAAAAGAATCCTAGTTCGATTAGGTTTTTCTACTGGTCCATTAACAGCTTTCTTGATGTGTAACTAAGTTACAAGGCCCAAGTTCTTGTTTGACTTTTCCTTAGCTTTGTTGACTTTCATCTTCTTCTTCATTCACTTCCTCTGCGACTTCTTCACTTCTTCTTTATCTGCTGATTTCTTCTTTTTCTTATTGCAGGGCTTCAATCAAGGAATCAACACTCAACACTCCCTCTTGATTTCTTGATTGATTCCACATTCCAACTTAGGGTTTTGAATTTTGATACCTTTGATTCCTGACGGCTCGGTCCTTTGCTACTTGGAGGAGCACTCATTAGGACGCTTGCATAACTCCTTGGTAAGCTCGATTTCTCAATCTCCCTTTTGCTCTGGTTATTCATGGCTTTAGTTTCTTCCCTTTCAGGTTTCTTTGCTCCCTCTTGAACAGATATCTCCACAATCCCTACTGAATTCAGTTTCTCCTTTTTCTGCAGGTGTCCTGCTGCATAACCTGTCTCCCTCTTGCTTTGAGTCTTTGCAGGTTCAATTTCTTCACCCCTTTTAATCTTCACAGCTCCCTCTTGAACTGACATTGAATTGGTTCCTACTGCTTGTGCATTAGTTTGACTACCTTTTGATGATGAGCCACTGTCCTTCAGATATTTCTTTGTGCTTGTAGACTTGTTGCACACAACCAGCTTTATAGCCTCTTCGTTGTTATGTGTTTGAATCTTCTGCACTTATTTGAAGTTCGACTCGTCCTTGTACACTTTCTCAGGCTTTCCGAAGTTGAAGCCTTTGTGCTTTTGTTCTTGGACCATCTTCACCTTTCCATGTGTCTTCTCTGCATTTTCATCAAATCTGACTTGAACGTGGCTTGACATTTTACTGCTGAACTCTCCACTCAGCTTTAGCTCCCTCTTACCCTGAAGTAAGCTTTCTTTTCCACGATTGGTGTCTTCTTTGATCACCATCTTCTTCATCTTGGTTCCTTGAACCACTTCCCTAGTTTCCTTAGAATCAGTTTCTCTCTTGTCAGTCTCAGTACTCATTTCTGGTTTTGATACTTCAGCGTATCCTGCTCCTTGTTCGCAGGATTCAATCTCTCTAGTTGATGTTGTCAAAGTAGTCTTCTTGCTTGAGGGTAGATGAAGATGAAAGCTCTTCTTGACCATCTCCACATCAGCCATCTTTCTCCCAGCTGGATCATGAATGATGCAGCTCCTTTGCTTGAAGATAAGAGTATAACCATTTTCAATCATCTGTGAGACGCTCAACATATTCTTGGCTATTTTAGGGACTAGGAACACATTTCTAATGATCCGTTTGCCCTTCTTAGTCATGACCTCAATGTCACCTTTTCCTTTTGTCATCAACACTGTTCCATCACCAACTTTGATTGGAACATTGAATCTGGAGTTGATTCTGGTGAAAAGCTCTTCATTTGAGGTCATGTGGTTTGTGCAGCCACTGTCAATGAGCCATATGTTTTCTTCAATGAGTTTTTCATCTTCTTGCCTTGCAGAGAACATGTGATACTCCTCATCTTCATCATCATCTTCTTCCTGAGTTGCTTGCGCTTGTTCTTGCCTCTTGCTTCTGCAATCTCTTGAGAAATGGCCAGGCTTTCCACAATTGAAGCAAGTTCTGGTGTCTCTGTTTTTGTTTTGTTCATGCCGGTTTCTGTTGAAGTCTGGACTGTTAGTTCCATGCTTGAAGAAACAAACATCTTCATTATAATTGTCTCTTTTACAGTAACCACACCATCTCTTTTCTCTGTAGTTTGTCTGACTTGAGCTTCTCTTGTTCTTGTCTTCCATATTCATATTTTTGAACCTATCTTGAAAGGCACCTTCAGCCTCTTCTTCATCTTCTGGAAAGTACTTCTTCTCATGTGCTTCTAAAGATCCAATCAGTTCAGCATATGTAACTGTTCTGAGATCTTTTGTTTCTTCCATCAGTGAGGCTAGGGGCGCATAGGTTTTTGGCATTGAGGCCAGCATCTTTAGCACCATATCGAAGTTGGACCTTCCTTCTCCTAGAGCTCTCATTTGGTTGGCTACAGCTTGAATTCGATCTGAGTAAGTCTTGACTTTCTCTCCATCCTTCATTTTCAGGTTCTCAAAGTCTCTTCTCAAAGACTGCAACTTAACCATCTTGACCTTTTCATTACCTTGATAGGAATATTCCAGAAGTTCCCAGGCTTGTTTTGCAGTTGTTGCTGAGAGGATCTTGTCAAAGACTACATCTGCTACAACATGTTGAATGATTTGCAGAGCTGATGTATCTTTGGTCTTGAGAGATTTCAGGTTTGCAGTCTCCTTTGCATAATCTCCAGCTGATGTTTCTGGTGATTTTGGTAGAGGTTCGGGCACTCCATCTTTTACAACCTCCCATAGCTCTTTGTTCATCAGTGTTGTGCGCATCCTTGCTGCTCAGAACTCATAGTTCTGTCCTTCAAACACAGCCACCAGTTGAGATGATTGCAGGTTTATCGCCATATCTTCTCTTCTTTTGTATCTGCCTTCTTCAGTTCTTCTTTTATCTTTCTTGGACAGGCTCCTCAGATCACGTGAGCTCTGATACCATGTTGATCTTTTGATTTTCTTTGCTCTGTTTTACTCTTTGTTTTTCTTTTTCTAACACCTTTTAATTCATTCTTTCTTACTTACATTACGATCATCTTTCATACAAACTTATAGTAGTTTCTCTACTAACTACTCACATGATTTCTTGCACAACTTCTCCTAGTTTAGACCTCTAGCTCCTTAGACTAGTTTAACACACAAGGCTTACTCTAAACCTCAACCACTCTAACAACTCTCAACAACTCTAAACTTTCTAACTCAACTTAGTTAGACTCTAACCAAAAGAATCCTAGTTCGATTAGGCTTTTCTACTGGTCCATTAACAGCTTTCTTGATGTGTAACTAAGTTACAAGGCCCAAGTTCTTGTTGGACTTTTCCTTAGCTTTGTTGACTTTCATCTTCTTCTTCGTTCACTTCCTCTCCGACTTCTTCACTTCTTCTTTATCTACTGATTTCTTCTTTTTCTTATTGCAGGGCTTCAATCAAGGAATCAACACTCAACAAGAAATAATGTAAACAAGGAAAAATAATCAAGGGGTCATGTTGGAGATTCGAACTGAAATTAGTGGGGTCAAGTTGAAGATTTTAATCAAATGTGCTAGTTAAGTTAAGTAAGATGAGCTAACTAATTAAGTTTTTCATATTACACTGGGGTCAGCTGACCCCACATCAACACATATGGCTCCGCCCATGTTCCTAAACATAGGAAATTTAGCCCAACCAACAGGCAACACAAGCCCATACCTCGGGCAACCACAACCTACGAAACAGGCAACATAAACCCATTCAGGGTAGCTAAAATCTACGGCTAAAATAAACATAAATCGATAAATCCAGAAGCTGACAATAACAACTCAAGCTTGGACTCTGTGGCAACCGCAAAAGAAAAAAGAGCGAGAGAAATCGCCATAGTCCACGACTCACCGAGCGACAACACCAACTACCTGGAGAGTCACCGAGAGACACTCTCTCACCAACCCATAACACGAAAAAAGACTTCAAATCCGACAAGAAAGAACCTAAGAAAGTTCTCCTAAACCTCTTATGGAAGCGGGTAAGACGCACTCATAAACGTCTAATGAAACCCAAGATAGAAGCCCTAACTAACCAAGTCTCCAACAAAGTCTAAACAATCTACAAACCGATCTAAAAAGAAAACCCGGATTGAAAAGTGCCCTTAAACGAAACCAAGTAAACCACAAGGATCCAAGCTGAGAAGATAGAGCCAACAATAGACCACCAAAATATCCTAATAGCAAAGGTACCTAGAAAACACTAAACCGAATGAACCAAATTTAAACCCAAACAATATCCACACCTCACGGGCCAAACTACATAAATCTCAACCGATAAAACGACGAGTCGGGAACTACCCGATAAGACAAACCGTCGCGGAAAGAGGCCGGAACCGGTGACGGACGAAACCTGCGCAACAACAAACCGGCGAGAGAGTCCCCGCTCAGGGGAGCTACCGGAGGCCCGATCTCATTACATGAGCCACGGAGAGCGAAGAACGGAGATGCGAGGACGGCGACAAGCTTCGGCTGACGAGAGAGGACGAGCGACGGCGCTAGCATCGTAGACGGCGGAGGAGACACGAGATCCAGCAACGGCGGAGCGGATACAACCCAGGCGAGACAGGAAACTACTAGAGAAACTATGGCCTCCTCCGGCGGTCACGGCAAAGGTCGCCGACCGCCGGAGAGGAAGAACGAGAAAATCGGGAACGGCGCCTCGGGGTTCGTGTCTGGGAAGAAACTTCTAGGGCGAGAAATAAGACGTTTGTCACTCCAAATTTTTCTAATAAGTTAAGTCTCTATAACTACATTTATTTTAAAACTAAGAGAGTAACTATTTTTATGACTGTGTTTCAACTAAAATGATTAAAGTAAACGGACATGAACTATCAAACAATAGACCACAAAAGTTAAAACCGAATACTTTGATTTGGTTTTGTGTTTACTTTTATGTGATTATAAACCTTAATTTAAACTCAAAAACAGACTAAAAATAAAATAAAATATGTTCGAAAATTAAACTGAAAATATAAAATCTACTAAACCGGAACCAAAGTATAATTGAGTTTGACCATTCATATATTTTATTTAAAACAAAACAAAAAATCTAGAAAGTGATAAACCGCAAAATAATGGAGTGCCTCTAATTATCTCGAACCACACATATACACATATTTACATATCTAGAGAAGTCTATGGGGGAAAAAAAAAACGAAAGAATATGTTCATGCGTCGACATGTGTTTCAAAACTGCAAAACACGTAGTTAGTTTTGTAATTCGGTATCATAAGTTTGTTAGATTCGGGAAATACAATTGGAGAATGAGAACTGAAGTAACTTAATACGATTTTGATAGCTCAAAGTTGAATTAATTATTGGTTCGGCCTTCGAAACTTTCTTTCTACGAACATTAACTACTTGCCTAAACAAACACGCATGGTACGTATTATGGTCGAAAATGGTACGCCACGTTTCCCGACGATTTAACTAACTGTAACGGATATATAATAGTGAAATTTACTTTAAATAGTATGAATCGTTTGACTAATTACTAATTTAGTATTCTTAACCCTAAGTGTTAAAGAGGTGTAAAATGACATAATTGTCCATTTCAATATACTTACCATTTATAATATTTTTACCTAAAAAATCTTTAAAAATAAAAATATAAAACTTAATATAAAATTCGATTTTTTAAAAGAGAAAACAAAGAATATTTCCGTTTTTGAAAGAAAATAATATTTCCATTTTTGAAATAATCATATAATTTAATTGCTTTAAATAAATATTTTCGAAAATAGCCATAAAATCAATTAAAATATTCTAAATATTTAAAAATACTTACATAAATAATTAGTACATAAATTTTATTAATTCAAAACACTTACATAAATTATTGCTTATTTCGGTATTTGTATAAATTTATTATTAATTCAAAACACTTACATAAATAATTAGTTATAAATTTTTGGGATTTTCAAATTGAAATTTTTCAAAAATAAATTTTAAAATCTTTAAAAATAAAAATAAAAGACTTTATTTAATATAACATTCGATTTAAAAAAGGAAACAAAGAATATGTCCGTTTTTGAAAGAAAATAATATTTCCATTTTTGAAATAATCATATAAGTTAATTTCCTTAAAGAAATATTTTCGAAAATTGCCATAAAATCATTTAAAATATTTCCTAAATATTTAAAAATATTTACATAAATAATAAGGTTATAAATTATTATTAATTCAAAACACTTACATAAATTATTGCTTATTTCGGTATTTGCATAAATTTATTATTAATTCAAAACACTTACATAAATAATTAGTTATAAATGTTTGGGATTTTTAAATTGAAATTTTTCAAAAACAAAATTTAAAAACTATTAACCTACTTATTTTCTAATGATATTATATTTTAAAAGTTTCAGAAATCATTTTTATATAGTCATAAGTTTATTTTAAATATAAAATTAGTGTTAAACATTAATTAAGGAAATACAAACAAATCTGTAAATAAAAAAAAAATAATTCTAAAATGCCATGTCAGTAAATTTGAAAAATCTGTAGAAACTTAAAATAAACCTGTAACAAATGAAATAAATCTGTAACACTATAAGACTGGTTTTGTAATTTTTTTAACCCTTTCGTCTTTGTAACGGAGTTTTCTAAATCTGTAACAAATGCGAAAATCAGTAACACTGAAGATAAAATCTGTAATTTAAATCCGCAAATTATTGAAAAAACTGCAAAATCATATAAAAATCTTTAACACTAGCCAAAAATCTACAACTAAAATCCGCAGAAATTTAAAAAATCTGTAACAAACTAAACAAATTTGTAACACTACGTACTATTTTAGTAATAAAAAGTAACAATAGTCTTTGTTGCGGATTAATATTTAATCCGTAACAAAGAAAAAAATCTGTCACACGTAAATTTAAACATGCACCCATAAATCTGTAAATTTCTCAAACAAATCCGCAACCACAAAATCTTCAACACAAGGCTGCGGATTTAAATTCGTAGGGAATGTGGTAATTTCGTAAATATGTATTTTTTTGTTGACATGGAAAAAACATTAATGGCAATTCTGTAATTACTTTTTTCTTTCTAAATGGTTATAGAAAAAGAAGCTCAAAAGATTAGTACTAGTCTAGTAATTGCTTTATTTTTATACTAGATAAATAAATTACCCTATATAATATCTATATATTACATATCTTCGTTCAAACCTTTGAAATCGTTTCACTAAAAAAAAACCTTTGAAACCGTTTTTGTTCTTGTTCCCGGTAAATAGTTGAAACATTATAATTTCGTGTGTGCACATTTGAATTTATGGAATGGTATATTGAACTAAACATTTGAAGTGATTTGAGTTTAATAAGAGTTTAGATGATTATGATAATTAGAATACATAACCTAAACTATTATTTTATACAAGTTCGATATTTTACAGATAAATCTGCCGTTCTGATTTAAAAGACTGCTTATTAACCGAATTATCAATTACAAAACTTAGTGGTTTTTTGCACACAAAAAAAAAACTAAGTAGTGGTTCTTACTTGAATAGAAACTTCTGACTTAATTTTTTTATATTAGTGTTTATGTTAGTTAAGTAGAGTGTGCTGCTACAATTCTAATTGGTTTACTACAGTTAAGTTAACCAGCACTGTATTTTTTTGTACATACAGTTTACACTTTTACAACTAATTAATGACTAAAGCTTTACATTGTTAAGTATTTTATATTAGAAAGAGGTTGGTGATTTACTAACAAAGTCATTGTGTGTTTTTACCAAACCAGACAAATAAAACCCATTTTGTGCTTTTTGAAGTTTCAGTATTCATGTAGTTCATCATTCTACTCTCATCTAGCTAGTCGTATATAACTGAGGGATTTTCGATCGGTTACGTTAGTTACCAAGAGTTCAGAGTTAGAATTTTATTTAGTTGACCATATACTGGTCAGTCCGTTTAGGTGTCATACTATGATAATGTTTTTTTTTTCATTTTATTTAGTTAGTGTCTTTTATGACAATATTTACTTCCACATATTTTTAGTTGATTTTTAGGTAATATTTAATTATATTTCATATTTTGGTGAAACAATAATACAATTTCTCATTTAATTAGTAAATTTGTTTACCATTTTGTAAAAAATTACCTATGTTATATTGTACTGCCACTTTTTCTATTAGGAGTTATATTGGTACCATCATATATATTTTTACACAGTTATGTTTATTTGGTTTTAGTAATATATTCCAAATTTTGGTCAAATACAAAAGTGGATCATAAATTGTGGTTTTTCTATTTTCATTATATTGACCTCATTATGACATATATTTAGGAAGTAGACTTCTCCAAAAAATCTACTATAATTTTGGGCAGTTTCAAATGATTTAAATAACCTTTCTTCTACCTCTTATTTACCACAATATCATCGTCATCAATTCTTCCAACCACCATGAACAACTGATTTGAAGCTGTTAATGCTTCAACATCCTCAATTTAACCTTGTATAACGCATTATTTGCAAAAACATCATCTTCCTTTCAATCTTTTCTTTCATATCAGAAACTTTAAAATTTAGTTTAAAATTTTTTGATCTCTTCGAATGCTACTGTTCTCGGCATTTCTTTCATTCGCAGTAGCCAATTTTATTTTTTAGTAGTTGAAACTGAAGTTTTGGGGGTGTTGAAGTAGGTAAAAATCGTCTCTCTGTAGTTTTCTTTCAAGTTTCCGATCTGAGTCGCGATAGTAGACTTCGTTGAGCAATCCAGAAGTCTACTGTTCAACGTGTGGTCTAGTTTTGCAATTGAATTTTAATTTTTTTTGTTAGTAGATTTCTTTTCTAGTATCGAAAAGTCTACTCCTTCTCTTTGAAAACAAAAAGTGTAGTTGACTTTTCGTAGTAGTCTCCAGTCAGTTGAGGGTCTAGTTTTGCATTTGACTTAGTCAAAGTATTTTTCGTGAAGTTTGACTCAGTCAAAAGGGGTCTAGTTTTGTATTTAACCTATCTTTGACTTCAGAGGTTGGCTTTCTCACGAAATCTACTATAGTTTAATTATGGACTGACCGCTCGTTGGAGGGTTGACCAGTGTTGTAGACTTCGCTACTTCCTCCTCGAAGTCTACAATTAATTTGTATATTTTTGTCAACTACAAAACTAGACCATAGTAGATTTCTGAGGAAAGTCTAAACGGGTCGTCTTTGCATAAAAGTCTACTTTTTGATTTTTCAATTGCAAAACTAGACCTTTTTGTAGTAGACTTCCGAGGTAGATTACCCACGAAATCTACTTGATCCGACGAAGTCTACTCCTAGAAAGGCAAAGTTTGGTCAAATGCAAAACTAGACTCCTCACTTTTTGCAGATTTCTCTACGAAGTTTACAACTTGGTTTAATTTCATAACTAGACCCTTAGCAGACTTCGTGAACAAATCTCCATGGTATATTTGTTCACAAATTCTACTAGAATAAGTAGACATCATGCTGACATCATTTTTGCGTCACTAATTTATTAAAAAGACTTTTTTATATAATATATAATGAATTTGGAATGTTATTTTTTTATGTTTGGCTTAGGTAATATACTTGCTTGTGAAGTAGTTTGACATCTTTATTCCACATAAATATTTATAAATCTTGTTTCTAGTGAAATTGTGAAACTAGCTTATTTATGGCAGATTTCATGGAGAAGTCTACCAATTTATTTAACTTTGCAAATGCA
This sequence comes from Orychophragmus violaceus, assembly GCA_030180135.1. Lineage (NCBI taxonomy): Eukaryota > Viridiplantae > Streptophyta > Magnoliopsida > Brassicales > Brassicaceae > Orychophragmus > Orychophragmus violaceus. The sequence continues at coordinate 23,689,958 of CM058239.1, forward strand.
AATTAGTGCATCTTTTTGATGATTTTTTTATTTTTTATTTTTAAATTTTGTTTTGGTATTATTGGTATTTATATATAAGTTTCACAAGATTATATGTTATGATTTAACTTAAAATGACTTTATGATTTTAACATTTTTTGGGAGATTTCAGTTGAAAATCGACCAGGTAGACTAGACTTCACGGAGAAGTCTACTTCCTTAAGTAGACTGCTTCGTGAAGTCTACTGCTGACATATCATGCTGAATCATTTTCACGTCACTATCTTATTAAAAAGGCTTTTGTATATAATATATAATGAATTTGATAGTTATTTTTATGTCTGGTTTAGGTAATATAATTGTTTCTGAATGAATTTGGCATTTTTATATACCATATACATACGCATGAATCTTTTTTCTAGTGAAATTGATAAACTACCTCATTTAGGGTAAATATCTTATAGAAGTCTACTATTTTATTTATATCTTAAAAATGCACTTTATTATTGAATTATGATTTTTTTTTAAAAATCTTCTTAGATTCCTCTTGAAGTAGGGGGTTTCAGTGGGAACGAGATCAATCAATGAAGGGTCAAGAGGAAGAAGAAAATAAGACTAATCTGGATATTCCGAAGATGCTTGACTTCCTAGATGTTAGCTAGATATTAATGTTATTTATGATTAAGTTTCATAAGATTATTTGTTTTAGTTTAGCTTTAATTGATTTTATGATTTTAACTATATTTTCATTTGGAATTCTAATGTGTTTGATCTTGTTTTGTTTACTGGAATGGTTCAGCTGGTGGTTGTTTATGGAAAATGGGTGATGAAAAACCTAACATGACATTTTGATGTTGACATTCTCAAATGATGTAGAATGCTCTTTTAGAAAGATGGTTGTACACATTGTGAGCTTCTTGAAATGCCACATGATACTTTGGTATGAGCAAAGAAATCCATGTAATTGAGGTTTCATATTCGTTACCAGATCTGATTCTTTAATAAATGCTTGCTGATATCCCTCCTATATATGTCATCAACGACAGACAAGTCTGGAGCTTTATCCAGTTTAGTAAGATGCAAATTGTACGTCTCTGCGTTTCTAGTCGGACCATGTATGTGTGATTGCTATAATTTTGGTAGATTTCTGTTGGAAATCGACCTAGATAAACTTGTTCGAGAGTATACTATATGTATGTTAGATCAATATGTCATATTTTAGCTTATATAGACATCACATATGGTAAATTTATACACTTATTTAAAAATGTCTACTATACATAACCCATTATGTTATAACTCTTACAATTGTGAGTAAGATTTTTAGCAATTCAAACATAAAATTTAAAATTGAACATCATAATGGAATAAAATTATATCATAATATCAGTAGGTCCAAAATGCAAAGTGCAGAAGACAACATAAAACATAACAATTAACTAGAAGTTTTTAGTACATGAGAAATATTCGACAAAGATAATAAACTAGTCGTCAATTTGCCACTCATGAGCACACAAGTGTATGTCCGCACATAATTTCCACGCCTCATACTGCCAAAAACAACGATCACACCTCCACATAGTTGTAGTTCCATCGAGTCTCTCTACCCAGCTTGGTTATACTCTAAAGCACCAGCAATCGAAGCATGTGTTTGCATCTATTCTTCCCAATATTTCTAGAACCTGCGCAGGTTTCTCGTAATCCCAATGGCCTCCGAGATCTCATCTATTGATCATGTTCGACATGTGATCAACATGTTCTTCCTCTCTGATCAACGCTAAATGCTAACAGATTAAACTAGCCTTAAGTTCAGGTTCGATATGTTCACAATTCAATTAAACCAAATTTCTTTGCGAGTAATTCAATTGCTCAACCTAAATAGTTCAGATTCTAAATTACACTTTCGTGTCAATTTAACAACCTAGAGTCTAGATTCTAAGTGATCAAGTTAGAAACTAGTGTTAAACATAATTCAGGTTGAAGAACAAATAAGTTATGAATCCTAACTAAAATAATTAAATCTAACAAGTCATGAAATCCCTAACGAGAATCCCTAAAACTAACTATGAATCTACTCAGACATAGATAATGAAAACATAATCAATGAATAAATAGATTGCATAAAAGAGTAAGAAACAAAGGGGTTCAAAATCTTCTCCGAAAGCAGGAAGCAATACAGGTTCAGATCAGCCCCAAAAAGCTCTAAAAACTCTCAGCTCAAAGTATGAAAGTGTATCTAAAAACTGATGTAAAAACCTAATTATATTAGCCTAATCATGTCTTGGGGCTTCTTTGTAAATACTGGAACATCTGGGCAAATCTGCAATTTCAGCATTCTTCATTAAACTCGCCGAGAAAGGCCTATCTCGCTCGTGTGTCGATCGATGCACAATGTGTGTCGATCGATGCAATCCTCTGTTCTGGACAGTGAACTCTATCTCTGGGGTCAAAACTCCAAAATGCTCCAAAATGCTCCATAATCTCCAATTTCGCTCCAAACGTGCATATATCTAATAATACATGTAAAAGACTCTAAAGAAACACCAAAAGACTCTAAAACATACTTATATCATGGTCTAAAACCGGTAAAAACCATGATATATCAACTCCCCCACACTTAGCCTTTGCTTGCCCTCAAGCAAAAAAGAGAACTAAAACATGGTGAAGAGGTTTGAAAACTTTCAGAAACTCTTTTCATCCTAGAAGCAACAACACTCAGATTCCCCTTAGTAAGCCACTGAAAGAATCACCTGCAAGACATCAAGACCAACATATACTTCCCCCACACTTAGCAACTGTCCTGAGTAAACTCCACAATCAATCCAAAGCAATTCAAATTCACCCTACTGACTTCTACAAGCTATTTAAGTGCGGTCTCACCTAAGGATTATCGATCAAAGGGCACATGGATTCTTACTCTGTTAGCTCTAGACCACCATACTATCTTTTTCTGGTTCCTTTCTTCTCTTTTCCCTTCCTTAGCAACTGATTTTTCTTCATTGGGTATCATTTTTTTTATCAGTGCTCTTCCCGTTATGGGGTGTACTTTTGACACATTCCATGGATGCACAAGAGGTAATAGTGGTAGCTACCACTCCTGTGACCACTTCGGAGCTACTAGCTCATCCTCAGTTTATTATTCTCTTTTTTTTTTTTTACTTTAAGAGAAGGGGAGAAGGGAACCTTACTCGGACAGGTTTACAAGCTGTGTCAGAACTAACAGAGGAATCCGACTCAAGGTATATCAAGCCCTTAGGTGAGAAAATTAAGTCAAATTAAGGGTGAAGTCAGTAAAGGATCCTCTGAATACCTGAATTGATATGGGTGTCCTCAGTAGGTTGATCTGTGTTGGGTTTTCTAATAGTCATAGATAGTTCCTGCAACTTCATCCCAATGGTTACTTAAGTTCCTGCAAGATGCTGTTAACTTCTCCAAAATTCACTGTTTCTTACTTAAACTTGTTTTGACTCAATAAAACAAATTTTTTTGAAAAACATGACTGACTCTAAGAAAACAGAAAGATAATAGTCAGTACCACCTCCCCCACACTTGAAACACACTGTCCCCAGTAGTGTCAAGCTAAGGATCGGTGAAAGAAAGTAAAAATGTTTAGGGATGAGTTAAGTTCTGTCTGATTTTTACCTGTCTCGCTCATGCATCGATCGTTACGCATAAATGCGTCGATCGCTGCAAGGCGATTGCGATATGAGTCGATCGTTGCTCAGGTCCGCAACGATCGCTGCAATGCGATTTTCGTGTTGTGACGATCGACACACAGGGCTGTGTCGATCGTTGCATTGCGATTTCTCGAGACCTGCAGACAAAACTCACCAAAACCAAAAACAAACGTAAAATCCTAACAAAAACACCAAAAAATGAATATGCAAAAACGAAACAGTGGGTTGCCTCTCACTCAACGCTTGTTTAAGGTCAGTAGCTTGACCTTTCAGCTGAATTAAGCAGAGGGTGCAACATCCAGAGGCAAAATCTGACCTCATGGCATCTCGGCCTTAGCCCAATAATGTTTTACTCTCTGCCCATTTACAGTGAATTCTTTACCTTCCTGGCTGATGAGAACGACAGCTCCATAAGGACGTACCTCCTTGATCGTGAAAGGACCAGACCACCTTGATCTCAGCTTACCTGGAAACAATTGTAAACGGGAGTTATACAAAAGTACCTGATCATTAGGCTCAAATTGTCTAGAGACAATCTTCTTGTCATGATAGGCTTTAGTCCTCTCCTTGTACAACCTTGAGTTCTCATAAGCATGATGCATAATCTCATCCAACTCATTAAGATGCATCAATCTCCTCTCTGCAGCAGACTTAAGATCGAAGTTCATCTGCTTCACAGCCCATGCTGCTTTGTGCTCAAGATCTACTGGCAGATGACATGCTTTTCCATACAGCAAATGAAAAGGAGTAGTCCCAAGTGGTGTCTTGAATGCAGTCTGGTAAGCCCATAGTGCATCATCCAACTTTTCTGCCCAATCCTTCCTTGTCTTCCCAACTATCTTCTCTAAGATCTCCTTGATCTGTCTGTTAGAAACCTCGACCTGCCCACTAGTCTGAGGGTGATAAGGAGTAGCAACTCGGTGATGAACTCCATGCTTCTTTAGCAGCTTCTCGAAGACCTTATTAATGAAATGAGATCCTCCATCACTAATTACTATCTGAGGTACTCCAAATCTAGGGAATATGATGGTCTTAAACAGCTTAACAACCACCGAAGAATCATTGGTTGGACTAGCTATTGCCTCTACCCACTTAGATACATAGTCCACAACAACCAAGATAAACTTATTCCCATAGGATGAGGGAAAATGACCCATGAAATCTATGCCCCAGCAATCGAAAACCTCAACCTCAAGAATGAAATTCTGAGGCATCTCATGCTTCTTACTGATTTTCCCTCTCCTCTGACAGGCATCACACTGAGAAACAAAGGAATGAGCATCCGCAAACATCGTAGGCCACCAGAAACCTGCTTGCAGAACCTTAGACACAGTCTTGAAAGTAGCAAAATGTCCAGCATAATCTGATCCATGACAGTGAAATAGGATATCTGGAACCTCTGATTCAGCAACGCATCTCCTGTAAAGACCATCCGAACAGTGCTTGTAAAGATAAGGCTCATCCCAATAGTATCATCTGAGCTCCCTGAAGAACTTCTTCTTGGCATACCTCTTTAACTCATCTGGTTCAGTCTCTGCAGCCATGTAATTAGCTATATCTGCATACCAGGGTCGATCGGTGGTTGCGACAACATCAACTTCGAAGTCTTAGTCTCCAATTTGGACCTTTAAAGGTTCTGGGCTCGTATCAGCACTGTAACGATCGTCACATAAGGTATCATCGATCGTTGCGTTCTCGACACATGCATCGATCGTCACAGATGTGGCATCGATCGACACAATGCGATTACTCCGACAGTCTTGCAAATTTCTGTCCAAATCCGTCTGAAACACTGTCCCGATTATATTGACGTTCTCCTCCGGTAAGAAATCATTAATGGGCACGTCTTTCTCAACCAGAATCCTTGACAGATGGTCAGCAACTTCATTCTCAACTCCCTTCTTGTCCCTCACTTCAATGTCGAACTCCTGAAGCAACATAATCCATCTCAACAATCTTGGTTTAGCATCCTTCTTCTGCATCAGATACTTCAGGGCTGAATGATCAGTGTGCACAATCACCTTGGAGCCAACAAGATAGGGGCGAAACTTCTCAAATGCAAAGACAACAGCCAACAACTCCTTCTCTGTAGTGGCATAGTTTCTCTGCGCATCATATAGTGTTCTGCTGGCATAGTAAATAGCATGAAGCTTTCTGTCCTTCTTCTGCCCCAGAACAACTCCTACAGCATAGTCACTTGCATCACACATAACCTCAAAAGGTTGATCCCAATCTGGTGGCTGAACTATAGGAGCACTCACTAATGCCTGCTTGATCTGTTCAAATGCATTCTGGCAATCTGCATTGAACTCAAACTTGGTATCCTTACACAGTAAAGCAGTTAGTGGTATAGCAATCTTACTGAAATCTTTGATGAACCGTCTATAGAAACCAGCATGTCCAAGAAAGCTCCTCACAGATTTCATAGAGTCAGGCGCCTGAAGGCTGGTCATTACCTCAATCTTAGCGCGGTCAACTTCGATCCCTGCTTCTGACACTCTATGTCCAAGTACAATGCCATCTCTGACCATGAAATGGCACTTCTCCCAATTAAGAACCAAGTGCTTCTCCTCGCATCTAGCTAGTACCTTTCACAAGTTATCCAAGCATTCATTATAAGATGGCCCGTAGACTGAAAAATCATCCATAAATACCTCCATAAAGTCCTCAATCATATCAGTAAATATGGACATCATGCATCTCTGGAAGGTGGCTGGTGCATTGCAAAGTCCAAAAGGCATCCTACAGTATGCAAATGTGCCATATGGCAAGTAAAGGTAATCTTTCCATGATCCTCTAGATGGATGGGAATCTGGAAGAAACCTGAATATCCATCGAGGAAGTAATAGTAAGGGTGATTTGCTAACCTTTCCAGCATCTGATCAATGAAAGGTAAAGGAAAATGATCCTTCCTTGTCGCAGCATTGAGCTTCCTGTAATCTATGCACATCCGGTGTCCAGTCACAGTCCTTGTAGGAATCAGCTCGTTCTTCTCATTTTTCACTGTAACCCCACCTTTCTTAGGCACTACATGGACTGGACTCACCCAATCACTGTCTGAAATTGGATAGATAATCCCAGCATCTAGGAGTTTCATAATCTCCTTCTTAACCACATCCTTAAGATTAGGATTCAGCCTCCTCTGATGCTCAACTGATGTCTTAGACTCGTCCTCATGATGTATCCGATGCATGCACAGCTCCAGAGAGATACCTGAAATGTCATCAAGAGAATAGCCAAGAGCTTTGCGATGCTTGCACAGCTTGCTTAGCAGTAAAGTGAGCTCTGCGTTGTTCAAACTAGCATTAACAATCACTGGATATGTCGAATTAAGTCCAAGAAATGCGTACCTTAGCCCGGATGGAAGTGGTTTCAGCTCAATTTTCGGGGCTTTTTCCTCTGCCCAATCTCTGTCGACATGCAACGATCGATGCCCTGAAGGTGTCGATCGATGAAACGTCGCGTTAGACACATCCAATTGCATCACTTGCTCAGCAGAGTCCATTAGCCTCACATGACAGATTACAGGCTCGTCTTGGAGAAGTTCCAGCTCCATTATAGAGCTCAGTAAAGCCCTTTCTAACGGATCCTCAGCATGTGTCTTATGAAAGTAATCTGCAGCCAAATCACTGAGTGTGTCCACATAGAAGGTCTGTCCGTCGATGGTTGGTCTCTTCACCAGTTTGTCCATATCAAAGCTCATCTTCAGATCACCCACGTTCAGAATTATCTTACATCTCTGGCAGTCAATTATCGCACCAGCAGTAGCTAAGAAAGGACTACCCAAAATCATTGGATCCTTTGGTTCCTCTCCATACTGCAGAACCACAAAATCAGTAGGAATCCCACATTGACCGACATTATAAGTACATCCTCCAGTACTCCTTCAGGAATTCTGATTGTTCTGTCTGCTAAAACTAGTGAGATCCTAGTGGGCAGGAAGTCAGTCATCCCAAGTTTCTTAGCAACAGAGAAGGGCATAAGGTTCACACTAGAACCAAGATCACATAGAGATCTTTAAAATATTTCCCTGTAGATAGCACAATCCAACACAAAGCTTCCTGGATCGTTCGACTTCTCAGGAATTCTGCCCTGAATCACTGCACTACATACCTCCGTGATCATCATTACACTCTCCTCATAAGACCACTTACCAGCAAGTAAGTCCTTAAGACATCTCTTCATCACAGGAGTAGTCTCCATAGAGTCAATCAAAGGCACTTCAATCTTCACCTTTTTAATGATCTCCTTACATTTGGCATACTGCTTATAGTTCTTAGCCTTCCTGGGGTTCTTAGGAAAAGGTACCTTAGGCTTGTAAACCCTTTCACTCGATTTTTTCGGATTTTCTGCGTCTGAAATCTCTGCAGTCGCCTTGCGTCGATCGTTGCTAGTGTTGCATCGATCGTTGCTGGGCGACTGTGTTACGACCTCTGTGTCGAGCTTGGGCTCATCATCCTTGTTTTCGCTTTGCATCGACCGTTGCTTAGGTGCGTCGATCGATGCATTGCGAATTCCGCGGATCTCATCTTCCATTTCTTCAATCTCCACGATTTCTTCGACACTCAACTGCTTTTTCTGGGCAGGAAACAGCTCCTTACCACTTCTCAATGTCACTGCATTGCACTGATACTTAGGATTAGCATCAGTTCGCCCCAGAAGAGATCCATCTGCCCTCTTAACATATCCAGCAGTCTGTGCAACTTGAGCATCAAACCTCTTCACATGTGAGCTCAAGGACTCAAATTTCCCATTCAGATCATCATACACAGCCTCCAGCTTCTTGTTGAAGTCCACAGCAGTCTTAGTCTACCCTTTCAGCAACTGTTCCATCTTGCTCTCATGAGCATTAACAGCAGGAGGTGTATGGTATGAGGAAGATCCATAAGTCCTCTGATAAGAATTACCTTGCTGAAAAGGTTTCTGAAAACCAGCATTCTGTCCAAATCCAGAAGAGTTTTGATTGCTTGTGAAAGCACTCTTATGTTCACCATTGAAGAACCTATTACCTTGCTGATTACCAAACATATTCCCTTGAAATCCAGAGCCACCATTGTAGTTCACATCCTCTTCCTGATTGTCTTCTCCAGCTCCAAATACCTCAACATCCTGAGAAAAATGGACAGCTTTCTTCCCAGCCAACAGATTACAAACAGTATCCAACTTACTCATGATATCAGCTATCTCCAGATTATCTATCTTCCCACCAGACTCCTTCCTTCTTCTATCAGCAGTCTTGCAGCTATTACTGCTCACCAAGTTATCTATCAATGTCTTAGCTTGCTCAGGAGTCCTTGTGTTGAAATTTCCATTGCTGGAATTATCCAAAGCAGTATGGTAAAGGAGATCTATACCTCTAAAGAATATGCCCATCAATGTCACTTCAGTGAATCCATGATGAGGACAGCCTCGTTGGTACTTCTTAAACCTCATCCAAGCAGCTTTAAGAGGATCTGTAGGACCTTGGGAGAAAGTGAGAATGTCCTGTCTCGACTGATCAGAGCGAGCATCATCATAAAAGTGTCTCAGAAACTCACTCTTTACAGCATCCCAAGTAGTAAACTTCCCAGGTGGAAGTTGTTTCAGCCAGGCTGCAGCATCTCCAACGAGAGAGTAGGGGAAGAGTTTGAGAAACAGATAGTCATAGTTCACTCCATCGTACTTCATCCCAGTGACTATGTCCTCAAACTCATCAATATAGTCCATTGGCTGCTCATTTGGGAACCCATGGAAGGCATTCTGCCTCAGAATAGAGTAGTAGATGGTCTTGATCTCGAAGTCATTCCTCTCAAAACCAGGAGGTACAAGTGCTGACCGGTTAGCATGAAAATCATTCGGACGGTTATAGTCAGCAAGAGTCCTCTCAGCATGCACAACCATCTGCCTCTGTCCTTGGCCTTGGCCTTGTCCTTGGCCTTGTCCTTATTCTTGTCGCGGTTCAGGCTCAGGTTCAGGGATCACATTCCCTTCAGCATCAATCCTTTGCCCATCAGCATTGTACGGATTGTTTTGTCGGTCCCTTAGGGTACCTTGAGCATCGGGTATCAGAATCAAGCGTTCTTGCACCATCCTTGCTCGTTGACTTTTCCTGTTAGTTCTCTCTAGTCGAGCAAGCTCCTCAAGTATGAGATTAACGAGATTCGAGTTCGGATTACTTCTGGTATCACGCATCTGCATAAACCGTCTATAGTCGCAGTGCAACGATCGATGCTAAGAGGCATCGATCGATTCAACTCAATTCGCCTTGCAACGATCGATTCAAAAGAATGCAACGATCGATGCTAAGCGAGTATCAGACCTGCGACAGAGAAAAACAGAGAAATTAGTAACCAAAAATAAAAAACAAAAGTCATAGTCTAAACACTAGGTTCAAATCTATCGAAGACTCAAAAGAGTCCCCGGCAACGGCGCCAAAAACTTGATAGGTCTATAAGTTTTTATCCTATTCTACTGCAAGTGCACAGTTAATGCAATTATAGTGTAAAAGGTATCGAATCCCACAGAGACTCTCGGTCACGATAGATTTTAACAGTCAAGTTAAACTAGGATAAAGTAATGAGAAACTAAAAAGCAAAGCAGAAAAGTAAATCAGGTAGCAGGAGTGGTTTGTAAGCAATTAACTAAAAGCGCTAAGTCTAGGGAGTTCTCAAGAAATAAGACAAGCAGATCAGATAATCAGTCAGGATCAAATTAAGCATTGTTCTAGAACTCAAACACGGATATAGAACTAACCAACTTTCGTTGTGAGAATTCTCTAAGTCTAATAGCAGAAATCCAAATTTCTTTGCAATTCCTAACAGATTAAACTAGCCTTAAGTTCAGGTTCGATATGTTCACAATTCAATTAAACCAAATTTCTTTGCGAGTAATTCAATTGCTCAAACTAAATAGTTCAGATTTGTTGGTACTGGATTTCCCTCTAGGAAATCCGGCCCATTAACAAACAAGACAAAGGCCCGTATCTATGAGCCCGTTCCAGGATCAAAGACGAAGAGACGAGCCGATTCGATAGTTGGGCCCAAACGAATGACGCTTTGACGAGGCCCAAGCGATGCCGAAGTAAGAGGCGATCGAGCTCGAGCTTGGCAGGAGACGACGTGGTAATAGAGCGACTCGGTCTTTTCCAGTTCAACTGATCCGCGAGGATCACGGGGATCGTTACGAAGGAGAGGCCGAAATATCGGAACAGAGAGATCAGAGTCGAGACTATTTAAAGAAGAAGTGGCGACTCATTCAAGATACTCCAACCCTAACTTAGAACACTTCGACTAGATAGCTCGAGCATCATACTTTGTACTCTCTTTTCGATTGTGTTTGTTCTATCTCGACGATCAATCTCAATAAAGTCTTTGATTCATAGGAAACTATACCATTTCTATATCCTAAAGTCCAAATCCACGAATACAAATTCTTAGTGTGAATCCCGGATCTCACATTTGGCGCCGACTGTGGGGACTATCTATAGTTTTTCCTGTCTTAAGAATCAGATCTTAGATCCGATAGATCGAGATGAATCCCGACCAATCTGGCTCTCCCAGCACCACACCACCGGTTGACCACCCTCAAACGGTCGACAACGTTCCTCAGAACACCACCGGGGTAAGAATCATGGGTCAGACCGATGGCGTGTTGACGAGCTCTGCCTCAGTCTCCGCGACCTCGGTACCGGCCGGCTCAGTCGCCCAAACAATCGCGACGAGTCAGACTCCGACAAATGTTTTGTCAGGAACTAACGATCCGAGCAGAAACTGGGTGTGGATGAGAAACGATTCGATTCCCACTCCAGGAGGCGGATCTGGAACAACCAGACCCAATTCACCACTGCCTTCTGCTCCACAGACAAACGATCTTGCTGAAATCCGTTCGATGTTAAGCTTATTGGTAGATCGGACGAGAAATAATGAGGCAAGCGCAAGGGCCCAAGAGATCGCAAACCGTTTTCTGGCCATGCAGCTCGATGAACAGGAAAGGCGTATTAACGCCCGTCTTGAAGAGCTCGCTAGCCAAAACCAGGGGGGTAGATCAACACACGATCCACGAACCCATATAAGTCCCCCACCGTGTACACGCTTGGACTTCTCCCAGGTGGTAACTCCACCGGGAACGTCGGGGAATTTCGCCAGTACGTCGAATAGTGGCTTTCGCCCTATAATGACGCCCATCACGACTCCAACCCCATTCGGTTCAGATTCAACGATCACAGATCCAACCGGATCGGGAAGTCGACCATTACCCGGGACGCCACCTTTCCCGAGTAGTTCGAATATCCGGCCGAGGCAACTAGGAGGCTCTGCTTTCGCCTCGAGCTCAGGACCCGTTAACGGGTCAAATACAGTACAGTTCCGAACGCCGCAGGTCGACCAGACGGGATCGTTTCCAGCAATCGATCTCCTCGACCCCGCTTTCCCTGGACTTGAGCCCAATCAGGCACGAGCCCAGTTCGCGCCTACGACGGGCGACGACCACGACATGCTTAGACAGTATATTGAACAAGCCAAGGCTCAGTTCGTCAGTCTGAGCTCCAAAGTTCACATGGCGACAAGCGTGGCGCCCGACATCGATCGAGTGATCGAAGAAACGCGATAAACGCCGTTCACAGACCGGATCGCCTTCGCAAGAATCCGAGAAATCAAGAAAACTAAATTTCCGGAGTTCTCTGGGAAGTCGGACCCCAAAGCCCATATCAGGGCATTCCGACTAGCGATGGCAAGGGTATACCTTACCGACGAGGAGAGAGAGCCGGCTTTCTGCAGGCTCTTCGCCGAAAACCTATCGGGCTCCGCCCTAGAATGGTTTGCCGGACTGGAAGAAAGGTCCATCGACAATTTCACCCAGTTCATGACGGCTTTCCTCAAACAATACTCCGTCTTTATCGAGGAAAAGACTACTGAGGCAGCTCTGTTTGGCGTCTCCTAAAAACCCGACGAATCGCTTCGCTCGTACATCGACCGATTTAAAGAAATAAAATCCAAAATCGCAAACCCACGAGACGAAGTAGCTATAGAAGCACTGCGACGTGGACTATGGTATTCAACCAGATTCCGCGAGGAAATAACAGTCCGCGAACCTCAAACACTCGACGACGCCCTTCATTGCGCATCGGCCTTCGCTCGCCTCAAGGACGAAACCACGACCCTCAGAGAAAAGCACCGAAAAGAAAAGAACCCTTCGAGCTCGCAGAACTCGAACTCGAAAAAGGATTACCGTAAATCAGGGAACGTCAATGCGGTCGAGAGCCCGAAGAGCTCGAAGAAATTCGAGTTCGACAAGGAAAAATTCTGTGAATTTCACAACAAAAGAGGACACTCTACCGAAGACTGCTATACTCGAGCTAAAGCCGAGGCTCAAAAGCGAGAGTCCGAAAGCAAACGAGACTCCGAATTCGAGGAGGAAACTCCATCCGACAAAAAGGAAAGTAAACAGACCAAAGAGTCGAAAACCAAGAGGCCTTCTCAAAATAAACAAGAACGGACAAAGGAGCCGGAATCTCCCGAAACACTTCCTCAGGGGTCGCGGAAGCGAGTTGAGTTTATTTTCGGCGAGCTTAGCCTGAGCGGCACCCCGGAAGGTTCGGCGTTATCTCCACCTCCGGCTCCCGTTAAGAGTTTACGCTCACGAATCAATCTCCCTCGTCTCTGCGGGGGGGGGGGGGGTGTACGGGCGATACCCCCTAATTGAATCAACTTCATCTTCGGTAGCTCCAAGCTTTGCCGAGACTCGGTCAATTCAATCAAAGCTCTTCAAAGAAGAGTCGAAACTGACAAAGGGGGGAAAATCCCAATAATAGGTCCAGACCACGAGATCACTTTCCACGAGAGCGAGACAAGCAATCTCGATAAACCACACAACGACGCTCTCCTCTTTTGTCTAGTAGTGGGAGATGTCGAACTCTCAAGGATAATGATCGACACAGGAAGTTCGGTAGATGTCCTCTTTTACGATGCATTCAAAAAGATGGACTTCAACGACTCCGAGGTCGTGGAAGAAAAGACACCACTAATAGGGTTCGCTGGCGAAACAACGTACTCGATGGGCTCTGTCTTCGCCCCGGTGATAGCTGGAGGAGTCCGAAGAATGACAGAGTTCGTCATAGTGGATCAGCCAGCTCCCTATAACGCTATTTTAGGTCGACCATGGATATACGACATGAAAGCGGTACCATCGACCTACCATCAATGCGTAAAATTCCCAACTCCTAAAGGGGTAAAAACCGTGTACGGAAGTCAAAAGATTTCCCGCCATTGCTACATGAATGGATACAAACAGATTGAAAAATCCCCTGCGTAGCAATTACAGAAAGAGGACGAGCTCGCCACCATGCATACCAAAAGGTCGAATGACTCGAGTCAAATAGGACCTCCAAAGGACCTCGCGACCCAAGTTTGCATAGACGATGCTCATCCCGAAAGACTCGTTGGCATTGGAATCGACCTATCAGAGCCAGTCAAAAACGAACTGGTCTTTTTCCTCAAACAAAACGTCGACTCCTTTGCCTGGTCTTCAGCAGACATGAGAGGGATCAACATCGACGTTACCAGCAACGAGCTGAATGTCGACCCAACCTACAAACCAGTAAGACAGAAACGTCGAAAACTAGGTCCGGAACGAGCTCAAGCCGTCAATGACGAGGTCGATCGATTATTAAAAATCGGATCGATCAGAGAGGTCAAATACCCCGACTGGCTTGCGAACCCTGTAGTGGTTAAGAAGAAGAACGAGAAGTGGAGAGTCTGTGTAGATTTCACGGATCTCAACAAAGCATGTCCGAAGGACAGCTTCCCACTCCCACACATCGACCGGCTGGTCGAAGCCACCGCCGGACACCAGCTGCTATCCTTCATGGACACTTTCTCGGGGTACATGTTGGATCCCGATGGATCTAGGGTTTGTTATATTGAATTTAGAACCAACCTTGTTCTTACCTTTTGGCAGCGGAAGAGATGGTGAACGAGATCAATGGAGAAACGCAACGCTTTGCCTCTACCAGATACACACGCACGCTCGCTGGAAACGGGATGCTAGTGCCGGATCAATGGGGATCGAAAGGTTCTGGTGTGTCTAGTGTTTCTTTCAAGAAAACTGGACGGCTCTCCTGTTTAGGTCGAACTAAACACGTTTTTATTCGACCTAGACGTGCTTAACGGGCCAGACTCAATTAAGCCATAACCCGAAAAGCCTGTTCGGAAAATCCGAACTGTGTCGACCGACACACAAGCTGTGTCGATCGACACAACACCTTTATATCGATTCTTATGTGTATTTCAATACACATAACATGATCATTGCCACAATGATCATTCCCATGTCGAAGCTTCCAGTTCGCTTAGGTGTGTGACCCTATAGGATCATATAATACTGGCAGTAAGTCCACGACCTACAGATTGCAAGAGGCTTCTAGCAAAGCATTGCAAACGCCCAGTATTATACGAATGTCAGATCTCGACACACAACTATCACAGGAGTGAGTACAGGTGTGATTTCAGGACACTATCCCAACAATCTCCCACTTGTACTGGAATCATCAATTCCTATAATCCTTTTGTCTCTATATCTCGATTTGGCATAAGGCAAGATTTGTGTCATCCTTATTAAGCCAATATCGTGTTTATCGAACTCCTGATCTCATACTGAACATTACAAACAACTGAACTACATTTCGTTTGAGTGCGGCCACACATTTTCTCAGTATTCAATCTTCGATAGGCCCTGAGATATTTATCTCCCGTTATACAGGAGGGACAAATTCCATCTTGTTCCATCCCTGTTTCAACGCACACTTCATGATAAACTTGAACAGTGTCGTTATAGCCGCCAGTTACGGATCGACGTTTGACAAAGTCAAAATATACCAATTCATATGCAAGAAAGCATGATGAACTCAGGTCTTAGGACTATACTCTATAGTCGCAATGAGAACCTCTTATGACACAGATATTACTATCTTGTAGACTTCTCATTAGCGGGTCATGTCCGATCATATGTCCACTGACATATATCTATGTGACTGACTGCGATAATCATATCATTGGCTCCATGAAACTTAGCCAACAGTCACCTCACAATCTAGTCTCTAACGGTTGTCAGTGTCCCGATTCTACAACCTTGACTAGGGACAAGATAATTTATTAACTTATAGGGTTTCATGATCAAGTTCTCAACTTGATGACCTATAATATGTCATAAACTTATTCTGGGACCATTATTTAGATCACAACAAATAAGGCTGAAATCAAATTTCATTAAACACTTCTAAAAGAATGTTTACAATAGCGTCTTATTAAAACAAAAACCAAAACTCCCACTAGAATCAAGATTACATCTTAAGATCTCTAATGCCTACAGCAGTCGTATGACTCTCATGCTTAGGCCTTGGGAGTGACTTGGTTAGAGGATCAGCGACATTCTCGTTTGTCGGAACTCGGCTGATCTTCACATCACCTCTATTGACAATATCACGAATCAGATGATATTTCCTCTCAACGTGTTTGGACTTCTGGTGTGACATGGGTTCTTTCGCCTGAGCAATGGCTCCATTGTTATCGCAGAACAAAGCCACTGGCTCGAAGATACTAGGAACCACACCAAGTTCAGTCATGAACTTCTTGATCCAAACAGCTTCCTTTGCCACTTCAGAAGCAGCAACATATTCAGCTTCCGTTGTGGAGTCAGCTACGGTATTCTGCTTAGAGCTCTTCCAGCTCACCGCACCGCCATTTAGACAGAAGACATATCCAGACTGTGATCGGAAATCGTCTCTGTCCGTCTGAAAACTCGCATCGGTGAATCCATTCACCACAAGTTCATCACTATCTCCATACACAAGGAACTTGTCCTTAGTATGTCTCAAATACTTGAGAATATTCTTGACAGCTGTCCAGTGAGCTTCACCTGGATCAGATTGGTATCTACTCGTCATGCTTAACGCGTAAGCTACATCTGGACGAGTGCAGAGCATGGCATACATAATAGATCCTATTGCAGAGGCATAAGGAATCCTATTCATGCGTTCTCGCTCAGCAGGTGTCGCCGGACACTGCTTCTTGCAGAGACTCTTGCCATGAGACATTGGTATGAAGCCCTTCTTGGAATCGTGCATCCTGAATTTGTGCAACACCTTATCTATATAAGTGTCTTGGCACAATCCAATCAGCTTGTTAGTTCTATCTCTGTAGATTCTGATTCCAAGAATGTATGCGGCTTCTCCCATGTCTTTCATGGAAAAACAACTTCCTAGCCAAGTCTTAATAGACTGAAGCAACGGAACGTCATTACCGAGGAGGAGTATGTCATCGACATACAGTACAAGAAATGCAATTTTGCTCCCACTTGTCTTCTTGTATACACATGATTCTTCTTCGTTCTTGATGAAACCGAATTGTTTTAGTGCTTCATCAAAACGAAGATTCCAACTCCGTGATGCTTGCTTCAACCCATAAATGGATTTATGAAGCTTGCATACCTTCCCAGCGTTTTTAGGATCGACAAAACCTTCAGGCTGTGTCATGTACACATCCTCTTCCAGAATACCATTCAGGAATGCGGTTTTGACATCCATCTGCCAAATCTCATAATCATAATGAGCAGCAATCACTAGAAGAATCCGAATAGATTTAAGCATAGCTACTGGGGAATAGGTTTCATCATAGTCAATACCATGAATTTGTTTGAAACCTTTAGCCACCAATCTCGCTTTGTAAATCTGTACATTGCCATCCACGTCAATCTTCTTCTTGAAGATCCATTTACACTCAATGGCTTTTACACCACTAGGTAAATCGACCAAGGACCATACTTGGTTTTCTGACATGGATGTCATTTCGGATTTAGAGGCTCCAAGCCACTTTGCGGAGTCCGGGCCCATCATTGCTTCCGCGAAGGTCGCTGGTTCGTCACCTTCAATGATCATCAGATCATTTGAACTGGTCACGATAAATCCATAGTATCTCTCGGGTTCGTGACGGATCCTTCCGGATCTGCGAACTTCAGGCTCCACAGGCGCCGGTTCCACAGAACTTTGTGGATCCAACTGCTGCTCTTCCTCAATAGGTTGGGCAGTCTCCTGTGCATCTTGAATTTCTTCGAGATGTACTTTACTCCCACTATTTTTCTTAGAGAGAAACTCCCTCTCAAGAAAAGAACAGTCCCGAGCAACAAATACTTTGTTCTCAGATTGGTTGTAAAAGTAGTATGCCTTGGTTTCCTTAGGATAACCAACGAAGTAGCATTTATCTGATTTGGGTGCAAGCTTGTCAGAGATTAAACGTTTGACATAAGCCTCACAACCCCAAATCCTCAGGAAAGACAGACTAGGAACATTCCCAGTCCACAGTTCATGTGGTGTCTTTGCCACTGATTTTGATGGCACCCTATTTAGTGTAAATGCAGACGTTTCTAGAGCGTATCCCCAAAAGGATAATGGAAGATTAGAATGACTCATCATAGACCGAACCATGTCCAACAAGGTTCGATTCCTCCTCTCTGACACTCCATTCCATTGGGGTGTACCAGGAGGAGTGAGTTGTGAAACAATTCCACACTCGCTCAGATAGTCGCTGAATTCTTGGCTTAAGTATTCTCCTCCGCGATCCGATCGCAGAACTTTGATACTTTTTCCAAGTTGATTCTGTACTTCATTCTTGAATTCCTTGAATCTATCAAAGGATTCTGACTTGTGTCTCATCAAATAGACATAGCCATACCTACTGAAATCATCAGTAAAGGTAATGAAGTACTTAAAGTTTCCTCTGGCAGCAGTACTCATTGGCCCACATACATCAGTATGAACAAGGCCCAATAAATCACTGGCCCTTTCATTTGGTTTGTTGAAAGGGGCTCTAGCCATTTTGCCCACCAAACAAGACTCGCATTTCTCACATGATTCAAAATCAAATGAGCCCAGAAGCCCATTTCGATGGAGCCTCTGGATGCGTTTCTCATTGATATGGCCCAAACGACAATGCCATAAGAAAGTCGGGTTTTCGTCATTGGACTTAAACCTCTTTGTATTTATGTTAAAGACAGGCATTTCTTGGTTTAATATATATAACCCATTATTTAATGGGGCGCTACCATAAAAAGTACCATCACGATTAAAAGAACAAACTTTATTCTTAACAGCAAAATCAAAACCTTCCAAATCCAAAACGGAAACTGAAATTATGTTTCTGCTTATCGCAGGTACAAAGTAGCAATTATTCAAAATTAAAACCATGCCCGAAGGTAAAGACAACTCGTAGGTGCCTACGGCCAGTGCAGCAACCTTAGCTCCATTCCCGACTCATAGCTCTACTTGTCCTTTCTTCAGCGTCCTACTGTTTCTTAGTGCCTGCACATCAGTACAAATATGAGCACCGCGCCGGTATCCAATACCCACGAAGTAGGACTAGAAGACATAACATTAAGTTCGATAACATAAATACCTGAGTCAGACGCATCATACGTCTTCTTCAGCTTCTTGTAATCTTCCATGAACTTCTTGCAGTCTTTCTTCCAATGCCCCAACTGCTTGCAGTAGTTGCACTTATCCTCAGGAGAAGGCCCGGATTTGGGCTTCGGCTTGGGCTTGTCCTGACTTTCAGCCTGGACAACCTGGGCCTTACCCTTACCCTTCTTAGGTTTCTTAAACCTTTTACCCCCTTGTACCATCAGGACATTGGGAGTAGCCTTCTTGAGATTCGGTTCTGCTGTCTTCAGCATACCGTGCAACTCAGTCAATGTCTTAGTCATGTTTTGCATGTTGTAGTTCATAATGAACTGATCAAAACACGACGGCAATGACTGCAGAATCATGTCAGTGGCCAACTCCTGGCTAATGGCACAGTCCAGTTTCCCCAGGTTATCAATGTAACCCATCATTTTAAGGACATGAGGACTTACTGGACTGTCCTTAGCCAGCTAGCAATCCATGAGAGATTTAACCGTCTGGTATCTCTCTGTGCGAGCTTGCTCCTGAAACAAAGCTTTCAGGCTGTTAATCATCTCAATGGGTGACAACACGTTCTCATATTGCTTCTGCAGCTCAGAGTTCATAGTCACCAGCATTAGACAATTAACATCTTTGACATCCGCTGAATGCTTATCCCAAGCATTCTTTTCTGTCTACGGAGCATTGGAACGTGGCCTCTCGGTGAGAACTCTTTCAAGGACATATTCCTTGTTCTCTTGCCTGACAACTATTCTCAGGTTCCGATACCATTCCAAGAAATTAGATCCATTTAACTTGTCCTTCTCAAGGACGGATCTTAGTGAGAAAGTGTTGATGTGATTTGAGACAGACATAGCTGTAATTCAAAAAGGTAGATTTTAGTTATAAAGCACAAGAAATGAGAATTCTTATCTAATAAGAAAACTCGCACTGTATTCAAACTATGTTTCCTCATATGAATACAATGCGCCAAGATCCTCAGATTACTAAAATTCGAGTGGGCGACTCGCCGTTACTCAAGCTTTAATTATCTAGGTAAGCAAATCATTGCTAATTGTACTCAGTACAACTCTTGGTCGTGATAAGACAAACTATGTCCAATCCACTCTGATGTCTCTGGGCCCAGAACTTCTGACAGCCCAGTCAAGTATAACCAATCTTTTATCTGTCTTGTGATCACTGACAGTTGCACTGCAAGTCTGTCATTGACCACCTGCCTTACCCATGTTGCAGTGGATATCAAGGACTCCAAGATATCCAACAAACGACACGAGTCTTGACAGTAGACAAGATCGGGCAAGACATCAAGATCACTTGATATTTAGTTGAGGAAAAGAACTAATCTTATCTTGATTTATATTCACTATATATACCAAAAATAATAACTTTTAATTAAAACATTTAGTTTTATTAAGTTTAGATTCATCTAAAACTTTTAGGATTAGATTATTCTGGTTCATGCAAATTTGTGGTCAAACCAACAAGTCTGCGGACGTTGTGTCGATCGACGCCAACTATTGGTATCGATCGATGCAACTATATTTAAACCGTTCTTCGATAACCGGTCAAACCGGATCGAATTTACTTAACCGATTCAATTCAATTGAACCAGTTCGGTTTAATGGTCCATGTCGATCGTCACACACTGTGTGTCGATCGATATGACCAAACCAGAATCAATTTGGTTAATAAAATTAACCGAGCTAGATAACCGGTCCAATCCAATTGAACCGATCTATCTGATCGCATTGCCTGTGTCGACCGACACACCCAGTGTATCGATCGACGCAACACGATTACGGGTACTCGATCTCAGATCGAAACCCTAGAATTATTTACGGATTTTCGCTTTGTATCGACCGACACACGCTTTGTGTCGATCGATACTGTGCGATAAACCCTAAATTTTATTCGCGAGTTTTCGCTCTGTGTCGACCGACACACGCTTTGTGTCGATCGACACCCTGCGACAAACCCTAAATTTTACATTTTGCGCCGCGGCGTGTCGACCGACACACGCTTTGTGTCGATCGACACAGTGCGATTTCAACAGTTCATCGTTTTTCAACAGAGACAAAATCCGAGATTTATTCTATGAAAACACGATTCAGCAAGCAATATACAGATCAACAACATCAAGTTTCGATTTTATATTACCAGTTTCAATAGCTAAACCCTAAGCATGCTCTGATACCACTGTTGGATCCCGATGGATCTAGGGTTTGTTATATTGAATTTAGAACCAACCTCGTTCTTACCTTTTGGCAGCGGAAGAGATGGTGAACGAGATCAGTGGAGCAACGCAACGCTTTGCCTCTACCAGATACACACGCACGCTCGCTGGAAACGGGATGCTAGTGCCGGATCAATGGGGATCGAAAGGTTCTGGTGTGTCTAGTGTTTCTTTCAAGAAAACTGGACGGCTCTCCTGTTTAGGTCGAACTAAACACGTTTTTATTCGACCTAAACGTGCTTAACGGGCCAGACTCAATTAAGCCATAACCCGAAAAGCCTGTTCGGAAAATCCGAACTGTGTCGACCGACACACAAGCTGTGTCGATCGACACAACACCTTTATATCGATTCTTATGTGTATTTCAATACACATAACATGATCATTGCCACAATGATCATTCTCATGTCGTAGCTTCCAGTTCGCTTAGGTGTGTGACCCTATAGGATCATATAATACTGGCAGTAAGTCCACGACCTACAGATTGCAAGAGGCTTCTAGCAAAGCATTGCAAACGCCCAGTATTATACGAATGTCAGATCTCGACACACAACTATCACAGGAGTGAGTACAGGTGTGATTTCAGGACACTATCCCAACAGTACAATCAAATATTAATGAACCCCGAGGACCAAGAAAAGACTTCGTTCATAACTGATCGAGGCACGTACTGCTACAAAGTCATGCCCTTCGGACTAAAAAACGCAGGAGCGACTTACCAACGCCTCGTCAACAAGATGTTTTCAGGACTCCTAGGCAAAACTATGGAAGTCTACATCGATGATATGCTGGTCAAATCTTCCAGGTATGAGGATCACATCCCACAACTGAAAGAATGCTTTATCATTCTCAATAAATACGGGATGAAACTCAACCCAGCAAAGTGTACCTTCGGGGTCCCCTCAGGAGAATTCCTAGGTTACCTAGTAACCGAAAGAGGGATCAAAGCGAAACCCAAACAGATCGCAACATTCATAGAGATAAAATCTCCCAGAACAACGCGAGAAGTCCAGCGCCTGACTGGCAAAATAGCTGCTCTGAACCGTTTCATCTCGAGGTCGGCTGATAAATGTCTGCCCTTCTATCACTTGCTCAAAGCGAACAAAAATTTCCTCTGGGACGAAAAGTGCGTAGAAGCGTTCACTCAGCTCAAAGCTTACCTAAGCAAACCACCCATACTGGCGAAACCAGTAGAAGGGGAACCCCTCTACCTCTACCTAGCTGTCTCGATGGCAGCGGTAAGTGGAGTCCTGGTTCGCGAAGAACAGAACGAACAACGGCCGGTGTATTACATCAGTAAGACCTTAATCGACGCTGAAACCAGATACCCCGCCATGGAAAAACTCGCCCTAGCGCTAGTGACATCGGCTCGGAAACTCCGACCATACTTTCAATCGCACTCGATCATAGTAATGACCTCTCAGCCACTGAGAAGCATCCTTCACAGTCCAAGCCAGTCCGGTCGACTGGTCAAATGGGCTATCGAACTTAGCGAGTATGACATAGAATATAAAGCTCGAACGTGCCTAAAAGCGCAAGTACTTGCAGATTTTATAATCGAGCTCCCACCAACCGTCGAACTTGACCCGACCTCCGCCAAAAAATGGAAACTCTACGTTGACGGAGCTTCCTCAAGGCAAGGATCTGGAGTCGGAGTAAAACTGGTCTCCCCCACCGGCAAAGTATTGGAACAGTCTTTCAGATTGGGCTTCGCCGCATCAAATAACGAAGCAGAATATGAAGCGTTAATAGCCGGGCTCAGACTAGCAATAGCAATAGGAGCCCGAGAAGTAGACGCGTTCAGCGACTCCCAATTGGTCACGAGCCAATATCACGGCGACTACGAGGCCAAGGACGAGCGCATGGAAGCATACCTACAGGTAGTCCATACGCTCACCGAACACGGATCCCGCGGGGGGTGGGGGGGGGGGGGGAAACACCGCAGCCGATGCCTTAGCCGCATTAGCATCGACATCAGATCCTAACCTTAAAAGGATCATACCGGTCGAGGGGATCGAGAAACCAAGCATCGACATAGCCCTAAAGGCTCTGTCCTTGTAAAAGGACGAGCCTGCCATAAAGGACGATGTCGAGCACAAAAAATGTCTCGGCAACACCAGTCGCGACATCATCGAAATTGATGATGATCCTGACCCGAGGAATGCCGTGTACGTCGCGAACGTCCCCGACGGACCAATCCAAGCCGCATCCACCAGTCAAGGACCCGAGCATGACAATGACAAAGATTGGAGAACTCCGATCATTCGATACATTACAAATGGCGAAGTTCCGGACGACAAATGGGAGGCACGGAAACTCAAAGTACAAAGTGCAAGGTACTGCGTCACACAAGGAGAGCTCTTTAAAAGGAGTCTCTCCGGACCTTACCTCAAATGCCTCAACAAAAGGCAAGCCCTAGCCGTGATCACGTAGGCCCACGACGGATCCTGCGGAAGCCATTCTGGAGGACGAGCCCTGGCCGTACGAATCAAAAGGCAAGGCTATTTCTGGCCAACAATGGCCACCGAATGCGAATCCTTCTCCAACAAATGCGACAAGTGCCAAAAGCACGCCCCGATTATCCACCAAGCATCGGAGAAACTCTCCTCTATCTCATCGCCATACCCATTCATGCGATGGGGAATGGACATCGTGGGGCCCCTAGTCGCATCCGGCAAAAAGAAAGCCACACACTTATTGATGACAGACTACTTCACCAAATGGATTAAAGCCGAGTCGTACCAAAAGGTCAAAGATGTTCACGTTAAGGAGTTCGTCTGGCGAAACATCGTTTGCAGGCACGGACTACCCCACGAGATCGTCACTGATAACGGTTCCCAGTTCATATCAAACGCCTTCAAAGAGTTCTGCAGAACGTGGAACATAAAGCACTTACTCAACGCCACGCTATCCCCAAGGGAATGGGCTGGCGGAAGCGGCTAACAAGGCAATCATGAATAGCCTCAAGAAAAGACTCAATGAGTGCAAAATGAGCTGGAGCGACGAGCTCCCAGCCGTACTCTGGGCCTACCGGACTACCCCCCGC
Source organism: Orychophragmus violaceus (assembly GCA_030180135.1). Taxonomy (NCBI): domain Eukaryota; kingdom Viridiplantae; phylum Streptophyta; class Magnoliopsida; order Brassicales; family Brassicaceae; genus Orychophragmus; species Orychophragmus violaceus. The sequence continues at coordinate 23,714,317 of CM058239.1, forward strand.
AAATCCACCTGCGAGACTCCCTTCTCGCTGGCTTACGAGATCGAAGCGGTAGTACCAGTCGAAATCCTTGTGTCAAGCATCCGCAAATAAGAATGCCCACGACAAGAGGAACTCAATAAGAAGATGATAACTGACGTGCTCGATCTCGTCGACGAAAGGAGGAACCTCGCACTAGCTCGAATCCAGAACTACCAACAAGCCGCAGCTCGTTACTACGATTCCAAGATCAAAACTCGAATCAAGTAGGAGAGCTCGTCTTACGGAAAGTGTTCGACCATAAAAAGGATTAACACGCTGGGAAGTTAGGAGCAAAGTGGGAAGGTCCTTACCAGGTCACCGACGTTGTAAAGGACGGGGTCTACCGACTCAAGTCGGTGGAAACCCAGAAACTTGAACTACGACCTTGGAACATCACCAACCTCAAAAAGTACTTCCACTAGGAGTACGACAACATAATCGAACTACGAAATGGCTTGATCCCCTTAAAAGGGTACGTAGGCAGCTCGACTTCGAGCGCAGCCACCCCCCAAACACAAAGCTCTTACTGAGCTCAACAACTTCTGACGAAGTCATACTAGCTTATCTTTGTGAAATCAAAATAAGTCTCTCAATCCAATGCCTCTTTCTGTCGTAAAAGTTAGAGCCACTGCGAAATACCTCACCATAACATTCTCTAAAAGAGATATGAAATTATTTCTTCAAAAGCTAAAGTGATATGAAATTATCCCTCCGTAAACAAGCGATATGAAATTATCCCTTCCGAGCGACCTGGAATGGCCTCTCCCAAAATCAAGCGATATGAAATTATCTCTTCAAAAATCAAGTGATATGAAAATATCTCTCAAAAAAGCGATATGAAATTATCCCTCCACAAAAAAGCGATATGAAATTATCCCTTCCGAGAGACCTCGAACGGCCTCCCCCAAAACCAAGTGATATGAAATTATCCCTTCAAACAAAGCGACCTAAAATGGTCCTTCCAAATCGAACGAGCTGAAATGATCGTCCCAAAACAAGCGACCCGAAATGGTCCTTCCAAATCGAACGAGCTGACGATCCCCGCAACCGTTCCCTCCGGGCCCGTCACCGGAAGGAGCGAGGTCTGAGCAGGAGGAGGAGGATAAGCCCGAGGCGGAGGAGGAGCCCGATCAAGGGCGAATAGGAGGGCATTACTAAGGTCGCCCACCCCCATCTTGTCGACCAGCTCGACCGGGTCTTTCCCGTTCCGGCGACTGCTCACTCTGCGAGATAACGTCTCGCGAGAAAGGGAATTAGCAGCCGAGCTATCATCCGGAAGAGGTCGAGCTGTATATAAAACGAAAAGAGTCAGACAAGTCAAAACGACGATGATAAACAAAAACATTGCGAACGAAACGACTCACCCTCTCCGGCCCGCTCGGCAATACGAAGCGGAGGCTGAGTAGCTTGAGCCGAGAGAGTCCGGGAGGGTTCAGAAGGAAGCAATGGGTTTCGAGGAACCCGAGCACGGTCCCGCGGAGCTCGCTCAGGGCCGACCCGCAGAACAGCCTGCACACACTCAATCGTGAAACTACCCCAATTAACAGCGCCCCCTCTCAGACGAGCTATCAGAGCCTCTGTGATCGGGTTGGTAGCAAGCGACTCCGGAGCCTCTGTGATAGAAACCAGATCAGATAAGGGACGGCCTGACAAAAAAAACAACAAAACACTAAAACCAGGGTCTTACCGACACTGGGCGACCATCGAGACGGGATAACCGAATAATCAAAGTCCCCGACCGAATGCTGGGTTATCCAGAAAAAGAAGTATCGGTCCCTCCATACATCTTTCGTCGGAACTTCCTCGAGGACCCGCCCGAAACGAGGCGAGAGGTAGTAAGTCCCCTGGAAATTAGCGTTGTGTTTCACTGGGCAAACACGCATAAGTTCCTCAGGCCCGAACTCGATTCCCTCTTCCGCGGCCCTGACTCCGAGTCCGATGACGTACCGGACAAAGTTCGGCGTCATCTGATGGAATGCCAATTGAAGCTGGGCTAGCACCAAAGAGATTAAGCGGGGAATAGGGAAGAAAAGCCCGCATTTCTCGAAGTAGGCGTATGAGGCGCAGCAATAGCCCTCCACCGCGGTCTCCGGCGACATCGCCGGCGACGGAATCACAATGTCCACCTCCGGTGGGATCCGACAAATCCTCCACAACCGTTCGATTTTGTTTGCGGTTAGGGAAGATGGAGGATGTGGGCCAAACAAACCCGCCGCCGTGCTTGTACTACCCCCTGTCGCATCTCTGAGAGCCATAAGGGAGCGGTGTATCGGAATAAAGAAAGCAAAAAGTTTTAGAAGGAAAATTTTCCGATGGCAGAAGAAAAACCAGTGCAAAACTAGAAGAAGAGGTGAAAGTGGGAAGAAAAGAAATTAACCCCGGCAAATATAAGAAAATTATAGTGGGAATCGTGCAAAATCTCATTCGCACGATTCCAAACTCGTAATAATTACGAGAAAATCGAGGTGATTTGGACTCCTCGCTTTCTCTTATCCCAACCGTCGATTTAAGATCAACGGCTACGAATGAGCGACAATTAGGTCACATCAGCAAAAAAAAAAAAAAAGAGAGCTTGAAAAGACTCTTCGCGACTCTCGAATCCTAGCCATTGATGATCGACCAGATCCACGGGATGAGATGAAATCATCAAACGAAGACAGGCCACGACTGCTGACGCGCTAAAAAGCAGATCAGTTCGTCCCACGCGCCCATCCTTGACCATTGGATCGCAACAAGATCTACGGATGGGGCGAGAGTAATCATTATATTTTTCGCCGCCCGAGATACGCGCGCGTCTTCCCGAAAACGTCCACCGCCCATTAACCTCGACTTCTCAAAATCAATGGGCGGGGGGCTATTGGTGGTACTGGATTTCCCTCTAGGAAATCCGGCCCATTAACAAACAAGACAAAGGCCCGTATCTATGAGCCCGTTCCAGGATCAAAGACGAAGAGACGAGCCGATTCGACCGTTGGGCCCAAACGAATGACGCTTTGACGAGGCCCAAGCGATGCCGAAGTAAGAGGCGATCGAGCTCGAGCTCGGCAGGAGACGACGTGGGGATAGAGCGACTCGGTCTTTTCCAGTTCAACTGATCCGCGAGGATCACGGGGATCGTTACGAAGGAGAGGCCGAAATATCAGAACAGAGAGATCAGAGTCGAGACTATTTAAAGAAGAAGTGGCGACTCATTCAAGATATTCCAACCCTAACTTAGAACACTTCGACTAGATAGCTCGAGCATCATACTTTGTACTCTCTTTTCGATTGTGTTTGTTCTATCTCGACGATCAATCTCAATAAAGTCTTTGATTCATAGGAAACTATACCATTTCTATATCCTAAAGTCCAAATCCACGAATACAAATTCTTAGTGTGAATCCCGGATCTCACAAGATTCTAAATTACACTTTCGTGTCAATTTAACAACCTAGAGTCTAGATTCTAAGTGATCAAGTTAGAAACTAGTGTTAAGCATAATTCAGGTTGAAGAACAAATAAGTTATGAATCATAACTGAAATAATTAAATCTAGCAAGTCATGAAATCCCTAACGATAATCCCTAAACCTAACTATGAATCTACTCAAACATAGATAATGAAAACATAATCAATGAATAAATAGATTGCATAAAAGAGTAAGAAACAAATGGGTTCAAAATCTTCTCCAAAAGCAGGAAGCAATACAAGTTCGGATCAGCCCCAAAAAGCCCTAAAAACTCTCAGCTCAAAGTATGAAAGCGTATCTAAAAACTGATGTAAAAACCTAATTATATTAGCCTAATCACGTCTTGGGGCTTCTTTGTAAATACTGGAACATCTGGGCAAATCTGCAATTTCAGCATTCTTCATTAAACTCGCCGAGAAAGGCACATCTCGCTCGTGTGTCGATCGATGCACAATGTGTGTCGATCGATGCAATCCTCTGTTCTGGACAGTGAACTCTATCTCTCGGGTCAAAACTCCAAAATGCTCCAAAATGCTCCATAATCTCCAATTCCGCTCCAAACGTGCATATATCTAATAATACCTGTAAAAAACTCTAAAGAAACACCAAAAGACTCTATAACATACTTATATCATGGTCTAAAACCGGTAAAAACCATGATATATCAGTCAACAACCCGCAAAAACATTTGTTAGGAATACCAAATTTAGTTCAAGTAGCAGAGTTCACTTCGGGCAGCCATAAACTCCACAAAATCCTCATGGAGCTACTTGAATGTGGACTGTAGGGGTATCTCCTCATATCTATGTATTATTAAACAAGACTCATGAAAAGTCAAAAAAGAAAATATGTATTATTACACAAACAAATTGAAGAAAAAAATAATACCACAAAAACAGAGACGACGACGAAAAATGAGGCTCACAACGAGGGGAGAGAGAGAGAGAGAGAGAGAGAGAGAGAGAGAGAGAGAGAGAGAGAGAGAGAGAGAGAGAGAGAGAGAGAGAGAGAGAGAGAGAGAGAGAGAGAGAGAGAGAGAGAGAGAGAGAGAGAGAGAGAGAGAAGAGATTTATTCTTTTACCAGGCCATAAAATTAACACTTGTTCTCGCTGTTTTATATAGGATGTAAAATTTATGTGTTAAAAATCGTTTACAGTAAACTTTAGGAGAAAACTTTAGGAGAAAACTTCTCAAGTAAATTTTAATAGACTTCTTTTTCAAAATAAAAATTACCGCCAATGTATTTTAAGTTTCCGCCAATTTTTATAATAAGTCAGATTTGAAAAGGTAAACTTGTACCACCGACTTCTACAAAAGATTTATACTGTAGACTTATTTTTCAACACCTAGAATTTGCTATTTAAACATGTTTGTTAAAAATAACTTATTTGTATTAAAATTTATTTTTCATATGTGACATTTGACTGTGTTTTGATTATTCAAAAATGTTTTGATGAAAATATTTTTTTATAATTTTTATTTTAAATTTAATGTGTATGGAACATTGTTCGGGGATTATACGGAGATTAATCGGGGTAGAATTTTAGGGCTTTTATTTATATATATATATTACATTAGTGTTAAACTACTGAAGTTGTGCTTAGGCCAGTGGCCTGAGACCTTCTAATTTCTCCTCTTGACACGGTCGACCTGCTTCTCCTCCTTTTTTCTAGGAACATTGTTAAACGGATTTTTATATTAAATTTAATGTGTATGGAACATTGTTCAGGGATTATACGGAGATTTATTCTTTTACCAGGCCATAAAATTAACACTTGTTTTCGCTGTTTTATATAGGATGTAAAATTTATGTGTTAAAAATCGTTTACATTAAACTTCAGGAGAAAACTTCTCAAATAAATTTTAGTGGTAGACTTCTTTTTCAAAATAAAAATTATCGCCAATGTATTTTAAGTTCCCGCCAATTTTTATAATAAGTCAGATTTGAAAAGGTAAACTTGTACCACCGACTTCTACAAAAGACTTATACTGTAGACTTGTTTTTCAACACCTAAAATTTGCTATTTAAACATGTTTGTTAAAAATAACTTATTTGTATTAAAATTTATTTTTCATATGTGACATTTGACTGTGTTTTGATTATTCAAAAATGTTTTGATGAAAATATTTTTTTTTATAATTTTTATATTAAATTTAATGTGTATGGAACATTGTTCGGGGATTATACGGAGATTAGTCGGGGTAGAATTTTAGGGCTTTTATTTATATATACGTATATATATATATATATATATATATTACATTAGTGTTAAACTACTGAAGTTGTGCTTAGGCCAGTGGCCTGAGACCTTCTAATTTCTCCTCTTGACATGGTCGACCTGCTTCTCCTCCTTTTTTTCTATTTTTCTTTAATGAACCAGGATTTTACCATAATACCCTTGTCTCCCACCTTTCTCCTTGCGACACTAAACCCTAAAATCCGCCGCCTCATCTTCTTCTTTTTTCACGATCTGGGTCGTTTTAGTTGGTTTTCTTGTAATTTTTATACAAACTATGACAAATCTATAATCAAACATCTTATTTCGACTTAAAATCTATCAATAAACGTAAGATCATTTGAGATCGCCGATTTTTTCAACGCATAGCCTCAACTCGAGGTGGCCGGAGGCCACCGAACGCTTTTCCGGCGACTAGACGGCCGCGGAGGCCGCATTTTTGAACACTTTTATGGAATTTAGATTTCTCATTAAAGTCTACTTTATATATTTCTATTGGAAGTCTTCCGCGTAGCCACCTAGATAATTAGTAAATTTGTAAGAACTAATAGATAATTTAAACTTCTATTTATTATTTGGTGGCATGGTGTTCAAAGTAATTTTTTATCTTATTTTGTTTTTGCATTTTTTTCAAAAAATAATTTACTTTAATTTTAAAAACTAAATAATGGTCTAAAAAATTCTTCAATTACCACTAAAATTATTTATTTTCACAGTCACAAATCAGAAACACAATAAACTCTAAATATGTTTCATTGTCATTTTCCCAACCGTATTTACGTATCATCATATATAATTAATTCTGTACTGTTATCTCTAACTATTGTTTTTTTGTTGTCTAGTTACATTACCAGAAAACGTTTTACCGTCATCAATCAGATACAAAATAAATTCTGAAATTATTGCCAAAAAATGAAAGGATTAAATTATCTCAGTGGAATTGTTTTTTTGTGCAAAATGGAAAATTAAACTAATAAAGCGTATAGAAAAGTTTGTAAAAAGCTATAAAACGTAGAAAAAATAGCCGACATGGGAGACAAGAGAGGGCTACCACGGGGAAGCAACGAGGACCAACCTCTTAGAGGGTCCAAATAGTCCCCAAATTGTAACATTGACATGTTTTCATTTTTTCTATATAAATATATATATATATATTTTGTTTTTCTGTGGGTCACTTTATTTATATACAAGTATCCATTTTGCATAAAGATTTCCTGTCGGCATGACGTCCACATTACTCTGTCGCTTTCAGATTTTTTTTTAACTCTTTTTTATCTAATTCATATGTAAAACATTTTTCAAATGCCAATATATTAAAATTATATAACCGACTATTAACTTAGTAGGATGTAGAAATTAATGTTCTTACCGTGTCACAGTTAATATTTAAATTTGATAAATTGAATGTACAATTGGTTTGACGAAAAAAGTTTATATTGCAAATTACTTAAACTTAACGCCTAAAAGAAACCATGTCGATATATAGAATATAATGTACAAAAAGAAAAATTCTCATCATATTTCCCCCAAAAAATCCAATTTTTTTTTTCCTGTCTATTTTGTCGTCGCATGAAACTATATATATAGACATGCAAACATTCTTAGACATCTCGTAGCTTACCTACATCTCTCTCTCTCTCTCCCTCACATACATCTCTGTCTCTAGTTCTTGATTTGTCAAATAATTGTTTACTCTTATAACACACAGAAAAAAGAAGAATTTAAATGGATCTATTGTCAAAAAAGGCTTCATGCAACAGCCATGGCCAAGACTCTTCGTATTTTCTTGGATGGGAAGAGTACGAGAAGAACCCTTACGACGTTGTCAAGAACCCTCACGGCATTATCCAGATGGGTCTTGCGGAAAATCAGGTATTCAAATATTAATCAACTACAGCTGCATGTGATAATTAACGGATAACTAATAGAAATCAAAACATACATATATATACATATATTTATATTTATATTTATATTTACATTTACTAAGGATATTTGTTTCTGCAGCTGTGCTTCGATCTTCTAGAGTCATGGCTTGTACAGAACCCAGACGCGGCCAGTTTCAAGAGAGACGGACAGTCTATTTTCCGGGAACTCGCTCTTTTTCAAGACTATCATGGCCTCTCTTCCTTCAAAAATGTATGATTATTTTGTATATATATATATAAGATTTATTTGCAGTTGTTGATTGGCCGGAATGATTTTCAGGCTTTGGCAGATTTCATGTCGGAAAATAGAGGAAACCGAGTTTCTTTCGATTCAGACAATCTTGTCCTCACTGCTGGAGCCACTTCCGCAAACGAAACTCTAATGTTTTGTCTTGCAGATCCTGGTGACGCATTTTTGCTTCCCACGCCGTATTATCCAGGGTTAGTACAACGTTTGCTTCACTTACACGTAACATTTTATCATTGCTACAAACTCAGTCTAACTAAGAGTCTCCTATTTGTTTTAATACTTCAGGTTTGATAGAGATCTAAAATGGCGAACCGGGGTTGAGATTGTACCAATCCAATGCTCCAGTGCTAACGGGTTTCGCATAACAAAACTTGCACTCGAAGAGGCCTACGAGCATGCCAAGAAGCTTAACCTAAACGTCAAAGGAGTTCTCATCACTAACCCATCTAACCCTTTGGGCACGACAACCACTCAAACCGAACACAACATTCTATTGGACTTCATCTCTAAGAATAAGAATGTGCACCTAGTAAGCGACGAGATCTATTCAGGAACAGCCTTCAGCTCTTCAGAATTCATCAGTGTCATGGAAATTCTCAAAAACAAACAACTCGAGAACACCGAGGTTTACAACCGTGTCCACATTGTATATAGCTTATCTAAAGATCTAGGCCTCCCTGGTTTTCGAGTTGGAGCTATTTACTCCAACGACAAAGATGTCATCTCTGCCGCTACAAAAATGTCGAGTTTCGGCCTTGTCTCCTCCCAAACACAAAATCTATTATCCGCGTTACTATCCGACAAGAAGTTCACTAAAAACTACCTTCGAGAGAACCAAAGAAGGCTCAAGAATAGACAAAGAAAGCTTGTGTCGGGTCTGGAGGACATGGGGCTCGGATGTCTGAAGAGCAATGCGGGACTCTTCTGTTGGGTCGACATGAGACATCTTCTTAGCTCCAAAACGTTCGAAGCCGAGATGGATCTTTGGAAGAATATTGTATACGAAGTGAAGCTCAACATATCTCCCGGTTCGTCATGCCATTGTGAAGAACCTGGCTGGTTTAGGGTATGTTTCGCGAACATGAGTGAGGAGACATTGAAGCTAGCTCTGAAGAGATTAAAGAAATTCGTTGTCCAAATTAGTGAAAGCCAAAGAAGAAAGAGTTCGAGGAAGAAGACGTTGGCTACAGTTTCTAACTGGGTTTTCCGACTGTCGTTCCATGACCGTGATGCGGAGGAACGATAGTCCGGTTTTTTTTTTCAAGTTTAATAATAATAATGTTTTCTTTTTTTGGTCATTGTGATGTATTTTTTACCAGAATTGTATTTTGGTATATAGCTGTTGGAGAGAAAGGGATGCAGTCCACACGCGAATATGCGGTGAATAATGCTGCGGTCTTTTTCGAATGAAAATAAAATTGAACATTTAGTTTCTTTATATTATATAATATCATTGATTTCTTTATTTGGACCACAAGAGCCCGATTATGAAATGAAATTCAAGAAGTCCAACCGAAAAAATATTCTGATATATATCATATTCTGATAAGGATTATATATTCTATTATGATAAAGATTAGGAAGATTTACATTATTTGGTGTTATCAATATGTCAATGATAAACACTATATATATGAGTCTCATGAGTTTTGTATTATTCAACCAATTCGATAATAATATTCCTTTCTGTATTATTTTTCATAGTATCAGAGCAGATAATTTATGTGGATCAAAATTAACGTTTCTGTGGTGATAGTTTTGTGATCAAGTGATCATGGAAACATTAGGAGAAGACGAGGAAGATACCGGTAAAGATCCGGATGAATGTCAAAAGCGAAGGAGAGGCCAAGTTACTCACGTGATTGAAGTTTTTACTTCTTAATATTATTAAGTTTCCGTTTTTTTTTTCAATCGTTTGTTTTTCTTCTAAAGTCAAAAGTGTTTTTTTTATTAAGTTTTATAAATTGATTTTGGTGAGTGCAAGATTTAACTAGAGTTAGTGTTAAGGATTTGGGTTTTCACAATTATTAAAAAAAAAAGTTTTTAAGATTTATTGTAAAGTTTAGAATTTCTCAAAGTTTTTGTTTTCCATAATTAAAAGATTTTGGTTATAGTTTAACTATTAGGGGGGGAGTTCTAATTGAACACTCATGTTTTTAGGTCAAATTTTAGTTCGATTCTTGGACTGTCCAAGATATGGACATTTATATGTGGAGTTGTAGGAGTTGCGGCCACAAGATATTATTTCTTTTTTTTATCAAGACCAAAAACGAGTTGAAGTTTTATCCCCTTTTCTAAACACTAAAATTTTTGTCCAGAGGAGTATGTTGACCTATTTTGTCTGTCCTCGACAAGTGTCTACAATAAAGGTGTTCTGTTTTGTGATGCGGATTCCGCCTCCCACCTTTGTTGTGCGGAGGAGTATTAGAGATATATTAGGTAGCAAGATGAGTATCTTGCGTACCAAATAATGTGGGCCACAAAAATCCGATTATAAAGTGAAACCCAAGAAATCCAAGCGAAGAAAATTCTGATATATATCATATTCTGATAAGGATTATATATTCTATTGTGATATAGATTAGGAAGATTTACATTATTTGGTGTTATCAATATGTCAATGATAAACACTATATATATGAATCTCATGAGTCTTGTATTATTCAACCAATTCAATAATAATATTCTATTCTATATTATCTTTGAGTCAACTCAAAACCCAAATATTCATTAAATCTTCTAGTGTTCACATTCGTTTTCTTCTAACTATCAGATTATTTCATCGTATGATAGATTATAATAACAAAATTAAATGGGCTTTGTGGTGCACGCAGTGAGCATTTAGACGATTTCAAAACAAATTTAGACCAATATGGAAGCCAAAAGGTAAACTTAAATAGATTAAAAATTGATATTAGAAGATAGAAATCTCTCCGTTCTATAAGTTGGTTGAGTAGTCAGCCTCTAATCTTTTATCGCACGACAAATTGTAGCCAATGTTTTTAAAATGTCCGGAAATGGAATAGCGTTTTAACCACTACACCACTTATCTAAAACTACTGGATGCCCTGAATTTAGTTTTTTCTAATTGTTTTCGGGATATTTTTTATAGTAGAAAATGCAATATTTTTTATAAAAATATCAATCACTCGTCTAAACAAAATGTTTAAATGACAGCTAATTTGTTGACCAAAAAAAAATGACAGCTAATTTATATTTTACTATAAAGTACTTCAAATCTCATATTGAATACACTCTCCTGAAAATATTTGCATGATTAAAAGATTGATATGCGGAAAAATAGTGCTTATAGTTCAATATGAATAGTAAATTTTTATTTATATTTAGATTTCATACTATTTTTGTGAAAATTATTTCTACTAAGTATATATAATATATTTCAAATACCAAAGAGTTTGTTTATGATATCTTACCTATTAAAACATGATATTGACCATGGTACATAAATGTTGTTTTTGAAATTTGCCCTTAATTATATTAAGAATTGTATCCTTCATTAAGGATAAAACTGTAAAAAAATTTATATTTGATTTATTCATAATATCTTATAATATCTTTTGTTTTTTTTTCTATTTTAATCATATCTAACAAAAATCTTTTTCAAAAATTAGTAAAAATAATAATTAATCTCGAAATTAATATTAAAATACATATTATAAATTATTATTAACTAAAACTTGATTTATAGAAATAAAATCAAGTATAATTAAATTACTAAATCAATTGGTACATATAATTATATAATTTAATACATAATTATTTTATAAATTATATAATCATTAAAATTAATAAATTATTATGTAATATTGAAATAATAGTTTAAACTAAATAATAATATTGATAATCAATATATTTAACATAATATATTATATTTTATTTATTCTATTACAATAAATGTAACTATGTATTGTTAATATTCTTTTCTATATCTACATATATATATATATATACTATAATTTAACTATGACTTTATATAAATTCGATATAGTAAGAGCATGTCCATCCATGTCTCTTAGCACAGTTTCTAAGAAAAATAATAATAAAATAATATGTGTGGTAAGGATTTTTGGAAGAAGAGGTTCTTATTTTAGGACTTTAAAGCATCTCCATCCGTGAAACCCTCTAAGGGGTTTCTTAAAACATTTTAAATTATTATTTTTTTTCCGAAATTTAAAAAAAAATTGACCAATCCCGTCTCGACACGTCACATGAACAGTGTAAAAGACGGGTTCTTAAATCTCCTATCTAAGACCATGTCCATCCATGGTTCTTAAGGGTGGGGTTCTTAACTATTTACGTGGGTTCCACGTGAATAGTTAAGAACCCGGGTTCTAAAAATCCTTATTTAAGAACCGGTTCTTACACTGTTCATGACACGTGGTAGCCTGTCATTCGTCTATTTTTTTTTTCGATTTTTTTTTTAACACTTTTCTCAAATTTTTTTTTTTTTTTTTTAACACTTTTCTCAAAATTTTTTTTTTTTTTTTTTTTAAGAACCCCATGAAGGGTTCATTGATGTGTATGCTCTAAAGAACTATTGGGGGAGGGGTTCTTAATTTTGTCTAGGTTTCTGCGCTAAGAACCCCCTAAGAAACCCCAATGGAGGTGCTCTTAGGATACAGGTTCTTCACTGTGCGTGCTGACGTGGCGCGATTTCATTGGTTCCTTCTTTTTTTTAAATTTTTTTTTTCAGCTGAAAAAAAATAAAAAAATAAAAAAGAGTTAGGGTTCATTGATGGGTATGCTCTAATATGATCTATATTATTAAATCAGATGACTATTTTAAAAAATAACCTTTAGTCATGTGTTATATTACGGGTTGTGTCATTGCATTTAATAAAGATTTTTTAGTTTCATTAAGGATATTTTGGAATTATTAGATTTTAGACTATATGTGGGCCTCATTAAATATTCTCTAATTAATTATTTTGTTCAAAATATATTCATAATATCTTTTAATATCTTTTTATTTTAAATATAAATTCAAAATTAGAAAATATTTTGAAATTATATAATATTATTGGTAAAAAAAATTATATTTCGAGATTAGAAAATATATTTATATTTCGAATGAAATAACGGGTTGAGCTAAGTTAGAATTAACTTAAATAAAAAAATAACCGATTTCAATTATCCATATTATTAAAAATAAATTTTGACTACTAGAAGACGGGTTAAAAATAAATTCATATTCATGTGTTAAAACTATACTATTTGAAATAAACAGTTACATATATATAACTAAATCGAAAACATAGTAGATCAAATATAACATCTTATATTACTAACATTACATTATATACAAAGATTATTGATTTAACAACTTAAATATACAAACGTTTTTACATCAATAAGGTTAGATAAGTATCTACTAAAATTAACAATTAGCCATGAATACTAAAAATATATTAAATCAATATAAACAAAAATCTCATATTTAGCAATATATCATCATATTTTCAGTTAATATATATTGGATTAAATGGTTATTAATTTTATTTTATAAACTATAAATTTAAGATAAAATATTTTAAAAAAACATATATCCGCGCTTCTTTAGCGCGGATCAAAATCTAGTTTTAGTTGGACCTCTTTACAAGATTGTATCTCTACTGTTTTAGTTAGACAACTAGTTTACGGTTCGTTTAGCGACCGCATAATTAGCACTTAAAAGAAAAGAAAATTCTAAAAATGCATAGTAGTATTATACTACTATATCTAATATACGAATATGAATTTATTTAAATAAGTTATTAATTCAAATGCATTGCAAAGTAAAATGACACCAAAGATTGGTATAAAATTATAATTTCATTATAATTTGTTCAAAGATGTGGAGTGAGTAGGTGAAGATATGATGAGTTGTCTCTGTCTGTAAGAAATTAAAAGAAATCCACCTTTTTGTAAAATTTAGAGCGTGATTATTACATTAACTAATTAGAAAGTGATTAATCAGCGTGACTACAAAAATATAGGTACAGTCTTCAGATTTACCTATGAGATTCTGGTCGGTGACTTTCGGCATAAAAGAGATCGACAAATCAGCAATCTGTACTAAAAATATAGAAAACATATTCATACTAGGTTAAATTATTACTGTCATTAGGTTAATTAATTAATCGATCAACTAGTTTTTTTTTTTCTTTTTGCTTGATTTTAAAAATTATGTTTAGCAAAGTATTTAAAAAACTTATTTTGTAAGATATTACATTCTAGAACTACAAAGATAAAATCGTATTTCTAGTTCTTTATTACAGAAATCATCATGCTGGGGGGGAAATATCACCAATGTTTTTTTGAACTAAAATATATCATCAATGGTTACATTATATTATCATAAGGAAATTATAACATATTTTAAAAACAATTATGACATATTTTCGTGCATATGTTAAAAAGAAGATAGGTATCCATTACCATTTGAATAAAAGGAATATTTTTTTTTTCTTTCTGAAACTTAACAAAAGGAAAAAAGAAAAAATAAATCAACAAAAGGAATATCGCACAGCTCAAACCATAATCATTCACAGCCTATAAAAATGTATATTTGTCCAGAATTTTACATTTGGTGTGTGCTTCTTCTTTCATTTTTAATTCACAACAGATGAATTATATTTTTATTTCTATCAAGAAAACAACAATGGAACAAAAAAGACAATAAATTATAGGGAAATTGTTGTTTATGTCTCTTAAATTGATTTTTAAAAAATATTCCTAAATTGAAAAAAATGCAAAACTATCAATTTGTGCGAAAGAAATTGCTATTACCCTTTATGTCCAAACAAAAAAATGAAAATCGCAATTACCATTATAATCTTCACACTATGTCAAACTTCTATAAATGTCTAATGTGTTGAACTCTAATAAATTTTTTAATGATTTTCTTTTATCATAATTATACTATTGATACATAATAAATTAGTAAATTTAAATTTTTAAATTATAAAAAAACATTTGTCATAAATTTTATATACATAAATTAAATATAAACAATTTAGTAGTATATAAATCAAAGTGAAAATGGGTCAACTTAAACAATATGTAAGGTAGAGTAAGTTCTAACCCTCAAAACATGCTTTGTAATGGAACATTTACATATAATTTACATATAGCTTTAGGGTTATATTCATGGTTTACCAAACTTTTATTAGAAATTTTAAATTTGCACATATGTGTTATAATGTGCATATATTTAACGCATTTGATGTTTCCTAGGTATTTGTTTAAACATTTTTTACTTATAAGTGATAAATATTAGATTTAGGGTTTTTCAAACTTCTAGACAAAGTCTGAATTTTGGAGTTGATCAGACTTCTGAGATGAGTTGTATTTAAGTTAAAAATTTAAATAAAAATTATAAAAAATAGTTTGATACAAATTTTTAATATATAAATTACACATAACTTTTTTGACGCATATAAATTAAACTAATATAAACTTTATTCAAATTTAACAACTGAAGGTAAATTTGGTTCTAAACACTATGTAGTTTGATCTACGTTTGACCTATAAAGTTGAATATCATGTTTTTATATGTAGGGTTAGATTGAGAGTTTGTGAAATTTTAATTCACAATGTTACATTTACATAAACTAGTTAGTTTGTGACTATGTTAAACGAGTCTGATGTTTGTTATAACTTTTCTATATAATATGATGATATTGATGTGACTATGGAGTCTAGCAATTATTAGATTTAGAGTTTCCCAGATTTTTAGGTAAATCAGGTTCGAGTATTTAGACTTCTCATGATGTCTTATGTTAGACTACATATAAAGTCTGAAATTTGAGAGTTTTTAGAAATTTTCACACATATTTTTTTTTTAAAAAGGCGGGAAATTTCCGCCTAAAAATTTCAGAATTCCCACTCGATTAAGAAGTTCCTTATCAGACTGCATATGAAGTCTGATACCAAATATTTTACAATTTTCAATTGTTAAAAATCCGGGCTCGACAAAATTTTCCTCTAATTTTTCTCCACCTATCTAAACCTAATATTGTATACACATATAAAAAGCCAAAAAGAAAATCTTCACATTCTTCCTTCTCTTACCACCTCTCTTTCTCTCTCTTTTGTAAAACCTCTTTCGAATTTCTCACCCAAGAAAGTTCTTAAGCTTATTCTCTCATATGAGTTTTTACGTATGTGATTCATGGCCGAATCTCTTTGAGTGGCGAAATAGGTGAGTGGATCTGTTCTGATTTAGTGTTTTCAAAGGTTTTTTAACTGAACTAGTTGGGACTTTTGACATAGACTTTTGATTATACAGTTTGATTTGCTCATTCTTTTTCTCTCTGCAAGAATAAACGCATCTCATGGGTAAGCTAGCAATGAGCTTCTAGGGTGTTCATGGGAAGGGCATCAAACAATCTTTTACTAACCATTTCTTGGAGACATGTTCGCTAACTAATGCAAGAGATTTGTGTTTTTGCTTTTCCAGGTGCTTGGTGTAAGGTTGAGTCATATGACTCTCCAAAGAGGCTGGAATTCGGGCTTCTTATGCTGCTAATGGCTCCTAAAACTTCAGTGAAGTACGAGGAACACAAAATTTGAGTTCTAATATCTTACTAAAACCAAAGTCTAAGAGTTTCTCAAACTTCCCGGTAAATCTGGTTCAAGTATTTAGACTTCTCATGAAGTCTTATTTCAGACTACAGATGAAGTCTGAAATTTAAAAGTTTTTGAATTTTTTTTCACACGATTATTTTCGAAAATGCGGGAAATTTTCCTGTTCGATTCAAAAGTTCTATCCCAGATTGCATATGAAGTCTGATACCAGAGGTTTTACAACCCTAAAATTTTCCATTTGTTAAAACCCCAGCAAAATTTTCCTCCAATTTCTTTCCACCTATCTAATCTTAATCTTGGAAAAAGTCATTTTACATATGCAACAACCAAACAAAAAACAATTTCTCTCTTTTCTTGTATAAATCCCTTACAAAGGTTGATTTGGTTTATTTACAAATGCATCTTAATAAACAAAACTTTTCGATTAATAAATCTTGATGCAAATTAATACATATGTTGGTTTGGTGTAGAGGCTGAAGGTGGACAAAGAAAAAAAAAACGTAAGAAGATATAGCTTTAAGATACTTTTAAAATGGTGGAGAAGAAGAGAAAGATAATTTCCAAGGATGTTCTCCATATATCAAGGATTGTCTATGGTGGACTTACATTTTAGACATGGCAGACAAAACTGAGGAACGTGATGTGTATGGCGATACAAGGAACACAAAGCAGTCAAAGATCTAATATCACACTCAACCAAAGTCTGAGAGTGAAAATTCAACATGAAGTCTGATATTAGACTGCTTTTGAAGTCTGAATTCTGATACTAGATTAGGTGTTTTCTCATTTTTGTAGATTTTTGCTGGTTATTAGTCTTCATATTTAACACAGTGTATTGTATTAGATTATTGGATGATCAAATCAGAGGAAGGAAGCTCTCCTTGTCAATTATTTTTGTAGAAAAATACAAAGTTGTATGGATTTATTTTTGTATACTCAAATCAACAAGGAATTTTGTTCATTGAAAGTATATAACATCGTAAAAATGGGTCAGCTTAACCTTAGAAGAAAAGCGATGAATTAAGAAAATTGGTTAGAAAATATTACTCCTTAAATTACATAGACCAACATATGAAAAATAAAAATAACCTTAAGTGGTAATGAATTTTGTTACACTTAGGAAAAATGGGTCAACTTAACCTTGGAAAAATGTGTCACCTTAACCCTCGATAATTTTCTTAGAATTGAGAAAAGGGATCATTTGTAATATCCAGAATGCCAAAGAAGTCTGATGATATGGTTGTCAGACCTCTACTGTTATCTGACTCTTGAGAGTTAAAATCTTATAAACTTAACAAGTCCAAATGTCAAGTCCGTTATCTCATCATCACATTAGCGATCTTATTGGAAAAATCAATATCTAAAGATACCCTTGGACGTCAAACGCAGTTTTGATATTAGGTTTTTCTTGTTATCAAATATCTTGTTGAGAAAGATACCCTCGGACAAGTCCCTTTTCTAACAAACCAATTAGTCATACCCTCCAACTCATATTTCTTATAATCTTCATCTTCTTCCACATCTACATCTTCATGTTTCACTTTCCCATACAGGGTATAACCAACATTGTCACAGTAAGCCTCAGCGTGTTTTTTGAAAACATACTCATGCACATCCAAGTTACCAACATCATCATCACCACACCAACACAAATAGAATTTTCCGATACTGAGTCCTCTTTCTTTATTCCACTCTTCTTATTTGTCATCTTCGTCTACATCTTCATCTTAATATTTTTTCATCATGATTTCCCACATCTTCATCTTCCATACCGGATCGGCTCGAGACAGATTAAATGCGTATTAGCTAACTCGACCATGCCCCATACTTTCTTATCATTTGTGACATAAACCGGAGGGCTATCCGGACCCATTTGTTTCAGGAGTGCTTCTGGGAATGGATATGATAACTCCACTAGCTTGGTTTTCTTGTCCAGCATATTATCATCTTGTACCATCTCAACAAGTTTTTGATATGTAGAACCATCGCGCAAAGTGATAAACCGCTCTCCTTTGAGCTTATCAACCACAAAATGCCGAATCTGGTCTCTCACAACTCATTCACCAAAATTAACATGTAACTGAACCATTATCTGTAAAAAAACATGTATCAACCACATTAGAGATCTTATGGGAAAACCATACTTTTTTGCGAAGTCGGACTCTATTAGCTTCATTGCCAATATTCTTCAAAAATTGGAACATAATAATGTAAAACTCACGCATGAGAAACATATACAACTAACACACATTTGTAAAAATTAAAATCAACGAAATTAATCACAATTATACAAAAAATTATGTTTTTAATTTTAATCATTTCAGACTTCCAAAGAAGTCTGACAGTAGTTTTACTAGACCTATATTGCAATCTGAGAAAGAGAGTATTTTTGCAATTGAAATGAAGCTAGGCAGACAATGGATGCAGTTTGACAAACTTCAGACAACATACGCTTTCTGATTTGTAAAATTTTGACATTTTGTCAAATAACTTATGAAGTCTGAGAACAAAAAGGGGTAATTTTTCAACTGACTTTTAAATTTGACATTTTTATCAGATTTCTCCTAGAAGTCTAAAAATTTTCAGACTTCCACTGCTGTCTGACAAAAAGTGGGGGATATTTTTGGGGTTGACCAAAATATTTTGGGGTTGACATTGATTTCTACTGCAGAATGAAATGATGTTCATGCAGCGAGGAAAGTCTGATAAAAAGCTTCGCATTTTTGGGGAATTTTTGTCGTTGACCAAAATTTGGTATTTCAGATTTTTATAACTGTCTGACAAACGTTTAGCATTTCAGACTTCTAGAACTGTCAGATATTGTTTTCTATTTTTCTCTTATTGTGGTCAAAATTTGAAAATTTCGATCAATTACTCTTTTTATTCTTTTTTATTTTCAGATTTCGGATTTCGTCTCAGAAAAGTCAAGATTCGGTCAAATTCATTCTTTTTTGTCAGGCTAAATAAGAAGTCTGAATAAAAAAAATCAAATTTCGATCAACTTTAAAACTATCCTCTGCTTATTTAGACTTCTTGGTGAAGTCTGATAATTTTATTTTCAAAAGAATTTCTCAGACTTCAATGGAGGCCTGTTAACTTAAAAGTCAATTGCAAAACTACCCCTCGTTGACCATCAGACTCCGTCGGACTTCATGAGAAGTCTAAAATTGCGAAACAGATCTGAAAATCGGCGGATCTTGTGAAAAATCACATAAATCTGGCTTTGAGCTCGTTTTTTACTTTGCCAAGCGCCCATAACTTCTAAGTTACACCAATACCCAACAAATACAACCATTATTATGCAAGAATAACCAAAATCGCAAGAGATCCAAAATTTTAAAACGTGAAATTAGAGAGTTTTTTGGATGAAATTTGAGAGGAAATTGGAGAATAGAAGGTTGTGAACTCTAATATAGAGGTTTAATGGTTGAGAATTGGTCTTGTGAGGCCTTAGGAACTCAAATTTGGTTGTTAATTAATGGTGGTTGGATGAATTAAAAAAAATATAAGTTTTGTAATTAAGTTAGATATGAATTTTTTTTGTCTTTTAGTAAAAATATCAGAGTAAATCTGTCGATAAAACTATCGTGAATACCCAAATTATTAATGGAATATATTAACAAAAGAGGAAAAAATATAGGGTAGTTTTAGGGTTAATTTCAATTTGGAGGTCAATTTGCAATCAACCCTAAATTATATGTACATATGTACAAAGAAATGACAAATTTGATGAGATGCGATATATTGTCATGTGGGGATGGATTATGAGGGATGCCATTTTCATCACATGGGAAAACAGAGGACATTTTTTTTTGTTTTCTAATTGGCCGTTTAAAACCAACTATACTGTGACATAAAGAAATGGTTTCTGGACAAGGTATATATCATGTGTGTAGTCTTGATTTGAAGCATGTCGGGGCCACATGAAAATACCTCATTGATCCCTTGATACTCTATATCAACCTACATCCTATATTTATGTTTTTTTCCTTTTTTGAGAACTATATTTATGTTTATTAGCTTTTTACAAATGATGTTTCTGCTTATAACTAATACATAGTAGTAATTCTTAAATTCCAAAACCATGTGACTTTTAGCGCAGACGAACTAATATCAAACGTATTGTAAGGCCTCTGTGCCCTTTTTAATGTATACGAAACTTCTTTGTCTCGGTATAAAAAGAAAACAATAGCGAGACAAACAAAGTTCAACATTGATGTTTTTCTTGTGGATAGGACTTTAACCTGAGTAATATGCGGAAACTTATTTTGTTTGTTTGGAATTTATGGGGACACAACACATCTTTTTTCAGAAAGTTTGGATCTTTGTTGGGTCAGTGTTTTTTCCTTTCATTTTGATATATATATTTAAAATATTTAATACATGAATGGAAACATCTTTATTTCATATATTTGATTGGTCTAGTTATGGAATTCTCCTTTATTGCATTAAACCTAGAGTCTCCACATTACGATTGTATATATACTGTTGTACATCCATGTAAATGAATCAAGTAGTTTCATCTTAAACATGGTATCAGAATTATCATAATTTTTTTCTCTCGATCTTCTTGATACAATCATGTTTTAATCCCTAGATCTACACTGCAAGTGCACAGACGTGAACCAGTAGTATATAGGGTATCAAATCCACAGAGACTCTAGATCTTGCGATAGATTATAGAACGTCGAATTAAGCTAGGTGAAACAGATGTGAAAACAGTAAATCAAGCGGTTTTGTAAGCAATCAAACGAAGCGTCAGGTCAAAGGAGTTCTCAGGAAATCAAGAACACATGCTAATCAATCAATCAAGATCTAATTAAGAACTGTTCTAGAATTAGAATCACAGAATTATAACAGACCAACTTTCGTTACGAATATTATCTATGTCTAACAACCTAGCAAGCCAACTTTCGTTGCGAATCCTAGAGTTCTAAACAAACATTAATCTCAGGTTCT
This sequence comes from Orychophragmus violaceus, assembly GCA_030180135.1. NCBI lineage: Eukaryota > Viridiplantae > Streptophyta > Magnoliopsida > Brassicales > Brassicaceae > Orychophragmus > Orychophragmus violaceus. The sequence goes on from CM058239.1 coordinate 23,735,745, forward strand.
TTCGTTCACAATTCTCCTAAGCCAAATTTATTTGCGAATAGTCAAATTGCTCATCTAAGTTCTTTCTAGTTAATTAATTAACTTTCGTTGCAGAAATCAACCTAACATCAATAATCTAAGTGGCCAATTCAGATCAAGCATTAAGAACAACCCTAGATGAAGAACTAGAAAGATATGAATCCCTACAGATTGATCAACCTATAATTCCATGAAATCCTCTGTGAGAATCCCTAAACCTAACTGGAGAACTACTCAGACATGGCAGATGAAACAAAAGACATGATGAATAGAAAACAAAATATCATAAAAGAGAAACAAAGAATATGAGTTCCCAATCTCTCTCTCTAAATAAAAATAAAATTTAAGTCTGAAAGCGTAGCCTAAACAAGTGGCTAAAAACCCTAATATAATGATCTAAACTCGGCTGGGGCCTTTTTGTAAATCTGGGAAGTTTCTGGACAAAAACTGTAATTTTAGGATTTTTGTGTGCGGACCTGCGTCGACCACTGCGTCGACCATGCGCAGAACTGCGTCGATCGATGCAGTGCGAAAACGCAGCCAATGAACTCTGTGAGATCTCTAAATAGTGCAGAATTGACCCAAATGCTTCCAAAACGTCCAATTAGGCTCAAAATGTCCTTAAACCTGTAAAACACCTGAAAAGACTCCAAAACACATAGAAAGACTCGATAACAAAGACATATACCATGGTCAAAAGTCCTAAAAACCATGATATATCAACTCCCCCACACTTAGCTTTTGCTTGCCCTCAAGTAAACAGAAGACCAAGATCAGTAGAAGAAGTTTGAAAACTTCAGAAACTCGTTTCATCGTAGGAGCAACACACTCAGATTCGCCTTAGTAAGCCACATGAAAATGAACCTGCAAACATCAAGACCAACATATACTTCCCCCACACTTAGCAACTATCCTGAGTAAACTCCACAATCACATCCAGAGCATCCAAATTCACCATACTGACTTCTATAAGCTATTAAGTGCGGTCTCACCTATGGGGTATCGATCAAAGAACACATGGACTCTTATTCTGTTAGCATCTGACCACTCAACTGTTGCTTCTGGTCCCTTTCTTCTCTTTTCCCTTCCTTAGCACTGATTTTTCCCCACTGGGTATCATTTTATTTTTTCTATCAGTGCTCTTCCCTTATTGGGGTGTACTTTGGACATAATTCCATGGATGCACAAGAGGCAATAGGGGTCTCTACCACTCATGTGACCACTTCGAAGCTACTAGCTTATCCTCAGTTTATCTCTTCTTTTTTTTTTTTACTTTCAAGGCAGGGGAGAAGGGAACCATAATCACACAGGTTTACAAGCTGTGCCAGGACTAACAGAGGAATCCAACTCAAAGTATACCAAGCCCATAGGTAAGAAAATTAAGTCAAGTTAAGGGTGAAGTCAAGTAATGGATTCTCTGAATACCTGAAGTGATATGGGTGTCCTCAGTAGGCTGGTTTGTGTTGGGTTTTCTAATAGTCATAGATCATCTGCAACTCATCCAATGGTCACTTAAGTTCCTGCAAGTGTGGTAATCTCCTCAAAAAGTCCTTGTTTCCTACTCAATTTGACTCACTAAAACAATTTTTTGACTGACTCTAAGAAAACAAAAGCGTGCGTCAGTAGCTACCTCCCCCACACTTGAAACACACTGTCTCCAGTGGCGTCAAGCTCAGGATTGGCGAGAAAAATCGGAAATAAGAGAATCCGAAAAGAGTCATAACACTTACCTGTCGTCGGCTGATATACCATGGATTTTAGGGATTTTAACCATGGTATATGTCTTTGTTATCAAGTCTTTCTATGTGTTTTGGAGTCTTTTCAGGTGTATTACAGGTTTAAGAATATCTGGAGCCTAATTGGACGTTTTGGGAGCATTTAGAGCAATTATGCACTATTTAGAGACTTCACAGAGTTCACTAGCTGCGTTTTCGCCTTGAAACGGTCGTTGCAGTTCTGCAGTGGTCGACGCAGTAGGTAGACGCAGTTCTGCACCCAAAAATCTGCATTTTAGAGAAATTACAGTTTTTGCCCAGAAACTTCCCAGACTTGCAAAAAGGCTCCCAGACGTGTTTTAGACTATATTAGGGTTTTTAGCCACTTGTTTAGGCTACACTTTTCTTACGCTTTATTCTATTTTCAGAGAGAGTTAGGGGCTGATCCTGATCTCGAAAGAGAGAGGATTTTGAACCCCAGTTCTTTATTTGATTTTATAATATTTGGTTTTCTATTCATGATGTCTTCTGTTTCGATGAACATGTCTGAGTAGATTACCTGTTAAGTTTAGGGATTCTCATTAGGGATTTCATGGAATTATAGGTTAATAGATCTGTGGGGATTCATACTTGTTAGTTCTTCATCTAGGATTGTTCTTACTGCTTAATCTGAATTAGCTACCCAGATTTATGATGTTAGGTTGATTGATACAACGACAGTTGATTAATTAGCTAGAAAGAACCTAGATGAGCAATTTAATTACTCGCAAAGGAATTTGGTTTAATTAGATTGTGAACATATCGAACTTGGAATTAAAGCTGGTTTAATCTGTTAGTAATTACAAAGGAATTTGGATTGCTGCACTTAGACTTAGAGAATTCTCGCAACGACAGTTGGTTAATTCTATATCTGTGTTTGAGTTCTAGAATAGCTCTTAATTAGATCCCGATTGATTGATAGCCTATGTTCCTGATTTCCTGAGAACTCCCTAGACTTAACGCTTTGCTTCCTTGCTTACAAACTCGCCTGATTTACTTTCTGCTTACTTTTTAGTTTCTCATCATATTTGCTTTCTCCTAGTTTAATCTTTTATGTTCTTAATCTATCGTTGACCGGAGTCCCTGTGGATTCGATACCCTAAGTACTACAACTACATCACTGTGCACTTGCAGTTAGTATAGGGATTAAAACTAGACCTATCATCGGCCTGCGTCGATCGATGCCACTAGGGTGTCGATCGATGCAAGGCGATTATGCCCACGGTTATGTAGATAACCGGTGTCTGAACCGCAATTGAATCGGCAAACCGTAAATCGTGATTGCGTCGACCGATGCACATAGTGTGTCGATCGATGCAGTGTGATTTTGCCTGTTTCTCACGCTTTTGAACACACAAAAGTAGAAAATCAAAAACACTAAATCAAAACGAAAAAGGAAAACAAAAACGAACCTACTAGTGGGTTGCCTCCCACTCAGCGCTTGTTTAAAGTCAATAGCTTGACTATGGAAAGGAGATCAGATTTATGGGGATTCAACAGAGACTTGGAGCATCTCTGTGAATGTCTCTTCATCCAAGGTGGCGTATAAGCATTCGGATCATGAGATCTCCCAAGGAAAGAGCGAACAGCACCAGGGCGGGAGTGAAGCGTGGGTGGGATACTGCATTTTCCTGCATTCACAGCTGAGGGATTAGGATATTTGAGTTTAGAAGATTCATACCTTTGCTTTGGTGGATGGAAGAGATCTTGAGCTTTCTGCTTAAGAGCAGTTGAAGGATCAAAAGATGTTAGAGCAAGTTCAGAATGAACTGCCATCTTCTCTTCTCCAACAGGAATCTCTGGTTCCACTTCCACACTGAAGCTCTGTCCATCAATGGTAGATTTCTGCAACTTATCCATCTTGAACCGCAATGGATCATCTCCCAGGTGGAGATCAATCAGTCCACGTCTCACATCAATCACAGCTCCAGCAGTAGCTAAGAATGATCTTCCAAGCAGAATAGGATCATCTGGCTCAATCTCATACTTCAGCACCACAAAATCTGTTGGAATAAAGTAATTTCCAACTCTGAGATGGATGTTCTCAAGAACTCCTTCTGGATATCTCTTTGATCGATCGGCTAGGACAAGAGCGATCCTAGTGGGCTGGAAATCCATCAGTCCCAATCTCGCAGCCACAGAGTATGGCATGAGATTCACACTTGAGCCAAGATCACACAAAGACCTCTTGAATCTGTCTTTGTAGATAGAACAGTCTAACATAAAACCCCCTGGATCCTTTAGATTCTTAGGAATCCTACCATGAATAACAGCATCGCACACTTCAGAGACCATCAAGACACCTTCTTCTCCAGTCATGTTACTAGAAATTATGTCTGTAACACATCTCCTTACCATAGGAATGTTCTTAACAACATCAATCAATTGGGCTTCAGTTAGCTTATCTCTCATCATCTTCATGCACTTTTCCAACTGAATCTCTTGCTTGGACTTCCTAGGGAAAGGAATCTTCGGTTTGTAGACTCTTTCTTCAGCTACAATCGGCTTCTCTGGAGAGATTGGCTGCTCACGCCCATGGTGTCGATCGACACTAAAGTGATATCGATCGATACTGACACTCGAAAGTTGTGTCGACCGACACACATCTGTGTCGATCGATGCAGTATCTTCCTCTCGAGAATGTCTCGGATTTTTCAGCTCCAATCAGCTCCATCTTCTGCCAAAGCTACCTTAACATGTTCTGTCTGTATACTGACTTCCACTTGCGTTATCCTAGCATCCAAATTATCAACTCTGCTTGTCAAAGTCTCCAATTTTCCACTCATATCCTGATACATGAATACCATCTTTCCATTCAGATCTTGTGTCATCTTATTCTGTCCAAGAAGTAGCTGCTCAAGCATGGACTCAATCTTTGTCTGTTCATTGGATGGGGAAGCTTGGTGAGATGAATAGCCATAATCATTCGATCTCGGAGCTTGTCTCTGTTGACGTCTAAATGTCTGTCCGTGATAATCAGCTCCATCTATATAATTCACCTCTGAAAACTCTTCAGCTACTGCATCAGATCGAATTTGCCTCTTCTTAACTAGGATGTTGTGGACAGAATCCACCTTGTCCCTTATATCAGCTATCTGCAAGCTATCATCTCTGCCACTAGATCTCTGCCTCTCCTTGTCAGCATTCTTGACACTATTGCTAGTTATCAAGTTCTCAATAAGCTCTTTAGCATCCTCTGGAGTCTTGGTATATAAGTTCCCATCACTTGCTGCGTCCATAGCTTTCTGATACCAAAAGTCCAAACCTCTGAAAAAGGCACATAAAAGCTGCACCTCAGAGAAACCATGGTGTGGACAATCTCTTTGGTACCTTTTGAATCTCATCCAAGCTGCCTTAAAAGACTCTGTAGGTTTCTTCTTGAATGTCAAGAGGTCATGTCTAAGCAGTTCGGATCTAGCATCATCATAAAAGTGTCTAAGGAACTCCTTCTTGACTGCATCCCAAGTGGTCAAAGATCCTGGTGGTAGCTGTTTCAGCCAGTAAGCTGCTTCTCCTTTTAGAGAGAATGGGAAGAGCTTACAAAAAAGATAATCTGAAGAGACTCCCTCAGCCTTGATACTGCTAGCCAATTCCTCAAATGTGTCTATATGATCCATAGGATGCTCGCTAGAAAGACCATGAAACTGATGTTGTCCAACCAATGCGTAGTACTATGGTTTCAGCCTGAATTCAGCTCTGGAAAATGGAGGTGGTTGAATCTCAAACCGATTAGCATAGAATAGATCTGGTCTGTTATAGTCAGCAAGTATCTTCCTCTGACCAACCTCTTGTTGTGTAGGTTCCGCGCCCACGACAACCTCTGGTATGATGGGGTTTCCTTCCCCCATCCAGTTTCTGACCCTTCGCGTTGCGTACATGACCCTCTTGGTCTCGTAAAATGCCGTCCTCACCGTGAATCAGAATCATAGGTTCCATAGAGAAAAACCTGCTAAACATTCAAGTGCTCGGTATCTCGGGTTTCGCTTTGTGTCGATCGATGCAGGAACAGCTTCGATCGATGCAATGCGAAAACGATGTCGATCGACACACAGGACTGTGTCGATCGATGCAGTGCGATTACATGCGTACCTGAAACACAAGAAAAAGAAAAATTAGTAACCAAAAAAAAAACCTAGTCTAAACCCTAAGTTCAAATCTATCGAAGGCTCAAAAGAGTCCCCGACAACGGCGCCAAAAACTTGATACGATCAGGTTTTAATCCCTAGATCTACACTGCAAGTGCACAGACATGAACCAGTAGTATATAGGGTATCGAATCCACTGAGACTCTAGATCTTGCGATAGATTATAGAACGTCGAATTAAGCTAGGTGAAACAGATTTGAAAACAGTAAATCAAGCAGAATAGTAAATCAAGCGGTTTTGTAAGCAATCAAACGAAGCGTCAGGTTGATATACCATGGATTTTAGGGTTTTTAACCATGGTATATGTGTCATTTATCGAGTCTTTTACTATGTTTTAGAGTCTTTTCAGGTGTTTATTAGGTACAAGCACATTTGGAGCATATTTGGTGATTATGGCACTTTCTGGAGCTAATTGGAGTATTTGGCCGAGAGATAAACTTCACTGTCGATATTTCAGAGCTGCATCGATCGACACACTTGTGGCGTCGATCGTTGCATATGCGAGATGGGCCAAGACGAAGGATTAATGAAGAATGCTGATATTGCAGAAAAACCCAGATATTTACACAGAAGCCCAAAACGTGTTTTAGACTATATATTAGGGTTTTTAGCCACTTGTTTAGGCAACACTTTACTTTAGTTTTATTTTATTTCAGAGAGCCTTAGGGGCTGATCTTGTTCTCGAAAGAGACTTGATTTCGAACCCCTGTTGATTATTCTGTTTAATGATATTTGGTTTTCTACTTATGATATTTTCTGTCTCAATGAACATGTCTGAGTAGTTTACCTGTTAGGTTGAAGGATTCTCATTAGGGATTTCATGGAACTATAGTTTAAATCAATCTGTAGGGATTCATATCTGCTAGTTCTTTGTTTAGGTTGTTCTTAATGCTTAATCTGAAGTAGCTAATCAGAATTATGATGTTAGGCTGATTAATGCAGCGAAAGTTGGTTAATTTAGCTAGAAAGAACCTAGATGAGCAATTAAACTTCTCGCAAACGAAAGTTTGGTTTAGGTTAATTGTGAACATATCAAACTTGGAATTAATGCTGGTTTAATCTGTTAGTTCTCGCAAACGAAAGTTTGGTTTGCTACACTTAGACTTAGAGAATTCTCGCAAAGAAATTTGGTTAATTCTATATCCGTGTTTTGAGTTCTAGAACAGTTTCTGATTAGATCCAGACTGATTGATTGCTTGTGTTCCTGATTTCCTGAGAACTCCTGAAACCTAACGCTTCGCCTCCTTGCTCACAAACCACTCCTGCTACTGATTTACTTTTCTGCTTGCTTTAGTTTCTCGTTGCTTTCCCCTAGTTTAATCTTAATAGTTCTAAATCTATCGTTGACCGGAGTCCCTGTGGATTCGATACCCTAAGTACTACAACTACATCACTGTGCACTTGCAGTTAGTATATGGATTAAAACTCGACCTATCAAGTTTTTGGCGCCGTTGCCGGGGACTCTTTTGAGTCTCCGATAGATTTGAACTTAGGGTTTAGACTAGGATTTTTGTTTTTTATTTTTTATCACTAATTTTTTTCTTCTGTTTCTTGCGTTTCAGGTACGCCTGTAATCGCCTTGCGTCGATCGATGCGGTCCTGTGCATCGATCGACGCTACTATGCATCGATAGACACATTGCGAAAGAATGATGGGAATGATGGAACAAATGTTGGAAAATCAGCAGAATAACTCGTTCTGCAGAGGCTATGGTTCCTATTCATTCACCAGAGATTATGAATCTCCATCATATCAGCCTGTTCCTCCTCAAAATAAACAATATGGTAAGCTGATGAGTATGATGGAGCAGTTACTGGAGAGACAGGAAGAGGAGAGGAACTACATAAATGGTTATAGATTTCAAGGAAACAGGAGCAAGATGGAATCCATGATGGAGCAGCTTCTAGAGGATCAGACTAAGACTGCTATGGACTTCGACAGGAAGCTGGAAGCTATACATGAAAATCTGAGTGAGAAGTTTGCATACTTGAGCACACATATGAAGAAGCTAGATGTCCGAGTTCAACAAACAGCTGAAACAATACAAAGGCATAATGAAGCTAAGAGAGCTGAACGGGAGCTGCACATCAATGCTGTGAACATAAGGGATGAGATTGACTTGCTGGAAGAAGAAGAGAGCATAATCTCGGATTTTCTGGATGAATATTGTCTGTCTGAGACATGCATCGATCGACACCCCCTTAGTATCGATTGACACGCCGTTCTGACGGCAATTTCGAGTTCTTACGACAAACAGAATCGCCCTGCATCGATCGACACACATCATGCAACGATCGACACAGAACGCAAACATGACCAGAAACCTGTAACAGTACCAGAACGAGTCTATAAGCCCCCTGTGCCATATCCTAAGGTTCCTAAACCTTCCAAACAAGAGCTAGAAGTGGCTAACTGCATGAAAGTGATAGATAAGAAGGTGAATAAAACACCACCAGTTGAAACTTCGCGAGTTCATGCAAAGAAGATGATCTCCACTGATGGTCATCTGAAAGAAGAAGTTCAGATTGGTGGAACTACAGTATCTGATAATGGAAAGAAGAAGATGGCGGTTCCTCTTGAACCTGCTCTAACATCTTCAGTACCTGCAACTGCTCATAAGCAGAAAGCTCCAGACATCAGATATACATCAAAGGTAAGGTACAAATCAAATAAGCTTAAACCTTCTGATCACATTGCTTTGATTGCAGGAAAACGCAGTGTACCACCCAAGCTTTGCTCCCGCCCTGATTCTGTTTACTCATTCCTTGGAAAGCCTCATGATCTGAAAGCCTATACACCTCCTTGGATGAAGAGATACTCACAGAGACATTCAAAGTCTCTGTTGAAGCCGCCATGAGTCAAATCTCTGTGCCATAGTCAAGCTAATGACTAAAAACAAGCGCTGAGTGGGAGGCAACCCACTATAGAGTCAGTTTTCGTTTTTGTTTTTCATTTTTCAGTCTTTGCTATTTTGATTTTTTCTTTTTAGTGTTTTCAGCCGAGAGAACAGGTTCAAAATCGCCTAGCATCGATCGACACAGTGCGATTACATAAATAAATCGAGCAAATGCGCCTTGCGTCGATCGATGCGGTCCTGTGCATCGATCGACACAGTGCGACGAGAGGTACGTAACTCTGATTTTTCAACTCTTTTCAATTTGATTATCTGTTCTTACCGAGCTCATGCTTTGATTACACTGGGGACAGTGTAGTTTAAGTGTGGGGGAGGAAGCTACTGACGCACGCTTTTGTTTTCTTAGTTTTTCAAAATTTTGTTTTATTGAGTCAAAATTTGTATGAAACTATGATTTTTCGAGGAAACTTTTCGCTTGAACAGGAACTAAGTGACCATTGGACAGACTTGCAGAGCCTCTATGACTGTTAGAAAACCCCATCACAGATCAACCTACTGAGGACACCCACATCACTTCAGGTATCAGAGGATCCTTTTACTGACTTCAACCTTAATACTGACTTAGATTTCTCACCTAAGGGCTTGGTATACTTTGTGTCGGATTCCCTTGTTAGTTCTGACACAGCCTGTCAACCTATCTTATTTAGTCCCCTTCTCCCCTTCCATAAAAAAAAAGATAATAAACTGAGGATGAGTTAGTAACTCCGAAGTGGTCACATGAGTGGTAGAGACCCCTATTATCTCCTGTGCATCCATGGAATGTGTCCAAAGTACACCCCTTAACGGGAAGAACACTGATAAAAAAAATAAAATGATACCCAATGGGGAAAAATCAGTTGTTAAGGAAGGGAAAGAGAAGAAAGGGACTAGAGAAAGATAGTATGGTGGTCTAGAGCTGATAAGGTAAGAATCCATGTGCCCTTTGATCGATACTCCTTAGGTGAGACCGCACTTAAATACTTGCAGAAGTCAGTAGGGTGAATTTGAATGCATGAATGTGATTGTGGAGTTTACTTAGGACAGTTGCTAAGTGTGGGGGAAGTACATTGTGGTCTTGAGTTCTGCAGGAAAGTTTTCAGTGGCTTACTAAGTGAATGTGATTGTGAAAGTTCCTAAGACGAAATGAGTTTCTGTGTTTTCAAACTTCTTTTCTTATGCTTTGGTTCTTTACTTGCTTGAGGACAAGCAAAGGCTAAGTGTGGGGGAGTTGATATACCATGGATTTTAGGATTTTTTAACCATGGTATATGTGTCATTTATCGAGTCTTTTACTATGTTTTAGAGTCTTTTCAGGTGTTTATTAGGTACAAGCACATTTGGAGCATATTTGGTGATTATGGCACTTTCTGGAGCTAATTGGAGTATTTGGCCGAGAGATAAACTTCACTGTCGATATTTCAGAGCTGCATCGATCGACACACTTGTGGCGTCGATCGTTGCATATGCGAGATGGGCCAAGACGAAGGATTAATGAAGAATGCTGATATTGCAGAAAAACCCAGATATTTACACAGAAGCCCAAAACGTGTTTTAGACTATATATTAGGGTTTTTAGCCACTTGTTTAGGCAACACTTTACTTTAGTTTTATTTTATTTCAGAGAGCCTTAGGGGCTGATCTTGTTCTCGAAAGAGACTTGATTTCGAACCCCTGTTGATTATTCTGTTTAATGATATTTGGTTTTCTACTTATGATATTTTCTGTCTCAATGAACATGTCTGAGTAGTTTACCTGTTAGGTTGAAGGATTCTCATTAGGGATTTCATGGAACTATAGTTTAAATCAATCTGTAGGGATTCATATCTGCTAGTTCTTTGTTTAGGTTGTTCTTAATGCTTAATCTGAAGTAGCTAATCAGAATTATGATGTTAGGCTGATTAATGCAGCGAAAGTTGGTTAATTTAGCTAGAAAGAACCTAGATGAGCAATTAAACTTCTCGCAAACGAAAGTTTGGTTTAGGTTAATTGTGAACATATCAAACTTGGAATTAATGCTGGTTTAATCTGTTAGTTCTCGCAAACAAAAGTTTGGTTTGCTACACTTAGACTTAGAGAATTCTCGCAAAGAAATTTGGTTAATTCTATATCCGTGTTTTGAGTTCTAGAACAGTTTCTGATTAGATCCAGACTGATTGATTGCTTGTGTTCCTGATTTCCTGAGAACTCCTGAAACCTAACGCTTCGCCTCCTTGCTCACAAACCACTCCTGCTACTGATTTACTTTTCATCTTGCTTTAGTTTCTCGTTGCTTTCCCCTAGTTTAATCTTAATAGTTCTAAATCTATCGTTGACCGGAGTCCCTGTGGATTCGATACCCTAAGTACTACAACTACATCACTGTGCACTTGCAGTTAGTATAGGGATTAAAACTCCACCTATCAAGTTTTTGGCGCCGTTGCCGGGGACTCTTTTGAGTCTCCGATAGATTTGAACTTAGGGTTTAGACTAGGATTTTCGTTTTTTGTTTTTTATCACTAATTTTTTTTCTTCTGTTTCTTGCGTTTCAGGTACGCCTGTAATCGCCTTGCGTCGATCGATGCGGTCCTGTGCATCGATTGACGCTACTATGCATCGATCGACACATTGCGAAAGAATGATGGGAATGATGGAACAGATGTTGGAAAATAAGCAGAATAACTCGTTCTGCAGAGGCTATGGTTCCTATTCATTCACCAGAGATTATGAATCTCCATCATATCAGCCTGTTCCTCCTCAAAACAAATAATATGGTAAGCTGATGAGTATGATGGAGCAGTTACTGGAGAGACATGAAGAGGAGAGGAACTACATAAATGGTTATAGATTTCAAGGAAACAGGAGTGATATACCATGGATTTTAGGGCTTTTAACCATGGTATATGTGTTCTTTATCGAGTCTTTTACCATGTTTTAGAGTCTTTTCAGGTGTTTATTAGGTACAAGCACATTTGGAGCATATTTGGTGATTTTGGCACTTTCTGGAGCTAATTGGAGTATTTGGCCGAGAGATAGAGTTCACTGTCCGAAACAGAGAAAGGTGTCGATCGTTGCATACCTAGCATCGATCGATGCACCAGCGAGATGGGCCAAACGACGGTTTAATGAAGAATGATGACATTGCAATTCTGCCCAGAAGTTCCTGATATTTACAGAGAAGCCCCAATTCGTGTTTTAGGTTATAAATAGAGTTTTTGAGCCATTGTTTAGGCTATGCTTCATAACTAAGTTTTATTCTCTTAGGAGATTTTAGGGGCTGGTTTTGTTCTCGAAAGAGACTTAATTTTGAACCCCAGTTCTTATTTGATTATATGTTATTTGGTTTTCTACTTATGATATTTTCTGTCTCGATGAATATGTCTGAGTAGATCACATGTTAGGTTGAAGGATTCTCATTAAGGATTTCAGAGAATTATAGTTTAATTAATCTGTAGAGATTCATATCTGCTAGTTCTTTATCTAAGTTGTTCTTAATGCTTAATCTGAAGTAGCTAATCAGAGTTATGATGTTAGGTTGATTAATTCAGCGGAAGTTGGTTAATTTAACTAGAAAGAACTTAGATAAGCAATTAAACTGTTCGCAAACGGAAGTTTGGTTCAGGTTAATTGTGAACATATCAAACTTGGAATTAATGCTAGTTTAATCTGTTAGTTCTCGCAAACGAAAGTTTGGTTTGCTGCACTTAGACTTAGAGAATTATCGCAAAGAAATTTGGTTAATTCTATATCAGTGTTTGAGTTCTAGAATAGTCATTGATTAGATCTAGATAGATTGATTGCTTGCGTTCCTGATTTCCTGAGAACTCCTGAAACCTAACGCTTCGCCTTCTTGCTTACAAACTCACTTGATTTACCTTGCTATTTCGTTTACTGTTTTCACATCTGCTTCGCTTAATTTAATCTGAACTACTAATAATCTATTGTGTGACTGAGAGTCCTCGTGGGATTCGATACCTTATATACTACGATTGCATTAACTGTGCACTTGCAGTAGAATAGGGATAAAACTATACACCTATCAAGTTTTTGGCGCCGTTGCCGGGGACTCTTTGAGTTCACCAATAGACTTAGTATTAGGATTTAGACTAAGCATTCTTTTTAATTTTCTTGTTTACTCACGTTTTTGATTTTTGGATTCGCAGGGATTCACATTGCATCGATCGTTGCCACCTTGCATCGATCGACACAAGGCGAGAACAGCGATGCTGAGATCTGAGACATTCAATAGGTTCCGCGCCATGGAACCTGTGATTTTGATTCGCGGTGAAAACGGCGTTTTACGAGACCAAGAGGGTCATATATGCAACGCAAAAGGTCAGAAAATAGATGGAGAAGGAAACCCCATCTTACCAGATTACCATGTATTGGTTGGGCAAGTAGCTGAGATGCAGAATAAGATAGATGACATCCACGACATCTTACTTAGGGAGAGACAGTTCCGAGCAGAGGCAAAAACTGATAAATTTGCAGAGGTACACTATATGGCTGGAGCCAACTCTTATGGACATACATTGGTACATCAGCAGAGACAAGGTTCTAGGCATGCTCAAGGATCAAGAGACCATAACTATACTTCCTATCTGGCACCTCCTACACAAAGGAGCAAACTAGAGATGATGATAGAACAATCAATTGAAAAGCAACAGCATAACACAGCTTCTTTCAGCTCGAAGCTAGAGAACCTGTACACTAATTTGAATGAGAAATTTGAATCCTTGAGCACTCGTATGAAGCAGCTGGACACACAGATGGATCATGGATCAAGTCTAGCAGTTAAGGCTGTGGAATTTGTGGAAGACAGAGGGGGATTTGATGTTGAATTACCTGAGTTTGAAAGCTTCGATGCACCTGACTCAACAGAGATTGACATGGATCTCTTGACTTGGATAGTTCAGATTGAAGTGGGACCAAGCCAAGAAGAGAAATTTGAGTCTGAGATGGCTGGAATGGACCAAGAAGCGGATAAACCCGAGACTGTAGTTGAAACACGAGCTGAGACGATAGCATCGATCGATGCATCACATGCACCGATCGTTGCACCCCGAAAGGAACCGGTTTCGCTCATATCTCAGGGACCTGCTAAGGAAAGAACCTACAAACCTCCATTACCATTCCCGAAAGCTCCCGTTAAGCCCAAAGATGTGGTTCAGTGCACAGTGGTGGTTGACAAGAAGATGGTGGTTCCACAAGAGCCTACTCTAACATCTTCAAGACCTAAAACTACTCATAAACAGAAGGCTCCGAACATCAAATCTTTGCCAAAGGTAAAGCATAAATCCTCTAAGTTTAAACCTTCTGACTCCACTGTTTTGAATGCAGGAAAGAGCGTTAAAACACCCAAATGTCAATCTCACCCTACATTCCTCCCGACGTTCCTTGGACGACATCATGCTGCTACTGCTTACACGCCACCATGGATGATAAGACATTCACAGAGACACTCAAAGTCTCTGTTGAAACCTCCATGAGTCTGACCCCTTTCCAAAAAGTCAAGCTAATGACTTAAAACAAGCGCTGAGTGGGAGGCAACCCACTGCTAGGTTTAATTATTTTTCCTTTTCATTTTTGGTGTTTTTCTTAGGATTTCACGTTTTTATTTGTTTTTGTTAGTTTTTAGCAGAACACAAGTCTGGAGATGTGTGACGATCGTTGCTCACATGTGCAACGGTCGTTGCAATTGGTTCAAACCGAAAATTAAGGTATGCGCTAAACCGGAATCAATCTGGTTCAACCAGCATCAATCGTTGCCCCTAAAGCAACGATCGTTGCACCCACGACCAGGTAAGTTACCTTAAACCCTATTTTCTCTCCTTCTTCTCCATTTCCTTTGGTCGACACACCGAGAACCTCCACCCAAAAATCATCATTTTCTTCATCCAATTTCTTGTTTCCAAGTGCTATTTACTTATTTTTACGCTCCCAATCCATTTCCCCAACCCATATCTAAAGAAATCAAGATGGCGTCTCAAAGGCAACCCCGCAAGAAGCGAGCCACAGCTTCCACAGCAACAAGACACTACACCCCACCACCTCAATGGTTCAGCAGAGAGTCAGAGGCACCCGCACCATACAACAGATACGGGCCGCCGGTTGCTTTACCTTGGCCCAGAGAGGATGCCACACCGATTCAGACGACCAGACAGTGGCCGGAGGACCTGATACGCTTCTTCAAATCTGCTGAGTTGACCGAGCGGCCATTGCTCAGTCGATGGGACGAGTATGACTCGCTTCTCTACAGTGGTTGGTGTGGGATGATCATCAAGCCGACCAAGTTCGCGGACTACTCCACCTGCAGGATTCTGGGGATCGATGAGCAGGTACTCGCTGTATGCAGAGGCATTGGTCTAGAGACAATGCCGATGCGACATTATGATCTTTATCCTGAGCTGGTCAGGCAGCTATTGGCCACTTGCAGAGTGGTTTACTCGGATCCCGACCACAGGAGCGCTACAGTGGGTGCATTCACCTTCATGACTTGGGGAGTCAGGTATCGGATTCCTCTACTTGATCTCTGCAGGATCTACGGGTTCAGTACTGAGCCGAGGCGCATCGCCATGCCACTCGAGTGGGATCCGGTTGAGGCTCGCACATTCTGGGAGAGTATTGGCAGCGGTCGATACAACTCCAGGACCACACCAGTAGTGCAGATGAGACATCCGGTGCTGCGATATGTCTCGCGTATCTTGTGCTGGAGCTTGCTTTGCAAGTTTGAGGCCAACAAGATGCGCAAACTTGAGATGGAGTTGCTGTTTATGGGGCTGAGAGATCAGTTTAGAGGTTCTGGCGTGAGAGATCCGACTGCGGGTCTCAACTTGGGAGCTATTTTCGCACAACATTTAGTTGATCTGCAGCTGAAGCCGTTTGATGGAGCTGGTACAGAGACGGTAGGGAGTTTACTTACTCCCATTTTTGAGTATTGTGGGATTCCTCTTCATGGCACAGAGCGTGATACAGCTCGGGAGTTCCTGGATCTCAGCCATTTGCAGAGCGCTACCTGGCTCAAGGAGGGGCGCATTTGGGTTTACACTGATCCGACCACTGGGAGGACTGGTATCGAGCTTCCTGCTGCCAGATGGACACAGATTGACACATTAGAGGCACTGAGATTTCAGCCTCCTGAGTCTGCGCAGCGTGGGATTCCGACTATGGCTCATCCACTGGGAGAGCCTTCCTCACGAGCTTCGACTTCTTCAGCCCCTACTCCTGCGCCAGCGCCTCCCCCAGTCGACATTGTGGGTCCCTTTCCAGAGCCTGCGATGGCTTACGGTGCATACTCTGAGGCAGAGTGGAGAGAGAGATCAGATGGTATATTTCGAGTTCTTTGGAACTTTCGCGTACTTGCAGCTGCAGGAGGCCACCACAGATCCATCAGCCCGTACCTGACCGACGTCGTCGACAGCGATCTCCGACTGATACTGATCCCGCACCCGAGGCAGCCGATGACGATGCACTGTATGGTGGGATAGACGATGAGAGCGAGTGAGAGTAGTCTCCATGTTCAGACTTTCGGTTCTGTATTCTGACTTTTATCTTTTCTTGCACTTTTGTCTTGCATTTTCTTAATTTTCTTAGGATTCTACTATGTTTGGATGATTTGCACTTTATTTGGTACATCTTTTGCTTCGGTTTTACTCTGTTTCTAGTGTTCTCAGCATTGCAGGGATCAAAATTGATAAAAACAGACGGACTAACCTGCTAACTTGCTGACTGTTCGTGAAAGCGCAGTGCGTCGATCGACACACCACTGTGTCGATCGTCACAATACGAAAGAATCGCACAGCAACGGTCGGTGCACCTAGTGCAACGATCGATGCTTGTGCGACAGAGGTAAAACCCGACAAAACTAAAACATCCATTGACAATTTGTTTTCCTTATTTTTACCGATCCCTTGCTGGAAACTACTGGGGACAATGTGTCTTAAGTGTGGGGGAGGTGCTACTGACTTTTGTTTTCTGTTTTCTTAAGAGTCAATCCGTTTTTCAAAAAAAATTGGTTTTATTGAGTCAAAATTGTTTAAGTAAGAAACTATGATTTTCTGAGAAGATTTACAAGACTTGCAGGAACTTAAGTAACCATTGGGATGAAGTTGCAGGATCTATCTCTGACTATTAGAAAATCCCATCACATATCAACCTACTAGGAACACCCACATCACTTCAGGTATCAGAGGATCCTTTTACTGACTTCAACTTAATACTGACTTAGATTTCTCACCTAAGGGCTTGGTATACTTTGTGTCGGATTCCCTTGTTAGTTCTGACACAGCCTGTCAACCTATCCTATTTAGTTCCCTTCTCCCCTTCTATGAAGTAAAAAAAAATATATATATATATATATATATAATAAACTGAGGATGAGTTAGTAACTCCGAAGTGGTCATGGGAATAGTAGCAAACACTATTATCTCTCATGTGATCCATGGAATGTGTCCAAAGTACACCCCATAACGGGAAGAACACTGATAAAAAAAATAAAATGATACCCAATGGGGAAAAATCAGTTGTTAAAGAATGGAAAGAGAAGAAAGGGACTAGAGAAAGATAGTATGGTGGTCTAGAGCTGATAAGGTAAGAATCCATGTGCCCTTTGATCGATACTCCTTAGGTGAGACCGCACTTAAATACTTGCAGAAGTCAGTAGGGAGAATTTGAATGCTTGAATGTGATTGTGGAGTTTACCCAGGACAGTTGCTAAGTGTGGGGGAAGTACATGTTGGTCTTGATATTCTGTGATTGATTCTTTCAGTGGTTTACTAAGGGGAATCTGAGTATTGTTGCTTCTAGGACGAAAAGAGTTTCTGAAGAGTTTTCAAACCTCTTATCTACATTTAGTTCTTTGTCTTGCTTGAGGACAAGCAAGAGCTAAGTGTGGGGGAGTTGATATACCATGGATTTTAGGGCTTTTAACCATGGTATATGTGTTCTTTATCGAGTCTTTTACCATGTTTTAGAGTCTTTTCAGGTGTTTATTAGGTACAAGCACATTTGGAGCATATTTGGTGATTTTGGCACTTTCTGGAGCTAATTGGAGTATTTGGCCGAGAGATAGAGTTCACTGTCCGAAACAGAGAAAGGTGTCGATCGTTGCAAACCTAGCATCGATCGATGCACCAGCGAGATGGGCCAAACGACGGTTTAATGAAGAATGATGACATTGCAATTCTGCCCAGAAGTTCCTGATATTTACAGAGAAGCCCCAATTCGTGTTTTAGGTTATAAATAGAGTTTTTGAGCCATTGTTTAGGCTATGCTTCATAACTAAGTTTTATTCTCTTAGGAGATTTTAGGGGTTGGTTTTGTTCTCGAAAGAGACTTAATTTTGAACCCCAGTTCTTATTTGATTATATGTTATTTGGTTTTCTACTTATGATATTTTCTGTCTCGATGAATATGTCTGAGTAGATCACCTGTTAGGTTGAAGGATTCTCATTAAGGATTTCAGAGAATTATAGTTTAATTAATCTGTAGAGATTCATATCTGCTAGTTCTTTATGTAAGTTGTTCTTAATGCTTAATCTGAAGTAGCTAATCAGAGTTATGATGTTAGGTTGATTAATTCAGCGGAAGTTGGTTAATTTAACTAGAAAGAACTTAGATAAGCAATTAAACTGTTCGCAAACGGAAGCTTGGTTCAGGTTAATTGTGAACATATCAAACTTGGAATTAATGCTAGTTTAATCTGTTAGTTCTCGCAAACGAAAGTTTGGTTTGCTGCACTTAGACTTAGAGAATTATCGCAAATGAATTTGGTTAATTCTATATCAGTGTTTGAGTTCTAGAATAGTCATTGATTAGATCTAGATAGATTGATTGCTTGCGTTCCTGATTTCCTGAGAACTCCTGAAACCTAACGCTTCGCCTTCTTGCTTACAAACTCACTTGATTTACCTTGCTATTTCGTTTACTGTTTTCACATCTGCTTCGCTTAATTTAATCTGAACTACTAATAATCTATTGTGTGACTGAGAGTCCTCGTGGGATTCAATACCTTATATACTACGATTGCATTAACTGTGCACTTGCAGTAGAATAGGGATAAAACTATACACCTATCAAGGAGCAAGATGGAATCCATGATGGAGCAGCTTCTAGAGGATCAGACTAAGACTGCTATGGACTTCGACAGGAAGCTGGAAGCTATACATGAAAATCTGAGTGAGAAGTTTGCATACTTGAGAACACATATGAAGAAGCTAGATGTCCGAGTTCAACAAACAGCTGAAACAATACAAAGGCATAATGAAGCTAAGAGAGCTGAACGGGAGCTGCACATCAATGCTGTGAACATAAGGGATGAGATTGACTTGCTGGAAGAAGAAGAGAGCATAATCTCGGATTTTCTGGATGAATATTGTCTGTCTGAGACATGCATCGATCGACACCCCCTTAGTATCGATCGACACGCCGTTATGACGGCAATTTCGAGTTCTTACGAAAAACAGAATCGCCCTGCATCGATCGACACACATCATGCAACGATCGACACAGAACGCAGACATGACGAGAAACCTGCAACAGTACCAGAACGAGTCTATAAGCCCCCTGTGCCATATCCTAAGGTTCCTAAACCTTCCAAACAAGAGCTAGAAGTGGTTAACTGCATGAAAGTGATAGATAAGAAGGTGAATAAAACACCACCAGTTGAAACTTCGCGAGTTCATGAAAAGAAGATGATCTCCACTGATGGTCATCTGAAAGAAGAAGTTCAGATTGGTGGAACTACAGTATCTGATAGTGGAAAGAAGATGGCGGTTCCTCTTGAACCTGCTCTAACATCTTCAGTACCTGCAACTGCTCATAAGCAGAAAGCTCCAGACATCAGATATACATCAAAGGTAAGG
This sequence comes from Orychophragmus violaceus, assembly GCA_030180135.1. NCBI lineage: Eukaryota > Viridiplantae > Streptophyta > Magnoliopsida > Brassicales > Brassicaceae > Orychophragmus > Orychophragmus violaceus. The sequence goes on from CM058239.1 coordinate 23,755,393, forward strand.
TACAAATCAACTAAGCTTAAACCTTCTGATCACATTGCTTTGATTGCAGGAAAACGCAGTGTACCACCCAAGCTTTGCTCCCGCCCTGATTCTGTTTACTCATTCCTTGGAAAGCCTCATGATCTGAAAGCCTATACACCTCCTTGGATGAATAGATATTCACAGAGACATTCAAAGTCTCTGTTGAAGCCGCCATGAGTCAAATCTCTGTGCCATAGTCAAACTAATGACTAAAAACAAGCGCTGAGTGGGAGGCAACCCACTATAGAGTCAGTTTTCGTTTTTGTTTTTCATTTTTCAGTCTTTGCTATTTTGATTTTTTGTTTTTAGTGTTTTCAGCCGAGAGAACAGGTTCAAAATCGCCTAGCATCGATCGACACAACTGTGTGTCGATCGACACAGTGCGATTACATAAATAAATCGAGCAAATGCACCTTGCGTCGATCGATGCGGTCCTGTGCATCGATCGACACAGTGCGACGAGAGGTACGTAACTCTGATTTTTCAACTCTTTTCAATTTGATTATCTGTTCTTACCGAGCTCATGCTTTGATTACACTGGGGACAGTGTAGTTTAAGTGTGGGGGAGGAAGCTACTGACGCACGCTTTTGTTTTCTTAGTTTTTCAAAAATTTGTTTTATTGAGTCAAAATTTGTATGAAACTATGATTTTTCGAGGAAACTTTTCGCTTGAATAGGAACTAAGTGACCATTGGACAGACTTGCAGAGCCTCTATGACTGTTAGAAAACCCCATCACAGATCAACCTACTGAGGACACCCACATCACTTCAGGTATCAGAGGATCCTTTTACTAACTTCAACCTTAATACTGACTTAGATTTCTCACCTAAGGGCTTGGTATACTTTGTGTCGGATTCCCTTGTTAGTTCTGACACAGCCTGTCAACCTATCCTATTTAGTCCCGTTCTCCCCTTCCATAAAAAAAAAAAGATAATAAACTGAGGATGAGTTAGTAACTCCGAAGTGGTCACATGAGTGGTAGAGACCCCTATTATCTCATGTGCATCCATGGAATGTGTCCAAAGTACACCCCTTAACGGGAAGAACACTGATAAAAAAAATAAAATGATACCCAATGGGGAAAAATCAGTTGTTAAGGAAGGGAAAGAGAAGAAAGGGACTAGAGAAAGATAGTATGGTGGTCTAGAGCTGATAAGGTAAGAATCCATGTGCCCTTTGATCGATACTCCTTAGGTGAGACCGCACTTAAATACTTGCAGAAGTCAGTAAGGTGAATTTGAATGCATGAATGTGATTGTGGAGTTTACTTAGGACAGTTGCTAAGTGTGGGGGAAGTACATTGTGGTCTTGAGTTCTGCAGGAAAGTTTTCAGTGGCTCACTAAGTGAATGTGATTGTGAAAGTTCCTAAGACGAAATGAGTTTCTGTGTTTTCAAACTTCTTTTCTTATGCTTTGGTTCTTTACTTGCTTGAGGACAAGCAAAGGCTAAGTGTGGGGGAGTTGATATACCATGGATTTTAGGATTTTTAACCATGGTATATGTGTCATTTATCGAGTCTTTTACTATGTTTTAGAGTCTTTTCAGGTGTTTATTAGGTACAAGCACATTTGGAGCATATTTGGTGATTATGGCACTTTCTGGAGCTAATTGGAGTATTTGGCCGAGAGATAAACTTCACTGTCGATATTTCAGAGCTGCATCGATCGACACACTTGTGGCGTCGATCGTTGCATATGCGAGATGGGCCAAGACGAAGGATTAATGAAGAATGCTGATATTGCAGAAAAGCCCAGATATTTACACAGAAGCCCAAAACGTGTTTTAGACTATATATTAGGCTTTTTAGCCACTTGTTTAGGCAACGCTTTACTTTAGTTTTATTTTATTTCAGAGAGCCTTAGGGGCTGATCTTGTTCTCGAAAGAGACTTGATTTCGAACCCCTGTTGATTATTCTATTTAATGATATTTGGTTTTCTACTTATGATATTTTCTGTCTCAATGAACATGTCTGAGTAGTTTACCTGTTAGGTTGAAGGATTCTCATTAGGGATTTCATGGAACTATAGTTTAAATCAATCTGTAGGAATTCATATCTGCTAGTTCTTTGTTTAGGTTGTTCTTAATGCTTAATCTGAAGTAGCTAATCAGAATTATGATGTTAGGCTGATTAATGCAGCGAAAGTTGGTTAATTTAGCTAGAAAGAACCTAGATGAGCAATTAAACTTCTCGCAAACGAAAGTTTGGTTTAGGTTAATTGTGAACATATCAAACTTGGAATTAATGCTGGTTTAATCTGTTAGTTCTCGCAAACGAAAGTTTGGTTTGCTACACTTAGACTTAGAGAATTCTCGCAAAGAAATTTGGTTAATTCTATATCCGTGTTTTGAGTTCTAGAACAGTTTCTGATTAGATCCAGACTGATTGATTGCTTGTGTTCCTGATTTCCTGAGAACTCTTGAAACCTAACGCTTCGCCTCCTTGCTCACAAACCACTCCTGCTACTGATTTACTTTTCTGCTTGCTTTAGTTTCTCGTTGCTTTCCCCTAGTTTAATCTTAATAGTTCTAAATTTATCGTTTACCGGAGTCCCTGTGGATTCGATACCCTAAGTACTACAACTACATCACTGTGCACTTGCAGTTAGTATAGGGATTAAAACTCGACCTATCACAGGTCAAGGGAGTTCTCAGGAAATCAGGAACACATGCTAATCAATCAATCGAGATCTAATTAAGAACTGTTCTAGAACTAGAATCACAAAATTATAACAGACCAACTTTCGTTGCGAATATTATCTATGTCTAACAACCTAGCAAGCCAACTTTCGTTGCGGATCCAAGATTTCTAAACAAGCATTAATCTCAGGTTCTTTCGTTCACAATTCTCCTAAGCCAAATTTCTTTGCGAATAGTCAAATTGCTCATCTAAGTTCTTTCTAGTTAATTAATCATTTTTCGTTGCAGAAATCAACCTAACATCAATAATCTAAGTGGCCAATTCAGATCAAGCATTAAGAACAACCCTAGATGAAGAACTAGAAAGATATGAATCCCTACAGATTGATCAACCTATAATTCCATGAAATCCTCTGTGAGAATCCCTAAAACTAACTGGAGAACTACTCAGACATGGCAGATGAAACAAAAGACATGATGAATAGAAAACCAAATATCATAAAAGAGAAACAAAGAATATGAGTTCCCAACCTCTCTCTCTCTCTCTGAATAAAAATAAAACTTAAGTCTGAAAGCGTAGCCTAAACAAGTGGCTAAAAACCCTAATATAATGATCTAAACTCGGCTGGGGCCTTTTTGCATATCTGAGAAGTTTCTAGGCAAAAACTGTAATTTCAGAATTTTTGTGTGCAGAACTGCGTCGACCATGCGCAGAACTGCGTCGATCGATGCAGTACGAAAACGCAGCAAGTGAACTCTGTGAGATCTATAAATAGTGCAGAATTGACCCAAATGCTTCCAAAACGTCCAATTAGGCTCCAAATGTCCTTAAACCTGTAAAACACCTGAAAAGACTCCAAAATACATAGAAAGACTCGATAACAAAGACATATACCATGGTCAAAAGTCCTAAAAACCATGATATATCACTTCTTCTTCTTCGGTCTGACCTGCTCTTCTTCTTCGTCTGTCCGACTCTGTCTCATCTTTCTCACACTGTTCTTACTCTTCTTTCTCTGATGTCGTCTTCCATGACCCACAATGTTGAGGCTATTGATCTGAATCAACAATCAATCCTCAATATGTGAACGTGACTAATGTCACAAAACTTACTCCACAAAATTACATGATGTGGAGCTTACAAGTTGATGCGTTGCTTGATGGTTACGATCTGTCCGCATATCTCGATGGATCTACTCCAATTCCAGATGCAACAATGACCACCCATAGACTCATTGCTTTTAATCCCGCATATAAAAGGTGGAAAAGACAGGACAAACTCCTCTACAACGGTCTCCTTGGTGCGATAACCTTGATGATCCATCCGATCCTGTCCAAGTGCAAAACCACGGCTGAGATCTGGACCAATCTCTCCGCCACCTATGCTAAACCTAGCAGGGCTCACATTAAACAACTCAAAGTGCAGGTCAAACAATGGTCTAAAGGTACGAAAATGATTGATGAGTATATTCAAGGACTAACGGCCAGATTTGATCAACTCTCTTTGCTTGGCAAGCCACTCGATCATGAGGAACAGATTGAGTACATCTTGGAAGGCTTACCAGAGGACTATAAGTCTATTGTTGATCAGGTTGAAAGCCGAGTTTACTACCATCGATCACTGAAGTCCACGATAAGCTCCTTAATCATGCAGCAAAAATCCTCACCATAACGGCTGTCTCTGAGGTCACTCCGGTCTCTGCCAATCTTGCGGCATCCAACTCCAACACCTACACCTACAACCAAAACCAAAATCGTCAACACTTACGCAAGACGACAGGCTGGAGTCAGTAGGCGATGTCGAACCAGCACAAAGGAAACAAAACCAACAACAATGGTGACAATCGCATAACCAGAGGGTATCAAGGACGCTGTCAAATCTGTGGGATCCATGGGCATAGTGCAAGAACCTGCTATCATTTCACTGGTCAGACCACTAACAACTCTTCCAGTGCAGGTTATCGACAACCACGACCATGGCAACCTCGTGCCAACTTGGCGATGGGAGCTCCGAGTGCTGCACAAAATTGGATCATGGACAGTGGTGCCCCGCACCATATGACGAGTGATCTGAACAATCTGGCGTTGCACCAGCCCTACAACGGTGATGATTCGGTGTTGATCGGCAACGACTCAGGTCTCCAAATCTCGCATACTGGTTCACAAACCCTTGCCTCTAACTCTCGCCCTTTACTACTTCATGATATTCTTTGTGTGCCTCATATAACCAAAAACCTTCTGTCGTTGTATCGTCTATGCAATAATAACAAAGTTTCTGTGGAATTTTTCCCTGCTCACTTTCAGGTGAAAGATCTATCCTTGGGAATCCCCTTTTTCCAAGGCAAGACTAATGGTGATTTGTATGAGTGGCCTGTTTCGACTGCAACTGTCAAGTCCTTCTTTGCTGCACCATCAACAAAGTCCACCATTGAAGATTGGCATTATCGCTTAGGCCACCCATCATCAAAGATCCTCAAAACCCTTATCTCTTCCTTTTCAGTATCTTTGTCGCAATCTGTTACTAAAACTATACTATGTACTAATTTCTCCATTAATAAAAGCCATAAACTTCCATTTCATCAAACTTCAATCACCTCAAAACGCCCACTCGAATTCATTTTTCTGATGTCTGGACTTCCCCCATCTACTCCATAGACAAATACAAGTATTACTTTGTCCTCATAGACCATTACACCCGATATACCTGGCTATACCCACTTAAAACCAAATCCCAAGTCCGTGACACATTTATCGCCTACGAAGTGTTGGTCGAGAACAAATTCAATACCAGGATTGGAACCTTATTTTCAGACAACGACGGAGAGTACGTAGCATTCAAACAGTTCCTGTCTAGCATGGGTATCTCCCATCTCACGTCGCCCCGCACACGCCAGAGCACAACGGTCTGTCCGAAAGGAAACATAGGCGTATAGTGGATACATGCCTATCTCTTCTATCTCACGCATGCATGCCTAAAAGCTAATGTACCTTTGCTTTCGCAACTGCCATCTACCTTATCAATCGTCTTCCCACGGTGGTGCTGGATGATGTCTCCCCGTTTCAGAAGCTGTTTGGCTCCAACCCAAATTACCACAAACTTCGAGTCTATGGATGCTTCTGTTTTCCGTGGCTCAGACTGTACAAAAATCATAAGCTCGACAACAAGTCCACACCGTGCGTCTTCCTTGGGTACTCTCTAAGTCAAAATGCATATTTATACCTCCAACTAGCCACTAGACGAGTCTTCGTGTCGCGTCACGTCATATTTGACGAAACAGTCTTCCCGTTCCAAATACTAACCCCACGGACTCAAGACTCGAATCCACCACAACAAAAAGCTACGAAATCCTTTATCGATCGGATTCCGATAGCAACGCCACTCATACAATCGCCACAGTCTTCGTCGCCGTCCTCCTTGGTGATTTCCACGGGATTAGATCCTTTTCCAGCACAGACATATATGAATTTCACTGAAATTTTTGTTCCTGTAGATGACATAGCAATGACAGAGACGACAAATCTACCCCAAACCGGACATACTAATCCAGGAAATAACCAATCCCAAACCGTACCGCCTCCCAACCGCTCATAAATGAACCAACACTAAACCAAACCTTAACCCAAACCGATATACCAAACCAACCTTCACCAGAAATCCCAAATCCATTACCTATATCTCCATCGCTCCATCGTCTTCTACCTCAGCTCCGAAGCCTACCAATCCACCTCCCATAAATTACCATGCGATGCACACAAGAAAGAAAAATAACATAGTCAAACCTAAGATCAGACTCAACCTCACCGCCTCACTCTCCTCCCCTTTCGCACCTGAACCGACGACCGTGAACCAAGCTATGAGAGACGAAGCCTGGCGAAATGCGATGTCAGCTGAGCTTTATGCCTATGCCAAGAATCAAACATACGATTTGGTTCCATGCCCTCCCCAGACAAACCTTGTTGGATGTAAGTGGATTTTTACACATAAATATCGTCATGATGGCTCTTTGCACAGGTGCAAAGCAGGATTGGTCGCGAAAGGATACAATCAACAACTAGGGCGTGATTATGATCTGACCGGTTATCAAATCCACTACGCTGCGGTTGGTCCTCGGAATTGCAGTTTGCAAATGCTGGCCAATAAAACAGATTGATGTAAACAATGCTTTCTTACAAGGAACTCTGGTTGAGGAAGTGTTCATGTCCCAACCGCCCGGGTTCATGTATCCTGACAACCCAACATATGTCTGCAAGCTGAAGAAAGCGGTGTACGGGCTCAAGCAGGCACCGCGGCGTGGTATACAGAACTACGCACGTACCTAATCCAGCTAGTATTCAAGAACTCCGCAGCTGATACATCTTTATTCACGCTATCTTCTGGGAAAAACTGCATCTACCTCCTCGTCTACGTTGATGACATTATGGTCACAAGAAGGTCAACCACAAGTATCCATCGGATCCTTACACTTCTTGGTGATCGGTTCTCTGTCAAAGATCATGAAGATCTTCACTAATTCTTAGGTCTCAAAGCTCACAGAACAAAGGAAGGCTTACATATATCTCAACGGAAATACATATGTGATCTACTGCAACGCCACAATATGATTGAGGCAAAACCTGTTTTGACACCAATGGCTACCTCGCCTAAATTGACGATTGCATCAGGCACCAAGCTCAGTAATCCAAAAGACTATCAGAGACTTGTTGGCAGGCTGCAATACTTAGATTTTACCCATCTTGACATTGCCTATGCTGTAAACAAGCTCTCCCAGTTCATGCATCAGCCAACACAAGATCATTGGCAAGCCGCTAAAAGATTGTTGCGATATCTGGTTGGCACAGTGACATATGGGATCTTCTTCTCTGATGTCAACAATCTGAGCCTCCATGCTTACTCTGATGCGGATTGGGAAGGTGACTCTCATGACTATGTCTCAACCAACACCTATATCATCTACTTGTGCCGCCATCCGATTTCTTGGTTTGCTAAGAAGCAGAATGGGGGTAGCGAGGTCATCGACCAAGGCGGAATACAGGTCCATCGCGAATACTGCTTCTGAGATTCGTTGGCTCTGCAATCTCTTGACCGAGCTCGGCATCACTATTCCAAACCCGCCAGTCGTCTACTATGACAACATAGGAGCGACATTCTTATGTGCTAATCCCATCTTCCACTCAGGAATGAAGCACATAGCCCTTGATTATCACTTCATTCGGGAGCAGATACAAGACGGATCACTTCGTGTCTCGCACGTCACCACGAAAGACCAGCTCGCTGAGGTGCTAACAAAGCCCCTGCCGCGTCTACAATTCACACACCTACGAAACAAGATTGAAGTGGCCACTCCCCCTCCATCTTGAGGGGGTGTATTAAGGAATACAAGATGGAAAACTCTTTATTTAATATATTTGATTGTTCTAGTTATGGAACTCTCCTTTATTGCATTAAACCTAGAGTCTCCACATTACTATTGTATATATAGTGTTGTACATCCATGTAAATGAATTAAGTAGTTTCATCCTAAACATCATGTATTAAAATTTATGAAAACCAACCGATTTTTCTTTAAAATACTCATATAAAGATGAGTCAAATGGTGATAAAAATTTAATCACTTTAATATCAAAGCTACTAAGTAAACTAGCTACACCATACGAGTAATGCACTTAGTCAACTTATGAAAACCAACCGATTATATACCCAATCCAATTTGACCCAAGACAAATAATACGTTATGTCCATTTGATTAGGCGACACTTTATTTAAAAAGACTTTTTTGCTTCTTCTTGTTTTTAAAAGACTACTAAGCTTATATTTCTCTAGAGAGACTCAAAAGAAAGTTTCTCGAATAATAACAAACGTTTTAATTAACTTTTTTCCAGTCCCTATTATCGAAAAGCCGCCATATCGTCCATGGAATCTCTCTGCCGCTGCAACCTTTCCCTTTCCTCCTCCGCTTGAGTCATGTGTCGTGAAGCTTCTCTTCACCTGATCCTGGTCTCGATGGTGTAGACTCAACATCTGTCTCTGTCGAGGCCTCCTTCAGATCTGCCTCCGTTCTCTTTCTATTGGTGCTGCTGCTCGTTCTCTCTTCGCCTCCAACATTACCTCCTCTTGTGATATCTCTGCTTTCAACGCTGCCACCTCTTGCAGCCTCGCCTCCGGTGCGCGCTCTTCTCCCTTTGCCTTCTCTGCCCTCTGTCTCTACACCGCTACCACTCGCTGTCATGGCCTCCAAATCCGCTCTGGTTCGCACTTCCACCATCAAACCCGTCGTATCCTCCCATGACTTCAGTCCCCCGGATGTTTCTGCGAATGATCATTTCCTCTCACTGCACAATGGTTTTCATTGCCGCTCCTCTTAGTATATACCCTCCTTCCACCATTCAGATTTGTAAGTGGATAGTCTGCAATAGTTTAGCTATGGAATTATTGTGGTTTAGTTTGTTTGATCCGTTATGGATTGGTTATGCTTCCACCGGTTCCCCTTTGGTACTTTTGTGGCACATATGTCTCATTGTTGCGATCCCTTACCGCATATGCGGATCTTTGACAAATTTCAGTCTTCTCACCACAATATGCGGGTCATCGACTAATTCGTATTTTGGTGTCATGAGTTTGGTATCTCATTTTTGGTTGCAGTCTGAGGAGAATCTAAACTTCATGACTTCTTCGGTGAATTTGGTTCTTTCGGATATTTGGTACCCTTTAATCTTCCTTGTGGAGCTGTTTATCATCCCAAGTTTCCCCCTAATTTGGAGTGGTGTGGATTCTCAAGACGTGCCGGTATTGCAAGGATCTTCCTCCCGAATTCTGGTCTCCTTGATATTGTTGCATTTTGACGCATTTAGGATAGTCTTTAGTTCATGTTTTTTATCTTTATTTGCATTCATTCATGTTCTTTTCTTGTTCTTTGTTGCATTTAGAGTTTAGGTTCACTTAGCTTTAGGATTTTCATGTTTTCTTGTTCTTGGGGTGTTCTTTGGATGATTTTTAGGTGCTATGGAGTTTATGTGTGGCTAAGGAGAAAGAATGGAGCTTAGAAAATGAAGAGGAGAAGTCAGACCCATGTATCGGCATGGCATATCGGCTTGTCTTGACCGATGTAAATGCTCACTCAAATCCGAAGACCAGGAGAATGTATCGGTTGAGCCCATCGGCTTAAATCAACCGATAGAAATGAAGCTGAATTCCACAGGGAAATGTATCGGGTAAGCATATCGGTATGTAGCAGACGATATATTTCCAGACCGCTGAAGCTCAAAATCCACAAGGGAATGTATCGGTTGGCGCATCGGCCAAACCCCAACCGATATAAAATGCCCTGAAGTCATGAAGAAATCTATCGGCCACATGTATCGAGATGTTGAACCCGATACATTTCCACGCCCAGAAGCACGAAATCGACCAAGAAAAAGTATCGGGATGTTCCATCGGGATGAAGCAACCGATACATTCCTCAAGAAATGTATCGGCCAGTGGTATCGGTTTAATGCAACCAATTCTTTTCCCAGCGAACCAGTTTTGATCCAATTGAACCGGGTCAACACCCGGTTTGTCCTGGATTGACCCGGTTCGTCACTGTTCACTATAAAACCCTAAAACCTTATTTTTTGTGTTTTCTTAAGCTTTCTTTTGTTTCAAAAACCCTCTTAATGTTCTAGTAAGAAAGTTTGAATCTTTTATCAATCTAAGTGTTTCTTTTGTGATTTCTTCTACTCCTTCTCTTAATCTTTCACAAATCATCATGCTTAACATCTTTCTTATGGATTTTGTTGGGCTAAACATGATTTGTGAGTAGTCTTCTTAAGGCTTATGGGTTAGGTAGATTAGGGTTATTTAGAGTGACAAGGATGCTTAGGACTTATTTATGATTGATCTCACTTATTTAGATGTTCTTAATGCTAGGTTGATCATGATCAAGTTAATCTAGATGCTTTGGTTTTTATTGCACATCAAGTGTTTGATTGAATGCTAGATAGGATCTTTTTGGGAATTTACATATTCTAGCTCATGAGAATGAATGTCTAGAGTGTTTATTAGCTTAATGGAACTTGAGATTAATGCCTGCCTAGTCTTATTTCAAAAATGAGAATTTGATCTTGATTTATGATTAGGGAAAGTAATTAATACCAAGAGATTGGATTAATTGATTGTTTAGTGTTCTTTTCTTGAGATTAGCATCTTTGATGATTGCATTAGTGTCCTTGATAGCTCTAAATTGCCCAAGTCATTGACCTTAACCCATTGGCCTTGCCTTTAATCTTTGATTTCTTATATTAATATTTGTTTGTTCACTTGTTTGCTTATTTAAATTGAATTTAGGTTGTTAGAACTTTAAATCAGAATTTTCTGTTTGACTTTCTTGGTTTGGTGCATTCTAGTTGGTCTAAACCCATCCCAATTATGGTTTGATAACCCATTATACTACAACTTCATTGTTAAGGGGGAAATGATAACTCCATAGTAAAATCCACTTATCACTCTTCTGCTTTTGGTGCAGAGCTGTAATCTTTTGGGTTGCATTGGATATGTTGTATCAAGAAGTTTATGCGATCGCTTATCTTTGTCGATCTCTTATGAATTTCTTTGATGAAATCTCTGTTATCTATCTACTTTTAACCATGTATTAGTTTGTCTTGGTGCAATTGTTGTTATGTTTTGTAGTTTTACATTGCATTTGGATGTAATTTCTCCTCCTTAAATAGAGTTTGAGGTTTAATTTAAATGAAAGTTATGGTTTAATAAAAATATAAAGACTCATGAGAAGATTTTTGATAGCATGTATTATTGTTATTGATCTATCATGCAAATTTTTTGTTCACTTGCTTTTTCTCTGCAACAATGTGTGTGTAGTAATCTTCTAGTTTGGTTTAAAGGTTTTCAAATGAATTCAAGGATTACTAGTTAAAAGTGAAACAGGAAATTCTCAATGTTTTTCTGATATATTGTTGATTTTTCTAATGATCCTGACTTGTGAGATAGGTTTTATCTTATACTTTTTACCGTACCAAAATTATTTGAAAAAATGGCATATTGAACATTGCTATTGTGTTTTTAATCAACATAAATTAATGCTATTGTATTTTATGAATTTATTAAAGTCGCATTTAATGCGTATTTGAGTTATTAAATTTACCAGAAGTTATTTATTGAAACATAGTGATTAATAGTTTGAGAAAACTTTGATCTAGCTTATTAGTTCAACTGATGCTTAACTGTTTTCTATCAGATTATATGTTCTGGAATTTGTGTTTGTTGCGAATTTCGTTGATCCAATAGGCTTATGATTCATAATTTAAAACATATTTTTTTATTATCTATTATTTTTTTTTGTATTTGAAATAATAACATATCATATAATTGAAAGCAAGAAAAAATCTTGAGAATAAAGAAAGGTTTTGGTGAATAATATTTATCTGCTAGAAAAAATAGTATAATATATATTTTTATGTCAGTTTCTTCATTTACCAACTTATGTTTCTATAAATAGGATGTTCTTCATCATTTGTAAGAACATACATACACACAATAAAAAAAGAAGTGAATCACTCCCTCTCTCCTTCACCTCACCATCAATTCTCTTATTTTCCTTGAAATATTAATTAGTTTATATATAACATATATATATATATATATATATCTCACCTATAAATATACAACACGTTATCAGTACGACCGTCTCTCGATCTGTTCATATACCAAATAGATAATGTCGTACTTGGCAAAACTCGAGATCATTGCCTTTGATGCTGCTGGCAAAAATTATATAACATGGGCGTCAAATGCAAAATGGCATTTGAGATCAAGTGGTCTTCTAGAAACCATTGATCTGTCGGAAACAACGTATGATGAGATTAAGGCTAAGACCATGGTATTTTTATGCAACCACCTCCATGGCAATTTGAAAAATGAATACATCACGAAGGAGGATCCATCGAATCTATGGCAATCTCTCAAAGATAGGTTCGATCATCAAAAATACGTGATCTTACCAAAGCCAGATACGATTGGTTGCACCTCCGATTCATGGACTACAAAAATGTTGAAGAATATAATTTTGTGTTGTTCGGAATCACTGTCAAGATGATATTATGTGGAGAGCAGATAAGTGATTATGATATGATTGAGAAACACTCTCTACTTTTCATTCTGGAAATGTAATCTTGCAGTAATAGTACCGAGCAAAAGATTACACCCAATACACGGAGTTAATGCAAGTCCTCCTTGTAGCAGAACAAAACAATAAAATCGTGATGTTTAACCATCAGACTCGTCCAGCTGGATCATCTCCATTCCCTGAAGCGAATGTCGTAAAATCCAAAAATAATGATAACTATCGTGGACGAAGACATGGACGCGGCAAAGGCTCTGGTCGAGGTCGTGGACAATATCATGGTCGTGGACAAGGAAGAGGTGTTAGCACTAGAAGAAATAATAATATTCAGATAAAGGAAGGTGGCCGTGCCATAAAGATGCCGACCAATAATGCTTGTTACAGATGCGGCATGAAAGGGCATTGGGAACATATTTTCCGCACACCAAAGCACTTCTTCGATCTGTATCAAGGATCATAAAAGGCCATGATCAATAATGTTAAAACCAACTTCATCAATGATGAAGCTGGCCCTTCCTTTAGCGGCATAAATGAGGACACTCATACTGAAGTCGTAGATTTTCTCGTCGATGAACCTTAAATGAGTTGCCGAGGATACTATATGCAATAAATCTTAATGTTTTCATGTTGTCTAATATGTTTTTGTAACAAAACCTATTAACAGTTTTAATAATATTGTGTAATATGCTTTTGTTGTAATATAAAAGATCTTTTAATATATCCTGATCTTATGACACAGAAGATGTTGCATATTGAGAACCAGGATGGAGATATATGTATAGCAGACAAGGCTACGACATATAATATCCTTAAGGATAGACGATATTTCTCGTGTCTCAAAATCAAAGACTCCACCGAAAGCGTGAGCACCATTTCTGGTAATGAAAAGATAATACTAGGCTCTGGAGAAGCCAGTTTTTAATGCCAAGGGGAACTAAATATGAGATAAATAATGCATTATATTCCCCTAAATCTCGCAGAAACTTGATAAGTTTCCGGGATATCCATAGAAATGGATATCACATAGAAACTATGGATAAGAAGGGCATTGAATATCTATGCATTACGTCTGAGAAAAAAATGTATTGGAAGAGCTATGGTGTTAGCCTCCAGATTATATTGCACAAAAATAAACATTATTGAATCCTATGCTATAATAAACCAAAAGGTTTCTGATACCTTTAAAGTTTGGCATGAAAGGTTAAGACATCCATAATCAATAATGATGAGAAGAATTGTGCAAAATTCTAGTGCTCACCCATTGAAAAACGAAAAGGTTTTCAATCAGAAGAGTTTCCATGTAATGCTTGTTCTCAAGGGAAAGTCATCACTCCGCCATCACCATCAAAAGTTGGGAATGAATCTCCATTATTCTTCGAAAGAATACATGAAGATATATGTGGACATATTCATCCAACATGTGGACCGTTTTAATATTTTATGGTATTAGTTGACTCATCTAGTAGATGGTTACATGTCTGTCTATTGACCACAAGAAATACAACTTTCTCAAGATTCATTGTCCAAATAATCAGATTGAGAGCACAGTTTTCTGATTATCCCTTTAAGAAAGTAAGGCTTAATAACGCTGGTGAATTCACTTCACAAGCTTTTGATAATTATTGTATGTCGATGGGAATCGATGTTGAACATCCAGTAGCCCATGTACATACACAAAATGAGATGGCCAAAAGTTTAATAAAACGATTTCAAAGGATTGCAATACCACTGATATTGAGAAAAAAACTCCCAATTTATGTATGGGGACATGCTATATTACATGCAGCCGCATTGGTCCAGATAATACAAAGTGCATATAATCAATATTCCCCATTACAATTGACATATGGTCAAGAACCTAATATATCCCATCTCCGAGTTTTTGGGTGTGCAGTTTATGTTCCTATAGCACCATCCTAAAGAAAAAAAATGAGGCTGCAACAGAGATTAGGGATATATGTTGGGTATTCATCACCAAGTATAATAAGATATATGGAATAACAAACCAGTGATATGTTTATAGCACATTTTACTGATTGGAATTTTAATGAAGATGAATTCTCCGCGTTAGGGGGAAGATTGAGAGAATCACCAAAAGATATCACATGGTGTACAAATTATTTGGCTTATCTTGACCCTCCTACCAATCAACGCGAGTTGGAAGTTCAGAAAATTATATATTTACTAAGTATGTAAAATCAATTACCATACGCATTTACAGATAAAAAGAAGGTGACCAAATCATTTATACCCACTGCAATTTTTCCATCTAGAATTAAAATCCCAAAAGAACGAAGTGATGGAAGCATTGCTAATGAACCCAAGGTTCATGTAAAAGGGAGGGATGCCATTGGGCTCTAAAGAAAAAGAAGAAGTTGGGAGAAAAAAATGAAAAGGTTCAAGAGGAACCACATCATGAAAAATGTTCATAAGACATTTGTGAAAAGGTTCATGAAGAACCTGATGAAAAGAAAAGCCTCGAAGTCGAGCATGATACAAAAAAGTGTGAGATTTCCATTAATTACGTCAATGATGAAAAAGTATGGATTGGATATGAAATTGATGATGTGGATGGAACATTATCCTTTTCAATCTCCAAAGACATTAATAATGATAATGATGATCTGGATCAAAAGTCCATATCAGAGTGTCAGAGAAGGTCCAATAGTGACATATATATGAAAATCCCAGAAGGATTTAAGATCCCTAGAAAGATCAAGGATTCCAGAAGAATCTGAGAAAATTTGTTCGATAAGTTACATTGATCACTTTATGAACTAAAACAATCCAGACGCATGTGGTATAACCGCTTGAGCGAATTTTTGTTGAAGAAAGGATTTATCAATAATGTGATATGCCCTTGCGTATTTATAAGGAAATCCACATCATAATTTGTGATCATTGATGTTTATGTTGATGACCTGAATATCATTGGAACTCAAAAGAAAGTTGATGATACAAGAACTCATACGAAAAAGAGTTCGGAATGAAAGATCTTGGAAAGACAGAATTTTTTCTCGGGCTCCAAATAGAGCATTTCTAAGATGGTATATTTGTGCATCAATCAAATTACACCACAAGGGTGTTAAAACGTTTTAATATGGATAAAGCAAATCCTTTGAGTACTCTAATGGTCAATAGATTTCTTAATATTTACAATGATCCATTTCGACCTTGTGAAGATGACGAGGAAATATGAGGTCCTGAAGTACCTTATATGAGTGTTATAGATGCACTCATGTATCTTGCAAATTGTACCTTACCAGATATAGCATTTGCTACTAATTTGCTTACAAAATACAGTTCATCTCCTATGCAGATACATTGGACCGGGATAAAATCCTTCGCTATCTCCAATGTACTATTGACTTGATATTATATTATCTCGAAATTCTGCGCTTTGTCTAGTTAGTTTTTTAGCCGCAAGATATTTATCTCATCCGCATATGGCTCGATCGCAAACCGGATACGTTTTCACAATGAGAGGAACTGCGATCTCGTGGCGTTCTCAAAAGCAAACTCTAGTCGCCACTTCTTCAAGTTATGCGGAGACTATTGCGCTTCTGGAGGCATGTCGAGAATGTATATGGTTGATATCTATGACTCATCATATACAAGAAGGCAGGAGGATCCTCACGAACAAAGAACCAACAAAGGTATTTGAAGATAATTATGCATGTGTTGCTCAACTCAAAGAAGGTTATATCAAGAGCGACAAAACAAAGCATATTCCCTCCTATGTTCGAGAGCTCAGGAAAAATCAAGAGATCGATATCCAGTATGTCTGTTCATGTGACAATGCATCGGATCTCTTTACGAAGGCGCTTCCCACTATAACATTCAGAAAACATCTTCAAAGTATAGGAATGCCGAGATTTATGAAGATCTATCATTTTCAGGGGGAGTTTACGTCACGGTAATCTTTTTCCCTTGTCATGGTTTTTATCCCACTGGATTTTTCCATGAAAAAGTTTTAAACGAAACAATACGTAATCAAAATAAATAATAAGGGGAGTGTTAGATAATATTAGTTATGCTTATCCATTTTAGAATAGTTTAATATATTTTCCTTATATCGACTTATGTTCCTATAAATAGGATTCCCTTCATCATTAGAACATACTCATAGGTCAAAAATTATTCCTATTCTACTGCAAGTGCACAGATATGCGAATGTAGTATTTAGGGTATCGAATCCACAAGGACTCACGGTCACACGATAGATTATATGTTGTCAAGTTAAGCTAAATCAATTCAAGAAAGCAGTAAACAAAAGCAAGTAAACAAGAAGGTGTTTTCAATAAGAGAAAGGCGTCAGACTTAGGAAGTTCTCGGCAATTATGCAATGCTAGACACTTAACTAACCGAATTCAGATTAAACACAAGTTCAAGAACTAGAAACACAATGCTAAACAATCCAACTCTCGCTGAGATTATTTCTATATCTAGCAACCTAGCGATCCAAATCCCTTTGTGATCCTAGAGTTCTAAACAAGCATTAAGAACATGTTCTATCGGTTCACAATTCTCCTAAACCAAATCTCTTTGTATCTAGTCAAATTGCTCACACTAAGTTTATTCAGATTATAACTCACACTCTCGTGCTATTGTAAATTATCTCAGATCTAAACCCTAGGTGATCAGTCCAGAATTCAGTATTAAGCACAACTTAGGCGATGAACAAACAGATGGTGAATCCTAATAAATCAGTTATCAAACATGCATAAAACCCTTATGAGAATTCCTAAATCTAACTAGGTTACTACTCAGACATATTATCAGTTAAACAACACATCATTGAATAGAGAACCAAAGATTGAATAGATAAAAGTAAAGGGGTTCGAAATCCTTCTCTCAAGGTTACAAGTAGCAAGAATCAGCCCCTAGCCAAAATCTCTCAATCTCCAAAGTAAGTGTTGGAATTATGTCCAGTAATCTCTGTACTGTCTCTAGAAAGTAAGAGTATGTCAATGATCAGACATAAGTCATATAATACTGGGGGTCATGATGGCTTGCTAGAGTCCGCTCATGATCTATAAGTCTTGGACTTATTGCCTTTATTATATGATCCCATATGGGTCACACGCCTAAGCTAACGGGAAAATACGAAGGAACGGTTTAGCAGAAGTACGGTAAAAGTGCTAGGCATTTACTGTACTTAGAGAGACTAAAGGGCCTGATTAAATCCAAGGGATTTAATCAGAACTGAGAATTGGGCCCAAAAGCCCATAAGAACTGGACAAGGGTTTTATTAAATAAAACTTGCCCTAGCTCTTATTTTTCTCAAGCCTCTGCGCCTCCTCTCTTTTAGTCTAGCAGCCTCTCTTCCCGAAGTGTGCGTGTGTGAGCCTTTGGAGGAACAACCTCTTGGTGGTTCTGCTGATCTCTGACCCGTACCTCCATTCCGCTGCATAAACAAGGTAACAGGTGAGATATATTATGTTTCTAATCAAGAGAACCTAGATCTGCATGTTTAGTAGGATGAATCAATCTGAGAATTGAATCAGGAGACACTAAACTATCCAACAGTGGTATCAGAGCCATTGGTTCTGTGGTTTTTCTTGTTTAGAATCATGTTTAGGATTGTTTAAAGAGGTGTTTTTGAATCAATCTACTGATAAGAGAAAACACTTAAGAGACAAAGAATTAAAACCTAAACAAACAAGAAATCGCATGATCCAATCTATATGAATTGGTTTGCGTCGGAGTGTTGATCAGTTTCGGATCACACGTCCGGATCGTTTGATGCACAAACCGATCATGGATCGGCTTGTGTCGACGACACAATCGCGGCAGTTGGACCGGACGACCGAGCGGATCGGATCGATCGATCGCGATCGCTTCCTGCCTCGTCCCGGCGTGTCCAGCCTGCTGTCCCGCGTAACCGAGAGCCGAGCTTCGTCCCGGTAGCGTCTCGGCCAGCATCGTCCCGTCCCGAACGATCGTCCCGTCCAGCAGCCGTCCCGATCGTGGATCGCTCGCGTGCTGGCTTGCGGCTAGGTCACGGCCGTGAATGGTTCGTGACCAATTCGGTTCGGTTCGGTTTAAAAATTTATTAAAACTTAAATCGTCTTGGTTTAATAAACAGACTTAATAAATTTATTAAGTTCTGGTTAAACCGGGATAAGAAATCCAAAGTCGAAAAATTGGATTTTGTGCCTAAACCAGTGATTTTCTAATTTGATTTGGTTGGACCAAATAAATTGAGAAAATCCGGTTTAGTAAATAACCGGTTGACAATTGTGGTCATCGTAGTAATTAATTTTGGTTAAGACCAATTTTAATGAACCAGACCGGTTATGTCATTTAATTGGGCAATTGGGTTATGTCTTGGACATGAACCAATTCTTGGGCCTCGGGCCAAGAAGTTAAAACAATTGGGCCAATTATTTGAGTCTTTTCTTCAGAATTAATTTAAATTTATTTTTATAAAATTATAAAATCGATTTTTAAATTAATAAGTTTCCAAAATTTTGAAATTAGAAAGTTTCTTAAAATAGAAGTTTCTAGATTTGCATGTTTTGGATTTTAGGAAATTTCTATAATTAAAAGTTTCTAATTTTAGAAAGTTTCCAAAATTAGTAGGTTTCCCAAAAAGGAAAGTTTCCCAAAATAGTAATCTTCTATTTTGGGATGAAATTTTAATAAACCTACAAACCTCAAATAATATCAAGCGTTGGATGTCTTGTCCAGTCTATGTCAGCTGTCGAAGCCCATTCAATTGTACTCATGGCCTTACAGTGTGAGGGTGTCTACTTTTGCGTGGGTAAGACGGTTTGTGATTCATAAATGTCATTGGGAGTCCCAGACATTAATGATTACATGACTGTATAGTCTGGTTTTCTTGACTAGGCCATCGGGAGTCCCGGGCCTTGAGACATCAGAGTGGATTGGGCCTCGGGCCCAGATTCACAACCAAGAGTTATATCACGGATATAATTAGCCGAGATAGGGCTTACCGATATAAGCTAAGATTGGGTGACGGCCAGTCGCCCATTTTGATCTTAGTTATATGTGGATCTTGGAATCATTATATTCTATTGAGGGTAACTTATGTTATTGAATATAATGCGTGATTAATCATATTAAATTTAATACAAGATTAATCATATTGAACATATTAACTAATAACCTTTTTATCTTATATTTCAGCTATGACTACTACAAGCACACAAAACACATTCTCAATCCGGTCTGTTCTCGAGAAGGAGAAGCTGACTGGAACGAACTTCCTGACGTGGTCAAGGAACTTGAGGCTAGTCCTCAAGCAGGAGAAGAAGGATTATGTCCTTCGTGATCCCCTCCCCGAGAGGCCTCCTGCCAATGCCGCCAGGACTCTGCATAATGCTTGGGAAAAGCATTCGTCAGATGAAAATGATGTCTATTGCCTGATGTTGGCGACAATGACTGCTGAGCTGCAAATGCAGTTCGAGAGTGTGTTGTCACCCATCGAGATAATGGCAAGCCTGAAATCGCTTTTTCAGGAGCAGGCAAGGACTGAGAGGTTCCAGACAGTTAAGAACCTCTTAGACTGTAAGTTGGCTGCAAATGCGGCAGTGAGTCCTCATGTCTTGAAGATGATGGGTTATCTCGATCATCTTCAGAAACTCGACTGCCCTATCAGCCAGGAACTTGCCTGCGACATCGTTCTGCAGTCTTTACCTGCAAGCTATGATCAGTTCATCCTGAACTTCAATATGCATGGCTTGAGTAAGACATTGCCTGAGCTTCACGGAATGCTCAAGACTGCAGAGCCCAACTTGAGGAAAACCGCCAAGGACCCCAATGTGCTTATGGTGCAAAAGGGCAAGGGCTTTAAGAAATCCTCTGCCAAGGACAAGGGAAAGGCTAAGGCTGTCCAAGTCTCGGACAAGGACACGCCAAAGCCCAAGCCCAAATCCAAGGCTGGGCCTACTGACATCTGCAGGTTCTGTAAAGAACCAGGGCATTGGAGGAGAGAATGTAAGAAATTCAAGGAAGGTCTAAAGGAATTAAAGAAGAAGACTCTGGAGACTTCTTCATCAGGTATTTTTGTTATAGAAGTTAATACAACTACTTCTGATAATACCTCATGGGTTATGGATACTGGTTGTGGGGCTCATATTTGTACTAATATGCAGGCACTCAGCAACAGTAGAAGGCTGAAGCAAGGACAAGTGGAGCTACGAGTTGGGAATGGAGCGAAAGTTCCTGCACTAGCTGTAGGCACATACTTGTTGTCTTTACCTTCGGGATTGATTTTAGAACTCAATAATTGTTATTTTGTACCTGCGATAAGCAGAAATATTATTTCAATTTCTTTGTTGGATTTGGAAGGTTATGATTTTTCAGTTAAGAATAAATTATGTTCCTTCAATCGCAACAATTTGTTCTATGGTTGTGCCCCTCTTACGAATGGGCTTTACATACTTGATCAATCCGCGCCAATTTATAACATTGATACCAAACGGTTCAAACCTAATGAGGAGAACCGAACGTTTCTATGGCATTGTCGTTTAGGGCACATCAGCGAGAAACGCATCAAGAGGCTCCATTCGTATGGACTTCTTGGCTCATTTGACTTTGAGTCATGTGAGAAATGCGAATCCTGCATGATGGGCAAAATGACACGGGCCCCCTTTAATAAACCTAACGAGAGGGCCAGTGACTTATTGGGCCTGATACACACAGATGTGTGTGGCCCAATGTCCACAAATGCAAGAGGAAACTATCAGTACTTCATTACCTTCACTGATGATTTCAGTAGGTATGGATATGTTTATTTGATGAAACATAAATCTGAATCGTTTGAGAAATTCAGAGAATTCCAAAATGAAGTACAGAACCAACTTGGCAAAAGCATTAAGGCTCTTCGGTCCGACCGAGGAGGAGAATACTTAAGCCAAGAATTCAGTGATCATCTGAGAGAGTGTGGGATCGTATCCCAACTCACTCCTCCTGGAACACCACAATGGAATGGTGTGTCTGAGAGGAGAAATCGGACCTTATTGGATATGGTTCGATCTATGATGAGTCACACAGACCTTCCAATATCCCTTTGGGGATATGCTCTGCTAACAGCAGTGTTCACTCTAAATAGAGCGCCATCAAAAGCAGTAGCAAAGACACCATATGAATTATGGACTGGAGAAGCTCCAGTGCTGTCTTATCTAAGAATTTGGGGTTGTGAAGCCTATGTAAAGAGATTGATCTCTGACAAGCTTACACCAAAGTCTGATAAATGCTACTTCATTGGTTATCCGAAGGAAACCAAGGCTTATTACTTCTACCTGCGTTCCGAGAACAAGATTTTTGTTGCCCGGGATTGTAACTTTCTTGAGAGGGAGTTTCTCTCTAAGAAAGACAGTGGGAGTAAGGTACTGCTTGAAGAAATTCAAGATGAACAGGATACTGCTCAACCTAATGAGGAAGAGCAGCAGGAGGACCTACAAGAAATTGTAGAGCCTGAACCTGTAGTACCTGAAGTTCGAAGATCCGGGAGGATCCGTCACGAACCCGAGAGATATCAAGGATTCCTCGTGACTGACTGTCATGATCTTCTGATCATCGATGGTGATGAACCATCGAACTTCAATCAAGCCATGATGGGCCCAGATTCCTCTAAGTGGTGTAAGGCCACTGATTCCGAAATGGACTCCATGTCGGTCAACCAAGTGTTTTCGTTGGTTGACTTACCCGCTGGTGTAAAAGCCATCGAGTGCAAATGGATCTTCAAGAAGAAGATTGACGTGGATGGAAATGTCCAGATTTATAAAGCCAGGTTGGTGGCAAAAGGTTTCAGACAAGTTCACGGTGTGGATTATGATGAAACCTATTCCCCAGTGGCTATGATGAAATCTATTCGGATTCTACTAGCAACTGCAGCTTTTCATGATTATGAAATTTGGCAGATGGACGTGAAAACCGCCTTCCTGAATGGAATTCTGGAAGAGGATGTGTATATGACACAACCTGACGGTTACATAGATCCAAAGAATGCTGGGAAAGTATGCAAGCTTCATAAATCCATTTATGGATTGAAGCAAGCATCGAGGAGCTGGAATCTTCGTTTTGATGAAGCGATCAAGCAATTTGACTTCATCAGAAACGAAGAAGAACAATGCGTGTATAAGAAAACTAGTGGGAGCAAGATAGTATTTCTTATTCTGTATGTCGATGACATACTGCTTCTCGGAAACGACGTTCCAATGCTGAAGTCGGTAAAGGACTGGCTTGGAAGTTGTTTTTCCATGAAAGACATGGGTGAAGCCGCATACGTTCTTGGAATAAGGATCTACCGGGATAGATCTAAAAGGCTGATAGGCTTGTGTCAAGATTCATACATTGACAAAGTCCTACAGAGATTCAGCATGAAAGATTCCAAGAAGGGCTTCACGCCAATGGTACATGGCACAACGCTAAGCAAGAAGCAGAGCCCTACGACGGCTGCTGAGCTTGAGCGCATGAAGAATATTCCTTATGCATCTGCAATAGGATCTGTCATGTATGCCATGATCTGTACTCGTCCTGATGTTGCTTATGCATTGAGCATGACGAGTAGATACCAGTCAAATCCAGGTGAAAACCATTGGATTGCCGTCAAGAATATCCTGAAGTATCTAAGACATACTAAGGACAAGTTCTTGGTATACGGTGGAAGTGATGTGCTTGAAGTCAGTGGATTCACGGACGCAAGTTTCCAGACAGACCAAGATGATTTCCGGTCACAGTCCGGTTATATCTTTTGTCTGAATGGCGGTGCAATCAGTTGGAGAAGCTCCAAGCAAGACACCGTTGCTGATTCCACTACAGAAGCTGAATATATCGCCGCTTCGGAAGCAGCGAAGGAAGCTGTTTGGATACGAAAGTTCATTATTGAACTAGGTGTGATACCAAATGCGGCTGAGCCTCTGGCACTGTTTTGTGATAACAATGGTGCTATAGCTCAGGCAAAGGAACCAAGATCACACCAGAAATCCAAGCATGTGCTAAGAAGATTTCACTTGATACGTGATATCATTAATAGAAAGGAAGTCAAGATCAGCCGAGTTCAGACAGATGATAACGTCGCTGATCCATTGACAAAGCCACTCCCAAGACCTAAGCTCGAGTTCCTGACTGAAGCTGTAGGCATTAGAGACATTGAAATGTAATCTAAATTTGAGTGGGAGTTTGAGGGCTTTATTTAGTTATTCGATATGTTCTTGTAAAACATTTTATGTTTAATGAAATTATTATTTCAAGATTATTTTAACTGTGATGAAATAATCGTTCCAAAATGATATGAACCATTTTATAGGTCATCGAAGTAAATGACTTGATCTTGAGTCATCAAAGTCATTTAGCTTGATCATGAGACCCTATATTTGATAGATGGCTTATATCATCCTGTCCCTAGTCGAAGGTTGTTGAAATTGGAACACCAACAACCGTGTGAGACTAGATTGGTATGTGACTTATGACAAAGTCTCAGGGTGTCATAGATGCGCGGCATCAAAGTCAGTACATAGGTGTATGTTTGGGTACATACGACCGGACATGACCCGATTATAAGAACTCTTCAGGATATTTATATCTGTGTCATAAGAGATTCTTACTACGACTATAGAGTATAGTCCTTAGACCTGAGTTCGCATGCATGTGACTGCACATGAACTAATGCACTTTGATCATTGTCTAATTCTGTCGTTAAGCGATAGTTATAAGGACCTTGTTTGGGTGTATTATGAAATGAGTAGTTCACAGTGATGGAACAAGACGGAATTTGTCCCTCCAATATAAATGGAGTGAATATCTCTAGGCCAATCGGAGATTTGAATACTGGAAAATGCATGGCCATGCTCAAACGGACTGTCCCGAGTCGTTTGGATTGTCAGTATCAAATCAGAGTCCGATGAACAAGATTAGGCTTTATGAGGATGACACTAATCTTGCCTTATGACTAATCGAGATATTGAGACAAAAGGATTATGAATACAGAGATTCCAGTTCAAGTGGGAGATTGTTGGAATTATGTCCAGTAATCTCTGTACTGTCTCTAGAAAGTAAGAGTATGTCAATGATCAGACATAAGTCATATAATACTGGGGGTCATGATGGCTTGCTAGAGTCCGCTCATGATCTATAAGTCTTGGACTTATTGCCTTTATTATATGATCCCATATGGGTCACACGCCTAAGCTAACGGGAAAATACGAAGGAACGGTTTAGCAGAAGTACGGTAAAAGTGCTAGGCATTTACTGTACTTAGAGAGACTAAAGGGCCTGATTAAATCCAAGGGATTTAATCAGAACTGAGAATTGGGCCCAAAAGCCCATAAGAACTGGACAAGGGTTTTATTAAATAAAACTTGCCCTAGCTCTTATTTTTCTCAAGCCTCTGCGCCTCCTCTCTTTTGGTCTAGCAGCCTCTCTTCCCGAAGTGTGCGTGTGTGAGCCTTTGGAGGAACAACCTCTTGGTGGTTCTGCTGATCTCTGACCCGTACCTCCATTCCGCTGCATAAACAAGGTAACAGGTGAGATCTATTATGTTTCTAATCAAGAGAACCTAGATCTGCATGTTTAGTAGGATGAATCAATCTGAGAATTGAATCAGGAGACACTAAACTATCCAACAGTAAGAACAAATAAGAACAAGATGAAAAGATAGCATAATGAGCCTGCTCTCAAAAACCTAATTAAAAACCACTAAACACGTTTTGGGGCTAAATTAGAATTAGGGAAACTTCTGGGCAATTATGCAATTCTTCAAAACATGTCTTCAACTGGCAGTCGCTCTTAGTGTCGACCGACATCAAGGTTAGTGTCGGTCGACATCCAGTCGTGGCCGAGACACCAACTTCAGCTCGTTGCACAAATCACCAGAAACGTCCTATAATTCCATCTTTTGTTCCAAACGCAAGCTTACCTGTAGAAGACTCAATAGACTCGAAAAACCAGGTTAAAGACTCAATATATACAACTATATCATGGTTGAAAACCTATAAAAACCATGATATATCAACTCCCCCACACTTAGCTCTTGCTTGCCCTCAAGCAAGTAAAGAACCAAAGCACAAGAAAGAGGTTTGAAAACACAGAAACTCATTTCGTCCTAGGAACTTTCGCATTCACATTCACTTAGTAAACTACTGAAAACTTTCCTGCAGAGCTCAAAACCACAATGTACTTCCCCCACACTTAGCAACTGTCCCAAGTAAACTCCACAATCAGATTAGGACATTCAAGTTCACCACACTAGCCTCTGTATACAATAAAGTGCGGTCTCACAGAAGGAGTATCGAATCAAAGGACACATGGACTCAACCCATTCAGTGTCTGACTACCAAACTGTCGGTTTCTGGTTTCTTTCTTTTCCCTTTCTCCCTTAGCACTGATTTTTTCCCACTGGGTATCATTTTTTTTTTTATCAGTGCTCTTCCCTATTTATTGGGGTTTAACTTTGGATCTTTCCATGGATACACAAGAGGTAATAAGGGTCTCTATCACTCCCGTGACCACTTCGAAGCTACTAGCTTATCCTCGGTTTCCATCTTTTTTTTCTTACTTTCAAGGGAGGGGAAAATCAGAAATCATACTTTAGACAGGATCACAGGCTGTGCCAAACACATCAGAGGAATCCGACCCAAAGATTACCAAGCCCCTAAGTGATAATTTAAAGTCAAGATTATAAGTGAGACTAGTGGTGGATCCTCTGAATACCTGGTTAGATATGGGCGTCCTTGGTAAGTTGATCTGTGTGGTGTTTTCTAATAGTCATAGAGCTCATGCAAGTCTGTCCAATGGTCACTTAGTTCCTGTTCCAACGAAAAATTTCCTCAAAAAATCATAGTTTCATACTGATTTTGACTCAATAAAACAATTTGAAAACAAGTGGAAACAAAGGACTGACTCTAAGAAAACAAAACACAATGTCAGTAGCCACCTCCCCCACACTTAGACTGCACTGTCCCAAGTGCAATTGTAGTATGAGATCGGTAAAAATCAAATTGGAGCCATAAAGGTTTTAAGTTAAAAATCTGAACCTGTACACGACCAGTGTCGACCGACACTAAGCTCAGTGTCGACCGACACTGAGGTCGTAGTATCATACGCATAGTGTGCAATCTGTTCGTGGTTAAGATCATGAGTTAGCACTCAATCTTCTCACATGTTAGCTCCGTTAGATCACTCAAAATCTCATCAGAAACAACAATAAAGATGCATAAATTCAAATACTCCAAGTTCCAAATAGACTAGACTGACATACTGACTCAAAAGAAACATGAAAATGACTCAAGAAAAGGAAAAATAAAAACAAACGCAGAATCAGAAACTGTCTAGAAGACTGGAGAGTCTCCATCGTCCATCTCATCCGAGTCAGCAGCCTCCTCCATCTCCTCCTCCTCTGAGCTCAGATGGACATGTGCCTGAGCTGATGCGCGACGTCGAGGCTGCGGGTGGTGAACATGCTGTGAGCGCTGGCAGGACATCTTGTGAACCTTCTTCCAGATTCCTTTAAGTACAGCTGCTGCCCACTTCTAGAACTGCGGTGGTGGCATGTCTTTTGCTGGTCCGAGAAGCTCGGGAAACTCATATGTGTCATCAGCAGGGACAACCTCATGCTCAGCAGCAGATGCAGCAGCTCCAGAAGATGCGCCTCGTAGCACAGTAGCACGGCGCGGAACAGCTCGACAGAGATCTACGTTCAGCTGGAAGGAGAGTGAGAGAGGATGATCAGTGATGCCTGTGAGCTTAGTCTCCGAGAGAGGAAAGAGGAGCTCTACGCCAGATATGTCATGGAATCTCCACCAGAACTGTGTCCCATTGGTGTCTCCCTTGATCCATTGACTGCTCTTCAAATGCGTGAAGTTCATGGTGAGCTTCTTAGTACAAATGCTCATCTGACTCCTGCCAATCTCAAAGTGATCAAAGATGGGAGTTAAGAGACTCCTGATCGACTCCGTCTTCGTTGCCTTCCCAGTGAAAGGCTTCGTCGCCTTCAATGTTTCCAAATGGTGAGCAAAGAGAGCTCCCATGTTAGCATCCAACTCCAAATGATCATCCTCAAACTCACTGACATCAATGCTCGTGCCAATCCCAATATAGAGCAAGAAGAGCTCAGCAATCCTCATCATCCCAGGCTCCATCTTACACAAGATTGTGTTGGAGAATATGCGGACGAGATAGCGCAAAACCGGATGTCGCACAGCGGTCTGCCTGGTGGTCTAAGAATCATACACTCTTGTGCCAAAGTGTTTCCAAAAGAGCTCCACATCGGACCAGTGCTCAGGCAAACTGACTCTCTCCTTTGTCCTGTCAAACTCATAGATGTCGCATAGCTCCTGGAGACTAGGCCTGTACCGCCTGCCCTTGGCCAGGAATGTCATGTACCCTCAGACGCTTTGCTCACCACATCGTTGGTGTAGTACACACGGACTGTGGCCATAAACTGTCTCACCAGCTCCGGATATAAGTCGTAGTACTTGGTACAGATTGTACCCAAGCCTATAGTCCGTAAGACGTGCAACACATCTGATCATATCTTCAGCTTGCCCATTGTGGTCATGTCAGGAAGCCGTGTGGGCTCGATCTTAACGTCACACCAGGCGTTGTAGAACAAGTTGTCATAGATGTCCCACTGCTCTGAGATATCCCTGTGGATGCATTCTCGCTTCTTCACCTCTACTGCAAGTTCGTCATCGAAGCAAGTGATCTTGAAATTCTTTGCTTCCATTCTAGGCCAAGGCGCTTGGTTCTGAGCATCGCGTTGCTGTGACGAGGAACCAGAAACATCGGTTGCAGAGGCTCTTCGTGGGCGTTTTCCTTGGTTCAGACAAGGTTCCATCTGCAAAACGAACAAACAGACCAACAAGCATGAGATTCTAAAAATCCGGATTTTTGCACCAACATATTCTCATGAATTGACTCCATATAATCATTCCCAGCATCAAAAGCAATCACATTCCACTAGACAATCATTCTAAACATCAATTAATTGGACCAAAATCAAAGTTTTCTTCCCATGAACACGAACTGAAAATCAGAGATTTAGAGCCATACCTTCGCAGATCGATTAAACAGATGATAGAAATGGATAGACACGGAAAAACAAGTGGAATAGAGCTTTGAATCGTTGAAAACGGTGAAGAAATGAGATTTTTGGCGATTTTGGAAGATTTTCGGCGAGAGAGATAAATGAGGAAGACGACTCGGGTCTCGGGTTTTAAGAAAACTTACCTTTGATTTCATCGATGTCGACCGACATCAAGCTTGATGTCGGCCGACACTTACCTGTTTCAACCAAATCGACCCTGGAAATCGACCTCGGTCGATTATCGTCCGTGTTTGAAAACTTCTCGAGTCCAATTTCAACCGACATCCAAGTGGAAGTCGACCGACACTGACTAAACAGTGCTACGGATTCTGCATAACTTGACACAAAAACTTCAAAAACAAAAGAAATCAAAATGCAAAACCAAAAATCCTAGTATTTACAACTTACCAGTGGGTTCCCTCCCACTCAGCGCTTGTTTTAAGTCATTAGCTTGACTTGTATGGGAGATTAGACTCCCGATGGTTTCGACAGAGGCTGTGAGTGCCTCTGCGAAAGTCTCCTCATCCATGGTGGAGAGTAAGCAGTGTCAGCATGAGCTCGTCCAAGGAACGAGGGATTAGGATCAGAGTTAAACTTGGGTGCATCAGAATGTTTTCCTGCAGTCATAGCATTGAAGTTAGTATGTTTGGGTTTAGGAGATACGTACCTTTGCTTGGGTGGAGCTCTGATGTGTGGAGCTTTCTGCTTATGAGCAGTTGCAAGCTCTGAAGATGCTAGAGTGGAATCTTGAGAAACCACCATCTTCCTTTCTCCAGTATCAGACAGTGAAGTGTCACTGATCTGAGCTTCTTGCTCCAACTCAATGCTAAAGGTTTGACCGTCAATCTTGGGCCTGCGCAGCATATCCATCTTAAAGTGTAGAGGCTCATCTCCCAGGTGGAGATCGATCATACCATTCCTCACATCAATCTTTGCTCCAGCTGTGGCTAAGAAAGGTCTTCCCAATATCAGAGGATCATCCGGCTCATTATCGTACCTTAGCACCACAAAGTCTGTTGGAACTAAATAGTTTCCAACTCTGACTGGGACATCCTCAAGAACTCCTTCCGGAACCCTTCTTGACTGATCAGCTAGGACCAGAGAGATCTTAGTGTGTGAAAAATCTGTCATCCCCAGTCTCTCTGCCACAGAGTATGGCATGAGATTTCCAGCAGCTCTTAAATCACACAAGGAATGCTTGAAGCCATTCTCAAAGATAGAACAACTCAACACAAACACACCAGGATCTAATAGCTTCTTGGGGACCTGATTTAGCAACCCGTCACTGACTTGTTTAGGAAGCACTACTACCCATTCCTTCAATACCTCGTCCATAGGTAGCATCTTCTCCAAGTATCTATGTATACATGGATGATAGGGTGAAGTATCAGCTTGTGGATCTTCTTTCAACTTCTTATCCATCACTTCCAGGTGTTTAGCTTCATCAAGCTCTTGTTGAGACTTCACAGATACCTTAGGGAAAGGTACAAGAGCTCATGGTTTGTTTCTTCAGCAATAGCACAAAATGTTGGCAAATCTGGATCCTCACTCTCTTGATGTCGACCGACGTTGAACTGATGTCGGTCGACATAGAATGATTCACCCTTGATGTCGACTCCAAAATCGGTTAAGGTCGATTTCCATTCGTCATGAGCACTCGAAATCCCTGTTGAAAGTGGATGTCGACCGACATCAAAGTGGATGTCGATCGACATTGAGATCTCAGTCTCGGGTTTTTTACTATCTTCGACGAGTTCAGCAGTTTTAATCTCAAAATTCTCTCCTTGATTCGACCCATCATCAATCTGAACTGACCAACCATTGATGTGGGTGTCTATGACATTCTTTCCCTTGACTGAACTTGAAATCTGGTGCACTTGTGTGTCCAGTTGCTTCATGTGAGTACTCAAAGACTCAAACTTCCCATTCAGATCTTCATACACAGCATCAAGCTTCTTGTTGAAGTCCACAGTGGTCTTTGTCTGACCTTCCAGCAACTGTTCCATCATAGCTTCCAGCTTACTCTCACGAGCATTGGTAGCAGGAGGTGTCCGATATGAAGATGATCCATAGGTCTTCTGATAGGAGTTGTTCTGCTGAAAAGGCTTCTGGTAACCAGCATTCTGACCATACCCAGAAGAGTTTTGATTGCTTGTGAAAGCACTCTTCTGTCCACCATTAAAGAACTTGTTGCCTTGCTGATTCCCAAACCTGTTTCCTTGGAATCCAGAACCACTGATGTAGTTCACATCTTCTTCAGTGCAACCTTCTTCAACCTCAAACACTTCAACTTCCTGAGCAAAGTGAACAGCCTTCTTACCAGTCAACAAGCTGTGAACACTATCTAGCTGCTTCTTAATCTCAGAAATCTGCATGTGATCCATCTTTCCACCAGATTCTTTCCTCCTTGGATCTGCAGTCTTAGTACTATTGCTACTCACCAAGTTCTCAATCAACACTCTAGCCTGCTCGGGAGTCTTTGTGTTGAAGTTACCATTGCTGGCAGCATCCAACGCAGACTGGTACAGACATCCACACCTCTGAAGAAAATGCCCAGCAGCTGAACTTCAAAGAATCCATGATGAGGACAATCTCGTTGGTACATCTTAAACCTTACCCAAGCTGACTTAAGTGGCTCTGTAGGTCCCTGAGTGAATGTCAGAAGATCCTGTCTGAGCTGATCTGAGCGAGCATCATCATAGAAGTGTCGCAGGAACTCTCTCTTCACACCATCCCAAGTAGTCAACTTCCCAGGTGGAAGTTGCTTCAACCAAGCAGCAGCCTCTCCAGCGAGAGAATATGGGAAAAGCTTCAGATAAAGTAAGTCATAATCCACCCTGTTGTACTTCATTCCAGTAATGAAGGCTCCAAAGTCCTCAATGTGGTCCATGGGTTGCTCATGTGGGAGACCATGAAAGGGGTGCTGCCTCATCATAGCGTAATAGACAGTCTTGATCTCAAAGTCATTCCTCTCAAAAGGTGGAGGAACAATTGCTGACCGGTTAGCATAAAACTCATCGGGACGGTTGTAGTCACCAAGAGTCCTCTCAGCAGCAGGTGGCTGTCCATTAGCTCCAGCATTGACCATCTGCCTCTGACCTTGAGGTTGTTCTGGTTCAGGGATTACTCATCCCTCAGCATCAATCCTTTGCCCCTGATCATTGTAGGTGTTGTTCTGTTGGTCTCTCAGAACTCCTTCAGCATCTGGTCTCAAAATCAAACGATTGTTCATCATTCTCGTTCTTTGACCATTTCTGTTCGTTCTCTCAAGTTTAGCAAGCTCTTCAAGTCTGAGGTTCAAAATTTCTTCGCTCTGGTTGCTTCGGGTGTTTCGACTAGGCATACACTGACTTCAAAACACTGTTTCGAGGTCGATGTCGGGCGACACTAAGGAGGGTGTCGGTCGACACTGAATGCGTCTGTGATTACCTGCAGCAACAAAACAAGCCAAACCAAGAAAAATCAGTAACAAATAAAATAAAACGACTTAGACTAAACTCTAAAACAAAATCTATCGGTGAACTAAGTTGAGTCCCCGACAACGGTGCCAAAAACTTGATAGATCAAGAATTATCCCTATTCTACTGCAAGTGCACAGATATGCGAATGTAGTACTTAGGTTATCGAATCCACAAGGACTCACGGTCACACGATAGATTATATGTTTTCAAGTTAAGCTAAATCAATTCAAGAAAGCAGTAAACAAAAGCAAGTAAACATGAAGGTGTTTTCAATAAGAGAAAGGCATCAGACTTAGGAAGTTCTCGAGAATTATGCAATGCTAGACACTTAACTAACCAGATTCAGATTAAACACAAGTTCAAGAACTAGAAACACAATGCTAAACAATCCAATTCTCGCTGAGATTATTTCTATATCTAGCAACCTAGCGATCCAAATCTCTTTGTGATCCTAGAGTTCTAAACAAGCATTAAGAACATGTTCTATCGGTTCACAATTCTCTTAAACCAAATCTCTTTGTATCTAGTCAAATTGCTCACACTAAGTTTATTAATATTATAACTCACACTCTCGTGCTATTGTCAATTATCTCAGATCTAAACCCTAGGTGATCAGTATTAAGCATAACTTAGGCGATGAACAAACAGATGGTGAATCCTAATAAATCATCTATCAAACATGCATAAAACCCTTATGAGAATTCCTAAATCTAACTAGGTTACTACTCAGAAATATTATCAGTTGAACAACACATCATTGAATAGAAAACCAAAGATTGAATAGATAAAAGTAAAAGGGTTTGAAATCCTTCTCTCAAGGTTACAAGTAGCAAGAATCAGCCCCTAGCCAAAATCTCTCAATCTCCAAAGTAAGAACAAATAAGAACAAGATGAAAAGATAGCATAATGAGCCTGCTCTCAAAAACCTAATTAAAAACATCTAAACACGTTTTGGGGCTAAATTAGAATTAGGGAAACTTCTGGGTAATTCTGCAATTCTTCAAAACATGTCTTCAACTCGCAGTCGCTCTCAGTGTCGACCGACATCAAGGTTAGTGTCAGTCGACATCCAGTCGTGGCCGAGACACCAACTTCAGCTCGTTGCACAAATCACCAGAAACGTCATATAATTCCATCTTTTGCTCCAAACGCAAGCTTACCTGTAGAAGACTCAATAGACTCGAAAAACCAGGATAAAGACTCAATATATACAACTATATCATGGTTGAAAACCTATAAAAACCATGATATATCACATACATACACACAATAAAAAGAAGAAGTGAATCACTCCCTCTCTCCTTCACGTCATCATCAACTCTCTTGTTCTCCTTTACATATTAATTAGTTTATATATCACATATACATATATCTCACCTATAAATATACAACATTATCTTCCTTGATTTGTCAAAACTATTACTTATGAGCTTATAGTCTTATATCAGTCTAGCAATTGTCAAGGGTTTTACAAAATGATTCACTAATAAGCTGCCAAACACACAAAACTATTTTTCAGAGTAATGGTTAGATTGGTGTGAACTGGATTAAGAATTTGCCTTGCAGTTTCTTTCGTACACTGAATATTTTTCTTCTTCTCCTTTCTGTTAGTTGCTGGTAACAACATAATTTTTTCTTTTCGCTGACCCATATGGACCGAAGATTTGGGCGTGCACATTCATTTCTTCATATATGGGCTTCTTTCTAATATACCCCTCAAACTTGTTGTAGAAATAGCTTAAACACTAAGTTTGAACCTTAATTTGGCAAATTGGGCAATTGACAAAGACTTGGTAAAAAATATCAGCAAACTGACTCTTTGATGGAATATGATTGATAACATCAGCTCTTAAGGCCACCCTTTCAAGAACATAATGACAATCAGTGTAAAAGTTTAGATCGCTTGTGTAAAGATGGAGTTGCGGATGGATAAATAGCAGAGGTGTTGTCACAGTATAACTCAGCAATGGAGGGTTAAGGGGAGGCACACATCACATTAAGGATGCAATCTAGCTGAGTTTTGATGCATTCTCACACAATGATCGGTACTCTACTTTTGTAGAAGATCTTGAAATTGTAGGTTGTCTCTTTGAAAACCAAGAGATAACATTCATTCCCATAAATGTGAAGATTCTCCAGTTGATTTTCTTGTGTCTTTTCAGCTTGTCCAATCGATGTCACTGTAAGATCGCAAAGTAGAGTTAGAATGATCATAGATTTTGAGTTCCATTCTCATTGTACCTTTCAAATATCTTAGTATCCTCTTGAGTAGATAGAAGTTAGCCATGGTTGGTGCATGCATTTTTAACAAACGTAGTTGACAAAGAACTGTATGTCACGTCTAGTGAATGTAAAATATTGTAGTCTACCTGCCAGGGTTCTAAATTATGTTGGATTGCAGAACAGTCGTTGATCAGTTTCATCTACGTTGAGATGTAATGGAAGCAGAGTGGGCATTGGAGCACACTCATCTATTCATGTTGCCAATAATAGATCTTCAATATAGCTTTGTTGACATAGAAACATGTCGTTGTCTTCATAAGTTAATTATATTCCCATAAAATAATGTAATATTTTTGTATCCTTCATTTTATTTTATTTTACTTAAACTTGCAATGAACGATTTCAGCATTTTTTTAATTTTTCATGTAACCACCTTGTCGTCTACATAGAGAAGAAACATAATTATTGTGCCATTTCTTTCATATATTAATATTGATGGATCTGCTTTGTTTCAAATGAAACCAAACTCAATCAAGTGATTAGTAAAATTTTCAAACCACGCTATGAGCGCCTGATTTAAACCATATATTTCCTTTTGTAAGAAACAAACATTATTAGGATGATCTTGATCAGCAAATCTAGCAGGCTCTTCCATATAAATTGTTTCTTCTAAATTACCATGTAAATAATGTTTTTAACATCCAACTGCTTATGTTCCATTGTCAAAATTGTGGCAGTATCCAACATCAAACAAATTGTTGAAGTTTTAACCACTCAACACTAAGATTCAATTAAGGAAATACCTTGTTCTAGATGAATCATTTTGCCACTAAGCGAGCTCGTAGCTTGTTAAGACTTCTATTTGCATTCAATTTCACTCGAAAACCCATTTTCTGCCTAACAAGTTCATTTTTGAAGTTCTAGGAATGAGGAACCATGTATTTGTTTCTTTGTAAGTATCAATCTATTCATTTATTGTTTCTGTCCACCTTTCGTGCTTTAGTGCCTCTGCAATTGTTCTTGGTTCTTCTGGAAAAGTATTCTTGACTATTAGCAAATCATATCTTGAATTTGTCTTAGCAATGCCTGATTTTGCTCTAGTAATCATTCAATATTCATTATGATATGACACTTAGAGAGGTGGAAAGTCATCAGCATTGAACATGTATGAAAGGAGACATAAAGGATTATGACTTTGTGAAGTCAAGTCTTTCAGCAGAAGGCTTCGATTTTGTTTATGATATCAACGGTAACAACCACTACATCTGTAATGCAACTGACATTTTTTATGTTTGCAAGTTGAGAACTTGCACTCATTTTGTCTTGTCAGTGCCAACAACCTGTGAGAAAACTCAATGTATAAAGAACACCTTTTCTTTATTAGATTTAGAAACTCTCTCAAAACTAAATCTCTCTTAAGATTGTCACAACTCAACAACCTTAATTCTCTTTTGAGTCTTATGAGTCTTATGGAACATCTCTCCATAACCTCTTATTTATATAGGTTTTAGAGTCCTTCCTAAACCTTATGAGAAAAGGAAATAGGTAACTCCTATTCCTAATTGGAAAATCTCCTAAACAACTTATTAGAATATTTCCTTTTTACTTCAAACCTTGAAGCTTACCCAACAATCTCCCTCTTAAGCTTCAACTCAAGCTTAGATAGGTTTTGAACTCCTATGAGACTTCTCATCTCTTTGAACTTGATTCTTGCCAACGCCTTTGTCAAGATATCTGCCTTTTGTTCCACTCCTGGAACATGCTCTACATCAATGTTGTGGCTACTATCACTGTATTCCACAAGCCTTTTGGCTGTGTTACGCCTGCACTTCAGACCATAACTAACAGTTCCTCTTAGATACCTTAGTATCTGCTTAATCACCTCTCCATGTGACTTCCTTGGACTCTGCGTTAGATTATATCCTTCTAATCCGTCTTCCATAGGAATTTGCGTTGGATTACATCCTTCTAATCCGGCTTCTTTTAGGATTCTTTGAGTATAACCTTCTTGCTTAAACTCAATTCCATCTTCTCTGCAATACACAGAAGATTCTTTTGTGCATCTCTCGAATCTCATCTCCTTTAGGATCCGATCTAGCTTTGTGTTCCATGCCCTTGGCGCCTTGTTAATTGAGAGTAGCAACATCTCGCTCTCCATTGAAACTTGATTGAGATAACTGGGTCCACTCACCGTTCTTGTAGATCTCCTTAGAGGCTGTTCTTGATGAAGTTCTTCCTCTACTTCATCATGGTCATCGTTGTCTTGCACAAGATCATTCCCTTGTTCAACGTCACCTTGCTCGTGATTGTTGAACCCTTGATCATCCAAAGCATCGTTCCTTTTATGCTCTGTTTCTTCATCATGCGTGACTTCTACAGGACCTTCTCCTGCATCTACAACAGTTCCCCATCTCATATGAAACATCCCTGGACTCATACTCGAATCTCTCCTTGTTTCATTCCAGTTCCAGCCTGCTTTCTCATCAAAGATCACATCTCTGCGTTCCACAACCCTTCTTGTTGTGTGACCCAATCTCGCCTGCAATCTCCAATTCTCTTCATCCAAATTGACTTGCAAACATACAGGTTTCCAAATCTTAAGACTAATCGTATAAAGCCGGTTTTGAGACCTTATGGCTTTAAGTATTCGTCTCCCCATTGGATCATGTAGAGTCAAGTAATTCATCCTCATTCTAACATCACAACCAGCTTCTGTGGCCTGTCCTAAACTTAAGATGTTACTCTTTAATTCAGGGATGTAATAGATGTCTGTAACAAGCTGTTGTTCCTTTGTTTTGCTTTGAAATAAGATGGATCCCTTCCCACCTATTTCTATGCAAGAACCATCTCCAAACTTCACCTTTCCTTTGATGTTTTCATTAAGTTTAGAGAAGTAATGCTTGTTACCTGTCATATGATTACTTGCTCCATTGTCTAAGTACCATAGACCTTCTTCTCCATCCTCAGATTCATACTTCTTCGGTATGATACTTTCTTCATTCAGAAACACAATCTCATGCATATAAAGTGATTGATCAGCTACTTCTGTCTCCACTTTATTTGCTTCTTGAGTCTCTTGGGACCTATCAGGGCAGCTAGATGCATAATGGCCATACTTGTCACATCTGAAACAGATGATCTCTGAAAGATCCTTCTTCTCTTTCGTATGTCCTTCTGTGTTAGACGAACCTTCTTGTTGTGTAACACGTCCTCTGCCTCTCCCTCTTGAGCTATGTCTACCTCCCCTGCTTCGTCCTCTTCCTCTGCTTCCTCCATAACTCGGATCTGAGCTAAACAACAACTTCCCTTGTGTTTCTGATTGTGTTTCTTCTTCACCCACTCTATCTTCATAAGCCTTTAGCCTCCCTACTATGTCCTCAAAACCTGTGGTGTTTAGGTCTAGGACTTGTTCTAGAGAAGCTATGATCTGAATATACTTGCTTCTTGGTAAGCTGTTTAGGAACTTCTTCACCAGCTTTGGTTCCTCAATCGCTTCTCCTAGGGCAGTGGCTTTTGTTGATATCTCTGATAGCTTCCCCGCGAAGTTATCGATTGTATCCTCTTCCTTCATCTTCAATCTATCGAACTCGGCCATTAGGGTTTGAAGTCGCGCCTCCTTGACTCGATCAGCTCCTAGATGACGAGCTTTGATAGCTTCCCAGATGTCTTTAGGTGATTCTTGCTCTCCCACCTGTAAGATCATCGACTCCGGAATGGATTGGAATAGCAACGCTATTGCTATATCCTTCTTATCATCATCACCTTTGTCTGTTTCTACGGTTTCCCACACCTTGTGAATCCGCAACAGAACCTTCATCCTCATCGACCACACTGTGTAATTCGTGGTGGTCAACATAGGACATTGGATTGAGACTCCTCTCTCTAATCCTTTAACCGCTCGTTCTCCCTCCATGGCTTACGGCGATCGGCTCCTTCTTGATCTTCCTTGCTCAAGATGAACGAAGAACTACTTCACGATCTCTCTCTTCGATCGCGTGCGAGTCTTCCTCCGGCTTTCTTCGAGATCGTCTTCTTCTTAAGATGATTTCGAAAGCTCTCTACACAACAACTCCTTTGTTGTGTTACACAACGATTCCTTTGTTGTGTTCACCAAGATGAATCAAATCCTCCTTGATTGATTCAACTAGGCTCTTGAGGTTAGGGTTTAATCAGATCTCTCTTGATCAGGATCTCACCAAAACGCTCTGATACCAAATGTGAGAAAACTCAATGTATAAAGAACACCTTTTCTTTATTAGATTTAGAAACTCTCTCAAAACTAAATCTCTCTTAAGATTGTCACAACTCAACAACCTTAATTCTCTTTTGAGTCTTATGAGTCTTATGGAACATCTCTCCATAACCTCTTATTTATATAGGTTTTAGAGTCCTTCCTAAACCTTATGAGAAAAGGAAATAGGTAACTCCTATTCCTAATTGGAAAATCTCCTAAACAACTTATTAGAATATTTCCTTTTTACTTCAAACCTTGAAGCTTACCCAACACAACCTAATGATTGAGGATATAATTGGTGCCTTATTTTAACTCAGATTCATAATTTTATCACTTTTATGCATTTCACAGGTTGACATAATCCTTCGTGGATATGGTGGTTGGAACTCCATATTTGACTTGAAGATCCTAGACCAAGAGTTCCTAAAGGTAGGCTGAATATACTTTTGTTTTTGAGGAAGTGGCTTACTGAGAAAAAAACATATGTAGACTTTTAACTCAAGTGAAAATGGCACTTTATGTATAATTCTTGAGTGGCATCTCCCAAAGATCTGCAAATGAATTATCTTTCCTCTCTTTGACGTATGTTTTAACTGTTTTGATGTTGTAGTACATCCTTCTTTGGTGATAGTTTATTTCGGTGGGAATGATTCAATGCCTCCTCATCCATCAGGCCAACGACCTCATGCTCCTCTATCTGAATTCGTTCAACACACTAGGAAAATCGGGGAGCATGTCTTTTGGTAACTATGCCCTTTTGAAAGTTTGAGAATTTCTTTCGTTTTATTCATATAGCTAATTTAACATTTTAGATAATTTATGTTGTTAACTCTTCTATATCTTTTGCAATGTACATAGTTTTGGCGAGCAGAGGACTGAGAGCTAAGTCTCTCTGTGATAAATCCTCGAGCTTCCTTCGTTCTTTCACATATTTCAAGTTTTGAATCTTTCATTTTACCTTTGTTTGATATGTTTTTTCCTAATATTTTTCTATGCCTTTTCGATTTTCATGTTTTTGCCTTTACTTTCCTTTTTATCAAATATGAATTCATCGATATTGCACTACAAAAAATAGCGTTTTTGCAACTACATTTGGCGACTATAGTTGTAACTATAGTTGTAGTAGTAAAATTTGCGACTATTTGGAGACTAATTTACGACTGTATTACGACTATTAAAATATAGTCATATATTAGTCGCTAATTTAAGACCAATAAAATTAGTCGTCAATTTAGTCGCCAATTTACGACTAACTAACGACTATTTTCGAAATAAAAAAAATAGTCATCAAATAGTCGCTAATTTTGCGACTAAATTAGCGACTATCTTTGTTAGTCGTAAATTAGCGATTAATATACGATCATATATTGGTAGTCGCAATATAGTCGTAAACTAGTCTCCGAGCAGTCGCAAAATTTATGACTAATTAATGACTATTATCGAGACCAAAAATTTAGTCGCCATGTAGTCGCTAGTCTCAAACCCTATACCTTAAATCATAAACTTTAATCAAATTTGACTTTTTTTCATTGGTAATATCAGGTTATTTCTCTAATGTTTAATTCAATTTTACATGAAATTATGTTCTTCTCCCCCCCCCCCCCACTTTGTGGAGAAAATATGTGTATTTTTATGTAAATTTGACGAACCCTAACCTAATGTTATTGTTTAGAAACGTTGTTGATTTTGTTTAAGTTGTTGATTTGTTGTTTTAAAAACCAGCCAAAAAAAGTAAAGCTTTGATTTTCCAGCTTGTTCCTTCTTAAACTCAACAAATTTTTGGATTTACCAATTTATTTCATCTTTCAGATTTTTGTTCTTGTTGGCTGAATACAACATTAGTTATATTATTATTTGTTTTTGTTATATTTGTATTTTGAGTTTGATTTATACTGCTGATGCATCAACCGGTGGACTAGGCTCTGGTATAGTGCTTTGTTGATCTACCTGAAGGGATGAATAAGAGTTATATATGGCTATGTGTAATGTTTTTTGGCCAACTATTGCATTGGCCGTATACAACATTGGTTATCCTATTATTATTTTTATTTTATTTTTGTATCCGAGTTTGATTTATTCAGTGTTGTATTTTGTACTTATGAGTTTGTTTTATAAAAGTTATATATGTATTTCGAGTATGTTTAAAAAATTTGTACTGTTTATTTCACTGGTGCTTCCGTAGCTGAA
This sequence comes from Orychophragmus violaceus, assembly GCA_030180135.1. NCBI lineage: Eukaryota > Viridiplantae > Streptophyta > Magnoliopsida > Brassicales > Brassicaceae > Orychophragmus > Orychophragmus violaceus. The sequence continues at coordinate 23,796,329 of CM058239.1, forward strand.
CGTATTATGTCAATATATGAAGAATACAAAATATAGCTCTTTTTATCCATACATTTACATCCAAAAATCTACATTCAATATAGAAATAAAAGTATTGGACGGGTCAAGATGATTCCTAAGCCAAGCTTGCGGAAGATGGATTAAAGGTAGATGTGGTGGTGGAACTTGTGATTGACTCTATATAGCCTCAGAATCACACTGATGCTAAACCACTTGATGATCAGATGATTCCTAAGCCAAACTTGAGGAAGATGGATTAAAGGTAGATGTGGTGGTGGAACTTGTGATTGACTCTCTCAACCAATGGGTTTGATTGACTCTCTCAACCTAAGAACAAGCTATCTGAATCACTCAAATAGATTGATCTGAAACTCCAAAAAATAAGGTGAATCACTCACAATATTCAGAGAAGGAAGACTTCACAAAGAACACAAACTTTGGAAGAAAAACAGAATAATTCTATTAACTTTACAATGGTTGAAAAGGGTGATTTACAATGAATTCGAAGCTGAACGTTTATAGGCTCATAGACAACGGTCTGAAAGGTCTAATACAAGAAAAGAATCGAAAACTATGAAGAATATGGCCGTTGGCATTTATTGGAAATTTTGGCCAGAAATGGAAAGATGAATCTTCTTAAGTCTTGAAAGCTTTGGCATGAATGTGGAGTGTCTAGGTACATTCTGGATGATGTTAGAGAGCTTCATTTCGTAGCCAAACTTTAGGAAAAAGAGTTGTTGGGATTTGATCTCCTTTGGCTCCAAATTAGGCAAGTGTGAGAATATTGAGATCCTCTTGATCCTATGGCTCCTGGTGCATGGGAATTTGATAGGAAACTCTGAAGGATGTTTAATTGTGTCTCCTGAATGTTTAGATATCTCTCCTGGTAGCCAATGTCTTGTTTGTAAGTGATTGAATCCTTGAGCCTCCAAATGAAGCAAGCTGAGAATCATCTGTTTTAGAAGTTGAATAACTTCTTCATCTGAACTCCATTTGTGATGATTCGAACTCTCCTCGATTCCTTGATGGGTAAAGCTTCTGGAACAAGTTGAATTGTAGCTTAAGCCCTTCTGGTTGGATAGATATGCTCCAAGACATACACATATGTCTCTGGTGCAATCAAACTGGTTCTCTCCAAGTGTTTTGGTTGATTAATTTATGTCCTCTCCATGCTCCTTGCACTACAAGAAAAATGGTTATTCTTAGCTCATGATAAATGCTATCATATGTGATTGATAGCGTTTTTGAAATGGCTATGTCTGCTCCAGCTATAATAGGTCGGCCATATATGATAGCGTTTTCGTCTGTGCTATAATATCTTTTACATATGATAGCGATGTTTTCCTTTTACTATTAATGAATGTATTTTAGCATATTATTTTTGTTGTAACATATTTTAGGATAGCTCAATATTCGTGCTATATTTTAAATGTTGTTATTAAGTTATTTTGAATTTTGTTTTTACATATTATTAATTAATTATAATTTTATATTTTATATTTGATTCAAATCATTTTCATAAATTATCAAAAATTACATAATTGTGATATTACATTACAAATGTTAAATAACATAATTTAATTCAAAAAAGTCTCACATATCTACAAACACACAATAAGACTGCCACAGTCCTCTCGCTATTGAAGGATCCTTTGCTTAGGAATCGATCCAGCAGACAAACTCCTAGAAACTGTCTCTCACTGAAGCTCCATTTCAGAACATTCCTGCATATAGCCATGAAGAGAATCAGCAGCAAAAGACCTTACATCAGTAAATATTATAAATGGATCTAGAAATTGCATTTTCCTTTACAATCATCTCCTACTGATGGAAGGAAGTCTTGCATTTCCATTCAGATTTCATAACCAAAGGGGAAATTTTATTCAACATAGCAATAAGAAAACTACATGAAGTGATACTAGAGATCTGATACTAATCATATGCATTTGAAAAAAACAATAACTTGAAAGAAGACATACAATAGTCGGAAAGTCAGAGGTAATCAACAAGAAGAGATACAAGTATTAATAGTGAAAAATTTGTAGCAACTATTCAGCACATAATATGAACAAACTAGTAAGTGAACTTATATTATTTCCAGCAAGATATAGTTGCTGCCAAAATAATATGATTTAAATATTCATCAGATATCACTCATAAATGAATAACCAAGGACATAACGTGGGGTAAACCCTCTTTGGTCACCACTATGATACTTTGTTTTCTTAATAGAAATAATGTTTACAATGATACATGATACATATGCTCCATTTCCTGCTACAAATAACCCACAAAAAAGAGCTCCAACACCCTGACATAAATGCATTTGCTTAAAATACTATCTAAGAGGAATTGTGACAAATGAAACTTGAGGTCAATGTTTTACGAAGTTACCTGCTAACCAATTCCACGGCTGAGAACATATGGTGGAGGAGTTGCACTTGCATACCTCCATACATCAATGTAAGTCCATGTGGACTGTTTACATGAATCACAAAAGTAAGAGCATGAACAAGCTAAATGAAATAATTAAGATTTTGAAACTTCTAACAGGATAGTGTGTTTTGCAGGGAAAAAAAGATTTCTAACCTCAACAAGGAAACAAATGAAACAGCCAGACAAGTGAAAGCTTCACTCGCATGAAATGTTGGAGGCCTCCATTGGAAAGGGTAAGACACTCTTATCATGTCATCATCGAGATCCAGTCCAAGTCTATTTAAGACGTAGTCTAATGTCACTAGAGAATGCAAAAAGATAAAGGAATATAATTTCATTAACATGGAGCGCTGACAATGACACCAGATTGATCTGTTCTGTAACTTGTCTGAGTATTGGTTCATATGTTCTTATAGGCACCACCATTGGCTAGTAAGTGAGCTAAATCCAGACGATAACCACAGAAAAAATCACAGCAAATCGATGTAAAAAAAAAAACAACAGAAGAGACAATTAGAGATTCATAAATCATGTGAAAGACAACAGAAGACAATGGCATAGCATAATAGTAACCAAGAATCATGTAGCAGATACCTTGACTTTGTCGACTTTAGATCAGTTGTTGAGTCGAACATGAAAGTTTGCCCAGATCCCCTCCAGTTTTTTCAGAAAATGGAACCTTTTTTCTTTGCCAAACATGTTACATATGTGTTAGATTTAACATCCTTAGATTTGGAGTCACTGGTGCTGAAAATTTCACTATCCCCTCGACCTCCATTATACCTTTCTGCGATAGTGAAACAAATTAACTGAAAGAGTCTCTATGAGTCTGCGAAATGCAAACTTATATGAAAAAGATTCAAAATGCAAACATATCTCTTTAACTCACCTTTTATGGAGGATCCAGTTCCATATGGCTCTGGACAATCAGAACCATGGACACCTTTCCAATATTGTAAGGCAAAGACAATTGAGTCCCTCACCGGTATCACCTAAATAAAAAGGCTCAAATTTAGATATTGCACTCCAAATATTATCATTTGTAAGAGAGAAACTTTTATAGAATAGTTAGAACTTTGTCAAAGCGACATGATTCGAGAGAGCCGATGCAAGAAGCCTTAAGAGGTCCAAGAAACTTTTCATCAGTAGCAGCTATTTCCATAAGTGTTACAGAGACTGCTTTACGAGTTTTCCAATCTTAATTATCCAGTGAATCTTGAAAGCTACTCAGTGCTGAGAAAAGCACACTCTTTGGTGTTGCCCCACCAGCCTGGATTAAAGTTAATTTCCCAAATTTTAGTTATACAACCAAATCTACAGTAAAAATAAGATTAGTAGACAACAAAACTTACAAGGATGATACTAAAATCGACTTAGAGAGAGCTCAGATTTGTTTCAATAGTTTCAGATCCCTAAAAATTAGGGATTTCGATCAAATAGAAGAGAGGAGGAGAGACAGGAGGACGACGCAGGAGAGACAAGAAGATAAAGGAGGAGGAAAATAGTGGAGTCCACCGGTGTAGAAATGAGAGGAAGAAAACTAGAGACGAGAGACGAGAGAGAAGAGAGAAGGTTTGGTGTGACAAGGAAGAGATTAGAATATTTCAGCCAAAACCTTTTAGAAAATTGGGAATAAAATTTTGTCAAACCAAATTTTGGCTAACTATTCGCTCTCATAACTAAAAATAAGGCTCCAAAAATCATTTTCGTGTCCCGCTTAATAAAATTTGGATTTAGCATTGATATAATGCTATAATAGAATATCCCACTGTAGCACATTCTCTGTAATAGCACTTTGTAAAACCGTGCAATTATAATGTGCTATCAATGTCCATAATTTTTGTAGTGTTGGTTGATGATGACTTGATGTCTTCATCAGCTTCCATTGAGTTTTTTTCGAACTTTATCTTCCATTGAGTTGCTTAATCTTTTTTCGTGTGCTAGTCTTAAGTTTTAACTAGAAAGTATACACTTAACCAAAAGTGAAATCTAAATACTTTGCTATATTATCTGCTTTCTCTATGTTTTGCAAAATTCACAGAGAAATCTGCCAAGAGATACAAAGACCACAAGATCATGATCAGGAACTTGTTGTACGTTTTTTTTCCTCAAGGGGGAAAAGAAAATGAGAATTGACTAAAGAGAGAGACTGAGGATGATCATCCCCCTGATATTCCAGTATCCCAAACATCTTTGATTTGTTTGGGGATCACTTCCACCAATTTTCTCTGTTTACTGCCAAGAAACGGTTCTGATTATATCCATTTTTTTGTTTTGTTTATATCTCGTTTAATTACTTCGAGATACTTTGTTTGCTTTGTGGTTTTTCCTACAAATAAAGCACTAGTCTTTTGTTATAACGACAGAGAGCATGGCCCACTGCAAAAACTGTCTGTTTGGTTTTCGATTTTCTTTTAGCCAAATTCATGGCACTGTTTGAAATAACTTGTAACAATGGTGCCAAAAACAACACACAGTATTTCAATCAGAGCCCAACGTAAACAGAGTATTCATCGCCAAACTACAAACCAGGAGAACATGAAACACACAAGCTAATGTCTGGTTTTGATGCACAAACACACACACACCCAGACACTCAGTGGCAGAGCTGAGCACAGACATTTCAGACATTTGTCTAGGGCCCTCGTTTATTTAAAAAAAAACTCTGTTTGTGGTTATGGTAAAGGTAAGACAACTTGATAAGATCAAAAACAGAGCACAACCAACTTAAAAATAGAGTTGAGTATATGTTATAAAAGCCTAAAAGACCACTACAAAAAGGGCCAAAGTAGAAGGTCCCTATTTATGAAACAATAGTTTTATTATCTGTTTTTTTTGGGGGGGGGGGGGGGGGGGGTTGTGTTGGAGAAGTTGTTTTTTAATGTTATTTTAGATATTTCAAATCATTTGAATTTAAAAAAAAAATTATTATGTCTTTATAATGTAAAGTAGAAGGCCCCATTTTTTTCCGTCTATAGCTTCCATTAGATTAGCTCCGCCCCTGCAGACACCGACAGAGAACATAGTAAATGTTTAGGAAAAGGAACCATGGACAGAATGGTGGGTAGCTCGATCCTTTTTCCAGTACAGCCATTTCCCATTCAGACGTTGCTACGCTTAAAGAGAAAGCATTCAGTTTGCAGGTCAGTTTCACTGATGAAATCTTCTTTTCTTGGTACCATCATTCCCTTTCTACTCTGGTTTGTGTCAAATGTTTGAGTGATGATGACAGTTTGGAAACCGAGGCTGAGATTGCAAAACCTCTCGCTAAACCAAAACTTGAGGAAATGGCTGAAAATCTTCCATTCACCACGAGAGCAGATCCCTTCAAACAATTTAACTGTTGATAAGAAAAAACCAAGTGATTTTCACAACATAAACAACGAATATGTATGTGATGTACAGAGTAGATGCAAGATTCATAAAGATAACCCGGATACAGTTTTGGGAAAATATAGAGAACAAAACTCAGTCAAGTGACCAAAACTCTAACAGAGAAGGAAAAGTGTTTTATAAAACTCTGTATCATTTTGATATTGACAAGAGTTGCGTAAGTGAGGAAGAGCATGCCATATAACCTCAAACTTATTGTCATTTTCATGAGAAAAATCAAAACTGAAAATTGAAAGGATGCGACTGAGCTAATATGCACCAGAATTTTGTTCGAAGTATCATTACCTTTGATAAGGCCTCTGAGATTAGGATCTGCAGGACGGTAAAGTGATGCCTCCACAAAAAGATGTGATTATTATGTGCAGCACGAGAACTATCAAGCACGTCAACATTACCCTGTCAAACACAAACAATACTAGGAGCTTCGTTTAAAATCGAGAAATGAATAGTTCTAATGATCCATAGAACATGTGTGTAACATTATACGCAAAAAACAGAGAAAATATGAGAAATCGTCTGATATATCTTTATTGGCGAAATAGAATCCCATACCCTTTTTGATTTAATGAAATGTTGAAAGACGAACTTGTCCATCCTGCTTTCTTGATTTAAAAAAACAAAAATCATTAAAACAAATAAAAACAAACAGGACCCACCGCCCGATCCGATCTCATCACCCGATCCTCGAGCAGCTCGCGAACCGGAACCGGAACCGGGTTCGCGAACCCGCGTGATTCAGGGAACTCCGCCGCTGCCGCCGTCGACCACGTCATTCTCAGTCGCCGTCGTCGGAATCAAGATCCTTGGAACTGCGTTGGGTTTGCTAATTGAGGTCTATTGGATTTGATTCGTGTTTTACCATTGTTTTGGGTCGATTAAGACTCGGTTTACCATTGTTTGGTTCAATTAGCGCTTGGTTTACCATTGTTTTGGGTCGATTAGGACTCTAAATTTGTGATTTACCATTGTTTTGGGTCGATTATGACTCTAAATTCGTGTTTACCATTGGTTTGGGTTGATTAAGACTCGGTTTACCATTGTTTTGGGTCGATTAGGGCTTGGTTTACCATTGTTTTGGGTCGATTAGGGCTTGGTTTACCATTGTTTTGGGTCAATTAGGACTCTAAATTCGTGTTTACCATTGGTTTGGTTCGATTAAGACTCGGTTTACCATTATTTTGGGTCGATTAAGACTAAATTCGTGGTTTACCATTGTTTTGGGTCGATTAGGACTCTAAATTCGTGTTTAACATTGGTTTGGGTCGATTAAAACTTGGTTTACCATTGTTTTGGGTCGATTCAGACTTGGTTTACCATTGTTTTGGGTCGGTTAGGACTTGGTTTACCATTGTTTTTGGTCGATTAGGACTCTAAATTCTTGTTTACCATTGTTTTGGACTCATTGGATTTGAATCGTAGTGCATTATATGTAAAAAAAAACCTGAAACCGATCCAATTTGAATGTTCATGCGATAGTAGAACTATGTATAACTAGTAGAATTCGTATTACTGAAAATCATGAGTCATTGATTAAAATATGGTGGAAAACTAGTGTTATTGAATGAGGTTTTGTTGTTGTTTCTGCAGGATAGAATCAATAACAACTCGAATGAGGTTTTGTTATTGAATGAGGTTTTGTTGTTGTCTCTACATATTTGATTGATGCTCGATAATACTAGTAATACTAGTATTACTATGAGAATTGTGAAATTTGTAAAATTGTAATAACAAGTATCATTCTAACAAAATCTAAATTAATCAATATTTTAATGCATAAAACTATCAAATTTATAAGTTAGTCGAATTATATGTTAATCGATTAAATGGACATATAATGAAAGAAACAACACTATATTAATCTTATACTTTTAAGATCACTTTGTAACTAAAAACAAAATAATTAAGAATTTTATTTAAATGAATATTTTAAACAAATTATTATATACAACAATCATAATTACATGTTAATCGATTTATATCAATTGTAAAACAACAAAAACACAATTTTAGATTATGTAATAGTAAATAAACTAAAAACCATAAAAGTAGAATTATTTGCAAATTCCGTAAAACTAATATCTTAGGTAAAACTATGTGTTAAGTTTGGGCGCCAAAAATTACATCTTCTCTTTCTTCTGGTTCTATGTATTTGTCTCTCATATAAACCGATTTGACGTTTACGTTTCTCGAACTATTGTCAAATCACAACGTTTAATGGAGCCGTTTAATGCAGGGGACAAACAAGCCGTCGATCTTCAAACCCAAGAAAGATGTCATCATCTTTACACGTCTCTGCGAATCCGGCGAACCGTCACGTGTCTGCGAATCCGGCGAACCGTCACGTCTCTTCGTCCATAAGACGCAACCCTAAAAATCATGGGTCAAAAATCCTTTCTATAAATACTGAGACTATGATCCCATAACCATCAAGCAAGAGAAGTTCGAAAATCAGAGAGAAGTTCGAAAAACAGAGAAGAACTCACCCATAACCATGGCCAACAGGAGATCGATTATCTCTCTGCAATAACTCCTGATCGAAGTCCTCACCAAGATCGTACAAAAAGCTGAAAAAGCTTTCTCCTCCGATTACTGCAACCTGAGAGCAACCTGCAAAATAATGAAAGAAGCCTCCAACAGTCCTCCATTCTCTCTGTCTCTCACCGCTGGTGAAGAAGCCTCTCAATGGGATTCAGCACTCGGCGATTCTGGACAAATGCATATAGCACGAGAACTGCGCCGCATTCTTCGTGCAAGGTATTATCACTTACTTCGAAGAGGGTGATGAGGAAAACGGAATAGCGTATTTAAACAATGCCGTGATTGGGGAGGGAGACAATGAGATTTTGGAAGCTGCTTACCTATATGGTGTTCTGCGCTTCCTCCACGGCGATCCTCTTAAGCGGTCCCTTTGATAGAATTGTCTTCAGGTACTGGTGGGAAGATGAGGAGGATTTGGTGGCCCGAGTTTGGAAGAACTTGAGGAAGATACTGGATGGAATCACTGTCGAGAAGAAGTAGGTTTATGTGCAATCGATGCGGGCAGAAGGCCCCCTAGATCTTGCCATATTCTCGATATGGAAATTGAATGCCCCGACTGCTTTATGTACAAACGGTGTATGAAGTTCTTCTACATGAATCGAATTGTTGCACCTGATCTCCATTAATTTCTTTTCTCGTACTCTTTTTTGTTTTTAATTTCTCGGCTATTTAGTACTCTTTTTTGAAGAAAATCTCAGAAGTACTCTTTTTATATTGAATATCGTCTTTATAATCTCTGGAATGTCATGTCTCCACCATTTTCCATGAAAATCGAATTCAGAATCGAGAAGAACTAGAGTAGTGTTACCTAATTTTACGAATAACCCGGAAATAAAGATCGAAAATAAATTTAAATGTTTAAAATGGGAAAGAAGAGATTGAAATTTCGGATTAGATCCGTTAGGTTTGGGCGGGTGGGTAAAAACCATGTACAAGTTGTAATTTTGTTTACTTACTTTGGGTTTTTGGTAACTTAACATATATTTTGATTTAGGGATCGACTGGTTCAAACGCGGCGGTTGCGGTTGCGAGATTTTGCGGAAGCGGGCGGTTGCGGTTAGTAGCGTTTGTAAACGTTTTGTACGAGTGGTTTAACAATTGGAAGCGGCTGTGTTTGCGGAATATTCTTGACTGGTTGACAAGCGGTTGCGGTTAATAGCGGTTGAATAAAAATACTAAAGTAAAAATAATGTGTTAAATAGAATCAAGCTTGGGATGCTTCTCGAGAAAAAATGAATCAATTTTATTTCTCAAGAAAGTTTGATCTCAGATTCTACGTTGCCAGTACAATGGCGAGGAAGCTGCAGGACAACTGTAGAGGACAAGCATATTATTTCGACCAAAAGGAGCCACATGAATTAACTTTCCCAAAGACGTGTTATTGTATCAAACACCCTCTAAACGTGTTGGAGAACAAGAAACAGAAATCGAAAAAGTAAAATTAAAACTGATTCTCAAAGAAAAAGTCCAAAATAGATTTTCAAAGAACTAAATGAAAAATTCCAAAACACTAACATAGCTTTTTGTTTGAAAAACACCAAAAGAAAAACGTGAGAAAAAGATCCAGCCATGTCTTCATATACGATTCTTCTTTAACGAGCATCTCATATCTCTCGCGCACTACCATCTCTAACGATTCTTCATTTTTAAAGCATCAAGCTTGTTCTTAATTTTATTCCAATTTAGAGTCAACGCATATTGTTTGGTTAATTCCGTGAGAACGTTTTGTTTTCCTTGTTCTGAAAAACTTTTGCCTTTAGTATGTCCAGCTTGTTTCTCTAGGGTTATTAGTTCAAGTAATAAACATGTCATCTCGTTTGACCAATTGATTTTCTGTTCAAAAATAAGTAAACATACATATACCAAACATAAGCATGAAACATAAACTTTATAACTCACACGGAAAAGCATAACAAAAATCAACATAAAAGAAAACAAAAATTTAACTACTAATAGAACAAAAAAACTTACGTTTGATTCTTGACCATCTTCTGGTTGTGTAGAGGCCATAATTCACTGTTTTAGCGTCGTCCGTGGCCGTAGAAATCTTAAGGCTATTCTTCTATGGCTGCAGAAATCTTAGGGTTAATTATATAGAAAATAGGTAGGATAACAGGCCTTTTTCATTTGGTAGGTAACATCACCCAAGCCTAATGATATATATATAGATATTATCGGTGATTTGATATGATATGTATGTCATGTGATTTAAAATAGATAGTGTTAAAGAATAAGATACATACGGGATGTGATAGTTATAGATAATGATATTAGTAGTTATACATACGTGATATGATGATAATAGTTATCGTTTTAGATTCTAGAAAATTTAGATTTATACGTATTTTTATTTTTTTAATTTTTTTTTTGTAAACGCAACCGCCCGCAACCGCAAACACTTGCGGGAAGGGGCTTTTGATTTTTAGCGGTAAGGAACGATTCTAAGCGGTACAAAGCGGTTGTAATGATTGTTTCTAAACGCTATCAACCGCAACCGCCCGCAAACGTAGCGTTTGCGGGTGGCAGCGGGTAAACCAATCAAGCTCTTAGTAAAAAAATATTAAAAAAACTAAGTTATAACGGAGTTATTTTAGATTTTCTTTTTGGCAATAGGGTTATATGAGACGATGACCCTGAAAATATTTCCAAACAGTAAACTATGATGTGGATGGCAAGTTTATATTAGAAGCTAGTTAACATAAGCGAATGAATAACAAAACAGAGGGAAGATATCATTCCACTTTCGACGTAATCAGCATGACATAGATAGATACATCAACAAAATCTCATTTCAAACATTGAAATATTAAGAACTCCGTTGATAGAAGAAATCAGAACTCATAACCCGAATTACAAAACCCTAAATCAGAATATCAGAAGGAAAATGAAATCGGTTGAGAAGAGCAGACATTGGAGATTATTCACGATGAGATAACGTGTTTTACCTTAAACGTAAACGGGGAAAAACAAGAGAGATTCGAAGAATTGAAGAGATCTTCGAGAATAGATGAAGGCGAATTTGGAAATGAACAAACGGATGGCGGTGGTGTAGAGCCACCCGAGGTGAAGGGGAATTTACAAGTGACGGAGAGGAGCTTAAGCGGAGGCGGAGTATACAATGTCCGAGGAAGCGACGAAGATAAAGTAGGGTTTGGTCTTGTAGAAGAGAGATAGGTTTTTAAAAAAAAAAAGTTGAATACTGATTTGTTTAATATTAATTTTTTATAAGTTTTTTTTTATACATTTTGAAAAGGTTAAAATCGGATTTACACAAAATATTTTATTAAAGAGACATTATTTAGTTGAAATACTAGTAGGACAATGTCTTCTTTTTTTTTAAATTCTAATTAGCCAAATTTCCCATTCAGAATATATCAATTGAAAATGGTTCTATCTTTAATACGTTTTCCACTAGAAAAGGTTATTTTAATTATTTTATAATTGAATTTTAATGTTTTAAATATAAATATATTTTTTATATCAAATGTAATTAATTTTTATAATAATTTTAAATAAATATAAATCTAATAATTATTTTTTAGAAATTTAAAATTAAAAACTTTTTTATAAAATTTTATTATAATATCAAATATTTTATATTTAAACAAAAAATATTGAAAAATATTATGAATTTATTTTGTATAAAATAATAAATTAGAGAATATTTAATATAATTTACACATTAGTTCAATTTAGTAAAACAAATTAGATCTTTAATAAATAATTAAAATATCTTAATGACATAAAACATAATATAATACATAAAAGTTGGGTTTTTATATAATTTTCTATTTTAGTAGTATAGATTAGGCATTCGATCGTGGTAGTTTTTCTATTTTCGTAAACAGCTTTGGACTATTTGGGTCCATGAGTTTCTCATCGTGACTTTTTATTATAATTGAAGGCTTTTTATGTAAGTGTATAAGAAGTACTAAGATTTGTGGGCCTTTTCAGGCCCTGTTTTTTACCCGTAGAAAAGTTTTCAAGAGCCTAACTGAACAATGAAGAAAGCATTGGCACTTGGCAGTTTCAGTCTCACCAGAAGCCGTACCAACCGCTTCTTAAACCAATGTCAAGGGTGGTACTGGTGGTCCAACAATTACTGCAGGAAAGTTTCTAGCAGATGTTCGATCTCTAGAATCTGGGACATCCGTGATAGTCAATGCTCGGTTAAACCATAGCTGGAGAAGTGTTGAAAGCCAATCTAGGAGTCTCCTTGAATCTTCAATCAAAGATGACATCGAGATCATTGAATATGTTAGTTATACTTATTGCTTTACCGTGTTCAATTATAGTATACATTGAGATAGTACCTGTTACGTTTGTGTCTTACCTTCTAATAAAACACTAAATAAACATTATAATGAATTGTTGAATTGATAATTATATTCATGAGTGAGGGTATTGTTACAGAGATCTTTAGATAAGAAAAAGTGACAATGACAATTGAATGAGATATGTTGACCGTCAGAGATGAGTTTACATATTCTATAACACCCTTTTAAGACAGAAGGCCATGAGATAGCCCGATCTTGACGGAAAAACTTTGAAACTGAGCTAGGGGCAGTGGCTTGGTGAGGACGACCGCAAGCTGGTCAGCTGTTATGACATGAGTTGACCATTTTGAACAAATTGGCGGACAAAATGATAATCCAATGCAATATGTTTCATACGGGAGTGAAACACTGGGTTGACACCAATGATAGAACAGTGACGGGTTTGGTTGTAACATTGATGCTGAGTTACTCCAGTAGAGTAGAGATTCAGCAAATATCGGAGGTGGTGGATGCAAGAGAGAGATATTCATCTTTGGTTGAGGATCGAGCAACCCCTATTTGTTTATTGGAAGACCAGGCGATCGGGTGGCTTCCGATATATACTATGTAGGAACTTGTGGAAGTATAGACGTCTTTGTTACCGGCCCAATCTGCATATGTGATGGTGTGAAGGTCGGGCTTGTTGTTTGAACGAAGAGTGATGCCGTGACACATGGTACCCGAGAGAAACCGAAGAAGGACAGCCAACCAGTGTCCAGACGTTGTCAGCACATGAATTGTGAAAGTGTTGATGGTGAATGAAATATCAGGCCTTGTGAGAGCAATATATGTAAGACTGCCGACAATAATTCGATATTCCATCTGAACAGCTAAAGCATCGCCCAAGAAAGGAGTGAGCGAGGAGCTAGATCACATTAGTGTCGCAACAGTTTATCATTCGTCATCTTTGCCTTGACGAGAAGATCTGCAACATAATAACGTTGTGTGAGGTGTAATCCTTTTTCGTACGAGTAACTTCTATACTAAGAAATACGATAAATCCCCCAAATCTTATAGTGAAAAGTGTTGAGAGAGGGAAGTGAGATAATTGAGATGTGTTGTTGCATGTGATGATTATGTCGTCACATAAACAACCATGTAGATCAGTATGTTGTCGCGATTGTAGATAAACAGAGATGCATCAGCAACCAAGTTCTTGAAGCCCGACTGAAGAAGAAACGTTCAGAGCTCGTTGTACTACGCTCGTGGAGCTTGTTTGAGCCTATAGATTGCCTTGCGTAGTTTAAAAATTTCATGTGGGTACTCTTTGTCTTAAAAACTAGGTTGTTGCATCATATAAACCTCTTCTTGAGGATGTCCTTGTAAGAATGCATTGTTGACATCAAGTTGTTTAGAGACCATATACGTGTCACAACCGTACTCATTATTGTTCGAATGGTGTTTGGTTTGACAATGGGGCTAAACATATCTTAATAATCTACACCAGCTCATTGATTGTATCCTTGTACCACCAGTCATGCTTTATATCAATCAATCATGCAGTCGAACTTTCGTTTGATAATAGACTCCCACCTGCATCTAAATACATTTGTCACAGTTTATTAAACCAAATCCCACATATGATTTCTTAGTTGTGAGTTGATTTCTTCTGTCATGACTTGCCGCCAATGGTGACTGTTAAGAGCTTCAGCCACCGTCATTGGTATCACATCAGAAGATGACGTTGTGGTAGTTTCAAGGTTCAGCTTTTGGACTAGTTTGAGTAGACGTCTGTTCTTGCAAGTTATGATCGGTATAGAAGCTTGCTCCATATTATTTTGTTGGAAGATACTGCAGGGGTGTCTTGTGCCGGGATTTGAGAGGCATGAGACTCAGATTCAGATGATAAAGATGTGTATATAGGGACAGATGAACTGTGTTCGGAAGGCGGTGTTTCGGTGGGTTGAATGTTGACCATTTTTTAAGGCCGAGGTGCACTTGGTGGTTGAGGAATAACCGTGACAAGAGGAAGCGAAGAAGGAGTCTTGGATTCTTTGTTGGACGAGAGATCAAAGAGTTCCATTGGTGTGTTCGCGGCAAATGGAAAAACTGTTTCATGAAAAACAACATGATGAGACGCATATATGCGTGAAGTAGATCTATCGATAAACAAATATGAATTTTGCGTAATATAATAACCAAGAAAACACATGGGGTTGATCTTGCATCTAACTTATGAGATGTATAAGGTTTCAATCATGGAAAACATAACCACTCAAATACACACAATTTATGATAATTTGGAATAATCCCATGTAAAAGTTGAAAAGGAGTTTGAAAACTAAGAGTTTGCGACACCATACGGTTTATTATGTAGATTATCGCATCAAACGCGTAAGTCTAATAAGACTTGACATCGAAGCATGGGACATAAAAGCTAAACCAATCTCAACAATACATCAATGGCGACGTTTATCAATTTCATTGTGCTCGAATGTACGTGGTGGACTTGTCATATGTGATATATAATGACTCGAGAGGAATATCCTAAGACAATTGTATTCACCCCTATTGTTTGTATATAGAGTTTGAAACTTGGATTGAAATCAGTTTTCAAACAAGTTTTTGTTTTTGAAAGTTGTAAAAACATTGTAAACTTGCAATTTTTTGAAGGAGTATAACCAGTGGCGGAGCCAGGAAAAAATTTGATTGGGGGAAAAATATCAAATACCAAAATCAAAAACTAATAAAAAAAATTGTTCTCTTAAATAAAAAAATATTTCATAAGTATTATAAAAAACCTTACAAACATACTTTACATTCAGCCATGGTTTAAATTATTTTCACTACTGTTTCATTTGTAATTGATGCAAATATATCATTTTCAATGAAACAAACAAGGCAATCCCTTAAAAATTGATCTCCAATTGGGTTGCTCGAAGCTGTCTTCACAAACTTCATTGCATAAAAACATCTCTCTACAGTTGCCGTAGCAACTGACAAACTCAATGCTAACTTCAAAAGCATGTAAACAAGAGAATGTGCAAGATGTTTCTTTGTTTCCACCATCAAACGAGAAAGATCTCCAAGACTCTCCAAATTATTAAAACTTTTTTTTTCTTAGCTGGATCCAAGGCAATTTATCTAAATTTTCTTCGGATATTGATGTGAATGGTTTTTTAAGAATTAGGATATTTCTCCATCGATTAATCTCCCAAAAACAAATATTATTATTTTATATTAAGAAAAAAAAACAATTATTTAACTACTATTTGAGATTGAGAACTCACCTATATAAAAGAAGCAGACTTCAGAATTTTTCTGGCCAACTTTGTAAACAAGAAACAACAGGGAAGGAGGATAGTATTTTTTAGGTTTTTTTTAATTAGCTATTTAATTGGGCCAGACTTTTAATACATTTGAGCTTAAATTTAAAATGTTTTCTTTATAAATAATAATTTGATGGGCTTTAATACTTTTTTTTGGATTTATAAGTTGGTGAGTAAAAGAGGGGGCATAAAATAGTCCATGTATGGTGGCATAAAAAATTTTGTCTTAACAACTTGCACTAAAAATTTTTTTTTCACTAGGTTCAGTGGCCCCCACCTTGTAAAGACCATGTCCATTGGAGTAACAAGGGAGGGATCCTTAGGGAAAAAAATATTAAAATATTGTGGGTCCCACGTGGGGCCCACATGAATAGTTAAGAAACTGTCTCTTAAAATCTTTATATAAGGACCGATCCTTACACTGTTCACGCCACGTGGCGCGATGTTATTGGTCAATTTTTTTTTTAATTTTTTTTCGACAAATTTAAAAAAAAAAAAAAACAAAAAAAAAGAGTTAAGAAACCCACACCGATAACACGGCTGTGGGTGCTCTAAGTATAACCATGTATACCTAGTAAAATGATTGGCAAAGATAACATGATATATAAAACCATCAATTGTAACTAGAGGTGAAGTCCAAACATCAAAAAACATAATATCTTACGGTTGAGAAGAAGAAAAAGTAGAAATAGTAAATGATAAGTTATGCATTTTATTAATAGAGCAACTGAGCAAGCGGTGCCTGGCTAGTCAGCAAAACATTAGAAAACTGTAACTGAAAAAGTAGAAACTAGCTTTTAAAGAATAGGAAAAGCAAGATGTTGTACGCGAGAATGTTAATCAGATAACAACAAAATTAATAGTAGATGAAAAGGCAAGAGATTGTGGTATATATGATGTCGATTTGGGGGCACTCATATGTCCCATCTCTTGGCTTACCTTCCAGGCGAAGTCCATGTTTCTAAATCAATGACCTGAAAGTACGTCATTGTAAATGTAACCACAACACCATTAGTTTTACACAGTTGAAAAACAGAGTTAGATTTTTATCAAGAGACATAACACATAATACATTGTTAAAAAAAAAGGACGAGTATAATATGCTAAAGAAAAAGAACCGGAGTGCGTTAATGGTAAATGCGTATCCATCACCAAGAAGCACATCTTCACCTCCACAGTATGGGTGTTGAGTCAAGAGGTTGTTTATATTATCAGCCATGTGGTGTGAAGCTCATGGGTTCTTCAGCCAAGTAAACGAGTCGGAGATCACTGCCATGTTAGCTCTAGGTTTCCACGGTTGATAACTAGATTTTTTTTTTGCTGACACGGCTCACCGGTAGAGTGCGGCTGCGAGAAATATGGAGACCATGATGCTGGAGAAGAAGAAACTCTGATAATGCAAAACTCCGGGCAGAACTTATCATTGTGCCCCAGCACACCACACGTCTGAGATTTGCTAAAATATGGTTTGGGAAAGCGCAGCTGATTGTTTTTGTTGTCGCCGGAGAACCGTGGCGCAGAGGAACCGAAGTTATGGTGTTTATGATTGTATTTGTTTGAACATTTTTTTTGGCGAGGACGAGCGTCATTAGCATTAACGGTCGGATAGACAGATGATGTATCACTACAAAGAATCATCGATTCTCTGTTCAAGAGGCATTCGTAGAGTTCGAAGTACGACATCGGATTGACGCATCCATTAATGGCATCGATCTATGGCTTATAATCCTCCCCCAACCCAGCAAGTATCTTCTCGATGAAATCTTTGGGATCAAGTGGCTTGCCGAGAAAGGAGAGATCATCGGCTTTGGCTTTCATCAAGCGAAGGTATTCGCTAATCGTTTGTGTCCCTTTAACACACGTTTTGAGGTGATACTTGAGTTGACGGATGTGACCACGACTCGGATTTTCCAACGCAGCAAATCTACCATCCCAAACTTCGTTTGTGGTTGTGGAGGTGGAGACAAGGGATAGAACATGTTACGAGATTGCACCAATCATAGAACTGAAGAGTAACTGATCTTGACGACACCGTGGTTGATAAATCGGATTTGGAGCCGAGGCACCATTGACAATGATAATGGGTGCATGTATAGGCATAGATTCATTGATGAACTGCTGCAGTTTGTGATCTTCAAGCAAGGCTCGGACTTTACATTTCCACATGAGATAGTTGAGAATGGTGAGTTTGGTGTTGCTTGACATGTTGAACACTGAAGTTGATTCCGCTGTAGAGTTAGAAGACATGGTGGAATACGTAAAAAAAAAGGAAAAATACCGCAAGGAAAAGAAGAAGAAGACAAGATTTTAAGGAGCCGATGAAAAATAAAGGCAACATAGAAAAAGAGAAAGAAAAAAGTAAGTTAAACACCTATGGAAAACTTTGAGACTATAATGAACTATGGAACTGATCAGGGGCGGACGGAGAGGTTAACGTACGGGGTCACGTGCCCCCTACTGTTTTTTTTTTCTTAAGTAACTTAGGCTAATTTAATCAATTGTTCTTAGTTTTAGTGAAGAAAAAGGAAAAGTGCCCCCAGTCAAATATGGATTTTTGTTATAATTAATATTGTGCCCCCGATTAAAAACGTTTCTAGATCCGCCACTGGAACTGATAATCATATTCATGAGTGGTATTGTTATATATAAACGAGAGATCTCTAGCTAATTGAATATACGGTTGATTATACGAGATACGTTAACCGTTAGAAATGAGTTTCCATATTCATACATTATATTATATATGGGTATATATGGTTTAGTTACGGAAAAAATAGGGAATTGATAACCGCTTCCTCTCTCGTTCTCTGGGTGATCCAAAAGCCTATCCAAACCAACTTTTATTCCATCTGATTTCTTTGGGTCACGGGCATTTGCCGGTGACTCGTTTGCCCTTTATTTTTATTTTTTATTTTTTTGCTATTTGATTTATTTCAAATAATTGAATCTAGTGGTAAGACCATGTCCATCCGTGTTACCCACTAGGGTCCTTAGAAAAAAAAAATTTATTAATTTTTTAATTTTTTTTTTTTCAGATCCAAAAAAAAAAAAAAATTAAAAAAAAAAATGGACCAATCGTTACGTGACACGTGGCGTGAACAGTGTAAGGATCGATCCTTAGATAAGGATTTTAAGAGACAGTTTCTTAACTATTCATGTGGGCCCCACGTGGGATCCACGTGAATAGTTAAGAAACTCTCCCTTAAGAAACTCCAATGTATGTGCTCTAAGATACTGTAAGACGAAAGTGGTACCAAATTGTTGGGATTATATGTCCAAGGCAAATACTGAGTCAGCATAGTGGATTCGTGACTATGGACTCTCCCACGTACGTAACGCAAGCAATGATGCAATCTCTTTCGGTTACTAAAGGGTTGCTTGGCAAAAATTGTTTACTTTTGACTTTGGGGGTAAACTTTTAGGGGTAAGAATTTTAGCTGTAAAAATTGTAACCGTTAACTTTTTTTGGATAAAAAACTTGTTTGGTAATAATAGTTATAAAAACTGTAATTTTATTTTCAAATTTATAGACATTTTTCAAAAATAATATTTTTATGTCGCATTTATTCAATAAATAATATAAATAAAATAATAAAAATATTTATAATAGTATAAATAATTAACACAAAAATTTATAATAGTATATATAATTAACACAAAACATGTTGACAAGAAAAATATAGAAATAAAAAAGATAAAATATTTAAAACAAATAAATTTTATGTAATGTTCTTTATCTAATACATATTTAATTTAAATAATATTATAATTTTGTAAAAATAAAATTGCAAAAATATAAAATAAATGGCATAATTTGAAAATTTTATAAAGAAAATATATTAATACTATAAATAAAAATAATAATTTTAAAAAGACTATGCCTTTTAGAAGAAAAACTAAAGGAACACATTGGAGTGAAATACACATCTATTTTAAAAACAAATATACATAAATATTTGAAGATGATTTTAGTCAATCAATAGGAGTATAAAAATAAGCAACAAAAGAAATAGGTTATGTTAAAAAAAAAAAAATCATGTTAACAATGGAAAAAAGTTTTGTTTTCTTATAGTTTTTTCTTTTTTTGGTGGAAATTTGAATAAAGTATCTAAGACATTACAAAAAAATACTAAGATAACATATATTAAAAACCAAACATATAAGAAATATAACAAATAAGAGAGGAACAGGGTCAAACATTGTCTCAAGTTTTCCTTTTTTGAGGTTAGGAGTTTTCCGTTGAGTTAGAAGATTTGCTTTACTGGTGGATATTTGACACATCTTAAAACTAAAATTATCTGCAATTTTAAGTAAAGTACGTTGTTTGTGTTGTTTTTATGGGTGATTTATGTATAAAGTTTAAGGGTTTGACGTTGGTCTAGGTAGTGAAATTCAATATGTTGGTCGTTTATTGAAATTCCAAGGTTAGAGTTTAAGTTCTTTGGTTCGGTGGTCTATTCCGTGTTCTCAGCGATGTTGCCGGCGATGGACAAAGCGTTGATGGAGCTTTCGTTGGAGGAAGAAGATGTCCCCTTTAACTTGCTGAATACACCAGCTCTTGTGATGAGAACGCGAGGAGTGTTATCGGTAGGGTTTTGAACGCATATGGTCAAAACATGTCGAGTCTCATACACAATCTTCCGGAAAAATGGCAGAAGGAAGGAAAGGTTTGTGGTGTTGCATTGTCGCAAGAGAGGTTCCTATTTTTCTTCGACAATGACATGACTTGCAGGAGAATTTGAACAAGGGAGTTCATACATTTGATGAATGGACGCTGCTAGTTGAGCGTTGGGTTGAAAGGCCTCCAGCTGATTATCTGCAGTTTATTCCATTGTGGGTGCATATCTGAAAATTGTCGGTCAATCATTACACTGCTGAAGCGATTACAACATTGGGAGAGTTATTAGGAAGATTTGATGTGGTTTCTTTTGATATGTCAGTACCATAAACTCAAGACTGCGTTCGAATCAAGACTTGGTTTGATGTGTCAAGGCCATTGCGACGTACTAAATTGGTCAATCTACCAAACAGTGAACAAATTTTTGTTGAGTTTGCTTATGAGACAATTCAAAAGAGGTGTTACAACTTCAAAATGCTTAATAACTTGAAAGATGTTTTTCCGATATTGGTTAGGAAAAGACAAAAACATTCTAAGGAAAGAAGACTAAATTTAAGTGAGCATAAGGCTGATCCTAAGCATATCAATGAGGAAGATGATATGTTGTTTGGAGTGCTTCAGGATCACCAAGTAGTACTGGATAAGATGATACAATACTTCATGGTGGCAAATTCTGACGACTTTATTGTTTGTAAGGAGAGAGTTAACTCTTATGTTAATGAGGTGGGAAAGATATTTTGGCTCAAAAATCCATCTTTCAACTTGAGTCATCAATTTTTTTTTACCAGTGATGTGGAGAAAGGAAAGGGTCATGTTTATGACTTTGAAGCTGTTGAAGATTCATCCATATGTGTGGCTGATAAGTCCTCTAGTCGCAAGTTGATGGTATCTTTCATTCGATGCGTCTCTGCCCCCTTTCTATGAGTGGGTTTGATTGGAAGCGAGTGGGCAATGCTTTCTCAAAATTGAGGAATGCTCGGCAAGGTCTATTGCTAGCTCAACGGTTATAGGAACAATTTTTTAACGAAGCTTGTTCCTACGGATTTAAGCAATTTTCCTCAAAATCCAGAAGAAGACATGTGGCGAGCAAGTGGAATCCTAAACCTAGAAAGGCCAGGTGTGAAGGTTTTTCTCCATACAAAAACAAGGGAAACATGAAAGATCCAGTGTCCAAAAGGAAGACGGAGGGAGTGAATGGAGGTACAAGGAAAGGGTCTAAACGACAAAAAAACATCGTTTGAGGTATTACATAATAGTTAATGACCCTGTTTTCGTGAAATTGTCAAGGCTTAGAACGGTCTCAAAATTTGGTAATTCCTAGGCTGAAGGAAATGCGTCAAAAACATTAACTGGAGGTCTTGTTCCTAATGGAGATAATGTACAGTAAAGATGTCTTGGTGGATTTTCAATCTTGTTCAGGGTACGATATGGTGTATACACCCGTAGGTAAGAGTGAAGGACTTGCGGTTTTTTGGAAAATTAAGGTTGTTATGGTTTTAAATTATGCGGATAAGAACGTTACATATATTTCAGTCATGTGGGTGTAGTGTCTTCTTTTTTCGTTAGTATATGGGCATCCCTAGGTTAAGTTTGGGAGTAAGGTATGGAAAAGAATAACGAGACTTGGAGTTCAAAGAAAGGGACTATGGGCGGTGATGAGGGATTTCAATGAATCTCCATGTTTGAGAGAAGATAGGTGGTCCTATGCGCAAAGAATATTTGTTCCAAGATCTTGTGGAGATGTAAAAGTTTTCTCCATGTCTGAACTAAGTGGGAAAGGAAACCCGTTTACTTGTAGTGGAATGAGGAGTAAGTTGTGGATTCAGTGCAAGTTAGATAGATATTTTGGGAAAAAGAAATGGTTATAAGTTTTTTCGTGCTTCTAATCATTTTTTATGGAAAAGAGAGGGTCTTATCATAAACTTGTTTTGGTGAGTTTTTAGCCTCTTAAGAAGTTTATAGGGGCCAGTTTTGCTTTGATAAATGGTTTCTGCTTTGTCTCCAAGTGAAAGAAACCGTTCAAGAAGCATGGAATTGTTCAGAAGTTGGGAGAAGTGGTTTACTATCAGAAAGGCTTCGTAGATGCAGGAAAGCCCTGAGTAGTTGGAAAAAGAAAAATCCCTTAAACTATAGAGACAAAATCATCATGATTCAAGAAGAGTTAGAGAAGTTTCAATCCTCTAATAACCCTTGCCTATCTTACATGAGAAATGTGAAAAAAGATCTTATGTGTGCTTATAAAGAAGAAGAATCATATTGGAGTCAGAAAAGCATGATTGGTCATACCAAATGTTTCTACGCTTTGGTGAAAGTGAACCGATCAAAGAAAGAATTAGATGTGCTATTGGATTGTAATGGAGTAGAAAAGCGTGAAGAAGCTTCAAAAAAGTGATGTTGATATTGTATATTTCTAATATTTCCTTAAGTCAGCCAACCCGGGTGGTTTTGAAGATTTGTTTTGTAACTTCCTTCCAAGAGTGTGTGCGCATGCCAAGAGTGAGTTAACTAAGGATGTTACAGATGCTGAAATTAAAGAGGCTGCTTTTTCTATTAAAACGGACAGTGCTTCGTGATATGATGACATGAACGGACTCTTCTATAGCAAGTATTGGTATCTGGTTAGAAATTAAGTGTGTAAGGAGGTGAAGGCCTTTTTCTCTTTTGGCGATTTCCCGACGGAGTGGAACTACTTAATTGAGCCTCCTTCCTAATATTCATGATGCTAAGTTGATGAGTGATTGTAGGCCAATTAGTCCGTGTTCAGTCCTCTATAAGCTTTTCTCAAGATACTAGTCAATCGCTTGCAACCTTTCTTCGAGGACATAGTGTCTCCAACTCAGTTGGTTTTGGTTGAAGAGCGGCTGATCAATGATAATATAGCAATTGCCCATGAGCTGGTTCATAGTCTAAGAACTCATCCAAAAATCTCTTGTGAGTTTATGGGGAGCAAATCAGTTATGTTTAAAGCCTATAATAGGTTGGAGTGGAAGTTCTTGGAGGCTTTGTTGAGAGCAATAGGTTTTGATGGGGTATGGATAAGGTGGATCATGTAATGTATGTTCTTGGTGTCACATTCGGTTCTGATTAATAATCAACCATTCGGTTTGATTAAGCCTGAAATAGGGTTGAGGCAAGGAGACCCACTGTCACCATTCTTATTTGTAATGTTCACTTAAGCATTGATTCACTTCTTGGACAGATTAGAGCGAGTAGAAAAGATTGAAGCGATCAGATTCAATGTAGATAGTCTGAGTATTGAGCATATGTTGTTTGCAGATGACTCGTTGTTCTTGTGTAGAGCTACTGTGGAGAAATGTGAAGCTTTGAAAGCGGTTTTGGATCAATACGATGAGATTGTGGTTCAGAAGATTAATGTTCTAAATACTTCCTTGACCTTTAGTGCGAATGTAAATGAGGAGGATAAAGGGGGTATTAAAGCTCTAATGGGTATTGAGAATGAAGGTGAAGCAGGTACTTATTGGAGCCTCCATGAATGTTTTAGTGGCTCCAGTATAGACATGCTAGATTTCTTCCATGAGAAAATGAAATTAAGAGTCTCATGATGGTTTGCTAGGATACTCTCGGGGGGAGGTTGAGAGACTATTACGACATCAATGATCTGATTGAGAAGGTAGCATGAGTAGAGATTGAGCTGGAGGAGGATCTTAAACAATCTAGAAATGCGAAGAATAAAGGCACCAAGAGGAATTGAGAAACCTCGAACGCTATCTCAGTTGTTCCATTGCAACAAGTGTGATGAACTTGTGGGAAAAATCACACCGGGGTGATTAAAATCGGAGAATTCTTCAAGTGCAATCAGCCGGGTCATGTCTATAGAAATTTCTCAAACAGCCAGTTTAGACAGGCAATGCCTAATCATCTGGGAGAAAACGTGTGATACCAGTGTGGACAACAAAGACACATAGCTAGGAATTCCCGGAACTATGTGGCAAGAGCAGCAACTGGAATATTGTTATTACAGCCACCTCCACTGAGGGGTCAACTAGGAGGACCTCAAGTCGAGTTTTTTTTTTATAATTTATATGTAGGATCGGTTGTGTTTGGGGGGAGTACCCTCCCATACTTTGTTTAAAACAAGAACTAAGCTTAGCTTTGTGAGCTCGAAGCTATCAAGCTATTGGACCTTCGGAAGTGTGTTCATAGCAGGAGCCAAAAGAATTGAGACCTCCGGATCGAAGTGAATGGCAACATTGGGAGTCTACAAAGAGGTTCCAGTAACATTAGTCAGAGTGGACTTACCCGCGAACCTGATGAAGATGGAATTAGGCCGTTATGAAGTCATCTTGGGAATTTATTGGTTGGTTCATCACCGGTCCGAAATTTTTTCGCCAAGGCAACCGTCGTGATTCCTTAGGGAGAGGCGAATATCATTTTCACAGGAATGAAGACCCGGACAGGAATCTCAATCATATTCATATTGCAAGTAGAAGAGCTGGCCAGCATAGGAAACAAGGCGTTTCTAGCAAACATATATATGTTCGAGTAAGAGGAAGCTCCAGGTTTGGACACCATTCTGATAGTTGTAGAGTACGAAGACGTATTTGCACCATTGCAAGGACCGCCACCGGCAAGAAATAATGCTTTTATGATAGTGTTGGAACCCGAGATGCCTATGTCAAAGGTACCCCATCGTTTGGCACCAGAAGAGATGGCCAAGTTGAAAAAGCAGCTATAGGATTTGGTAGATAAAGGATTCATTTAACCGAGCAGTTCACCGTGGGGTGCACATGTCATATTTATTAAGAAGAAGGACAAAAGTTTCAGACTCTGTATCGACTACTGAGGCATCAATAAGGTGACTATTAATAACGAGTACTTGTTTCCTAGGACCAATGAGTTGTTGGATCAAATCCAAGGAGCCCGTGTTTATCCAATATTGATATAGCTTCTAGGTATCATCAGATTTCGATAGCAAATGAAGATGTTCGGAAGACGGAATTTTATACCCTTTATGGACACTACGAGTTCTTGGTAATGCCATTCAGACTAGCCAATGCGCCAGTAGCTTTCATGAAGATGATGAACGATGTCTTTCTTGAGTACATGGATAAGTGTGTCATCGTGTTCATCTACGATATTTTGGTATACTCGAGGAGTAAATAGGAGCACGTGTGGCATCTCCGGATTGTTTTGGACAAGCTCAGGGAGTAGAAGTTGTTCACCAAGCTCAGCAAGTGCAGTTTCTCAGAGAGGCAGATTGGATTCTTAGGTCATGTGACATTGGTAGCCGGAGTAGCATTGGACCCAGAAAAGATTACTTTTATCACCAGTTGGCCGGTACCAAAGAGCGCAACCGAGGTTCGTAGCTTCATTGGATCGGCAGGGTACTACCGGAATTCGGGAAGGGATTCGCCATCATGTCCAAGCCATTGAAGACCTTGACAAGAAAGGATGTAAATTTCGTTTGGTCATAGAAGTGTGCCAATTGAGCTGCTAAAGGAGCAGTTGACTCAAATTCATTTGTTAGTACTACCGCGGCCGAGAATACCGTTTGTAGTTTACACAGATGCTTCAGGAGATGGGTTGGGATGTGTCCAGATGCAGGAAGAGAATGTTGTAGCTTATACATCAAGGCAGTTGAGGAAGTATGAAGTTAATTACCCCAGTCATGATTTGGAATTAGCACCACTGGTCCTTACGTTGAAGATATGGTGTGCTTATTTGTACGGGGAGAAGGTGCATATATCCAAGGACCATAAGAGTTTGAAGTACATTTTCACTTAAGGGGATATGAATTTTAGGCAGCGCAGCTGGGTAAAACTTTTGAAGGATTACGATCTTGAGATCGAGTATCACCTTGGAAAGCCTAACAGGGTGGTCATTTCCTTAAGCATGAGAAAGATTGCCGTGTTTAAGAATAAGGAAGTGCATGAACTATCGGCAACTCTAGCAAGCTTGCGCTTATGTGGCACCTCCATGAAAGAATGTGTCACTAGGCTAGAAGCTTTGGATCAAGATGACTTGTTATGGAAAATCAGGAAAGCCCAGAAGCAGGACGCAGCGTTGCGGGATTTGGTCGACAAGGAAGTGGTTGGATACCGCACATCAACCAACGACACATATCTATTTAAGAATCGGGTTTGCGTGCCGAACATCAAGGATTTAAGGGATGAGATTCTCAGAAAGGCTCACCAGTCACAGTTTTTGATTCATCTTGGAAATATGAAGATGTATCAGGACTTAATGCGGTACTACAATTGGGAGGGAAGAAAAAGGATATTTCTACATGGATTTCGCAGTGCAAGACTTGTCTGTTAGTGTAGGCGGAAAAAGCTCCTAGTGGATTATTGCAAGGGTTTCCTTTACCAGAATGGAAATGTGGTATAATAATAGTGGATTTCGTTACCGGGCTACCAAGGAAAACATGACGTGATTTGAGTAATCGTGAACTGACTTACTAAATCTGAACGTTTCTTGGCAATTAAGAAAACAGATGGATCCGATGTTCTCTCCCGGAAGTATGTGGATTTCATCATGAGGTTGCATGGGATGCTACTCAGTATCGTGTCAAACAGAGATCCGAATTTCACTTCAATCTTCTGGCAATACTTTCAAAAAGCAATGGGAACAAGAGTGCATCTGAGTACGGCATATCATCCACAAACGGATGGAAAGCCTGATCGAACGAGTCAGACCTTAAAGGGTATGCTAAGAGCTTGTGTGCTAGACTGGAAAGGCAAGTAGGTGAATTATATACCGTTGGTCGATTTTTCCTACAACAACAGTTATCACTCGAGCATAAAGATGTCGCCATATGAGTCTTTGTATGGTAGACCTTGCATGACCTTGTTTTGGACGAGGTGGGGAGAGATGTGATCTAGAGCTGGATATGATCCAAGAGAAGGTAGATCAAGTGGATTGCTCAGGGAGAGGATAAAGCAGGCCCACGGCCATCAAAAAAGTTATGAGAATGAGCGTCGCAAGCAATTGGAGCTCGCAGTAGGTGATTCAGTGTATCTTAAGATGGGAACTTTCAAGACAACCATCTGAACCGCAAGTTAAAAAGTTGAGGCCGAGGTATATGGGGTCGTTTGTGATAATCGAGAGGATTGGTACGGTAGCGTATAAGCTAGAGCTTCCACAAGAGTTGTCTCATTTTCACAATGTGTTTCATCTGTATGTCCTGCAAAAAGTTGTTCGTGAACCGGAATTGATCATGTCTGAACCACCGTCAGATATTACCGCAACATGTATGTGATGAGTGAGCCTGTCGGGATCGTGGATCATAGTGAGTCAGAATTCAGTGATAGAAGAACCAAAATGGTACTGGTTCAATTGAAGAGAACATATCCAAAAAGAGGTTTGGGAACCTGAGTTGTAGCTAAAGTTGAGTCATCCAGAGTTGTTTGCGGATTCTAGTGAATCGCTTTGAAATGAAAGGAATTTGGGGGTGAATACTTGATTGCTGGGGGAAAATTGTAACAGACTTATTCTTGGGGCCCAAGGGAAGAGTGAAACGAGCCAAAGAAATGGCCCGCTCAAGCAACCCTAGGTCCCCCTCCTCAAACTTCTATAAAAATAGGTGCACCCCATGGAGAAAATCAGAGTTTTCAGAGTAGTGAAGCCATGTAGAGTTCCAATCAGTCGAGCTTCACCGGAGATCAGCCCCACCCGCCGGAGACCAGTCTTCGGAGCTGACCACCGTCCGACCGCTACTGACCACTGTCCCCGGATACGTCTTCGCCGCCGGAGCTCTGTCGCTGCCGCCGCCGCTGATCACAAGAAAACCTCAAGCTGTCGTTCGCCGGAATCTTTGCCCGATCGTCGTTTTTGATCCGAAACCCCAAGTTGTCGCCTTCTAGACTCGTTTGAGTGTCGATATATTTGTTTTCTCGTTTTTAAAGTTAAATCTCTAAATCTCAAATCTATTCGATCTTTGATTTTAGATCCGATCCTGATCTCAGTTTGTAGATTTATGTTTGTGATTCTGTTCCCGTCTCACTCTCTCGCCCAACCGTGGATCTTTCAATCTAAGCTAAGGTGAGGACCGGTCGTGATCTCTAACTTAATCTTTCTCAATATCGGGACATGATTCCTTTGTTAATCGTGTCTTTTCTATACAGTTTAGATCTAATTGTTGATTTGTGGTGATGCGGTCGAAAGTACCTAGAAATGTACGTCATCACTAAACCAAAAATGTTGATTGTGATTGTTGGATATGTGTGCTATAGATGTATATTACTGTAAGGGGTATTGTTTGCAGGACACAAGACGAGGGTGTGCCGAGTGTATTATTTTTGCGGGTAAGGTGTGACGAACCCTCTAATGGTGCCATGAGATGCACTGATTTTGGGGCAGAGAGGCCCGCACCAAGTGGGGGGAGTACGACCATGAGTGTGAGCATACATGCTCATTAAAAACGAGTGGAAGGTCTAGATAGAGAATATTACTGATATATTGAGTGCCTTTCGGGAGGATGGTTTGCAAGATATTATTAGCTTAAGACTTATTCTTACTATTTTGGACTAAGATGAGTTCATGGGTCCCTAGGATCTACAACCACTGGGTAATCTCAGTTACCTATTCATTTATGTTTTGTAGGTAATCCCGAAAATTTGCAGGAGTAGACGACTGGGTGTGGTGCAATGTTTTCGGAAATCAGGATTCTTTTTATGTTCATTTTCTATTTAAGACTTTGAGTTTTTATTTTTTTATCATTAAAGGATTTCAAACCGGTTTTTGTAAGACTTCGAGTTTGGTTTTGATAAAAAGACGATATATGGATTAGTATTGTAGATCGTGTGGATTTTGATTGTGGTTCACGAGATGTGGATGAATGTTGTGGAAGTCAAAAGGTCATGATCATGATCCAAAAGCACGGGTGATACAGGAAGAGCGTCAGTTGAAGTGTATATGTAAACCACCGGGCCGGATGGAGATCCACCGGTGGGGAGAATAATTAGTAGTTAATGTTGACCGAGGCTTTGAAATCTTTTTATGAAGAAAATCTGGTGGAGAACCAACTATGAGATTCAAGCTTGGTACATCGAAGCGGAGGAAGCACGAACGGAATCCAAAAGGTGGAGATAGAAATCTTCTGTGAAAACTCAAGAATAAATCATATATGGTGGCATGTCGTCAGTAAGCAAATTTGTTGGCTTTGAAGCTAGAAACCAGCAGTCGGAACCATTCAACATTGGTCGAGCCCATAAACATGTATAAAATGAACACCAAGAAAATATCTTGACAAGTATTGAGGCCTTAGCCGACACAATAGTTATGACCGACGTTTATGGTGGAGAGAGTGGACGAGCTTCAAAGAAACTCTGGATATGGAGAAATGTGCAGTCAATGGACTAGAGGATGAAATTAGAGATTGAGAGGGAGATGCTGAAACCAGAGCTAGTAGATATGGTGGATCAGGTGGCTCTTGTGGAAGGTGAAATGGATGCACTGGAGAGATCATACACTCGTTTTTGAAAGAAAGTATTAAACAGATGAAAGAGAAGCTGGAGAATAAGCATCGTCACAGCTTTAAGTCTCATGGAAAAACCCAAAATATAAGTGACAAGTATCAACGCAAATCGTTTTTAGCGTTTGAGACGCACGCGCCCCTAATTTTTTCCTCTCTAGGGTTTCAAGCTTTGTTCTTGCGTTTGAGGTCTTCTTGATGTCGGCGATTGTCGTCGGTGATCGAGAAGGCCTCCCCAGTGTTTGATGAATCTCGTGCTCAACGACGGGAAGGCGACTAGGTGACGGCATCGGACGATCGCTCTTCTTCTCCGAGATGCAGAGGTGGGTACTCCGAGGAAGGATGAGCTGCGGAAGCTCCATGGCTTCGAGAGTCGTCGGCGTGTAACGTCTGGGGGAGGCTTCGCAGGAGGACGGCGGAGATAGCTCGGCGCTCTTCACGGCGGTAATTTCGGAGCTTAGAGATGCAAGTCTCTTTCTCGGCAGGTGGGTTAGCATCTCTGTCAACGGAAGCTATCGTGGAGACGGGAAGTCGGAAGGGGATGGCGGTTCTCCGGAAGCTCCTTCTCGTCTTGCGGTGGTGGATCTTGAACGGATCGAGGTGGTTTGCGGTCTGCGGCGGTGGGATTTGTAGACGCAGCGAGGTTGCGGCGCGAAGCGGTGGACGATGGCAAGGAGGTCGACTGCTTCTAGTGGAGCTGGTAGATTCACGAGGCCGTGGGACAAATCCGGGAGCTTGATCTTCCCGATGATGCGCGGAGTTGGGATCTGGAAACCGGTTTTCGGACTGACCGGAAAACGCGAATCCAGTCTGCTCATCGACGGAACACGCTTGCTCAGTCCGCCGGATCTAGGGGCTTTGCTCCGATGTCTTCTTCCCTCCTCTTTGTTCGGATTTCATTTGTAGGTTTCTTGTATTCTGTAGTTTCGTGCCTATAGTAGCGGTAGCGGTCTCTTGTTCCGTTTAACCGTCGTTCTTTTGTCCGGAGGTAGTCACCGGCGGTTTGTCTGTTCTCGATTCCCGGTTCTAAATCGGGTTGTAATTTCGGTTTATTTAAATTAATATATAATTATTAAAAAAAAAAAAAAAAAAAAAAAAAAAAAAAAAAAAAGTATCAACGCAAATCAGAGAAATAGATGTCAACGACACCTACAACTAGATATGGGTGAGCCCATAAGAGGACAATAGCATTTCAGTTAAAGAACCGGTTGGAGAAAGACCGATTGAGCATGGAAGTCTTAAAATTCTCTATACAGCTACCTCGAAGAAAAGGACAACAAAATTTTTAATTAGTTACTCCCAAATTAATTAAAATTATAATTTCAATATTTTTTAACAATTAAAACAGTAGTAAAATTTATTAGAACTATTTTCATTTGAATTTATTATTTTAACAATTTAAGAGTTTATGTGTTATAAAGTTGAGTTCATTAGTTCGCCCTTAATTTAATGTTCCCATGCATGGCTTCCTAGGAGTGCCGTCCAGATTTGCGAGATGAAGTTTGATCTCCATGGTGGCCGGAAAATCATGACGGTTCTAGGGAGGGATGGTTTGTTTTTTTTCTCTGTGTTAATCGGAGGTTATGTTCTGTTTTTCTCTCCTTCGACGGTGGTGGTTCAGTCTCCCTTGCCTCTGGTGGCTCGTATGTGAAGTGTTTCCCTGTGTGTTTCTTAATCGGCTACGGTGGTGGTTTGTTCTCGGCTTGGTGGTCTCACTCCGGTATTTAGCTCATAAGTCTTTGTCGCTTAGCCTTCTCCTTAGGTGGACATTTGATGGTGCGCGAGTGGTTTGTGATTGTACTAATCTGATTTTAATCTTAGGTTTGGATTGTAATTTAGGATTGTAGTTTGTAGTTCGATTTAGATTGTAGTTCGATTTTAGGTTTGTGTTTGTCATCTCCTCTTCTAAGACGGTTGGTTTGATGGTTCAGGTGTGGGTTTAGCTTCTAAGCTTGTAGAGTTTTGGTTCGTCGTGGAGTTCGGTGTGAACGCTTTCCACTCAGTTTTTATCGGTTTCCTCTTGATTTTGATGTTCTTCGGTTGGATATGCTTCGTTTATTTCAATTTCTTGTGTGATTTGAGATTGGTTTAGGGCTTCTATCTAGGGGTTATCAGCGCTTTGAAGTGTGTTTCATCTATATCTGAAAGAGTATGTGGAACTAGTCGTTGTTCAGTCTTGTCGGATTGTGAAATTTTGGTTCTTTGGATCTAAGGGAGTGTCTCTCAGTAGAGTTTAAGGAAGCTGATGTTATCGTTTAGTGCACCGTGGGAAACATCGGTAAATCTCATTCAAAGATCTTCATAGGTTTCAATATTTGCACGTTAGGTTTTTTTTTTGGCTAAGCTTGGATTTTCATTGATCTTTGTATGTTCTAGTTGTAGGTTTTAATTTATTTTCATAGGATCTATTTCCGGAAAAAAATTATTTTTCAACGGTTATGTTTTAATGGATATTTCATTAATCCGCCGTCTTAATTTTCTTTTTAAAACTTAATTTCTGGAGATTGTTTTTTCGCCAGATTTTATATTTCATTTTATCAATGTATAATTTCAGATTAAAATGAGTTTATTAGAAATTTAACCCGACAATTTTACAGAATATAAAACCTTAAATTTCTCTAAAAAGCCCACAAATGAAATGTTATATATACTATTTTAATAAATTAAATATCACCAATAATGTTCGAATTCTCTAGCACGATTCTTCTTGTGTATACATATATAAAAAGCACAATGCGATTTATTATGATATATACTCTCTGACAAGAGTTTGGTTGTCAAAGGCCTAATGATTCGTCTCTTACAAAGTTAAATTATTTATTCTTTTTCCAAATATGATTCAATTATTTGCACCTTTTTACATTACAAGGTAATATTCCTTCCTTTTATATATAAAAAACAAAAATTAGAATCGGAGAATAGGTTCCGAACAGAAATTCTAACAGAATTATTATAAATTATTTGCACCCCTCTTCTAGATACTCCAATTATTTATAAAAAGGCAAAAAAAAATAATTGTTAACTGATTAGAAATAAGAACTATTATTTTAAGAGACGATTATGCATGGAAACTATATGGAGTATATCACGAATATAAAATGATACCTTTAATTACGCAGACGCTTCAGACATGAAATACAGATTTGACAGAAAAGACATGAAATACAGAAACAGACATTTGGAAATTATTTGAGCACTCATACTTTTTACACATTCACGAAATCACAATATCTCGCATCTAATTCACTTGAATATTTTATTGGGAACTAGTGCTCTAAATCCTATTTGAGCATCAGTTTTTGGGCATTTTTATGTATACGGCGATTTGACCCAAAATAAATCCAAAAAATTCGGTTCGAATCAAATTCAGATTTTAAAAAAAAAATCTATTAATATGTTAGTCGAATTCACGGGAATCGAGTCAGTTTCATATCATACTTGAGATTTGTTCAGGTATCAGATAAACTTATTATTATATATTAAGAATTTGATAAAATATGTTAATAATTCATTCGATAAAATCCGATATAACTTAATATAACCATGTGAATCTGAAAGAGTAAGATAATATATATTATTTTTAAATATTTTTAAAAAAATTTGGATATTTTATATATTTTGTATATTTGACAGATTTTCGAATTTTAAATTTTATTTGAGCTAAATCGGATCAAAATGTACTCATCTGAACTCAAACTAAAAATTATCAAATCTATATTAGGTTCTTAATTTTTTTTATCCGTTAGACCCGGTATAAATTAAAATTCGATTTGAAAATCAGAATATCCAATAAAAACGTGCTTGAACTTATAAATTGGAGAAGACATTTAAAACCCAAAGAAATTTTAAATTTAACTATTAAAACTTGAAATTAGTGAGCGGATTATTTTATTTATCATCAAAGTCGTCATTATATATACATGAGAGAATCAGAGACACCGTTGACAAAAAAAAAAGGAAAAAAGCATCAGACACCATCATACCAAATCATTGGTAGGACCCAAGTGTTTATAGACTGTCTAAATTTGACACGTGTTGAACCTAACTGACAAAGATACTGTTTTGGAACTGGCTTTGCTTCTCGTGTCGTGTGGATAAGATTTTTTGTGAGGGATGCCATGATTCCACGGATAGTGCTTATTGGTGATGACATATGAACCACCACTTTCAAGTTTTGCTCCATTATATTTGTTCTCTGTAATTAATTGCTTCATTATTCATTTGTATTGTTGTGGATGAGGTTTTATTTAGATGATTAATTTAGTTTTACCAATCATCTGAACTCTCTAAAAAAGCAATGCGACATGTTGTTGTGGGTCACGTTCAATTATTTATTTTTAAAAACATGATATCTTTATTACTGTTTCCCTTCTTCTTCCCGTACTTTTATTTTTTTATTTCTTTAATGTTTCCTCCCATCTTTTTGTCAACTCTTTCCTCCAACCTTTTTCTTATGTCAATGTCTTTGTATTCTTTTTCTTTAGAAAAGTGTTTTTCTTTTTTTCACTAAAACTATAATTTTATTTAACTATAGTGGGATGCGTTTTTGAAATACAAAAACGGCAGAACAAAAAATCTTTTCCAAAAACAAGCCCTAAAAGCAACTAAATCGACAGATTAACGAAATATTCCCAGAAAGATGAACCGAAGAAAATGAAATTCCTCGAAAGCTAAATCTATAACTTAAATAGACATAAATCGATAAGAATCCAAAACCTAGCAAAAGAACCCAAGTTTCAGATCTTTGCACCAACAAAGAACATGGAGAGAGATATAACGTTGTTGCACAGGGCCCACCAAACGATACACCAACTTCCTAGAAACCGGCTAAGAAACTCTCTCAAAAAACCAAAAAACCAAGACTTCATGACCCGACAAAAAGAACCGATACTAGTTCCACTAAACCTCTTTTGGATACGATTGCAACGCACACCAATGCGCCCGAAATCACCTAGATAGAAGCCCTAACCGAATCCCAAGACTAAGACGAAACCTAATCAACCCAAGAACATCAAAGACAAAAAGAAACCGGTAAAAACAGATTGGAAAGCACTCACAACAAACTCCACTACTAACCTAAAACCTGCAAGCTAGGATGCTGAAACCATAAATTGAACCTTTGAAATATCCGAATAGAAGAGGATAATACAAACACAAACCTAAATCCGAAAGACCCACTCATCAAAGCCTAAAACCGGACCAATATTGAACCAAACGAAAGACTTCACCTGAGCTCACACGAACCACATCTTCACCAGAAAACCCGACAAACTGTCCCCGAAAGAAGCACACCATATCAAAGCCCACAACACCGAACATGAGCATGCAGAATTGAAGCACAAACCAAACTCCAAGAGGAGGCGAGGTCGACCGGAAACGTGATACACAACAGAACAAACTTTAAAGGAGGCTTACCACACCAGAGGCAAGACGAGCAAAAAAATAGCAGAAACGCAGAGACTCTCAGCGGCAACAAACATAGAGAAGCGGTGGCAATCAGCATCGGAAAACCATCGGAGGAGGCAGAGGGAGAGAGGAGCAAGTCAATTATAGAGAACTACGGCAGAGAAGATCACGGACGGCGCCAGCGATGAAGGATCCGCCGAGCGCCATCCAAAAACACATATCTAAAAGTTTTACTCGCGGCGGCTCTGTGGAGAAAATTGTTTTTCTATCCTTCTTATAATATGGTCTTTATTGACTAGTCTTATAATATGGTTCATGTTTTCATGCCGACGAAAAATAATGTAGAAACACAAAATAAGATTAATAGTGTAATTTTGTTTTGGGTTTCCCAGTTTAAGTGTACAAATAATAGGCCTGATACGTAATTTTGTGTTTTTTTGTCAATTTTATGTTTTCATGTTTTGAAAGTGTGATTCCCCCCCCCCCAAATATAATAATAATAATAATAATAATAATAATAATAATAATAATAATAATAATAATAATAATAATAATAATAATAATAATAATAATAATAAAAAATAAGTTCCAATATATTTCACACGTTTAAAACTTATATAGACAAATGGTGATTCATCTATCAAATAGTTTTAAAACTAACAACGTTACGTTCCAAAACATGAACTTCTGGTATACAACTTATCACCAGTAATTTATAGGTGCTTTTAGTTTATTTAGGTTGTGAATTGTATTGCGGACACAATGGTCAAAATTATGTGCAGACTAAAGCATATTATTTTTGGGGCAGATTGAATGGTCTGCACTTGATTTGCATCGGATTTTTTTTGATTTTTTTTAAATCTGCAGTAGTGTAGACTACAAATTATGAATGGAAGAAAAAAACGGTCTTAACAATTTGTGAACTAATCCACCCCAACCGTAGTTACCATTCAAAACTTTAGTATCTTCTTTAAATACGGATGAATATTCTTTAAAACAGTTGATTTTAAGTTTGTAAAAGATTATAGACCTGATTATAAACCTTCCAAAACTTTTAAGATATTCGGAAAAATATATTCAGTTTAAGAATTTTTCGTTATATTAACTCTTTTGTTTCATGGTTTAGCTATTTGCTATTCAGTTATTCAACTGGTGTACTAATTAAGTAGGGATGGACAAATTAATTGAGATCATATTCTGATTTAGGATTCACTCCGATTCCATTACAAATAAAATCCAATATCTTCAAATCAAAATCTGGATAATTATATTTTAATTATAAGATCTAGATTTGAACTGAATCCACTTTTATGTGTACTTTTATTAGTATATATAATATTCATATAATAAATAAAAGGTACCTTAATAAATCACAAAACTAAATTTATTTATAAAATAGACTATACTTTTACAAATCCATTACAAATATATCCCAAATATTTATAAAATAATTATTTTATATAATTACTTATTCAATTAGTTTTATCTGATATTTATTTTATTTTATTATTTTATTTTATTATTTTAATAATTTAATAATATATTTTTATTATGTCTTTTTATCGCTATTGGATTGAGTAGATTTCTATCATGCATTTTCTTAGGCCTAGGCGTTCGGGTATTCGGGTCGGGTTTGGGTCAGGTCTATTCGGGTCCAGGTATATTCGGGTAATGAAGTTTAGTACCTATACAGGTTCCGACCAAGTTTCGGTTCGGGTTCGGGTCGGGTTTTTCCGGGTCCGGGTCGGTTCGGATCCTAAATTATTATACCCGTAAAATACTCGAAATAAACGGGTCCATTTCGGGTTCGGTTCGGTTCGGTTCCGAATATTTTTGGTTCTTTATGAATATTTTTTACCCAAAATACTTTTAAAAAAATTAACTGAATCATATTAAGCAAAAAATTTCATACGTCATTCCACCATAGTCTTCATTAGCACCATACGTGAGGTTATCTTTGCTATTTTATGTCATATCCGTGTAAAAACGTATTAGTTAAACATTTATACAACTGACTATATATATAACATATAGTAACACAAGTCTTACTAAGTCCAAAAAATAATCTCATACTTGAAGTTCCACAAATATAAAGCTCATTGACACGAATGATTAAGCTAAATGACTAATCCTAATGGCTAATAATGTTAAGGATAAACTTTTTTAGTAGGTTATTATCTTTGATTCGGGTCCTCGGGTACCCGTTCGGGTTTCGGGTAATTACTCGTACCCGAACCTATACCCACGGGTATGCTAGCTAAATACCCAATGGGGTAAAATGCTTATTTCGGTTCGGTTACAGGTTCGGGTATTTTTTATCGGGTCAAGGTTCATGTATTCGGGTCCGAGTATTTTGCATTTCTTATAGTTGTTGTTCATCTTCATGTGAGAACAATTTTCTATTTTCTTGCGGTTGACCCCATCTGATATATCATGGTTTTGGTTTCTAATGGTTATTTATTATGATATAGGCCTTTTTATTGAATCTTTTGGTGTTTTGAAATTTTCTAGATATTTTACAGGTTTAGGTACAAGATAAAATATTTTGGAAATTTGGGGAGCAATTAGAGCCAAACTGAAGAACACAGTGATTCAAGCAAGCTTGGAGATGAACTTTGGACTTGGTGTCGATCGATACACATCACTTGTGTTGGCAGGCACCCTCGAAGAAGAGCTCACGCGAATTTTAAAATATCTTAGAAAATTTACATTGGCTGAAAATATTCCATATTTACAAAAAATATCCATATCGTGATTTAGATTATAATTATGTAGCCAATTGTTAGGTTATAGTTTATTCCACTTTTGGTTTTTTGGGAGAGATTAGTTTCCGAATTTTTGGAGAGACAATTCTGAGACTCCATAGAAAAGATTTCAAACCCTTTTTTATTTCTTTTATGCAATATTATTCATATAAATTATGTTTCATTAATCATATATGAGTAGTTTGTTAGTTAGGTTTAGAGTTTCTTACAAAATATTTAATAAATTGCTAGGTTGATTGGTTAGTCAAGGACTTATAACTTATAGTTCATCTTAGGTTGTTATTAATGCTTGATTTAAATTTGCACATAGAATTAAGTTTTAAGATTGATTCTCGCAATGACTCAGCATCGATCGACGCACGCCCTGCATCGATCGACACTCTTCTCGTGGATCAGATAGTTCATGACTGATCGAGCACTAAGAAGTAATTCGGACAAAGAGCTTATGTTTCTTCTGAACAAGGAGCTTGCAAGGCTAAAGCAAACGAACAGGAAAGCATAGAAACCAGTGAGGATTTTGAATCCCATTGTTGTGGTGTTGAGTCGGGATGAATTTGGTGTTCTAAGAGACCTTGATGGTAATCTTACACCAATCAGGGTCAGAAACTTGATGGGGATGGAAATCCCATAGTTGAACCAGTTGATGCACCAGTAGCTGTTGCAGGCGCAAATCAGGCTGGAGGTGTAAACAAGCTGCTGGCGCACTTGTTGTACATGCACAAGGGAATGCGCAAGCTGGGAGGACTCTTATTGATTATAACAGACCTGACGACTCCTATGCTAACTGGTTTGCGATCAGACCTCATCATATTCCGAGGAATGCCTTCAAGCTGAAGACTTCCTACTACATTCTTGTGGGGCAACATTTGTTCCATGGCATCCACATGAGAATCCTATGGACCATATTGAAAGATTCGAGGATCTGGTTACAAGAATGAAGCATAATGGAGTGATCTATGACTTCATGCACTGCAAGCTTTTTCCACACTCTCTTGGTGAGTAAGCTGTAAACTGGTTGAAGCAAATTCCACAAGGTACTCTTACTACTATAGATGCTACTAAGAAGAAATTCCTTCGAAACTTCAATGATGATGTTAGATCTGACCAGCTGACAGAGGACATTCTCTAGTTCAAACAGGGAGCTACAGAGGCTCTAAAGGCTGCTTGGATACCCTTTAAGATGTATAAGCGAGATTGTCCACATCATGGTTTCTCTAAGGTTCAACTGTTGGACATTTTTTCAGAGGTGTGGATGATATCAGATGGCGTTGGTTCCTTCCAGCAATGGAAACTTCAATACAAAGTCTCCAGAGTAAACTAAAGAGCTGATTGAGAACTTGGTGACTAACAATAGCACCAAGATTCTGATCTTGAGAGGAAGCGATCACGTGGACATGTGGATGGAACACAGATCGCAGAGATGAAGAAACATATTGATTATGTTCACAACATTCTGGTTGGGAAGAAGCTGAAAATGTGAGACCTATGTAATACAAATTGTGACACAAGGGTGATCTTTTTCAATTGACTTTTATTGCAAAGGAAACAAACGTTTCACCTTAACAACCTAGTCTCTCACCTGCTTTTCGATCTCACAATGATCTCAAAGCTCTTAGATTCACCCTTAACACCCAAGCTTGATTCTCTTCAAAGAACTCAAAAACTTTTGCTAAAACTAATCTTTTTCTCTAAAGGTGCACCAAGCACAAATGCCCTAGATGACCTATTTATACACCTTAGGTCATCGCACAACTTCCTAATACTCTTAGGTATATTTCCTAAACACTCTAAGGCATTTTTCCATTTATCTTTGTCTAGGAAAAATCTTATT
Source organism: Orychophragmus violaceus (assembly GCA_030180135.1). Classification (NCBI taxonomy): domain Eukaryota; kingdom Viridiplantae; phylum Streptophyta; class Magnoliopsida; order Brassicales; family Brassicaceae; genus Orychophragmus; species Orychophragmus violaceus. The sequence goes on from CM058239.1 coordinate 23,836,334, forward strand.
TTCCTAAACTCTTTTTAAGTGCATATTTCATGTGTATCTTCACTGATCTACACGTCCAACTCAGCTACTCTTCTTTAGATTCGTCCTAGTCAGCTCCTAGAATCCTTGGCTTCCATATCAATCAGCTTCAGCTCACGCTCTTTCTAATCTATGTTGTTGACTAAATCGCTGTTGCACACATTGCTTGATTCAACAGCTGTCGTAACTCATGCTCCAGCTCATTGCATCTTCAGAAGCAAGTACAATTTGCTGCAGAGGTAGAGCCTTTTGGACCAGTTGATGAGTCTGAGAATGTCAATTACATAGCAGTATACTTTTCTCACCCAAATATGGTATATGTCCTTATTCCAGTTGAATCTTCCTAATTTCTTGAGTTGTCTTACTCTTTGATGGAATCTGTAGCAGTATGCTTTGTAGTGTCCTATTTTTCCACAGTAGTAGCAGCTCCTTGAAGATGTGTCATACATTGTCTGAGTTAGGATCGTCGAGCTTTCACATACGAACGTGGTTTTTCATGAGATGGATCCAGTTCGTCCAGTATACCCAAGTCCTGACTTTCTGTATTCTGTTCTGCCATAGCTCAGAATTGTATCCAGTTGCTTGGTTCCTGCAAACATGTGAATTTTGCGATGATGTTGTTCTAGCTTGGACTGTAGCTGCTTTGTTACTTCCTTTTCTTTCCTCAACATCAGCTCCAGTTCTTCTGATTTCTTCGCCAGTGTCAGCTTTTCTTTGATTAAGTTAACACTTTCTTTACTAAGCTTCCGTTCGGTTTCAAGTTCATCTTGTAGTGACTCAATTTGTACCTTAAGCTGCTGCTTTGTCTGTATTAATGCAATGTTCTCTAGCCCAATTTTGATGAGAGTATCCCTTACCTCCTTGTAGCTGCTTACTAGATCTGCTTCTGTTTCTGACTCTGAGTCAGATTCATTACCTTCAATTTCGAAAATCCCAAGAAATGTTACAAAGTTGTTGACTTCTTCTTCATCACTTTCCTCATCTGATTCATCATTGTTTACTTCCAGCAGCGATTTTTCTTGTCTTCGTTTCTGGTCATTTACACATTCTAGGTGAGTGTGTCCAGTCCCTTTGCATCCAAAGCATTTCATATCTCGTCTCCTGACTGTTGGGCATTTACTTTTGAAATGTCCAAACCCTTTTCACTCATGGCACTGCATTTCGAACTTTTGTAGTTTTCTCTCCATTAGTTGATCTCTTGGTGTTCTTGTATGAGCTTTGTCCTTGTTCCACTCTTCTTAGAGCACGGTCAAATTTCCGAATAATGAGACTTACTGGATCTTCTCCTAAGATTTCTTGACTGGGTTTTGCTTGTGAAACAAGTGCAATACCTTTGGGTTTCTTAGTGCCATCCAGTTCTAGCTCATGAACTTGCAACATTCCGACTAACTCATCAAAACTCATACTTCCAGTGTTGGCTGATACACTCAATGTTGCTTTGTATGGCATGTACTTTGCTGGTAAGCACCTTAGACATTTCTTAACCAGTTTCTTGTCCTTGTACTTTTTACCAAGAAGCGATGCTTCCTGAGCTAATGAGCTGATTTTGGCACTGAAGTCAGAGATTATTTCATCATCTTCCATCTTAAGATCTTCAAACTTAGTAGCCAGAAGATCTTTTCTTGAGTTATGTACTTTCTCCGTTCCTTCAAAGTGAATTCTAAGAATATCCCATGCTTCTTTAGCTAGTTCGCATCCTTGTATCAGCTCAAATTGTTCCTTGTCTACACCACAATGGATTGCAGTCAGAGCTCTGGAGTTGAATTTTGACAGCTTGAGTTCTACTTCGTCCATTGTTCCTCCGGTTGGGGTACATCGACTCATGCCTCATTCCTCATAGTAGGGGTTGTCCAACCTGACTCGACGACTTTCCATGCAAGTGGATCAATACCTTTGATTTATGATCTTGTTCTTGCTTTCCAGAAGCCATAGTTGGTTGCATCCAGTATTACTCGAGAACTATTGATTAGCTCATTGTAGTTCTCCATTTTTTTCAACAGAATCTCACTTGTATATATGAGCAAACAAGTTTCCGCTCTGATACCAATTGAAAATGCGAGACCTATGTAATACAGAATGTGACACAAGGGTGATCTTTTTCAATTGACTTTTATTGCAAAACAAACAAACGTTTCACCTTAACAACCTAGTCTCTCACCTGCTTTTCGATCTCACAATGATCTCAATGCTCCTAGATTCACCCTTAACACCCAAGTTTGATTCTCTTTAAGGAACTCACAAACTTTTGCTAAAAGTAATCTTTCTCTCTAAAGGCGCACCAAGCACAAATTCCCTAGATGACCTATTTATACACCATAGGTCATCACACAACTTCCTAATACTCTTAGGTATATTTCCTAAACACTCTAAGGCATTTTTACGTTTATCTTTATCTAGGAAAAAGCATATTTTCATAAACTCTTTTTAAGTGCATATTTCATGTGTATCTTCACTGATCTATACGTCAAGCTCAGCTACTCTTCTTTAGATTCGTCCTAGTCAGCTCATAGAATCCTTGGCATCCATATCCATCAGCTTCAGCTCACGCTCTTTCTAATCTCTGTTGTTGACTCAGTCGTTGTTGCACACGTTACTTGATTCAACAGTTGTCGTAACTCATGCTCCAACTCATTGCATCTTCAATCTCCCCCTTTTTAGCTGTGTGTGCCTCTCAAGTACCTATACTTAAATAAGCTTATACACATTTCTAGCCGAAGCACAAGAAATATGTTTATCATAAGACTCATTAAGCAATCACACATCATAACATAAAATCAAAATCCCTTGAAAGCAAAACATGAGTTCACCATTAAACCGGAGAGGAAACCAAAAAGAAAAAAGCTCTTAATCCAAACAAAATAAATCCTACTCCCCCAGAATTCTATCACTCTCCCACAAGACAAGCCCTACAGAATACTCAAACATCACTCGATGTCATCTCATCAGAGTCATCATCTCCATCAGGAAACTCTTCTTCTTGATCTAACTCGTCAACCTCCTCTGTTTCTCCCCCTGCTTGAGAGAACACAAGTTAAAAATACTTATGTCAGAGTAATAACCAGAGAAAAAGATTTGAAAACTTACCTTGAATCCGATCTCGAAGATGAAACACTACATCATTCAGGTTCTGAAGTCCCTCGGCTATGTCTTGAAGCGCAGTCTGAACCGAGAGCTGATCTATCGAAGTCTTAACTGGCATCTTGACTGTACCAAGTTGAAAAATATCCACTGATTCTTCTTCAGTAGATGCAGAAGCCTTAGATCTTCCAGCCGAACGAGTAATTGATGATACCTTACGCTTGCCAGATGCAATTTCTTGTCTCTTCCTCTCAGCCTCTCGCTTAAGAAACCCTTCCCCACTCCTCGGATCTTTCTTGTATAAGACATGTCCAATAAGGTCATCACCATCAAACGTGCGAGGTGGATGCTGCATCTCTAGTACTGCTGATATGATCCTTGGAAAAACCAACCAACAGCGATCGTTCTGTGGGTCAATGGTAAATCTCATCACCTGCTTATACACCAACTTCCCAAAATCAATCCGGATTCCATGAGCTATTTTGTAAATCAGCCTTGCTCTGTCCTCTGAGATGTAATTCTTGTGAGTGGATGGGAACCAGTTTGTAGCTGCAAGAATTGTCAGGGCTGCCTACTTTGTAGGAAGATCCACGGATTTCATTCCTGCCTAGGTCTTCTTTTGTCCTTGAGTTAAGTACTTGGCTAGAGTATCAGGTGAAACTCCATCAATACTTGCATCAGCCTTGATCTCAGCACTGCTCAGGGGTTCTAAGTCTAGACAAGCATTTATCTGAGCTGGGGAAAAATCATACATTCTCTTACGCAGAAAAACTCGAACCCCCTTATCAGAAACATCCGAATTAGGTTCAGACAGGTTTGTGTAGAATTCCTTCACGATTTCAGGGACAAAACCAATCAATACATCAACAGAACTTCTTAGCATCCCTATTTTTATCAAGCTTAGGTATCCCCACTTATCGGTTTCATCCAAATCTATTATCCGTTCAGCTAAAATTCTGCGATCTCTAAACAAGGCATACCTAGCTTTAACCTCTCTCGAAGGGAAACGCTTGGAGACAAAAACATGTTTAGCCTTGACTGATGCACCAGTTGCAGTAGGGGAACCAGCCTTGTCAGGGCCTTTCTTCTTATGTTTCTTTTGCACAAGCTTTCTCTCTTCTATCTTATTAGTATGCACCTTCTTTGGCTCAGGTAAAGGCCATGTCTGTTTCCTCGCTTTCCTCTTCTTATGCCTAGAATATGGCTCAACATGTTCATCTATTGGGTTCTGCTGATACGGATTGTCATTGATTGCTGATGTACTGACTGGATTAGCCACCACCAGAGCTAAAGCATCATTCTTTGTGACCAGAGAAGCTAGCCCATCGACTGCTTCTTTCTCCTGTTCGTCTATCTCCTCAAGATTATCCTTCCCATCATGTCCATCTGAGCGAACTGACTCAGCTTCCCTATTATCATCCTTCGGTGACTCTGTTGTTCGTATCTCCTCTGTTTCAGGATCAGATGGTTGCTTGGGCAGCTGATTTTCTGGTTCTGAGACACAACCTGACTGAGCCTCGTCATCGCCTTTCTCATGTACTAGATCCGCGTCGACCGGATCTGTCACCTCCATCTCTTGAGCCGTTGCAAAGGAATTCGTGCTGGTCTGATGAGCACCCAATATCTGGGCAGAAACAAGGTTAAGGTTTATGGGTGGTGGTACCTCCTCATCGGAGCTTGAGTCATTAAGCAGCTATGGTGGTTTCTGTTCTGGTGGAGATTGAGTTTGCCGTTGGGTTGAGTTGTAGACAATTTTACCTCTCCTGGTTGCATGCACCATAGTTTTCCCTTGAGAAATTGAAACAAGAAGATTTTGGAATAAAGAAGAAAGAGTTAAGTCTCGTCGGATTTTCAAGAGAAGTGATTTTCCTTTTTCGCTATCTCTCTCCTTTTATGAGTTGAAGCAAAATCTGTGTCAGAGATATCATTGCCTTTTTGCATGCGATTCTATTGGGAGAAGATTTTCCAAATATTTGAATTTTAAAATTCAAATCTTCTTTTCTTCTTTAGTGCCCAACATCTCGGGTATTGTTTCCTGTCAAACCAACCTTGAACCGATACAAACCACAAATCCAGTTCACTATACCACTCATTTATTTCATAATACACAAAGTATACCATCACATTAGATCAACCACATAATGATTTTCAAGTAATGGGAATTAACTTTGAGTAAATTGACTACATCTTTACTGAGGCAATTGGCCTTTTAATCATAGAAAACAGTACATTTTCCCATTGCATCCTCTCATCAGTGTTGTGTGTGTCAGGAACTGACACTTCACATGACTCAGTCTTTACACCTTGCTCATATGATTCCTGCATTTGGCCGTCATTCTCCTAGTGGCTAGCTTTCACACTCTCATGTCTTTATCCTGTCTCAATTCAGTTTTCAAACTTTATCCTTCGAGTGAGATGGCCATTTCATTATTTTTTGTTATATTATTATTATTTTTTATTGAGTTAGTGACGTAGCTATTACCGGAGTTGATTCCATCATGTGACTTCTTAGGATACCAACCCCTAGCTTTTTCTTCCTTTCTTTCTTTTGAATCTCACTCGAGAAAAATGTACTGTACATGAGACAAGACAGTACAACATGTAGCTCTTTTCCACTAGATTTCCTAACTCCAAAACAAATCAGAACTTGATGTATTCCATGAGTCAGTGCATGTTCCATCCCAGTAGACTTTTACATCTCACATACACCGTTTGAGTTTCTTGGAGTAATAAATCGGTTAAAATCAAAAGGTTTTGTAAAGAAATCAGCCAGTTGCAAATCAGTAACTATGTATTCAACCACTACCTGTTTTTCCTCCACTAGCTCTCGAATGAAGTGGTGTCTTATGTCAATGTGCTTTGTTCGAGAGTGTTGGACCGGATTCTTTGAGATGCTTATAGCACTCTTATTATCACAGTGAACTATGAGTGGTCCTGAGTCGATCCCATAGTCAGCTGACATTTGTTTCCTCCAGAGAAGCTGAGCACAACAACTACCCATTGCAATATATTCAGCTTCTGCAGTAGAAAGTGACAAAGAGTTCTGCTTCTTGCTCATCCAGGCAATCAAATTGTTTCCCAAGAAGAAACATCCTCCACTCGTGCTCTTTCTGTCATCCAGACATCCTGCCCAATCAGCATCGCAATAACCAACTAGGTGATTATTAGATCCTTTTGAGTACCAAATCCCTAGATTGATCGTTCCTTTGACATACTTGATGATTCTCTTAACTGCCTCAAGATGTGACTATTTTGGTTTAGCTTGGTACCTTGATCATATTCTTAGACTTAGGCATAGCTCCGGTCTACTAGTTGTTAGATACAGTAAGCTGCCAATCATCCCTCGATATAGCTTTACGTCCACATCTGACCCATCCTCATCTCTTGATAGCTTGGTTGTGTTACTCATCGGTGTTCTAGCCTCCTTACATTGATCCAGTTTGAATCGGCTTAACAGGTTCTTAGCATATGTTCTTTGAGATATGAACACTCCATCGCTGTTTTGGCAAATTTGTAGACCTAGAAAGTACTTCAATTCTCCTACCATACTCATTTCAAACTCTTGATTCATATCTTGTACAAACGTATCAACCAGCCTTTGAGATGTGCCTCCGAAAATTATGTCATCCACATAGATATGGACTGATAATCTCATTCTTTTGTTTCAGAACAAAGAGAGTTTTGTCCACATTTCCTCTCGTGTATCCTTTTTGCAGAAGAAAACTCGTGAGACGTTCATACCATGCTCTAGGCGCTTGCTTAAAACCGTACAAAGCTTTCTTCAGTTTATACACATACTCAGGATTATTTGCATCCTCAAATCCTTTTGGTTGTTCTACATTAACTTCCTCTTGAAGAAAACCGTTCAAGAATGCACTTTTCTAGTCCATTTGATACACGGTGAAGTTCATGATGCATGCCATTCCAAGAAATAGTCTGATTGACTCAAGTCGTGCAACAAAAGCAAAGTTCTCCTCAAAGTAAACTCCTTCAATCTGAGAGTATCCTTGAGCCATAAGTCGAGCCTTATTCTGAACTACCACCCCATTCTCATCAATCTTTTTTTTGAAGATCCATTTAGTTCCTACTACGTTTACTCCTTCAGGTCGTGGTACAAGTTCCCACACATCATTGCGCACAAACTGCTCCAGTTCCTGTCCCATTGCCTTAATCCAGAATTCGTCATCCAAGGCTTGAATATGTGTTTTGGGTTATGTGACTGAGACAAAACATGCAAACCGCACCATTTCTCTAAAGTCCAGATTGACTTTCCTTGTCATTTTTTCATCATTCACATCTCCTAACACTTCTGAGATAGGATGGTTCTTCTGAATTCTACTTGGTTTGATTTTCATAGGAGATTTTACTTCTTCAGATTGGGTGGTTTCTGAAGTTGCTTCTTGCTCTGCGTTACCTTCATTCGTGAACTTGTGCTGCTCTCCCTGTTCTGATTCACTGTCCGATGAATCATCATGGATCTTTATTTGACACAGATAATCAAATACGATATTGACTGATTCAACAATCATTCGTGATCTTGTGTTATACACTCTGAAGGTTGTACTAGTTCCTGAATAACCCAAGAAGATACCTTCGTCACTCCGTGAATCAAACTTTCCAAGATGATCTTTATCATTCAGTACATAGCACTTTCCTACAAAGATATGAAAATAGCTCAGATTAGGAGTATTTCCTTTCCACATCTCGTATGGTGTCATGGTTGCTCCTCTTTTTACATACACCCGGTTGATGATGTAGCACGTTGTATTGATAGCTTCAGCCCAGAACTTTAGTGGTACATCATTACTACTCCATTCTGTTGAGGAGTTCTTGGTGCCGAAAACAGATGAGCTATCCCATGATCTTTGCAGAACACTTTCATGGTTTCATTTTGAAATTCTCCTCCATGATCACTCCTGATTTTCTTGATTCTGCCTTCTTCATTAATCACCTGAAGTGCCCATATCCGAAAGCTATCGGTTGTGTCTGACTTGTCCTGCATGAATCTCACCCATGTGTACCTTGTGAAGTCATCTACTAGAACAAACACATATCGTTTGCCTGCCACACTTTCTACTTGCATTGGTCCCATCAAGTCCATGTGCACTAGATCCAATTTGTGTTTTGTCTGAACAGCTGGTATTTTCTTGTGCTGAACTTTGACTTGCTTGCCTTTGTTCCATGCTCCACATACTATCTTGCTCTCCTCCTTGAGTTGAGGTATCCCTCAAAATATCTTGTTCTTAACCAGAGTGGTCAAGTTTCTCTCATTCATGTGACCATGTCGTTGGTGCCACAAGTGAATATCGTTTTAGCACTGAGACACCTCGCACTGAGGCATTTAGAATTGTTCTCCCACATGTAGCAGTTGTTGCCAGATCTTTTTTCTTGAAGGATGATATCATCAGTATCGTCTATAGCCTTGCGATCATAACTTGTAAAACACACCATCAATCCTTCGTCGCACAGTTGACTCACATTGATCAGGTTTGCCTTAAGACCCTTCACAAGATAAACGTTCATTAGTTTCGGTAAATTTGAGTCAAGTGTCTTACATTTGCCTTGTATTGCCCCTTGTCCTCTATCACCAAAGATTACTTTGCCAGATTTGATCACTTTGATGTCTATAAGATGATCTCTTGTCCCTGTCATATGTCTTGAGCAACCACTATCAAAGTACCATTGGTTGTCTTCCTCTGGTTTGTCGGTACAAAGCCTTACTGCATCGCAACTGTTTTTTTGTGGTACTCCTTGTACTACCTCCTGTTCCATACAGATCAGTTTTTCTCACCCAAATATGGTATATGTCCTTATTCCAGTTGAATCTTCCTAATTTCTTGAGTTGTCTTACCCATTGATGGAATCTATAGCAGTATGCTTTGTAGTGTCCTATTTTTCCACACTAGTAGCAACTCCTTGAAGATGTGTCATACATTGTCTGAGTTGGGATCGTCAAGCTTGCACATACGAACGTGGTTTTTCCTGAGCTGGATCCAGTTCGTCCAGTATACCCAAGTCCTGACTTTGTGTATTCTGTTCTGCTATAGCTCAGAATTGTATCCAGTTGCTTGGTTCCTGCAAACATGTGAATTTTGTGATGATGTTGTTCTAGCTTGGACTGTAGCTGCTTTGTTACTTCTTTTTCTTTCCTCAACATCAGCTCCAATTCTTCTGCCTTCTTCGCCAGTGTCAGATTTTCTTTGATTAAGTTAACACTTTCTTTACTGAGCTTCCGTTCGGTTTCCAGTTCATCCTGTAGTGACTCAATATGTGCCTTAAGCTGCTGCTTTGTCTGTATTAATGCAATGAATCTGAGTCAGATTCATTACCTTTAATTTCGGCAATCCCAAGAAATGTTACAAAGTTGTTGACTTCTTCTTCATCACTTTCCTCATCTGGTTCATCATTGTTTACTCCCAGCAGAGATTTTTCTTGTCTTCGTTTCCGGTCATTTACACATTCTAGGTGAGTGTGTCCAGTCTCTTTGTATCCAAAGCATTTCATCTCTCGTCTCCTGACTGTTGGGCATTCACTTTTGAAATGTCCAAACCCTTTGCACTCATGGCACTGCATTTCAAACTTTTTGTAGTTTTCTCTCCATCGGTTGATCTCTTGGTGTTCTTGTATGAGCTTTGTCCTTGTTCCACTCTTCTTAGAGAACGGTCAAATCTCTGAATAATGAGACTTGCTGGATCTTCTCCTACGCTTTCTTGATTGGCTTTTGCTTGTGAAACAAGTGCAATACCTTTGTTTTCTTAGTGCCATCCAGTTCTACCTCATGAACTTGCAACATTCCGACTAACTCATCAAAACTCATACTTCCAGTGTTGGCTGATACACTCAGTGCTGCTTTGTATGGCATGTACTTTGCTGGTAAGCACCTTAGACATTTCTTAACCAGTTTCTTGTCCTTGTAATTCTTACCAAGAAGCGATGCTTCCTGAGCTAATGAGCTGATTTTGGCACTGAAGTCAGAGATTGTTTCATCATCTTCCATCTTAAGATCTTCAAACTTGGTAGCCAGAAGATCTTTTCTTGAATTATGTACTTTATCCATTCCTTCAAAGTGAATTCTAAGAATATCCCATGCTTCTTTAGCTAGTTCGCATCCTTGTATCAGCTCAAACTATTTCTTGTCTACACCACAATGGATTGCAGTTAGAGCTCTGGAGTTGAATTTTGACAGCTTGAGTTCTACTTCGTCCATTGTTCCTCCGGTTTGGGTACATTGACCCAATATGACTCGACGGCTTTCCATGCAAGTGGATCAATACCTTTGATTTGTGATCTTGTTCTTTCTCTCCAGAAACCATAGTTGGTTGCATCCAGTATTACTCGAGAACTATTGATTAGCGCAAATTAGTTCTCCATTTTTCCACAGAATCTCACATGTATATATGAGCAAACAAGTATCCGCTCTGTTACCAATTGAAACTGTGAGACCTATGTAATACAGAATGTGACACAGGGGTGATCTTTTTCAATTGACTTTTATTGCAAAACAAACAAACGTTTCACCTTAAAAAAACTAGTCTCTCACATGCTTTTCGATCTCACAATGATCTCAACGCTCCTAGATTCACCCTTAACAATGATTCTCTTTAAAGAACTCAAAAACTTTTGCGAAAACTTATCTTTCTATCTAAAGGAGCACCAAGCACAAATGCCCTAGATGACCTATTTATACACCATAGGTCATCACACAACTTCCTAATACTCTTAGGTATATTTCCTAAACACTGAAAGGCATTTTCCATTTATCTTTGTATAGGAAAAAGCCTATTTACATAAACTCTTTTTAAGTGCATATTTCATGTATATCTTCACTGATCTACACGTCCAGCTCAGCTACTCTTCTTTAGATTCGTCCTAGTCAGCTCCTAGAATCCTTGGCTTCCATATCCATCAGCTTCAGCTCATGCGCTTTCTAATCTCTATTGTTGACTCATTCGTTGTTGCACACGTTGCTTGATTCAGCAGCTGTCGTAACTCATGCTCCAGCTCATTGCATCTTCAGAAGGAAGTCCAATTTGCTGTAGAGGTAGAGACTTTTGGACCAGTTGATGAGTCTGAGAATGTCAATTACATAGCTGGAACTGGTTATCAAGGTCAGAGATATGGAAATCAGCAGGGACAGACTTTTGGGTACACTTCAAAGCATGCATTTCAAAGACCCTTTCAGAAGAACAGCTCATTCTCCAGACACTATGGTTCTTCATCATATCATACTTTTACTCCACCAAATGAGCAGTCTGATAAGATGATGGCTTTGTTGGAGTAGCTTTTGGAAGGTCAGCAGAAAAGTACATTGGACTTCAGTGGAAAGATATATGCTTTGTACCTGAATTTGAAGGGGAAGATCGAATCTCTGATCACCCATGTGAAAAGCTAGATGTTCAGGTTAACAGATTGTTGGAGCAATGCAAAAGCAAAATGGATCTGGAAAGACTGAGCAGAATCATAAGTAGTACGTCAATGATATCCTTGTGGAGAAGAGATTCGACTTGGGTCATGAGGAGGGTCAACCCAAAAGGTTGTTTTTGGCGATGAAATGTCTTTGTCCGAGAGATGCGTCGATCGACACACCTCTAGTGTCGATCGATGCACGACCCAATTACATAGTATTTTGAGTTTTGACGGAAATTCGAACATTGGAATCACGACTGTGGTCGACACATCAAGGTCGATGCAACACAGAATCGATCAACACACATCCCATGTCGATCGACACATACCTGACCCGAAGGAAGAATCTGTTCGTGAGAGCCATCATCGACCAACACTCATTCTGCATCGGTCGACACTCAATCGAGATGAGTGCATGAATCTGAAAAAGTGCCAGAACAATTCTACAAGCCTCATATACCCTTTCCTAGAGATCCTATGAGCTAGATGAAGGTAAAATGATGGCAGCAATGGATAAGAAGCTTGTTAAGTTCTCTCTAGTGGATGCCTTAAAGAAACACCATTCTCTGCATAGATATGCGAAGAACATGATCACCATAGATGGAGATTTGAAAGAAGAGGTGTTGATGGTTTCTAAACAGGTCAGTGAAGTGCTACAGAAGCAGATTCCAAAGAAGCTTCCAGACCTAGGATTCTTTGTGCTAGACCGTTCCATCTTCAAGGCCAGCTTCAACCATTCTCTGTGTGACTTAATATCTTGTGTGAATCTCATGCCATACTTTGTGGTTGTGAGATTGATATTGATGGATTTCCAGCCTACTAGGATCTCTTTTATCCTTGCTGATCGACCCAAGAGGATTCCAAAAGGAGTCCTAGAGGACATTCCTATTGGAGTTAGAAACTACTTGATTCCAACAGACTTTGTGGTGTTGAAGTATGAGATTGAACCGAATGATCATTTGTTGTTTGGTAGATCCTTCTTAGCTACAGCTGGAGTTGTTATTGATGTGAGGTGCGGTCTTATTGATCGTCATCTAGGAGATAAGCATTTGCAGTTCATGATGGATAAGCTGCAGAAATCCACCCATTGATGGACAGAGCTTCAGTGTTGAGGCGGAGCCAGAGATTCAGATTGGTGAGGCTGAAATGTCATATATTGGAGAGAAGAATATGGTGATTCATCGTGTGCCGACTCTGAGATCTTCAGAACCTGCAACTGCTCATAAGCAGAAATATCCAGACATCTCACCTCCACCAAAGCAAAGGTACGCACCTTTTCAATTTAAACTCCTAACCACATTGATGTGACTACAGAGAAACGCATTATCCCACCCACGCTTTGCTCCTACCTTAATTATATTCCTTCACTCCTTGGTAGAACTCATGATCACAATGCTTAGACACCACCTTGGATGAAGAGACTTTCATAGAGGCACCCATTGTCTTTGTTGAAACCCCCAGGAGTCTGATCTCCTAACCATAGTCAAACTAATGACTAAAAACAAGTGTTTGGTGGGAGGCAATCTACTGGTGAGTATGTTTTTACTTTATTTTTTGTTTTGTTTTTGGTTTTGGTTGCTTTGATTTTTCTTTTTTGGGTTTTAAGGACGTGAGAATATGTCACTGACGAGTTGCATCGATCGACGCAATGTATGCATCGGTCAACGCCTTACCCAAACATTAACATCGACCCAAACATTAGCATCGATCGACACCACATGTGTGTCGGTCGACACACATTCCATATTCAGGTAAGGGTTCTGAATTTTGAAGTCTCTGTTCACTTTGATTATTTTTCTCCTGAGCCCAAGCTTCTATAACACTGGGGATAGTGTTGTTTAAGTGTGGGTGAGGTAGTTACTGACACATTGTTTTATGTTTTCTTAGAGTCAGTTGAGTCGTTTTATTGAGTCGTTTTATTGAGTCAAACCTTGAGTAGGAAACTAGGACTTTTTGAGGAAATCACCACATTTGCACGAACTTAAGTGACCATTGGACATACTTGCAGCAGATCTCTGACTATTAGAAAACCACACACCGATCAACCTACCAAGGACACCCATTGATATTGTTGCATTTTGATTCATTTAAGATAGCATTTAGTTCTCGTTTTAGTCTCATTTGGCATTCATTCCTAGCTAACTCTTGTTCTTTGTTGCATTTAGAGTTTAGGTGCATTTAGCTTTAGGATTTTCATATTTTCTTGTTCTTGGAGTGTTTCTTGTGTCTTTCTAGGTTCTTGGAGTTTCTAAATAGGTTTGGAAGAGTTTGGAGTCCAAAAGAGTGATTGGAAGTGAAATGGTGATGAAGGACCAAACCATTGGGATTGAAAGATTGAGTCATATGAAGACCTTACATTGACTTTTAGCTCTGTGATTCCAAATACAAATCATGGAAAATTGAGTTGGCTTTCTAATGTAGGTGGTTTGAAGTCATTTGGAGCTATATGGAAAGAGTTATGCCTGATTTACTGGATGCATCTCAACACAGTCTGCAAATCAGCATCATGCCCAAAATTGGCCAGGAGAATGTATCGGGCAAGCGTATCGGGATGTTTCACCCAATACATTTCCACGCCCAGAACCAGAGAAATGTATCGGCCTGAGTATCGGGCAAATGCGCCCGATACTTTTCCCTGTGAAGACCATTTTCAGACCATTTTATTTACGAAATTGCCACTGCGTGGCTCCCAACTATAAATACTCATTTTGGGAGATTAAAAACCCTAAGCTACCGAAGCCTAGTTTTCTTTCTTCTTAGATTTATGATTTAGGATTTGTAAACCTTTGATTTGGAGTTTAATTTAAGTACTTATTTCTATCTTCTTAATTTTGTTTCTTAATCTCTTTTTAATCTTGTTATCTCATACTATCTTTATGGGTTTTGTGGGAAAAATGAAGATTAGAGAGTAGAGTTTTTGGGTCTTGTGGATGAGGTTGATTTAGGTGGTTTATGTGATGATTAGTGATGCTTAGTACTTATTAATGCATGATCCTTCTCTAATTTGGTGTGCTTTATGCTAGATTCTCAAGAGATTGTCAATATAGATGTTATTATGTTTCTTGCCCATAAGGTGTTTGATGAAATGTCTCAATGAACTAAATTAGAGAATTTTCATTCTTAGCCTAAGAGATTAGTTGTCTACGGTGATTATTGGAATTAGAACTTGTTTGCATTGCTTGTTTATCTCTTAATCACAAATGAGAATTTGATCTTGATTAGGAAATAGATAAAGGGATTAGTGTCAAGAGATTGGACTAGTCTAATGATTAGTGTTCTTAGCCTAAGGATTAGCTTTGCTAAAAGATATTTGATGGGTATTTATGCATGTTTGTCTTGTAATTTGCAAATGAGAAGTGAATGATTGCATGATTAGCATAGTAGTTATGAACATGAGAATGTGATTAGCTTAATTGATGATTATTAGCCTTGTTTAGCAATGTTTAATTGATTGAAGAATCTTTGATTGACTCTAGACCTTATAATCTCCATAGACCTTATAATCTCCATAGCCTCATCCTAGGACCCTTCTTTTAGCTTATTTGTCTTCTTGTTTAGTGTCTTGCTTTGTTTGCTTTCTTGTTTTGATTTGTCTTTAGGTTGTTAGTTTAAACCCTTTCTAGATTTTGATTAGCTTTAGTAGTATCTTGTATTCTTGATTGGCTACTCTTCTTGCCTCCTTGGATTGATATCTCAAATGCTACAATGACATGTGCATTTGGGTAATTGATTAGAAATCTAAAATTATCCCGCATCACCCATATCACTTCAAATAGCCCTGTGACAAAAAAAACAAACAAAACCTACCGAACCTACCGAACCGCAACCAAACCGATGTTACAGTGAACCGAACCAAATGAATTTAGTGTGTAAGAACCGATCGGCAGGTTTTATAGTTTAAATCGGGTATCGGTTCAGTTTGGTTCGGTTTACCCTAACCGAATGGGTAATCGAAACCAAACCAAAACATGAAACCCTTCTTTTCTTAAGCATATGCTTCTTCTATTCTTTTTCAATTAAGCCTTCTTTTTCTTTTATTCTTCTTTGATTCAGCTCTCTTCTTCCTTTTTCGAATTTTGATTTCGGTCATGGCTGTTGTATATATACTTCTGACGTTACTAGGGATATGGTGAGTTGAAGAAGATGATTGTTAATAAAACGTCAGCGTATCTATTATTCTTGTTTGGGGCAATGTTTTTATTAAAAATATGTTATTACAAAGCCCATTAGGAGAGGTTGGGTATTTTAAAACAAAATTCAAAAAACCCTAGATCTAATTAAAATACACGTCGCCTTCTTCTTTTTTCGGCATCATACGCTTAGGAATATCACAACATCTTTTGTATTCTGTCTTCAAAACTGAGAGATCTAGAGAGAGAGAGACTGAGAGGGCGTGAAGTTGATTCGTCTTCTTCTTCGAAACTAACATACACGGATGAATTTTCTTCTCGTCTTCTCTTCTTCT
Organism: Orychophragmus violaceus; assembly: GCA_030180135.1. Taxonomy (NCBI): domain Eukaryota; kingdom Viridiplantae; phylum Streptophyta; class Magnoliopsida; order Brassicales; family Brassicaceae; genus Orychophragmus; species Orychophragmus violaceus. The sequence goes on from CM058239.1 coordinate 23,852,301, forward strand.
TCTTCTCTTCTTCTTCTTCGAATCTGATTCTTCTTCGAACCATCTTCGTCCTTTCTTCGAATCTTCTTCTTCAAATCTGATTCTTCTTCGAACCATCAAATTAACCGATAACCAAACCGAACCGTAATTGATTTCGGTTCATTTCGGTAAAATTTTCAATAACCGAATTAACCGAAAAACCGAAGTCCTAGGCCTAACTTCATGTATTCAAAGGATCCATTACTGACTTCACCACTAACTTGACTTACTTTTCTCACCCAGGGTAAGTTGCCAATCCACTCATTACTCATTACCAAGAGGAGAGAAGTGAGAATGCACCAGATTCATTCTCACGAGGTTAGTTACCAGCCTACCCTTAATAAAATTTGAATGAAAAGTAAGTCCCACATCGTTAGTTAGAGAAATAACTAACTAATATATATAGGATAAGGGTCAATCCACTCATTACCAATTGGTTTTAGGTTGGAAGCTCATACAACTTAATAGAGAAGAAGAGCGGGGGTTTTGGAATTACGATAGTCTACGACAAAAGCATAAATCGCTCTGAAAAGTCAATCAACCATACATTTCATCCGGGTCTAAATCTCATGAATCTAAAATATTTTATAATGAAAATAACTTCCAATTTTTTAACTCTAACAAAGTACCGCTATGCCCGCACTCTGTGCGGGCACCCCACCTAGTTATATACATGTTTACAAGTTTTTGAGTATTTTTACAAAAAAAAATTAGATATTTTTATAGATTTTCAGATATTTTATAATTTTTCGGATGTTTATATCTGGAAATTCTCGGATGGAATGGTACCAAAAAAATCTGGGTTTTACATGTATACCATAGGTAAAACATAACCGACTCAGACCAGAGTAGAACCAACCCAAATTTGATCTGGAAGTAGAACGTCTTTAAATGGGTTATTAATTCTTATATTCGTTAGATCTAAAATCTGATGGTATTTGATTTAAACATGACCGAGTATTCAAATGCCCAGAAGTAATATTTATTCTTGTTGTAAATCTGTCATCTTTAGGGTATGAGATGTGATAACGTATTTGTGAGACGGTTTTAGAGTGTGGTGTAGTTTAAATGAGGTATGTACGGAAGAAATATATTTACGGGATAAATATGATTTATCATTTGCTTTGTGATATATCATGGTTTTTACTAGTTTTAGACCATGATATAAGTGTGTTTTAGTGTCGTTTGTGTTCTTTTAGAGTCTTTTACAGGTATAATCAGGTTTGGAGCATACTTGGTGATTATGGCACTTTTTGGAGATTTTTGGAGTGTTTGGCCGAGAGATAGAGTTCACTGTCCGAAACAGAGGAATGCGTCGATCGTTGCACTCTAGCATCGATCGTTGCACCAGCGATATGGCCCAAAACTCGGCGGTTTATGAAGAGTCAAGATATTGCACTCTGATCCAGAAGTTCCTGATATTTACAAAGAAGCCCCTGGCCGAGATTAGACCTATATAATTAAGTTTTTGGTGTTTTATTTACTTACGCTTTCATAATTAAGAGCAGAGGATTTTTAGAGCTTTTGGGGCTGATCTGAACCTTTACTTCATCTGTATTTGGAGAAGATTTCGAACCCCTTTTATTCTTTATCTTCTATGCAATTTATTCATCATATGATTATGTTTTCATTATCTATGTCTGAGTAGATTCCTTGTTAGGTTTAGGGTTTCTCACATAGGATTTCATGACTTGCTAGACTTGTTAAATTCAGTTAAGGATTCATAACTATATCTGTTCTTCAATCTGATTGTGCTTAAAGCGAGTTCTAACATGATCAATTAGAATCTAGATCTTAGGTTGCTAAATACGTCACGGAAGTGGGGTTTAGGAATCTGAACTAATTAGGTTGAGCAATTAAACTTCTCGCAAACGAAAGTTTGGTTTAGGATAATTGTGAACATATCAAACTTGGAATTAATGCTAGTTTAATCTGTTAGTTCTCGCAAACGAAAGTTTGGTTTGCTGCACTTAGACTTAGAGAATTATCGCAAAGGAATTTGGTTAATTCTATATCTGTGTTTTGAGTTCTAGAACTGTGCTTAATTAGATCCTTGCTGAATGAACTGTCTGCTTGTCTGATTTCCTGAGAACGCCCTAGACTTAGCGCTTTTAATAACTTGCTTTCACAACCAACAATCTCTGCTTTCTGTTTACTTTCTTGCATTGCTTTTAATTCAATCACATTGCTTTCTTCCTAGTTTAATTTCCTGTTATTGAGCTATTGAATACGGAGTCCCTGTGGATTCGATACCTATATACTACGACTACTGAACTGTGCACTTGCAGTTAGATATAGGATAAAACCTGACACCTATCAAGTTTTTGGCGCCGTTTCCGGGGACTCTTTGAGTCTTCGATAGCTTAGAACTTAGGGTTTTACTAGGATTTTTCGTTTTCTTTTCGTTTTTATTTTTGTTTTTTTTTAGTTGCTGATTTTCTCTGTTTTTCTCTCTGTCGCAGGTACTAATATCGCACTGCGTCGATCGTTGCACTCTAGCATCGATCGTCACTAGGCGATTCAGAGATTGAAACGATCGTTGCACTGATAGCATCGATCGTTGCCGGACGATTACAGACAGTTTATGCAGACGCAAAAAACTAGAAGTAATCCGAACTTGGACTTAGTTAATCTCGATCTTGAAGAACTTGGACGTTTAGAGAGAACCAACAGAAGAGAGAGAAGAGAAAGGATGGTGCAAGAGCGTTTGATTCTTGTACGTGATGCTGAAGGTACCCTGAGGGACCGAGATAACAACCCATACAATTCCGCTTGGCAAAGGGTTGATGCTGAAGGGAATGTCATCCCTGATCCTCATGAGCAACAGCAACAGGAGCAGAACCAGGGTCAAGGACATGCCCAAGGTAGACAGATGGTTGTCTATGAGAGGACTTTAGCTGACTACAACAGACCGGATGAGTTTCATAGAAACCGGTCAGCTTTAGTGCTTCCTGCTTTTGAGAGGAATGATTTTGAGATCAAAACCATCTACTACTCGCTGATGAGACAGAATGCGTTTCATGGTTACCCAACGGAGCAGCCTATGGATCACATTGATTCGTTTGAGGACGTGGTCACTGGCATGAAGTATGATGGAGTGTGCCCGGACTATCTGTTCCTTAAGCTCTTTCCGCACAGTCTTGCTGGAGACGCTAGTGTATGGCTGAAGCAGTTAGCGCCTGCTCAGTATACTACTTGGGCAGCTTTAAAGAGTGAGTTCCTGCGTCACTTCTATGATGATGCGCGCTCAGACCAGTCCAGACAGGACATACTCACCTTTTCACAAGGAGCTGTGGAGCCTTTAAAGACTGCCTGGATGAGATTTAAGCAGTATCAGCGTGACTGCCCACACCATGGATTCACTGAGGTTCAGTTGATTGGCATCTTCTTCAGAGGCATAGATCTTCCATATCAGTCTGCGCTGGACAATTCCAGTAATGCTAACTTCAACACCCGGACTCCTACACAAGCTAAGCAGTTGATTGAGAATCTAATAGGCAGCAACAGCTGCAAGACTATGGATGAGAGGAGGAAGAAATCTGGTGGAAGTGTAGAAAATTCTGACATAGCTGATATTAGATCTAGGCTGGACACAGTTTGCAATCTCCTAGCAGGTAAGAAAGCTGTCCACTTTGCCCAAGATGTAGAGGTAATTCAAACTGAGGAGGGCACTCAGCAGGAAGATGTGAATTACATAGGAGGTTCTGGATTCCAAGGTAATAGATTTGGTAATCAACAGGGAAACAGATTCTTCAATGGAGGACAGAAAAGTGCTTTCAACAGCAACTCATCTAATTCTGGACAGACTAGTGGTTTTCAGAAGACCTTTGGACAAGGTACTCAGAGAACCTATGGGTCTTCATCTTATCAGACTCCTCCTGCACCTACAGCTCATGAGAGCATAATGGAAGCTATGATGGAACAACTAATGGAGAGTCAGACCAAGATTTATGTGGACTGCAACAAGAAGTTAGATGCTGTCTATGAAGACCTCAATGGGAAGTTTGAGTCCCTGAACACTCACATGAAGCAGTTGGATACTCAGGTAAACCAGATTTCCAGCTCAATAAAGGGAAAAGGGCTAGCAGACACTCATATTAAGGCCTGGTCTGTGTACGTTAATGATGGATCTCACCTAGGTAAAAAATTTGAGCTAAGTACAGCTGAATTGGTGAAGGAAGGAGAAATCCCGGATTTTGGTGAAAAACTCTCGGGTGGAAATTGCAGAGCTGCAACGATCGACACACACCTAGTGTCGATCGATGCACGTCGGGAACATACAGATTCGCTGAGTGATGATGGTATTGATGCATACTTGGAGCTTGATAGCTTATTCCCTGGAGTCTCTGAGATCTCTCAACAGGAGATTTATGCGCAGATTGTTAGACAACACTCCTCAGTGTCTGAAGTGATTAGGCAGGAAATTGAAGAGCTTAAGAAGCTAGAGGAGATTGGTGAAGAATTGGAAGAAATTCCAACTTCTGATGATCCACCTTATCATCCATGTGTGCAGAGGTATTTGAACAAGATGCTGCCTCTAGATGAAGAGCTGAGAGACTGGGTGGTTATAGTTCCTCAGCATATTGGTGATGTTCTGTTAAACAAGATCCCGAAGAAGCTGCCTGACCCTGGAGTCTTTGTGCTTAACTGCTCCATCTTCGAGGACAGTTTTAGACGCTCTCTTTGTGATCTAGGAGCTGCTGGAAGTATGATGCCTTATTCTGTGGCAGAGAAGCTGGGGATGCTGGATTTTTCTCCCACTAGGACCTCTCTTGTCCTAGCTGATCAGTCTATACGAGTTCCGGAAGGACTCTTAAAGGACATTCCAGTGAGAGTTGGAAACTACTTAGTTCCGACAGACTTCCTTGTGCTGAAGTATGACTACGATCCTGATGAAGCATTGCTGCTTGGAAGACCATTCTTGGCTACAGCAGGAGCTGTGATTGATGTTAGACAGAGTCTAATAGACCTCCACCTGGGAGATGAGCCGCTGCGATATGAGATGGAGAAGCTGCGAAAGCCACTGATAGATGGGCAGACATTCACAATCATGGATGCAGATGATGAGCAGCCGGGTGACACTGTGATTCTAGATCCTGGAGCACATTTTACTCCATCTTTTCTTGGACATGAGCATTCTGCAACAGCCTACTCGCCACCTTGGATGAGGAGACTTGGACAGAGACAGAAAAAGTCTCTGTTGGGATCTCCTGGTGCCTGAAAATTCTTGTCCGTCCGGTCAAGCTATTGACCTTAAAAAAGCGCTGGGTGGGAGGCAACCCACCATTAGGTACTGGTGTTTTTCTACTTAATTTTTGGTGTTTTTGTTAGGATTTTACGTTTGTTTTTGTTTCTGGTGAGTTTCTGGTTGCAGGTCTCGGACAGATTCGCAGTGCGTCGATCGACGCACTTCTGTGTCGATCGTCACAACACGATCGTAATCGCATTGCAGCGATCGTTGCAGTTCTGAGCAACGATCGACCATACACGAAAATCGCCAAGTAACGGTCGATGCACTTAGTGCAACGATCGATGCTTCAGCGACAGAGGTAAACCCGACAGAACTCAACAGAACTTTAACAATTTTTCTTTCTTTTTTTACCGATCCTTCGCTTGACACTACTGGGGACAGTGTGTCTTAAGTGTGGGGGAGGTGCTACTGACGTTTATCTTTCTGTTTTCTTAAGAGTCAGTCCATTTTTCAAAAAAAAATTTGTTTTATTGAGTCAAAATTGTTTAAGTAAGAAACTATGATTTTCTGAGAAGATTTACAAGACTTGCAGGAACTTAAGTAACCATTGGGATGAAGTTGCAGGATCTATCTATGACTATTAGAAAACCCCATCACAGATCAACCTACTGAGAACACCCACATCACTTCAGGTATCAGAGGATCCTTTTACTGACTTCAACTTAATACTGACTTAGATTTCTCACCTAAGGGCTTGGTATACTCTGTGTCGGATTCCCTGTTAGTTCTGACACAGCCTGTCAACCTATCCTATTTAGTTCCCTTCTCCCCTTCTATAAAGTAAAAAAAAAAAATAATAATAAACTGAGGATGAGTTAGTAACTCCGAAGTGGTCACAGGAGTGGTAGAGACCCCTATTATCTCATGTGCTATCCATGGAATGTGTCCAAAGTAAACCCCATAACGGGAAGAACACTGATAAAAAAAAAAAAATGATACCCAAAGTGGGAAAAATCAGTTGTTAAAGAAGGGAAAGAAAAGAAAGGGACTAGAGAAAGATAGTATGGTGGTCTAGAGCTGATAAGGTAAGAATCCATGTGCCCTTTGATCGATACTCCTTAGGTGAGACCGCACTTAAATACTTGCAGAAGTCAGTAGGGAGAATTTGAATGCTTGAATGTGATTGTGGAGTTTACTTAGGACAGTTGCTAAGTGTGGGGGAAGTACATTGTGGTCTTGATATCCTGTGATTGATTCTTTCAGTGGTTTACTAAGGGGAATCTGAGTATTGTAGCTTCTAGGATGAAATGAGTTTCTGAAGAGTTTTCAAACCTCTTCACCAAGCTTTAGTTCTCTGTTTTGCTTGAGGGCAAGCAAAGGCTAAGTGTGGGGGAGTTGATATATCATGGTTTTTACTAGTTTTAGACCATGATATAAGTGTGTTTTAGTGTCTTTTGTGTTCTTTTAGAGTCTTTTACAGGTATAATCAGGTTTGGAGCATACTTGGTGATTATGGCACTTTTTGGAGATTTTTGGAGTGTTTGGCCGAGAGATAGAGTTCACTGTCCGAAACAGAGGAATGCGTCGATCGTTGCACTCTAGCATCGATCGTTGCACCAGCGAGATGGGCCAAAACTCGGCGGTTTATGAAGAGTCAAGATATTGCACTCTGATCCAGAAGTTCCTGATATTTACAAAGAAGCCCCTGGCCGAGATTAGACCTATATAATTAAGTTTTTGGTGTTTTATTTACTTACGCTTTCATAATTAAGAGCAGAGGATTTTTAGAGCTTTTGGGGCTGATCTGAACCTTTACTTCATCTGTATTTGGAGAAGATTTCGAACCCCTTTTATTCTTTATCTTCTATGCAATTTATTCATCATATGATTATGTTTTCATTATCTATGTCTGAGTAGATTCCTTGTTAGGTTTAGGGTTTCTCACATAGGATTTCATGACTTGCTAGACTTGTTAAATTCAGTTAAGGATTCATAACTATATCTGTTCTTCAATCTGATTGTGCTTAAAGCGAGTTCTAACCTGATCAATTAGAATCTAGATCTTAGGTTGCTAAATACGTCACGGAAGTGGGGTTTAGGAATCTGAACTAATTAGGTTGAGCAATTAAACTTCTCGCAAACGAAAGTTTGGTTTAGGATAATTGTGAACATATCAAACTTGGAATTAATGCTAGTTTAATCTGTTAGTTCTCGCAAACGAAAGTTTGGTTTGCTGCACTTAGACTTAGAGAATTATCGCAAAGGAATTTGGTTAATTCTATACCTGTGTTTTGAGTTCTAGAACTGTGCTTAATTAGATCCTTGCTGAATGAACTGTCTGCTTGTCTGATTTCCTGAGAACGCCCTAGACTTAGCGCTTTTAATAACTTGCTTTCACAACCATCAATCTCTGCTTTCTGTTTACTTTCTTGCATTGCTTTTAATTCAATCACATTGCTTTCTTTCTAGTTTAATTTCCTGTTCTTGAGCTATTGAATACGGAGTCCCTGTGGATTCGATACCTATATACTACGACTACTGAACTGTGCACTTGCAGTTAGATATAGGATAAAACCTGACACCTATCACTTTGAAAATGTAAAGATTTTTTATTTTAACAAAAACTCTAACTAAAAAACAAAAATTATATAACTGGTAACTTACAACGATTTTCGAAAAACTATTGTTGTTTTGCATCTCACCTTTCCTGATCTTAATCTTCCTGTGTGGGTCACTATCAGGATCAAGGGGTAAATCATAATTTAATTTAAGTATATAATTTAAAGAAACACTATGGAAGGTTCTTAGATAATAGATAGGAAATTAGACTTTAAACCCACACTATTTTCTATAGTAAATCAATTTTTGTTTTTTTATAATATTTTTGTTAATTATTTGACACTAAATTTTACTAACATGATTAGGTATTCAATGCGGGAATGCATTAGATAATTATTTTATTTGAAAATAATTTTATAATATTTTATTTTTAATACAACATACATTATAAAATTTATGCGATATAATTTTAATATGTATTATTTTTATTTAAAATAATTATTTTTATAGAATTATATGTTTATATATGAAATTTATTTTATTTTATGTTTTCATAACTAAAAAAAATTTTGTCAACAAAAAAGTGTCTTTAGTCCGGTACTTTTTTGTTGAAAAAAAAAATAAATTTATATTTTATATAAATATAATTACATATTTTGAAAGTTGAAATATGAAAATCCATTCATTTAATATTTTATATTGGTTTAAGTATATTTTAATATTTCTATAACTAAAATATGTTAACTCATTGTTTACCTTATCTGAACAAATTTTTTTTTAAAAAATTTCTAATTAAAATAAATTAATATATTTTTAACTCAGTTTATAGTAGTCTAAATATTTGGAAATTTTGATAAAACAACCTGTCAAAAACTGTGATCGTAAAAAATCAATCATAATCTAATCCAGTTATATATTTGAATATAAATATTAAATAATTTAAATAACTTATAAATTAATAATATATCAATTGAAATTGATTAATCCAATTTTTAATTCGTATTCGAATGGGAAAATTTTGTTTTTAATATTTTTATAAGTGAAATCGATTATTCTATTTTAATCTATTTTGTAATGGTCTAAATATAAAAAAAAATTATTTTATGTATTAAAAGATAATTAAAACTAGTTTATAGTAAATATAAGTTTAATAATTATTTTTTTAAGAAACTAAAAAAAATAAAACATTTTTATAAGATTTTTCTATAATATAAAATCATAGATTTCTATTTTATAAATATATTAAAAATATTTTTTAATAAAATAATAAATTTGAAAATATTTAAATGGCTTACATTATAGTCACATATTAGTATAATTTAATAAATAAATATACTTTTACTTAATAACTAAAATATTAAATAAATGCAATAAAACAAAGTATAGTATAACAAATGATAAAAACAATGAAGATGATGATTATGTTCAAAAGAATAAAAAATAATGATGATAATATAGGATGGGTAGCCTAACTTTGGTTGGACGAGTATAGCCGACAATGCATTACTAGGATGTGCCAAGGCAAATAACAAAGCTGAGACCAAACCTAGTGAAAGGTTATACAGAGTGTTCTTTTTTCTTTTCTTTTTTTTCATCTGGAGGATTTTGATTGACAAAGATTTTTAGGAGTTACAACATAGAAGAGACAAATTTAGAACACAAAGAGAAGCTAATGATATGATTCTCGCAACATACACGAGATTTTGTTACAACACATTAGCAAGATACCACGAACACTTGTTCCGAGCTTTTAACATCAACTAAAAGGCTTTCAGTCACTTTTAGAGGAAACTGGCACACAATTCTCGAGATAAGATAAAGTCTTCTTCTTCTATTGTTTCTGTCAAATTTGTTCCGGAAGAGACAGCTTCGGGGAAGATGGCTCTTGTCACCGTCGAATAAACTTGAGCTGATTAGGGTAAAGCAACTACAAAATCCAGAGACACAAAAGCAAACATCTGCAACAAACGACTAAAACCCATAGAACCATCTTACACACAAGCTCCATCCTCACATAACTAATCATGAGAAGGAGAAACTAAGCTCCATCCACACATAACAAATCATGTGGAAGAGAAACAAAACCCAACACCAAGGGAACTAAACCCACACAAAGGGAGCAGAAGTCCCAAACTAGAAATTATCAAAGCAGTGGCTGAAGTCTAAAAGAGAAAAACAAGGAGATCAAAGGAGGGGGAGTACCCAAGCAAAGCCAGATGCAGACTGCCGAAGAAACAGATCTAAACCACAATCCAAAAAATCAGATCTGAGAATAAAAACCATCACCGACAAATCTGACAGACGCTGAGAAACTTGAGGTAAAACTCCATCTCCAGGTGTTCAAGACATTCAGATCTCGCCAACCAACACGACAACGGCACCACGCCAAAGTAAAAACTAGATGGACGAAGAAGAAACAAAAGGAAGATAAACAAACAAAAGGAAAGAGGCACGGCGCCGGAGACGAGCTCCGGACACCGGCCACATCGAAGCAAAACCCTAGGACGGCGCTTTTCTAATCGCCTTTTGGAGGAGAGAAAAAAGTTTTTTTTTGTAGTTTTTTTGGTTTCAATTGTCTGATACAGAGTGTTTTAAAAAGCCTTTTAAATTAAGCGGTAATGTTTATCTTTTAATCTGCCTAAAAAATCATAATATTATAATAATAAATTAATATAATATTTATTATTTATAAATTATGATAATTCATATATTATACTATAAAATTTTATGATAATAAGTTAACATAAATTTTAGTATTTATCAATCATGATATTTCATATATTTTATTATATATATTTTATATATTGTTTACTTTTGTAAACGTTTAAACCGCTTAATTATAATCTAGGTTTCTGATTAGACGTTTTAGATACTAGGCATTAGGTCATCGCTTGAATAACATCTAGCACTTTTTTAAACATTGGTTACACGTCAACTTTCTTCGTCAAATCAAAAATATATTTTGAATCGTTGGCGAATCACACTCCACCACATCATTCTTTTGTGATTTCTACCCACTTTTATTGTATTTTTGTTTCTCATTTTAGTTGTGTGTTCTCTTGATATTTGTTATGTTGTGTTAAAAAAAAAAAAACTTTGCCAAAAGAAAATATTTGTAATGTTACGTCAGGTAACCAAACGAAAAGTGGTTTTGAAAGGTTGAGTATTGTAAAACATCGGGTTTGAGTTCAGTTGATATCGAGCCATTTTTATGGAACTTAAGTACCGGACTAAAGACACTTTTGGTTCTGGTGAACGTAACTGAATATTTTGTTTGATAACTTAACTTTCTAGCCATCTTAACTGAAAAACAAAAACTTGTTTATTTAAATTTTGCTTTTTACTATCTTGTTAAATCATAAAAAAAATATTAGGTTGTAAAATTCATAAAATTTACATATTTATATTGTTCTATTTTACTTTAATTTGGAAACAATTGACTTGATCAATATTAGAATATACCACTAGTGTGGTGGACTAGTAGCGGATAAAACGAAATTAGTAGCTAAATAATCCTAGTTCAATTTTCGGTAGAAATAATGCTTTACGTTTAAATGGTATTAATTAAAATTGATTCCGAACTTACAAGAGGATTAGGATGCAAAGTCCAAATCTCTCATGTTATACAAAAAATGAATAACACTAAAATATTTAAATTTTATTCCATACATGTTCTATGTTGTCTCAAAATCTTTTCAACTCATAGTTCTTCTTAAGTTACATTGTAACATAATTTTTATCCTAACTATGGATTTGTGATATTAAATATGAATATTTGAGACTTTTTGAAAATTTGATGTAATTTTCCAAACGTTTTAAGATAATTATACATTATGTTTGGGATTAAAGATGGGTAATATGATTCTATATGCATAGAAGTCTCTGAAATTAGGTCCTGTGAATAGTCCCGCGCGTGCCCACCACCATCATGTGCATAATGACGCATGTATCCTTCTCAGGAATAGCGAATTTACCCAAACCTAGCCTAAGTAGCTGAGTGTAGGTGTTGCGTGTGTCAGTGTTTTAACTATTTTTATTTTCCTTTTTTAAACCGGTAATGAATGTGTGGAGGTAAAACCGTGATGTGTAATACAAAATTTATTACACGAAACACTTGAACGTCTTAAATATATAACGTATATTCTCTTTTTACTCACCATACTTCTTTCAAATTTACTCACCATCGCTTTCGATCCATTTCTTCATCTTCTTTTACTGTCGTCTTCTACGAAAAGATCGGTAAGTTTCAACTCGCCTTATCTATTATACTCTGTTTTGTCTCCTTCTTTACTAATTGTATGGTTAATTCCTTAACAGGAAAGTATCAGGAAAGTCATGTCCGAGAATGAGCTGCCTACTCGCCTTATTTCTTCCGGTGAAGAACTTTGGGGAGATCGTGTCAACGTCTATCAGAAGACAGAGATAATCAAAGTCTTGGTCGATGCTCTCACTGAAGAAGAGATCACATTTCTGAGGTCGTCTTCCCTTTCTAAACTGTTGGACATTCCTGCTCTTCCTGCGTGGTCGGGAGCTTTAGAATATTTCTCATGTCTAGGCAGCTGGTTATCGTCAAGGAGAACGAGATGTGGATTTTGTTTGCTGGATCTCCCATTAGATTTTCTCTTCGGGAGTTTAAGATTGTGACCGTCCTTCCATGTGGGAAACTCCCACCCCCAGAGAAGAAGAAGAGGAAAGGCAAAGGAAAATCTGTGGAAGAGGAGTCCTATTTCAAGACTCTGTTTGGTACTGACAAAGACGATGTCACTGTGGAAAAGGTTCTTATAATGTTGAAGGAGAAGATAGTGACAGACGAGGATATGAGGAAGCGTTTAGCATGTTTGGTTTTGGTTGACGGTATCCTTGTTCCTACAACACACTTTCCTAAGTGCAAAATTTTAGTTGAACATGCAGAGATGGCTGAGGATTTGAGTTCATTTCTCTCTTATCCATGGGGAAGGGTTTCATTTGATATGATTATGAACTCTGTCAAAGAGAGGGATGTAAAGAGCCTTGCCACTTCTAATGTTGCTGTGCAGGGATTCTTCCAGGCTTTACAATTGGTTGTAATAGATGCGGTGCCGGATCTTCAGAAAGGATTATATATGTCAGCATTCCAGCCTGCTGCTCCGTCTATTGTGGGCGTAATCCAAACCAAAAGGCCACTCTGTCCATTCAATGTCAATTATGCCCGAGTAGTAGACCAGGAATGCAAGGTATGACTCTTTCATTCTCGTACTTCCTTTCATAAATGTTGTGGAGTGTTTGGTTTTATATGATTTGTAACTACATTATAGCTTAACTGTTAACTATATTGTATGTTAGAACAGGTTATGAATTTTAATGTTAAATGGTTAGTGCAACAATTTTCATGATAATTCCTTGTATCCTATTGTTTTCCTTCGAATACAAATCTTAGTGGCTAACTTTTTATTGTTCTCGGTTAAAGTTCATATGCATTGGTCTAGCTTGTAATTTAGGTGACTTCTTAGTTTCAATTTTTATACACTTGTTATAAGGTAACTTGCTTTTGTTATTGGTTAAACCATTACATGCTAATTATTACCAATGTTAGTATTTATATACGGACGTATACATAGTTATATGATTTGTAAGTACATTATAGTTTAACTGTTAACTATACTGTATGTAAGAACAGGTTATGAATTTTATTGTTAAATGGTTAGTGCAACTAGTTGCATGATAATTCTGTGTATCCTATTGTTTTCCTTCGAATACACATATTAGTAACCAACTATGTATTGTTATCGGTTAAACTTCATATGCATTGGTCTAGCTTGTAATTTAGGTGACTTGTTAGTTTCAATTTTTATACACTTGTTATAATGTAACTTGCTTTTGTTATTGGCTAAACCATTAGATGCTAATTAGTATCATTGTTAGTGTTGATGTAACTTCTTGAATTGGCTGCTAATATACCATTCATATGTTAAACAGGCTGCAGTTGAGTGCATCATTCGTCCTGAAATTGTTTTTGACCTTGAAACTGAAGACCTCAGCTGGTCGGATGAGGAGGAGGATACACTGGTTGATCACATGTTGAAGCTTATATGTGATGGATACAAGTTTAAGAATGAGGATTTTAGTGGTGGATGTAAACTGTCTGAGCTTAGCTGCTATCCTCGGCATAGAAGGCGTTACAAGGCCAAGGCCATAGGTGGACGGCGTCGTTCTTCGAAGCTTAATGCTCGTCCTGTTCCGGTTGGTAGGAGAGCTCGTAGGTCGCCTGTTGATGTGTCTGACGAAACTGGTTCATCACTCAATGGAGTTATTGGTTCTTCTCAACTCCGCCACGTCTTCGATTCCATGTTTGAAGAGCATGAAAGGAAGATGGTGTCTCACTATACCCAAATTCTGTCTGCAAAATTGGCTGACAACAATGCTGCATTACTGGAGGATTTGAAGAAGTGGTTTTCTGCTAACTTTGAAATTGATGAACTGCCCAATCGCAACATTCCCCCTCCACCTTCTGCCACAAATACATCTGAGCCTACAAACACTAACCCGAACAAAGTTCCCGCTCCAAATGACAAGCATACTAACAATGTTAACGAAGAACTGTCTGTTGAAGACATTTACGCACACTATTCTTGTAGGGGAGATGAGGTTTGTATCTTAAGTTCTTTTTTATTGTGTTCTCTCTTTTGATTTTCATGTAATCAATTTGTTTAACTGCCTTTTTCCCCAGGATCTTGTTGATGATGTTACTGGTGTAAACTCCCACGAGAACCATGTGGCAGTAGCCGTCGAACTCCACTCCGAAAAGGTGTGAAATTTGCTTGTACTAGCTCGCTTTATATTCAATTTAAAGGTTTATTATTAGATGCTAACCTGCCTATATGTTTGTTGCAGGGTAATAACTCCAACTTGTTGGCTAAAGATATTGTCTCCCCAGATGAGTTTGGAGCCTCCGGCACAGAGGAAGATGCTTTGTCTGAGGGTGATGATGCGGGTGATGACCAGTCCTCTGGGGATCAATTAGAGGATGTGGCCCATGAAACTCAGGTTTTTTCAATTTTAAACAATTACATTTTAAACATTTACTTACAGGTCATATGATCATGCACTTATTTTCTTAACCTATAACAATGTTGTTCACATTATGTGTCTCTTTCACAATGTTATCTAACTGGTTCCTCTATCAGTCAATGGATGAGGAACCTGTGGATCATGACATTGTTCTTAGTGAGGCCCAACCACAAATTCAAGTTGAAAAGGTACACACATACTAAGCTGTCTACATTATGTGTCTCAATGGTAATGTGTATTAAGTGAATCCTAAATCAGTCCATTGTTGAGGAAGCTGTTGATCACGTTCTTGTTTTCACTGAGCGACAAGTTGAGATCAATGTTATCACTTTATATTTTCTTCTGAACAGGTTATTATAGAGACAGATCCTAGTGCGCTTGCGCATGTCCCTAAAGCTGTGAGGAAAAGCAAAAGACCCCGTTTCCTCTCTAAGAAGCTTGGTTCTCAATTCCAGTGTGATAAGAGGTTCCGCAGGGATGTATCTGAAGGATTATGCGTTTTTCCATGGTTCAATTCTCAGATTGCAACCTAGCACATAATCTTAAACAGATCTAGGTTCTTGTAACTGAATCATAAACACAAACCTGGTCATTACCTTTTAGATTGCAGCGGAATGATTGTAATGACGAGATCAGATTAGAACAGACGAATACCTGTTCCTCCTTGGTATCCACACTCTTACAAGCAGGGAATGGCTGCTAGACCGGATGGATGAACAACAGAGAGAGAGGGTTAGAGAGAGAATGGAGCCGCGGCTGCTATCCTCCAAATCGCCAAAGATGGCTTAGGGTTTCTAAAACCCTTGTTGCAATCTTATTAATTCACTAATGGACCCAAGTTTAATTAATTAAACTAATGGTCCATTAGACTTTTGGGCCCAAGACACAAATCAGACAAAAGCCCATTTGTTGTCTGCCCAAATCTCTGTACAAATACAGTAAATGCCTTAGCATCTTACCGTATTAATTCCATCTTAACTTTCCCGTTAGCTATGGTGTGTGACCCTTTGGGATCATACAATACTGGTAATAAGTCCTAAACTTATAGATCAAGAGCGGACTCTAGCAAGCCATCATGATCACCCAGTATTTATGACTTATGTCTGATCTCGACATTTATCATACTTTCTAGAGATAGTACAGTAGATTTCAGGACATTCCCAACAATCTCCCACTTGTACTGGAATCCTACATTCCCTAGTCCTTTTGTCTTAATATCTCGATCTGGCATAAGGCAAGATGCGTGTCATCCTTATATAGCCAAACCATGTTCATCGGACCAGATTTGATACTGACAATGCAAACGACTTGGGCAAGTCCGTTTGGGAGTGGCCACTCTCTTACCAGCTATCAAGTCTCCGATTGGCCTAGAGATATTACCTCCGTTAAACGGCAGGGACAAATCCCATCTTGTTCCATCACTATGAACTACACAATTCATAATACACCCAACCAAGGTCCGTATAGCTCCCAGTTACGAAACAGCGTTAGACAATGATCAAAGCGCATCACTTCATGTGCAGCCACATGCATGCGAACTCAGGTCTAAGGACTATACTCTATAGTCGTATATGAGAACTTCTCATGACACAGATATTAATATCTTGTAGAGTTCTCATCAGCGGGCCATGTCCGGTCATATGTTCCCCTACATATACCTATGTGTCGACTTTGATGCCGCGCATCTATGACCCCTCGAAACCTGGTCATAAGTCTCAACACAATCTAGTCTCAAGCGGTTGTTGGTGTTCCAATTTCAACAACCTTCGACTATGGACACTATGATTTATGTCATTTTGTTAAATATGGGGTTTCAGGATTAAGTCTACTCATGTACTTCGATGGCCCATATATAATGACATGAATCATTTTGGAACGATTATTTATATCACAGTTAAAATAATCCAGAAATCATAGATTTCATAAACATAAAATATTATGTTTACATGAACCTTTCAAAACAACTAAGTAAAGCCCTTTACAAACTCCCACTGAAATTAAGACTACATCTTAATTTCACTCATCCTACAGCTACAGTCCGCGACTCGTGCTTAGGAATAAGGAGTGGCTTCGTTAATAGATTAGCAACGTTCTCATTCGATGAAACTTGCTTATCTACTTAACACCTCTGTCATTTATCTCACGGAATAGGTTATACCTACCCTCAAGGTGTTTGTACCTCTGATGTGCAGCTAGTCTCATCTATGCTGGGAATCACATCAAGTTCAGTAATGAACTCTTTCAGCTTAAGTCATGGAGTCAGCAACAGTGCCTTGCACCGCCAGACAGACACAAGATATAGCCGGACTGTGACCAGGAATTATCTTTGTCTATTGGAAACTTGCCTTTCAGACTCTATCAACTTTTAGCACCTCACTTTCTCCGTAAATCAAGAACTTATCCTTATAATTTCTCAAATACTTTAGGATATTCTTTACGGCAATCCAGTGATTCTTCGCTGGATTTGACTGGTCTTTACTTGTCTTGCTTAACATTAAAGCAACATCAAACAAGTACGTGTCATGGCATACATGATAAATCCAATTGCCGACGCATATGGAATTTTATCCATGCATTTAAGCTCAGCAGTTATCGTAGGACACTGCTTCTTGCTTAACGCATTGCCATGTGACATTGGCATAAAACCCTTCTTGGATTGCTGATTACGTGTAGGACTTTGTCTATTTAAGAATCCTGACTTTGTCCTACCAGCTCTTTTGGATCTCTATCTTTAGATCCAACATCCAAGAACTACGTGGCTTTACCCATGTCAATCATAAAACCAACTCCCAAGCCAGTCCTTTACCGACTGCAGTATTGGGACGTTATTTCCGAGAATCAGTATGTCATCGACATACATTATGAGAAATGAAATATCGCTCCCACTAATCTATTAGTAAACGCACAGTTCCACTACGTTCCTGTTCAAGTCAAAACCTTGACTACTTCAACAGAACGAAGATTCCAACTCCGATATGTTTGCTTCCATCCATGAATGGATCAATGAAGCTAACTTACACATAGTGTAATTTTTGGAGTCCGGGCTCACTCTCGCTTCTTTGAATTTCGCAGATTCGTCGCTTTCAATGATCATCAGATCATGCGAACTTTCAATGATTATCAGGTTCAACTAATGACGAGAAATCAATCTCGGATTAGTGACTGATTCATTCAGATCTGCGAACTTCAGGCTCTACAGGTATAGATTCTACAGAAATCTGTAAATCCATCCGCTGCTCTCCCTCAATAGGTTGAGCAGCCTCCTGTATATCTCGAATTTCTTCGAGTTACACTTTTACTCCCACTGTTCTTCTTGGAAAGTAACTTCCCTTCTTAGAAAACAGAATGGACGTAAAAGTAACAAGCCTTGGTTTCCCTAGGACAACCAGCGAAGTAGCACAACTACAAATACTCAGTAAAGACGAATTTGGATCGATTCCAGTCCACATTTATGTGGTGTCTTTCAACTGATATTGGTGGAACTATTTCAGCGTGAACTTAGATATTTCTAGAGCGTTATTCTTAAAGAGTATCATGGAAGATTCGTGCGACTCATCTTTAATCATTTCTAATAAGATCTGATTCTTTCTCACAGAAACACCTCAAGGTTTTCAGGAGAAATGAGCTGTGAAACGACTTCACACTCATTCAGATGATCACACCATCAATGACTTAAGTATTCTCACTCTTGATCTAATCCAGAGTCTCAATACTTCTGTCACTTTGATTCTATACCTCATTTTGGAACTCTTTCGACCATGTCAAAGAATTCCGACTTGTGTCTCATCAAATGAACACAGTCATACTCACTGAAGTAATCAGTAGAGACAATGAAGTACATGAAATTTTCTCTGGCATTACTGCTCATCGGACCACATACATGAGTATGTCCAATGTCTAATAAGCCTTTGGGCCTTTCTCTAGCTCGGCTAAGATGGGCCCTTTGTCTTTTGGTCTAGTAAGCAGAATTCAAGTCTCATAAGATATCCATTCAAATGAGCCCAAAAGTCCATAACTATGGGGTTTCTGAATCTGACTTACTCTATGTGACCAAAACATTTATGCCAAGAAAAATCAGGTTTAATTCATCAGATTTAAACCAATTGCGGTATTTATGTTACATTTTAGGCACTCTATGGTTTAAGATATAAAACCTATTCCTTGAATAGGGTGCTACAATTAATATTTCATTAAGATCAAAAGAGCAAAACTTGTCTTTTATCAAAATGAAAAACATTCAAATTCTTACAAGAAAATGAAAGACAACTCTACTTAAAGCAGGTACATTGTAGCAATTACTTAATACAAAACCAAGCCTCAAAGGCATCTACAAGTGAAAACCCTACGGCTGAGGTAGCATCAATAGCTCCTTCCAGACACGCAGTTCCACTTGCCCTTCCTTCAACGTTTTACTGTTGCTCAGGCTCTGCATATTATAACAAATATCAGTGCCACAACCAGTATCCAATACCTCTAAGGTATAACTTGAAGTAATAACATGAATACCTGAGGAAGTAGTCTCATACATCGACTTTAACTCCTCATAATCTTCCATGAATTTAATGCAATTTCTCTTCCAATGCCCAGTCTCATTACAGTAGCAGCACTTACCAACGAAAGAGGTATCTGACTCGGGCTCAGAAGACACACGCTTGCCATGATTCAAAATCTGGACAACTTTGTCTTCACCCTTGTCAGCACTAGGTTTAGTAAACCTACCCTTCTCATTCATGAGATTGTACAGGGTACTCTTCACGTTTGGCTCAACTGTCTTGAGCATATCATGCAGTTCAGTCAACGTCTTCGTTAAGCCTTTCTTGAAATAATTCCTTCTGAACTTATCATAGCTTGACAGCAGTGACTGCAGAATGATCTCAGTTGCCAATTCCTGGCTAACTGGATAATCCAGTTTCCTCAGGTTATCAACGTAACCCATCATTTTACTGACATGAGGACTTACTGGATGATCATTTGGTAGCTTGCAGCTAGTGAGAGATTTAACCAACTGGTATCTCTCCACTCTTACCTGCTCCTGAAATTTCAATTTCAGGCTGCTGATCATCTCTATTGGCGATTCCATGTTCTCATATTGCTTCAGCAAATCTGAGTCCATGGTAGCCAATATCAGACCACGCACAACTACCGTATCATCATAATGCTTATTCCAAGCATTACGTACTGCATGAGAGGCCTTGGACCCGATCCTCTCGGGGAGAGCTTTCTCAAGGACATAGTCCTTTCACTCCTACCTGAGGACTAGCCTCAGGTTCCGCGACCAAGTCAAGAAATTTGATCCGTTCAGTTTGTCCATCTCAAGGACAAACCAGATCGAGAAAGTGTTTTGATTGTTTGTGCTAGTCATAGCTTGAAATTTAGAGATAAATAGAGTTTTAGTTATTTAGTTCATAAAAGAGTAATCTTAATAACTTATAAGAAAACTCGCATTGCATTCAAAATTTCTTTGTTTAACCTCATAAGAATGCAATGATTCCGAGACCCATGTTCAACCAAAACCAAAGTGGGCCACTGGCCGTCACCCGGAATTAGCTTTACTTGGTAAGCATACACACAGCTAGTTATATCCATATAACTCTCGGTTGTGGATTGGGCCCAAGGCCCAATTCACCAGATGTCTCAAGGCCCGGGACTCCCGATTGCCCAGTCAAGGAAACCAATCTCTTACAGCCAAATAATCACTAAAGTCTGGGACTCCCAATGAAATTAGTGACTATATACTACTTTACTTACGCAAAAACAGACACCTCACACTGTAAGCCATATCTGTAATTAAATAAGCGTTAAGTAGTTGACAAGATTGGGCAAGACATCCAAGCTTGATATTGGTTTTGAGGATTTTAAGTTTTATTTCCAAAAATAGAAGATTACTATTTTGGGAAACTTACTTGTTTTAGAAACTTTCTAAATTTAGAAACATACTAAAATAGAAATTTCTAATTTAATATTTTATAAATATTTTCGGGTTGGGTCACAAATTATAGGCCCAATTCTTGGCCCAAGACCATAGAATTCCAGTTGGCCCAATAATTTGACATAACCGAGTCGGTTTATTAATTCTGGTCCAAGACCAAATTAACTATCAAAACCATCGGTTATTTACTAAACCAGACCAGCTCTAAATTATTTGGTCCAACCAAATCAAACTTAGACCAGCCTTCGGTTTAGGGTTAAATTCAATTTTATGAATTTCAATCCGGTTTAACCAGAAATTAAATAATACCATGTATTAAATAATTTCCAGCAAACCGCGATTTGGGTTAACCGCTTGAACCACCAATTAAATTGGATCGGTTCAGTTAAGTCCAAAACCGGGAAGAAACACCTAGTGTTTTAGCCAATTTGACCTAACTTGCGGTTTAAGGCTTTAAACACACGATTAACCGCCAATTAAATGGACCGGTTTAATCGGTGCGGTTTGGGCAACGAACCGCGAAGCTCGGTTTAACCGATTGACTATTCGCGGGACGTAAAGTTTTAACGGGCCAAACGATCGGATCCATGATCCAACTCAGCCCATTAACGCATGATCCGTTACACGGCCACGGCATCACGCATGATCGTCCCTTGCCTCACGATCAAGTGATCGATCTCGGCCATCACGATCACGCGGCCCATGCTCCACATCTCGATCGAATCATGGCCTTGCGGTACAAGCGGCACAAGCGATCAATGATCGATACATCAACACGATCACTTGCCGACTCACGCAATCCATACACGAGCCAATCGATCACACGATCAAATACACATGATCAGCCGATCGACCACATGACATGATCGACTCTCGGCGATAAGCGATCGAAGGCCATCGATCACATGTGCGCTAAGCCGATACAAGACATTACACGGCCGATTGATCCTCACGGCTCACAATCGATCATACATGATCAATATGCCGATCGATCAACATCGACCCATGAATCCTTGCCGAGAACAATATGGAACCCGATTAGAGATCTCTTTCTTGCGATGCAAGAAATCGATTGCAATCCAACAACACAATGATCCGAGATCATGTGTAAGAGCCGATTTAGAGTTTAATGTTTTCTAATCAATTTATCATCATTAAATCGATTCAAAAACCATTAAAACATTCATATGATCCAAATTACAAGAATCTAACGAACCTGGCTCTGATACCACTGAAGGATTATGCGTTTTTCCATGGTTCAATTCTCAGATTGCAACCTAGCACATAATCTTAAACAGATCTAGGTTCTTGTAACTGAATCATAAACACAAACCTGGTCATTACCTTTTAGATTGCAGCGGAATGATTGTAATGACGAGATCAGATTAGAACAGACGAATACCTGTTCCTCCTTGGTATCCACACTCTTACAAGCAGGGAATGGCTGCTAGACCGGATGGATGAACAACAGAGAGAGAGGGTTAGAGAGAGAATGGAGCCGCGGCTGCTCTCCTCCAAATCGCCAAAGATGGCTTAGGGTTTCTAAAACCCTTGTTGCAATCTTATTAATTCACTAATGGGCCCAAGTTTAATTAATTAAACTAATGGTCCATTAGACTTTTGGGCCCAAGACACAAATCAGACAAAAGCCCATTTGTTGTCTGCCCAACTCTCTGTACAAATACAGTAAATGCCTTAGCATCTTACCGTATTAATTCCATCTTAACTTTCCCGTTAGCTATGGTGTGTGACCCTTTGGGATCATACAATACTGGTAATAAGTCCTAAACTTATAGATCAAGAGCGGACTCTAGCAAGCCATCATGATCACCCAGTATTTATGACTTATGTCTGATCTCGACATTTATCATACTTTCTAGAGATAGTACAGTAGATTTCAGGACATTCCCAACAGTATCTGTCATTCCATTTGCAGGAGATGTAGAAGGAGTTGGTGAAGCAGCTGTTGATCCTGTATTTGACCGGATTAAATCTCTTATTGGGTTGGTATTTTTTCCTTAGTTTGTTCTCACATAGTTAAAAGTTTGGTTAAAATCTTGACTTACTTACATGCTATCACTTTCAGGACTATAAAAGTTGGTTGTTCTTTGACATTGTCAGCTAGGGAGCTGGATGACCTACTTTCTTTTAAAAAATCCCCTCCTGCAAAGGTAATTCTTCTCTCTGTTACCAAATCTACTACATTCTGTTAACGTCTAAGTTTCTAAAGTTGTTTTTTGGGTTTTGGTTATAAGGTCATCGATGCACTTATCAAGTTTACTCGTCAAATTTTCCGCTCTGATCGTATTGATGGTAATCCTCTTCGAGTTGATGTATTTGTTGGGAATGTCCTGAAATCTACCGTACTATCTCTAGAAAGTATGATAAGTGTCGAGATCAGACATAAGTCATAAATACTGGGTGATCATGATGGCTTGCTAGAGTCCGCTCTTGATCTATAAGTTTAGGACTTATTACCAGTATTGTATGATCCCTAAGGGTCACACACCATAGCTAACGGGAAAGTTAAATGGAATTAATACGGTAAGATGCAATGGCATTTACTGTATTGGATCAGAGAATTGGGCCAGACAAAATACAGGCTTTTGTCTGATTTGTGTCTTGGGCCCAAATAACAAATGAGCCATTAGTCATTAGACTTGGGCCCATTAGAGAGTTAATGAGAAGGAAGAAATCGAAACCCTAAGCAGAAGTTTTTGCGTTTTTCTTCTCTGTGGCCGCGGGTCTCTCCATCTCTCGATCTCTCTTTTCTGATCTAATCCATCTCTTTGGTCTAGCAGCCATCCCTTGCTTGTAAGAGTGTGGATACTTGAGGAGGAGCCGATTCTCATCAGCTCTAATCTGATCTTGTCATTACCACCAATCACTCCGCTGCAAAAGGTAAAGATCAGGTTGGTTTTATGATTCGTTTTGCAAGAACCTAGATCTGTTAAGATTATGTGTTAGGTTGTAATTTGGGAATTAAACCTTGAACAAACATCATAATCCTTCAGTGGTATCAGAGCCAGGTTATTAGTTTCTTGTAATTTGGATCTTTGTATGAAATCACATAATGAATCGCTTGGCTTAAAAAGTTTTGTTTGATTAAAGTCAATCGATTGTTGTTGTATAATTGAATCGATTTTGTGCTTTGATTTTGTCTTCTTGTGGTTTGGTTAATAAACGTGTTTGTCTTTGATAACAATCGCATGTGATCGATAAAAATAATGGCTTGTTGACTTTCTGAATCGATTATTGAATTTGAATTAATAATCATATGAATTGTGATCAATGATTGAATGTTTAAAGTCGTTTGTTAACCTTCGCTTAATTCGTTTTGTCTTATGTGATCATGACCATGTGATCGCTTAATTGAATTACGAATTGAATTACAATCATGACCATGTGATTGTGTAATTTGTAAAAGCTGTTTGATAATTAAACAATTGATTCGTAATCGATCATGTGATTTGAATAATGACAAAAAAAAATCTTTTGTCTTCATGTGATGTTACGATTTCGCTTTGTTTAAGATCGATTATTAATCACATGATCGATTATTCAAGCAATTATTTAATTAATGTTTGAATCGATTAATTATTTAATTGTATGGTTCAAGCGTTAACCCAAATCGCGGTTTACTGGAAATTATTTAATACAATTGGTATTATTTAATTTCTGGTTAAACCGGATTGAAATTCATAAAATTGAATTTTAACCTAAACCGAAGGCTGGTCTAAGTTTGATTTGGTTGGACCAAATAATTTAGAGCTGGCCTGGTTTAGTAAATAACCGATGGTTTTGATAGTTAATTTGGTCTTGGACCAGAATTAATAAACCGACTCGGTTATGTCAAATTATTGGGCCAGCTGGAATTCTATGGTCTTGGGCCAAGAATTGGGCCTATAATTTGTGACCCAATCCCAAAATATTTTATAAAATATTAAAATTAGAAATTTCTATTTTTAGTAAGTTACTAAATTTAGAAAGTTTCTAAAATAAGTAAGTTTCCCAAAATAGTAATCTTCTATTTTTGGAAATAAAACTTAAAAAATCCTCAAAAACAATATCAAGCTTGGATGTCTTTCCAATCTTGTCAGCTACTTAACGCTTATTCGATTACAGATATGGCTTACAGTGTGAGGTGTCTGTTTTCGCATAAGTAAAGTAGTATATAGTCACTAATTTCATTGGGAGTCCCAGACTTTAGTGATTATTTGACTGTAAGAGATTGGTTTCCTTGACTGGGCCATCGGGAGTCCCGGGCCTTGAGACATCTGGTGTATTGGGCCTTGGGCCCAATTCACAACCGAGAGTTATTGGTTATAACTAGCTGTGTGTATGCTTACCAAGTAAAGCTAATTCCGGGTGACGGCCAGTGGCCCACTTTGGATTTAGCTGAACATGGGTCTCGGAATCATTGCATTCTTATGAGGTTAAACAAAGAAATTTTGAATGCAATGCGAGTTTTCTTATAAGTTATTAAGATTACTCTTTTATGAACTAAATAACTAAAACTCTATTTATCTCTAAATTTCAGCTATGACGAGCACAAACAATCAAAACACTTTCTCGATCCGGTATGTCCTTGAGATGGACAAACTGAACGGATCAAATTTCTTGACTTGGTCGCGGAACCTGAGACTAGTTCTCAGGCAGGAGAGAAAGGACTATGTCCTTGAAAGAGCTCTCCCCGTGAGGATCGGGTCCAATGCCTCTCATGCAGTATATAATGCTTGGAATAAACATTATAATGATGCGGTAGATGTGCGTGGTCTGATATTGGCTACCATGGACTCAGATTTGCGGAAGCAATATGAGAACATGGAGTCGCCAATAGAGATGATCAGCAGCCTGAAATTGAAATTTCAGGAGCAGGTAAGAGTGGAGAGATACCAGTTGGTTAAATCTCTCACTAGCTGCAAGCTACCAAATGATCATCCAGTAAGTCCTCATGTCAGTAAAATGATGGGTTACGTTGATAACCTGAGGAAACTGGATTATCCAGTTAGCCAGGAATTGGCAACTGAGATCATTCTGCAGTCACTGCCGTCAAGCTATGATAAGTTCGTAAGGAACTATATCAAGAAAGGCTTAACGAAGACGTTGACTGAACTGCATGATATGCTCAAGACAGTTGAGCCAAACGTGAAGAGTACCCTGTACAATCTCATGAATGAGAAGGGTAGGTTTACTAAACCTAATGCTGACAAGGGTGAAGACAAAGTTGTCCTGATTTTGAATCATGGCAAGCGTGTGTCTTCTGAGCCCGAGTCAAATACCTCTTACGTTGGTAAGTGCTGCTACTGTAAAGAGACTGGGCATTGGAAAAGAGATTGCATTAAATTCATGGAAGATTATGAGGAGTTGAAGTTGATGTATGAGACTACTTCCTCAGGTATTCATGTTATTACTTCAAGTTATACCTTATAGGTATTGGATACTGGTTGTGGCACTGATATTTGTTATAATATGCAGAGCCTGAGCAACAGTAGAACGTTGAAGGAAGGGCAAGTGGAACTGCGTGTCTGGAAGGAGCTTGGGATGCTGCCTCAGCCATAGGGTTTTCACTTGTAGATGCCTTTGAGGCTTGGTTTTGTATTAAGTAATTGCTACAATATACCTGCTTTAAGCAGAGTTGTTTTTCATTTTTTTGTAAGAATTTGAATGTTTTTTCATTTTGATAAAAGACTAGTTTGTTCTTTTGATCTTAATGAAATATTAATTGTAGCACCCTATTCAAGGAATGGGTTTTATGTCTTAAACCAAAGAGTGCCTAAATGTAACATAAATACCGCAATTGGTTTAAATCTGATGAGTTAAACCTGATTTTTCTTGGCATAAATGTTTTGGTCACATAGAGTAAGTCAGATTCAGAAACCCCATAGTTATGGACTTTTGGGCTCATTTGAATGGATATCTTATGAGACTTGAATTCTGCTTACTAGACCAAAAGACAAAGGGCCCATCTTAGCCGAGCTAGAGAAAGGCCCAAAGGCTTATTGGAGATTGAACATACTCATGTATCTGGTCCGATGAGCAGTAATGCCAGAGAAAATTTCCTGTACTTCATTGTCTCTACTGATTACTTCAGTGAGTGTGACTGTGTTCATTTGATGAGACACAAGTCGGAATTCTTTGACATGGTCGAAAGAGTTCCAGAGTGAGGTATAGAATCAAAGTGACAGAAGTATTGAGACTCTGGATTAGATCAAGAGTGAGAATACTTAAGTCATTGATAGTGTGATCATCTGAATGAGTGTGAAGTCGTTTCACAGCTCATTTCTCCTGAAAAACCTGGAGGTGTTTCTGTGAGTAAGAATCAGATCTTATTAGAAATGATTAAAGATGAGTCACACGAATCTTCCATGATATTCTCTAAGAATAACGCTCTAAAAAATATCTAAGTTTACGCTGAAATAGTTCTACCAATATCAGTAGAAAGACACCACGTAAATGTGGATTGGAATCGATCCAAATTCGTCTTTACTGAGTATTTGTAGTTGTGCTACTTCGCTGGTTGTCCTAGGGAAACCAAGGCTTGTTACTTTTACGTCCATTCTGTTTTCTAAGAAGGGAAGTTACTTTCCAAGAAGAACAGTGGGAGTAAATGTACAACTCGAAGAAATTCGAGAAATACAGGAGGCTGCTCAACCTGTTAAGGGAGAGCAACGGATGGATTTACAGATTTCTGTAGAATCTACACCTGTAGAGCCTGAAGTTCGCAGATATGAATGAATCAGTCACTAATCCGAGAGTGATTTCTCGTCATTAGTTGAACCTGATGATCATTGAAAGTTAGCATGATCTGATGATCATTGAAAACGACGAATCTGCGAAATTCAAAGAAGCGAAAGTAAGCCAGGACTCCGAAAAATTACACTATGTGTAAGTTAGCTTCATTGATCCATTCATGGATGGAAGCAAACATATTGGAGTTGGAATCTTCGTTCAGTTAAAGTAGTCAAGGTTTTGACTTGAACAGGAACGAAGAGGAACTGTGCGTTTACTAAAAGATAAGTGGGAGCAATATTGCATTTCTCATAGTGTATGTCCGTGACATACTGATTCTCGAAAATAACATTCCAATGCTGCAGTCGGTAAAGGACTGGCTTGGGAGTTGGTTTTATGATTGACATGGGTAAAGCCACGTAGTTCTTGGATTTTGAATCTAAAGATAAAGATCCAAAAGAGCTGGTAGGACAAAGTCAGGATTCTTAAATTGACAAAGTCCTACACGTAATCAGCAATCCAAGAAGGGTTTTATGCCAATGTCACATGGCAATTCATTAAGCAAGATACAGTGTCCTGCGATATCTGCTGAGCTTGAATGCATGGATAGGATTCCATATGCGACGGCAATTGGATCTATCATGTATGCCATGACACGTACTTGTTTTGATGGTGCTTTAATGTTAAGCAAGACAAGTAAAGACCAGTCAAATCCAGCAAAGAATCACTGGATTGCCGTAAAGAATATTCTGAAGTATTTGAGGAATACTTAGGATAAGTTCTTGATTTACGGAGAAAGTGAGGTGCTACAAGTCGATAGAGTCTGAAAGGCAAGTTTCCAATAGACAAAGATAATTCCTGGTCACAGTCCGGCTATATCTTGTGTCTAACTGGCGGTGCAAGGCACTGTTGCTGACTCCATGACTTAAGCTGAACATTTCGCAGCTTGAGAAGCGGCGAAAGAGGTTGTTTGGAAAGAAGAGTTCATCACTGAACTTGATGTGATTCCCAGCATAGATGAGACTAGCTGCACATCATAGGTCCAAACACCTTGAGGATAGGTATAACCTATTCCGTGAGATAAATGACAGAGGTGTTAAGTAGATAAGAAAGTTTCATCGAATGAGAACGTTGCTAATCTATTAACGAAGCCACTCCTTATGCCTAAGCACGAGTCGCGGACTGTAGCTGTAGGATGAGTGAAATTAAGATGTAGTCTTAATTTCAGTGGGAGTTTGTAAAGGGCTTTACTTAGTTGTTTTGAAAGGTTCATGTAAACATTTTGAAATGTTAATGAAATTTTTATTTCTGGATTATTTTAACTGTGATATAAAATAATCGTTCCAAAATGATTCATGTCACTATATATGGGCCATCGAAGTACATGAGTAGACTTGATCCTGAAACCCCATATTTAACGAAGTGACATAAATCATAGTGTCCATAGTCGAAGGTTGTTGAAATTGGAACACCAACAACCTGTTGAGACTAGATTGTGTTGAGACTTATGACCAAGTTTCGAGGGGTCATAGATGCGCGGCATCAAAGTCGACACATAGGTATATGTAGGGGAGCATATGACCGGACATGGCCCGCAAGATGAGAACTCTGCAAGATATTAATATCTGTGTCATAAGAAGTTCTCATATACGACTATAGAGTATAGTCCTTAGACCTGAGTTCGCATGCATGTGGCTGCACATGGAGTAATGCGCTTTGATCATTGTCTAACGCTGTTTCGTAACTGGGAGCTATACGGACCTTGGTTGGGTGTATTATGAATTGTGTAGTTCATAGTGATGGAACAAGATGGGATTTGTCCCTGCCGTTTAACGGAGGTAATATCTCTAGGCCAATCGGAGATTTGATAGCTGGTAAGAGAATGGCCATTCCCAAACGGACTTGCCCAAGTCGTTTGAATTGTCAGTATCAAATCTGGTCCGATAAACATGGTCTGGCTATATAAGGATGACACGCATCTTGCCTTATGCCAGATCGAGATATTAAGACAAAAGGACTAGGGAATGTAGGATTCCAGTACAATCGGAAGATTGTTGGGAATGTCCTGTGTAGGATTCCAGTACAAGTGGGAGATTGTTGGGAATGTCCTGAAATCTACCGTACTATCTCTAGAAAGTATGATAAGTGTCGAGATCAGACATAAGTCATAAATACTGGGTGATCATGATGGCTTGCTAGAGTCCGCTCTTGATCTATAAGTTTAGGACTTATTACCAGTATTGTATGATCCCTAAGGGTCACACACCATAGCTAACGGGAAAGTTAAATGGAATTAATACGGTAAGATGCAATGGCATTTACTGTATTGGATCAGAGAATTGGGCCAGACAAAATACAGGCTTTTGTCTGATTTGTGTCTTGGGCCCAAATAACAAATGAGCCATTAGTCATTAGACTTGGGCCCATTAGAGAGTTAATGAGAAGGAAGAAATCGAAACCCTAAGCAGAAGTTTTTGCGTTTTTCTTCTCTGTGGCCGTGGGTCTCTCCATCTCTCGATCTCTCTTTTCTGATCTGATCCATCTCTTTGGTCTAGCAGCCATCCCTTGCTTGTAAGAGTGTGGATACTTGAGGAGGAGCCGATTCTCATCAGCTCTAATCTGATCTTGTCATTACCACCAATCACTCCGCTGCAAAAGGTAAAGATCAGGTTGGTTTTATGATTCGTTTTGCAAGAACCTAGATCTGTTAAGATTATGTGTTAGGTTGTAATTTGGGAATTAAACCTTGAACAAACATCATAATCCTTCAGTATTGGATTCCAAGTTTGTGTCCATGTTGTGCCGGCTTTACCTTAAATTTGCCAAGGCGGAGAATCGCGAGGAGTTTGTATTTCCGTAGAATCTTGTTGACATTGTAGAAGGTCATGGCGACGCTGATAGGGTGCACTTCTACAGTGAGGCTGATATGTTGTATGTCCCCTTCAACTTCGACAAACAACATTGGGTTGCCTTGGCGGTTGATCTTCAAGCTGGTGCAATTCATGTTTTGGATTCCAATTTCTCTCTTCGCACAGACTTTGCAGTTACTAGGGACATCCAACCATTTTCCGCCATGCTTCCGTATTTGTTCAAGCAGGTGTCCACTAATCTGGAGATGATCCAAGTGGAGCTGAAGCAGTTCACTATTGAGAGGATTTTAGGTGTTCCACAAGTTCTCGCAACAGCTCAGTCAGGCCTCATGTCAATCTTCCTGATACAAACTCATGCATGTGCTGGTGTGGACGCTGTGAAAGAGATATATGTAAGTGATTTGGAGTCCGACTCGAAGAAGTTGATCATCTCCCTCATTGACACTTTCTCTGCAGCACTTGTTTAATGTTTTCATGTTGCCATTAACACCTTCTCTACTTAACGGATATATGTTAGGCTTTGAAAACTTGTTATCGGTTGTTGTTTAACGTTTAAATTTGTATGTTTTCAACCTAAATTGTTGGCACATTGGTTGATAACTACTTGTCTATTATGCATTAATCCTTGTCTCGTTATTAGCTTCAAACTCTATCTTTCAACTTTTAGAACAACTACAATAGCTTCAAACTCTATCGTTAATAGCTGCCAAACTCTATCTTGAACCCTTTTTAAAATATTGTTCGTTTTATATTGGTGGGTAACATGTCTGCTATCACCAACTTATAACTGAATTAGCTGCTAACTTTGGTAACCACAACTTAACAACTAACAGTCATACTTGTATGTTCGCTTCTAAACACTGAACCTCTAAACCAGAATATTCTAATTCTTGGTTTGGTTTAAGAATTAGTAGCTAACATTGAATTCATATCAGTCAAATATAATATGCAATGTTAATAAAACAACTACAATAGCTTCTAACTCTATCGTTTATAGCTACCAAACTCTATCTTGAACCCTTTTTAAAATATTGCTCGTTTTATATTGGTGGGTAACATGTCTGCTATCACCTACTTATAACCGAATTAGCTGCTAACTTTGGTAACGACAACTTATCAACTAACAGTCAGACTTGTATGCTCGCTTTGAAAACTCTGAACCTCTAAACCTGAATATTCTATTTCTTGGTTTGTTATAAAAATTAGTCGCTGACTTTGAATTCTTATCAGTCAAATATAATATGCAATGTTATATACTAATTAAACTTTTAATCAGTTATGTATGTTAATAAGAGCTTGCCAATAACACCTAACAATCTAAGAAATGGTTGCTAACTTTGTTATCTACAATATAACTACTACAAGTTAAACTTGCATGTTCGCTTGAGAACTTTGTATCTTCGTTTGCAATCTAACCCTCCCTTTAAATCATCAAACCTTGTTTAACATAAGGCGCTTTTTCATTCATATAGAGGTCTGGATGGATAGATATGATTACAAAATATCGGATCTGGCAGGTTAACTGCTAAATAATACAAAAAAGCACTGCCATACTTATTTATCTACCTAATCCGAAGCTCTATCACTGTAGAGCACCCATTCCAGCCATATTCCTCGCCTGTTACCACCAAAAAACTCAGTCCACTTCTTCCATCATGGGTCCTAAAGGTAACACAAGCATTTTCTCAGAATATAGGAATTGATGTCAATCATTTGAAATAAAATTAGAGAGTATTTATACCCCTATAGGACCTTTGCAGGTGGACCTGTTGTGTCCCCTAACCTTGCAACGGGTGCATCTCCGCTGAGTTACACGCTGAAATTTTAACAAGTTAATAAATCGGTTGTAAGAATCAATAATCAATTAAGACTTCTTCCATATATCAACTGCCATTACCTTAAACTCTCCTCTGGATGGAATTCTCTTTTTCCTAGGCCTTCCCGGTGGGCGTCTAACCAAAGGTGGTGCTAGTTTTCCAGGCCCCGTAGCTGTTGATGATGTTGTCACCGTGTCCATATCCGGGACAGGCATGATAAAATCAGCATAACTTTGTCTACGGTACTCGACTGTGTAATGCACCCCCACCAAACTATCTATTTTTACCCCCTCCATAATTGCAGCCGCAATAGCATGGCAACAAGGGATGTATAATAACTGGAACTCCCTGCATGTGCATGACTGCTCCCAAAGGTGAACTGCGAAAGACAGTCCCTTATCATCTCACACCTCATACATTCCGTCCCCTATCTTAATCACCGGATAACTTGATGAAGTTTCAAAGTTCTCGATCAGCATTTCTTGGACTTTGGGGTTTATCACATATTCTTGTTCCTCAGCCGCCTCACGCCTCAGTGCAAACCATGTCACCAAAGTTGTCCTAATTGATTCCAGGATTGAAATCATGGGATAATCACGAACACTTGTCAGAACGTTGTTTAGAGACTCTGATATATTGCTGGTCATGACGTTGTACCGCTCCCCGACAAAATGGGACCTTGTCCACTGCTCGAATCCAATCTTCTCCAAGTATTCAGCACATGGAGGATGTGTTTCTCTTATCTCAGCAAAGAGTCTATCAACTCTATGAGGCGGTATGCTCTCGCAGCTTGTGAGATCATGTAGCTTAGGTCGCATGTCTTAAAATTTCTCACAATGTTACGTTGAAGGTGGACTAGACACGCACCATGTGATGCCATTGGAAAAACCTGTTAACAATAAATGATACTGGTTAATACCTTTACCGGCTAATACTCCATATAAAAGAACAGAAAATCACAAATTTGTGTGTGTAAAAACACCCACGCATCAGAAATTTATGTACCTTACGGATAGCGTTGTAGATGGCAAAGTGTCTGTCTGAAATAAATACCAGGTCATGTTCATCTCTAACAATTTCAGACAGTTTTGTCATAAACCATTCCCACGCATCATTATTCTCACTGTTGACAATTCCAAATCCAAGCGGGAAGATCTGGAAATTGCCATCTTGCGCACTTGCTGCTAAGAGTGTCCCACCATAGCGTCCAGTGAGGTGTGTGCCATTGATGACAATAACTTTTCTCATGAACTTGTAACCCTTTGCGCATGCGTCTAAAGAGAAGAATAGATATTTGAACCTCTCAACTCCTTTGTTGTCAACCTCGGTATGAATTCCCACAACGGATCCCGGGTTTGACTCTGCTAGAAGCTTGAAGTAAGACGGTATAAGTGCATAACTTCCCATAGCAGACCCCATAGCATTGTTCATAGCTATTTCCCTTGCCCTCCAAGCTTTCCAATATCTAACGTGTAGACTGAACTCTTGCCTTAGCATTCTACGAAATTCACTAGCTCGTGGTCCACGTCCAACTCCACTGTAACGTGACTTCATCATATTCCCAATCACTGAAGTCGAAGCTTGCCTGTGGAAATCTCCTCTAGCATCCACACTGCATGTGTGAAGAAGCCTAAGCCCCCTGATTTCGTATCTTGCACTCTCTTCAAGCTTTGCCGCATACACTCGCCATGGGCAAGTACTCCCAACACAGACAACCACAATCATTGAAGATTGTGATCTTGCATAGATGAAGTGGAATTTTCTGTTGATTGCGTGTATATCAAGCTTCATTTTGCAATCTTCTTTGTTTTTGAAAAGCCTCCCTAGGAATAGCTCATCTCCTTCATAAGCGACATTTCTTAGAGCTACCAGTAATTCATCTGTCATGTAACAGAAATATCAGCTATATTGCATATACAGTATACACGTTATTAATACATTCATATAATATCATGTGTCTATCAGGTAATCAAACTTGTTATACCTTCTTCCATTGGGTCGTCAAAGTATGGCGGTGCATCCCTCTCGTGCATTGCTGGGACAACTCTCACTTCACCAATGGATACCATGTTGTCTGGTACTACAACTGGGTGTCTAAAAGATGATCCTATTTCTTGGATGCATATGTCATCACCGGATGCAATGGCTTTCCCTTTGTCCTTCCTCATATCTTTTCTTTGTCCACCTCTGCCTTCTGTTTCTCTATTTCCCATTGTATTCATTGATAACAGAGATTTACTAATCTCCGAGGTATCAATTCCTCTTGCTTATCGTTGTAGCAAGAGGTATCGAACCATTTTCGGGAGAGGATTAAACCAATATGAATACACTATACCAATAGAGTCAAGCAAACAAGTTCAAGTTGTGAATCTAAAAGTCCTAAGAGCAACCAAATGAAACAAACAAGTTAATTAAGCAAGAAACAAAAGACTAAACACACAAATCCAATAATAAAAGTGAGGCCAATGGGTTTGGGTCAGTGAGTAGAGCAATCTAGAGCTATCAAGGGTGCTTAAACAATCATCATAGATGTTAATCCTAAGCAAAGAACACTAATCAATCAATTAATCCAATCTCTTGGTACTAATT
Source organism: Orychophragmus violaceus (assembly GCA_030180135.1). Taxonomy (NCBI): domain Eukaryota; kingdom Viridiplantae; phylum Streptophyta; class Magnoliopsida; order Brassicales; family Brassicaceae; genus Orychophragmus; species Orychophragmus violaceus. Next base: position 23,887,053 of record CM058239.1, read on the forward strand.
ACTTTGCCTAATCTTTAGTCAAGATCAAATTATCATTTGTGAATAAAAACAAGGCAAGCATTACTCTCAAGTTCTCTTAAGCAAATAAACACTTTAGACATTCACTTTCATGAGCTAAAACATGTAAATTCCCATCAAAATCCAATCTAGCATTTCATCGAACACATGGTGTGCAATAAAACCCAATACATCTAAACCAAATTAATCAATGTCAATCTAGCAATAAACACATTTAGATAGGAAGGATCAATCATAATTAAGCCCTAAGCATCTATGAATCACTCTAAATCACCCTAATCTACCTAACCCATAAGCCTCAAAAGAAACTACTCACTAATCATATTGATCCCATCAAAATCCATAGGGAAAATAATGGAAATCATGATTAGAGAAAATAGATTAAAGAGATAACAATACTTGACTAAGACTTAAAATAAAAATTTACAAAAAGTTTTTGATTCAAAAGAGGCAAAACAAAAGCATAAGATAGAAGATAGATCTCAAAATTAGGTCCAAATACAAAAATATAGTGTTTTTGGCCCGAGTGGCATTTTTGTAATTAAAAGCAAATTCCAAATTAATTTTGTTCGGACACGTTTGGCTTGCGGTTTGGTTCACGTCGCAAGGTGAACCGCGGGTGCACTCGGGCGAAATCTCCGCCTCCCTTGCGGTTGGGCTCGCGGTCTTCTTCTCCACCGGTGCCGTGCTGCTTGCGGTTGGGTTCGCGGGTCCGACTCGTCCGCGTCAGGTCGTCGTCGGGGGGGGGGGGGGAATCACGGTCGCATGCGTCTTCGTTGCATCATGCATGGGTCATAGCACGCCATTGTTGACTTGAATAATCTCACGTAGTTCAAATGGTGTGCTTGGTTGACTATTTGTTTGTTTCAACTGACTTTCCCATATCTTTAATAATCAAACTCATGATACAAGATCTCTAGTAAATTCTCCAAACTCCACAATATATGTAAAAAGGGTAAAACAAACTCCAAAAATGCTGGAACATGCAAATTGTAATCCTAAAATGTCTAACTCATAAATACATAATTTTATATCTAAATGCATGAAAATAAATGTAATGCGAAAGAAAACTTAGTAAATTGTAATATTAAAAACCTATAAATTATGCATATATCAACTCCCCCAAACTTATCTTTTGCTTGTCCGCAAGCAAACAATCAAAGTTAAGATAGGAGAGAGGTTTGAAAGTGAGAAATCAAAGCTTTCAAAAGTAAATGTCAAGCATAAGTGGAAACAAAGTAAGACAAGCAATTAAGAGCCACAATCAAGTTTACTCTACAACCTGAGATATCCACAACCTGATAAGCAACTTCTCCACAACTTCAAACAACTTCACCACAACCTCAACCTCATGAAGCTTCCTTGACACTCCCATTGATACCCACTCCAATCCAAGAAAAAAGGCCAACAATTGGAAGTTTTGACACTCCTCAATGTTGCATGAGCTATGGGATCCATCCTCCTCCTATCAAAGTCAATGCTTACATGATCGAGCCAAGTTTGATTATATTGATTCAAGACTTAAGGTTCTTAGGGACAAGAGTGGAGAATCCCTATAAGCACTTGTACTACTTTGAGAAGTTGTGCAACACAATTAGGATTGAAGATGTGGATGATGATAGTGTCAAGCTCCTTTTGTTCTCATTCTCACTTGAAGATAAAGCTAGCCAATGGGAGAGATCATTGCCATCTCACTTGGTGAATTCTTGGGATGATTGCAAGAGGATATTTCTCCTAAAGTTCTACCCCCCACAAAGAACATCCCAAGCTAGAAAAGACATCTTGAGCTTCAAACAAGATTACCATGAGACTTTTCATGAAGCATGGGAGAGACTCAAAGGCTACACTCATGATTGTCCCCACCATAGGTTCAACAAAGAAGTTATCCTTAGTACCTTCTATCATGGAGTGAATAAAGAGCACCAAAGGATTTTAGATGGAGCTAGCAAAGGAAATTTTATGAACCTCACAATTGATCAAGGGGAGTTACTTGTTGAGAATCTATCCCAAAGTGAGGAGAACTATGTTGGTGGGTTTGAGAAGGTTCCAATGGCTAATGGAGGCATTGAGGATAAAGTGAGTAAGGAGTTGGAAGCTCTTAATGATCTTTTAGATGATGTCTTCCAAGCTACCCAAGAGCCATCTACCATTGTAAGGGAAGAGAGTAAAGGCTATCAATCTCAACAAGGCTTTGTGCTTTTTAATCAACAACAAGATTATGCTCCTAAGTCAAATCTCCGAGGACAACAAGGAGGTTTCCCACCTGAGTTTCCCTACAACCCTCAAGCTCAAGCTTCTACTTCTTTGGATCAAGGCTTTGAAATGAAGGCAATGCTTCAACAACTCATCCAAGGGCAAGCAAATGGTGCAATGGACTTGAGCAAGATGATGATTGATATCCACTCTAAGGCTGATGGAAACTTCAAGGATCTCACTTCCAAACTTGAGACCTTGACTTCAAGAGTGATCCGAATGGAGAAGCAAAAAGAGAAAGTTGCTCTCACCAACCATTGCAATACAATCAATTCAAATGATGAACATGAAATGGTAGTAGCTGAACTTGAAGTCATTGCCTATGGTTCTCCACTTGAGAAGGAGAAGGATGATAAGTTGGATGAAGAAGCCATCATTGAGGAGTTTCTTCTTGGTCTTTGTGATGAAATTGTGAATGAAGACACGGTTGAGGAAGATCAAACGACCAAGCTAGCTCCTACATCCCTTCCTAAGCTAGGAGCACCGGGAAAGTTCTCACTATCTTGCTCTCTTGGCCACTTGATTATTGAGGATGCTTTGTGTGACACCGGCTCAAATGTGAGTGTCATATCCCTTGAGATGGTTGAAGAATTGGGGATCAAGAGTATTGAGAGCTACAAATCTACTCTCACCTTTGGGGATTCTTCAACAAAGGTACCATATGGGGAGCTTAAAGACTACTCGGTGATGATTGGGGATTGTACAATCCCAACTGATTTTGTAGTTATGAAGATGAAGAAGGGCAAGAAGCTTCCTCTACTCTTGGGCACTGATTTTCTCAACACTACTGGTGCAACAATGGATTTCAACAACAAGAGGGTAGTACTCACAAAAGTGAACGATAAGGTGTTCTATCCCATGAAGTCATCCTCCATCAACACTTGTGGAACCATCACAAGTGACCTTGATCTTGAGGAGGAAAGGACCTTTGCTAGTCTTGCCAAGCTTGAGTATTGTGCATCCATCATTTTGGGAGATTTGAGGATTGAGGAGCCCCAAGTTGAAAAGGTTGAGAAGTTGTACTCTCCAAAGGTTGAAAAAGTTGTGAAAGATACTTTGGTTAGAGAGAGTAGTAAAGAGCTGATGAGTGAACACTTGGAAAGTGTTCCATTAGAGGAGGTGAGTGGAGCAAAGGAAGCTCCTCTTAAGAGAAAGAAGAAGAAGGGAAAAGCACCTACAACCTTTACTCATACTCAAGCTCCTAGCACTCTCACTCTCCACCCTTTGAAGCTTAAGGATGGGACAATAGAGTACAAAGTGAAATGCAAGGGGAGGTCTAAGCCATTCTCAAGTGCAAGAGCCATCCTTCCTCCGGAGCTACAAGCTGATCCAAACAAGCTCCAAGAGCATCTCAACAAAGTCTTGACAATCACTCAAAAAGTCAAGACTCCTCCACCTCCTCACTAAAAGAAAAAGGTAGTCAAGCTTAGTGACTTAAAACAAGCTCACTTGGGAGGAAGTCTCATGTCTATCTCTTGTAAATATTGCTTTATGTTTTAAGTTTTCTAGTCAATGTTGATCTATCTATTAGGTCTCTACAGGTTTTTGGCTATATAGGTTTTGGCATTGGGAGAAAGAAAGAGGAAAGGTCATGGCGAAATTGAAGAAGAACCGGGCTCTCATCCAAGTTGGGAGGAACTCTAGCCTCCACCTCCCATCCCTCCACCCCATTTCACTCCACTTAAAGCTCCAAGTAACTCACTCCAATCTCTTTTTCACCTCTTTGTTTCATTTTGCATTTTTACCTTTCTTTTTGGTCTCTTTCCCTTGCTTCTTTCACACAAGGGACTGTGTGATTTAAGTTTGGGGGAGGAGACTAGTTGCTAATGATGTGTTTTGTGTTCTTATCTTTCTTTCTTGCATATTGAGTCTCATTTCATGCATCTAAGGCATTGAAAACCATACAAATTTGAAAAAAATTTTGAAAAATTTTCACAAAAAGAAAGCATATAGTTGAGTCTAGAAGTCATTTAGGATTGTTTTCATTAAAGTTTGAGAGTTAAAGCTTGTGTTCTTTATAAAAAAAATTTGTTTGAGCATGTGGTTATTGGATGCATCTTGTGAACTTGAAATTAAGGAAGAACCCTTCTTGGATCTCATGCATCATTGTTCACTTCTTGGTTGAAACATGTTGTGATTTGAATCATTCCCTATCTATTAGAACTCTTAATCTTGACTTGAATTATCATGTTGTGCAATGAAAGGTGAACTCATGGATACTTCATACATACTTGGACTATCTTCTCCCTTTCTACCACTCTCTTGTTAGTCCAAGTAGATTTTCCCACCTTGAACCAAACTTTCCTTCAAGCCTAAACACTCTAGTGAGAGATGAGAGGCCTTTTTCTTGAATCAACTAGGCAAAAAGTGTTGAGTTTGGAACGACAAGGATAGGTCTTCATTGTAGAGCTAGTCTTACATCATTGGGCTATGCATAGGATAGGAAAGAAGTTTGGGGGAATTGGGAAGAAAAAAAAAAAGGGAATGAGGAAAAGATTGAGAAAAGAAAGAGGGGATTGGAAAAGAAAGAGGGGATTGGAAAAGAAAAAGAAAAGTTGATAGCTCTAAGTGTTTATGAAAGATAAGTCTCAAGTTTTAAAGAGAGAAAAGAAGCCAAAGTTGGCTCAAGCATCAAAAGAAAAAAAAGAAAAGAGACTAGTGAAAAGAAAAGAAAGAGCTAAGCAAAGAAAAGAAATCCTCTAAGTGTTTAAAGAAGAAAGAAGTGATCAAAGTTGGGATAAGAAGGCAAAAATGCCTTAAGAAAAGGGTAGCTTAGGAAGGGAATCTTGGGTTTAGAAGAAGAGTTAAGATCATTATAGGGATTTGGGTAGAATGAGAATCTATCCTTGTATGCATGAGTTGTTTCTTACTCTTAGCATTTTGCTATAGTTCATTCCTTTCTTGAGAGATCCTTTGTTTTTGAAACCCACACTTCATTTGAGATCACTTTTATCTCAAGACCTTAAACCCTTAGCCAAATGTGTTCATTTGATTTGCACATTCTTGATCCACCATTGCTAAATGAATGTTAAAGGGAAGGAGGATAGGAATTCATGTGTAGATTGGGACTTGAACTTGATACATGTGTTGATGGGAATGGCTAACTCTTTTGAAGTAGAGTAAACTTGATTGTGGCTCTTAATTGCTTGTCTTACTTTGTTTCCACTTATGCTTGACATTTACTTTTGAAAGCTTTGATTTCTCACTTTCAAACCTCTCTCTTATCTTAACTTTGATTGTTTGCTTGCGGACAAGCAAAAGATAAGTTTGGGGGAGTTGATATATGCATAATTTATAGGTTTTTAATATTACAATTTACTAAGTTTTCTTTCGCATTACATTTATTTTCATGCATTTAGATATAAAATTATGTATTTATGAGTTAGACATTTTAGGATTACAATTTGCATGTTCCAGCATTTTTGGAGTTTGTTTTACCCTTTTTACAGATATTGTGGAGTTTGGAGAATTTACTAGAAATCTTGTATCATGAGTTTGATTATTAAAGATATGGGAAAGTCAGTTGAAACAAACAAATAGTCAACCAAGCACACCATTTGAACTACGTGAGATTATTCAAGTCAACAATGGCGTGCTATGACCCATGCATGATGCAACGAAGACGCATGCGACCGTGATTCCCCCCCCCCCCCCCCCGACGACGACCTGACGCGGACGAGTCGGACCCGCGAACCCAACCGCAAGCAGCACGGCACCGGTGGAGAAGAAGACCGCGAGCCCAACCGCAAGGGAGGCGGAGATTTCGCCCGAGTGCACCCGCGGTTCACCTTGCGACGTGAACCAAACCGCAAGCCAAACGTGTCCGAACAAAATTAATTTGGAATTTGCTTTTAATTACAAAAATGCCACTCGGGCCAAAAACACTATATTTTTGTATTTGGACCTAATTTTGAGATCTATCTTCTATCTTATGCTTTTGTTTTGCCTCTTTTGAATCAAAAACTTTTTGTAAATTTTTATTTTAAGTCTTAGTCAAGTATTGTTATCTCTTTAATCTATTTTCTCTAATCATGATTTCCATTATTTTCCCTATGGATTTTGATGGGATCAATATGATTAGTGAGTAGTTTCTTTTGAGGCTTATGGGTTAGGTAGATTAGGGTGATTTAGAGTGATTCATAGATGCTTAGGGCTTAATTATGATTGATCCTTCCTATCTAAATGTGTTTATTGCTAGATTGACATTGATTAATTTGGTTTAGATGTATTGGGTTTTATTGCACACCATGTGTTCGATGAAATGCTAGATTGGATTTTGATGGGAATTTACATGTTTTAGCTCATGAAAGTGAATGTCTAAAGTGTTTATTTGCTTAAGAGAACTTGAGAGTAATGCTTGCCTTGTTTTTATTCACAAATGATAATTTGATCTTGACTAAAGATTAGGCAAAGTAATTAGTACCAAGAGATTGGATTAATTGATTGATTAGTGTTCTTTGCTTAGGATTAACATCTATGATGATTGTTTAAGCACCCTTGATAGCTCTAGATTGCTCTACTCACTGACCCAAACCCATTGGCCTCACTTTTATTATTGGATTTGTGTGTTTAGTCTTTTGTTTCTTGCTTAATTAACTTGTTTGTTTCATTTGGTTGCTCTTAGGACTTTTAGATTCACAACTTGAACTTGTTTGCTTGACTCTATTGGTATAGTGTATTCATATTGGTTTAATCCTCTCCCGAAAATGGTTCGATACCTCTTGCTACAACGATAAGCAAGAGGAATTGATACCTCAGAGATTAGTAAATCTCTGTTATCAATTTGGCGCCGTTGCCGGGGATCGAACCCGGGTCACCCGCGTGACAGGCGTGATATATCATTCATGCAGGTAGGACCACCACAATTTGGTACAACCTGCAACTCTGATTCCACAATCGGTTGTATGTTACCCCATGTTATCAATTTCCTCATTAGTCCTTAATCATTCTATTCAAAACAAAATTACAATGTCAGTCTCCTTCACAACAGAATATGTACCTAATATTGTGAGGTGGCTGTCGACTGTTCCAGGAACAGTCAGATCAAGTGTGTCATCTGAAGAAGTTTGATAAGTCGATGGGGACTGAATGTAACTCTCTGAAGACCCACTAGAGAGGTGAAGCCTTCGTGGGGTGATCTTCCCTATTAGTCTCCTTCTTCCACTCTCCCCCAACGCAGCAGCAACTGAGTTATCCCTCTCGGAATGATCACAAAAACCACCACCTTTTGTTGAACTTTTAGTTGTTAAGCAACGGATAGCATCAACTTCAGCATTTAAATCAATTCCACCTGTCAAAGTTGTTTATCAACTTAACTAATACAAATTTCATAACCAGTTAAATACTTAACAGGTAACAATGTTACCAGATGTTAACAATATGTCCCATACCTTCAATCAAGGGATCATTTGCATGTTCTCTCCTTGTGAGGTAAACATTGCCGCTACCTGCGTTTGCGTTTGTTGTGAAGTGCCTAAGGATATCTTTGTCATGACTACTGGGGCTTCTTCTACTCCCTAAAATGCAAGTCCAACATGAATTCAAATCTCATACATTATTGATTTACATTTTGCTATACTCTATTCCACTCATACCTTGTAGATGGTAAAGAGGAGCAGTTTCAGCATGTTGCTCCTCATCAACTCCCCCAAATATTAGTCTCCTTGAAGCATTTTGTTTGTTCATCATTTGCTGCTGACACAAACCTATGCCACATGCAAACAAAATTTAAATATCTTCTAACCAAACGTACATCTAACACTACAACTGTCATATTAACAGACCTTAACATTTACCTTCTAGCTCAGATATGGTGGGGGAATCTGTTGTTACTCGGTAATTAAAATTGCTTGTATTCCCGGTTTGTAGTACTCTTCTAGGGGTCGAATGACTTTGGCTGAGGATTGATGTTGTTATACAACAGAGATTTTGTTAGGTTAGCAACCACTTTTTCTATTTACACATATCTTGTTTCCCATATATACTTACCCAACAACACTGATGACTGTGGATTCGGTAACATGTCAGTGTCCTTGTTCACACGCATGTTCATGCTTCCAGAGTTCACAGTTTTCATCCCTTCCCCCACATGTACGGTCACTCTTAGGTAAACCTCCTCTAGATCAGCTCTGATGGCCAAGAAGAGTGTCATATCTTCGTCGTTCAAGACATATATTGGCGTAGCTTTCCTCCACTATGGCCCAAGCATCCATTTAGGCCACTGGTAAGTCAAGTCTACATCATCTTGTTGTTTAAGCTTCATCGATCTCATGATTGCGTCTTCCACATTTCTCAAGCCATCTGTTTCCTGTAGATCAACGGTGTATCTGAAGCCTGTTAGATCCGGCTCATGTTCCCACCATCCCTCTTCATTCTTCACCCACTTTCCACGAACAACTCGTACATTCATAGGCATTCTTCTACCTGCTACCATAAAATCAGTTGGATGTTAGAAATTATAGCATATAGAAGAACATATTATGACTTTTTCATAGTCAACTAACAAATTAAATTTTATTCGACAATGTTGTTGACGATTTATGACACCTACCTTAACAATCGTCAGCCCTTTTTTGTACTTATGACCCACCTTTGATATCCCGATTTAGCTCTGTTTTTTGCCCCACTTGTAAGCTTTAATGGCATAACTTTCTTCTGAACTTGTCACCAATGTCAATGGTAGATAAATACTAAAGGGGTTGTTAACTTCGCTTTCATACTGTTGCACTTTTGCAATATGTGGACGTAATTTACCACGTAACCCGTACCTACTCTACATACACTCTAACCAAGTTGCAGGCGGCGGGAGATATGCTCATAATGAAATCTCTTTATTTATTGCTCTGACACACGCGCTTGTTGAAAAGAGCTAGGGATATTTTCGTCATTATTTTGCTCTGTTTCTAATTACACAAACAAGTGAGGTAGAATCTTAGTTTCTTATGGATCTGTATATATACATTCATATGACCCATTAAAGATCCAACCGAATCATTAGTATGGTGATGACCTTGTTTAAATATTTTTGGAAATAAATTATATGAATTGAAGTTGCCAAAATATATATATATATATATATATATATCTGTGTGTGTGTGTGAATTGAACATCAAGGCCAATGTGTTTGTGTGATATAGAGAAAGAGAGGCTGAAAATTGGTAGGTAAACTGACTTGTGGTCCGTTATGTAAAGGCACCTGTTAATCACTTTCTAGTTACTATTAATAGATATATACTCTGCCGACGGGACTAATGATCTGAGTGAGCAATAAGGAATGAAAGCTTTAAATTATAATATTAAATTATATTCATGATATAATTTCAAATATAAAAATCATTTTTCCGTTCGACCAAAAAAAAAATCATTTTTCCAAATAAACAATTAAAAGGGGAACTGTTCTCTAAGTGGGAAGAATAGTAGCAAGTGCCAAGAATTGTGGTCATTTGGTCAACCTTGCAAGTGAGAAAATAAAAGAAGAAAGAATTGTGCCATAATAATTTCTCACATTATTCTTTTCAGAAAAAATAATTACTAAGAAATTTAAACATTCCTTTGCTAAAAACAAAAATAAATAAATCATTCATTTGATTAATAATTATTAGCCATCCACCCACCCATCACAATTCTAAAAATAAAAATAAAAATAGTTATTTTCTCCTTCATAAGAAGAAGCCTCTTGCCCTCTTGGCTTCATCTCCTCACATTATCTTCTAAGCTTCACCAAACAAAAAATATATCATTTCTTCTTATTAAGTCCAACCTCTCAAGTTTCAAAGATCGATAAACTAAAGATTTGTTTATAATCTGTACTCAGATGGGTTTTGATGATTCATGCAACACAGGTCTTGTTCTTGGTTTAGGTCTCTCACCAACTCCAAGTAATTACAATAATGCCATCAAACGAACCTCCGATTACAAGCTCGAGCCGTCGTTGACTCTAAGTCTCTCCGGCAATCCCTCGGTGACAGTCGTCGTCAGATCTGATCATCTCTGCCGTCAGACGTCGTCTCACAGCGGAGTCTCTTCTTTCTCAACCGCAAGAGTGGTGAAGAGAGAGAGAGATGGCAGCGAAGAGGAGACAACGGAGAGAGTTGTAAGTGATTATCATGAAGATGAAGAAGGTGTTAGTACTAGAAAAAAACTAAGGCTTACCAAAGAGCAATCTGCTCTTCTTGAGGAAAGCTTCAAGCGCCATAGCACCCTTAATCCTGTAATTATTAATCCTAATCTTTTTAACACGTTACTAATAACTTTTGAGAATACTTATCTAATCGATCGGATTCATTTTTATTTTTATTTACAGAAGCAAAAACAAGTTCTGGCTAGGCAGCTGAATCTTAGGCCTAGACAAGTTGAAGTATGGTTTCAAAATAGAAGAGCCAGGTAATTTTTATTAATGGATTGTATTCTATTAGTGATCCATAAATTTTGGGGTAATTTTTTACTTTTTATCTACTATTTTTATTTATTTAATGAAATTTGAGCAGGACAAAGCTGAAGCAAACAGAAGTAGATTGTGACTTTTTGAAGAAGTGTTGTGAAACATTAACAGGTGAGAACATAAGACTTCAGAAAGAGATTCAAGAACTCAAAACCCTAAAATTGACTCATCAGCCCTTTTACATGCACATGCCTGCATCGACTCTCACGATGTGTCCTTCATGTGAGAGAACTGACGGCAGCAGAGGTGGCGGTAGTGGAGGAGGAGGTGCCGGAACTGGAGGCAGCCTGACTACCACGGTGGTCGTCGATGGAGGTACGGCCAAGGGAGCTTTCTCCATCTCCTCAAAGCCTCACTTCTTCAACCCTTTTACCAATTCCTCTGCTGCTTGTTGAGTAATAGTGTGTTTAGATTTTTTTTATTATTGCTTAAATATTAATTTTTTCTTCTAAATGGCATTTTATTTGGTAGGAAGAACACAAGAAATATGTTAGAAAGGGTAAGATGGGGTATAGATGGTCTCTTCTACAATTCCCACTTTGTTTTTCAGTGGGATTGTTGGTTTGGGAAAAAAGGTGTAACTATTTTGTTTTTAGAAAATAGGCAATAGTATTTGTAAATCAATATTTTGTATATATGGGAATATCGATCGATGAGAATGAGATCAACTATATTGAAATTATGGAAATCAATAAAAAAAAAAAAAAAAATTGAAAGATCTAATTTTTTATATCTATAGTTTCAGTATAGTCGACCTCATCTTCGAGTGATATACATAAAATATCCATCAAAAGTAGTTACCCATAATTGCTTTCTTCTATGTGATTAGATTTTATGTGGTGACATATATATTAATCAACAATACTTTTATAAATGGAATTTATAACATATATATATATATATATATATATATATATATATATCACATTTTAATAAACTCATTTTTTGTTGCGATGCACTTCAAATATACTTAGCAATGTAAAACTTGAAGCTTTGCACTCTAAAATACGATATACATATCCAATGGTAGGTAATATTTTACATCAGATTATACAATATTTTCTATCACATTGTATGACATTTCAAAATTGATTCTATAATATATTTGCATTGGATTTTTACCACGAAAAGTTAAAAAATCATATATTATACCAAGTGTAATATATGCTAAGACTCCATAACAAAATAAATCTAACAAATTAGCTAAGTGTCCCATTAATCATTTATCTAAATAAGGCATTGGTTTCAACTTGGTTTGTTTTTCAACTTGAACCTAAAAATGGAAAGAAAAATTGATGGAAATTTTTTTTTCCCACCCATCTAATAAAGTTATATATAAAAATACCAAAGTGATTGGATATCCACAACTTTGAAAAGGGCATGAAATTCAGTAGGTCCGAACTTTTCCCTTTTGAGTAAAATTCAAAAGGAGTTGTGGAAATCAGATTGAAATGCATTAATTGATGTGATTATTATTTTTTTGAACTTTTTGATGTGATTATTTACTCGAAAGTATTAGATTTGTGTATTATCCAAAGAGAAAATTCAAAAAAAAAAAAAAAAACAAAGAAACCATTTGATGGGCCTAGAAAATATTAGATTTGTGTATTATCCAAAGAGAAAATACAAAAATAAGGAAATCATTTGATGGGTGTGAAGGATTTTAAGCGAGAGAAGTAAAGGGTGTGGGGTTTGGAGGTTTTTTTTTTTTTTTTTTTTTTTTTTTTTTGGTCGACAGAACATTCATTCATGGGCCACGTTTCACTTACAATCGGGCCAAAGTCCAGTCCAATAAGCAAAAAACAAACGCGTATGGATTAGATCGACACAATGAACACGTGTCGTTGCCAGAACAAAACCGGCATGCAACATCCGCGCCGTTCAACGAAAGCACCGCCGGGAAGCGTCAGATTAACGGAGAGGAACCGAATCGAAGCTCACCAGACCGACTCATCGTGACTGCTAGGAACCGATTGCTGATCTAAGCATCCCAAAGCCAACATCCGCGATCCTGCCAACAGAAGAAACGCGATGAACAGACTCAACTAGAAACCACCGGAGCAGAGAAGACGCCGCCGCTGTTGGAAGAAGCTTCCAACAGAATCCACAACATGCTTTCCTCAAAAGCTGTGGCACGGCCACGATATTAATTCCCGCAGACGGAGAAAGAACAGCCGAGCTCGTCACCGGAAATCAGGAACAGACGAGACGAAAGCAAGAGGAAGGAGCTAGATCGAAAGTCTTGCGATCCGCGAGGCGCCGGGAACAAACCCGGAACAGGTCCGAAGAATCGGAATTTTTAGCAGCCATAGAAGGAGCTCTGTCTTTATTCAAATCGATGCCCAAAGAGGAGCGACGATCAAAACAAAGAAAAACACAGCAAAAAGCCTTTGGAACAAGGCGATTTACAGAGAAACTACGAAATCCGGTTAACCGGAATCCGGTTTGGAGGTTAACTCACGTGTATTGATGCATCCCTATAAATTGACTTTTCAATTAATTAAAAAAAGGTGCATAATCAATGCATGTGAAATACATGGATTACATTTGATTAGACAAACAATAAGCACAATAGTACTCAATACAATCTTTTAAAAACTTTACGGTAGCAGTGAATATGAACAGAAGAAAAATCAATAGTACTCAATACAATCTTTTGAAAACTTTAGTACTCAAGCCTGGACGATCATAGTGAACATGACCATGAACACAATGAGCTTTGACCACAAAAAAAGAATTAATGAGCTACACACCCGTATATATTTAGTATTAATTCAGCAGCTAACTTATTTAGACTTATGTTGATGACTCTCTCTCTCTCTCCCATAAAACTCTCCCTTCTTTCTAGAACCTCCAATTGTTGATCTCCGTTTCCGGCCGTCGACCTTTCGTCGGCGGTCGGGTTACTTTTGTTTAAGATTGTAATATATCTCTTTGTTAATCTTTCGGTCTTTTCTGGGAATAAATCTTGATCTGTGTCGGGTTCTTTCTCCAGCGTCTTTGTCGGATTTTGTTTGTTCCGGGTTGGTCTGGCTTGCTCGCCTTTGGTGAGCTCTAACGTTCTTCATCTCCGGCTCTTTGTTGTCAGATACCTGGTGGTCTTCGAGTTTTGTTGAGACTCAGTTAGATTGGATGTATTCAATGTTCGTTTGCCTTCGTCCCTAGCTCGTTTTTGCGGCGATGCTATGATGCAAAAAGGCGGCTCCTTCAGTTTGGACCTGACCGGCGACGGATCTCCATGGATATATTAAGCCCTCGGCGATGCTTTGAAGCTGGATTTCTTCTTATACGGGTTTCTCTGACAAATCTTTTGGTGGGATGCATATCAGCATCACAAATCGGCGTTAGTGTATGATTATCCATCGGCGCGGTGTTCTGCGAACGCTCCGGCGACAGTGTGCATGGCAGATCTTTTGAGGAGGCGACGCATGTCCGTGAGTCATCTCTTACGTAGCTTGTACCCGGTCTTACGAGTTGTTTGGATCGGTGAATAGAGCCCATTTCATCCATCCGTTTTTTCATTTCATGTATTGATATGTTTTGTACTGTTTTTAGTCCATTGAGTTTCTAAATAAAATTTCGTGTTGACAAGAAAAAGAAAAAGAAGACTTATTTTGATGATCCGAGTTCGAGCTAATATAGAAATTATGTGATTAATACGTTTAGCTGACGTGAGGTAGCCACTTTGTATCCCATACATCTAGGTTAAACTCATTGTTCAGCTGAAACTATCAACTAATATATAAACCCAATGGGCCAAAAGTCTCAAAGATATTAATCTGCCCATAGTCAACCTAATTAATTTTATGGGCCCTCGATATCAGCCCGTTAGCAACTGTCGGTGACTCGGCGATTAAGCAAAAAACAAGGACGTTGAAACCAGATTCACATGGCCCCCTCTCCTACTTTCATGTTCCAAGTGTGAAGCTGCCATATTTTCGCTCTAATTAAATATATATATTTTATTGCATTCTGGAAAATTGAAGGGACGCACGATTTTAGTGGCAATCTAACAGGAACACTACTCTCTTCTTTCTATCTTTCTTTCCAGATCCAAAGCAAAAAAAAAAAAAATCAAAATATTTTCTCTGTCAACAATTGTTCATCCATTTTTCCCAGAAAAAGAAAAATTCACATTCAAAGCTTGAATTGCCTTTTCAGGTAAAGTTCCCATTTTAATATAGATTTTGATTGTGATTCCTTCTTATTTAGTATTACGGTTTGATGAATTTGCTTAGATTTGTTCCAATCATTGTACATTTACTTAGATCCGATCAAGATCACGACTTTTTGGTAGAAATTTATTATTGTATATGATTCGGCTTGAGATCTGAGATTTGGGTTTTGATTAGGTTTATTTGATTCTGAAGGAAGAGATGTTTAGATCTTCACCTCGACGAGGACAGAGATCGAAAGGCTTCAAGGTGAAGCATTGTATACAATTGACTCTGTTACTTGGGGTTGGGATATGGTTGCTCTATCAACTGAATCATTCTCATGAGAAGAAAGCTCTGTTTGAAGAAAGCGCCAAGATTGTTGGTGGGAAAGTGATGAAGCTCGGGAGGAAAGATCTTAACCCTCATGTCCTCGTTGAGGATGATAAAGAGAATGAGACAAGAGATGATAAGAATGATGAGATTGTAGAGGGAGGAGGTGATGAGAATAAGGACAAGGAAAGTGAAGGAACAGGGAACGAGGATTCGAACAGTGAAGAAAGCAACGAGGTTGAGGGTAAAGAGAATGAGAATGGCAGTACAGAAGAGACTGAGGAGAGTAAAGAGAAGAGTGGCACAGAAGAGAGCGAGGAGAGTAAAGAGAGGAGTGGTACAGAAGAGAAAGAGGAGAGTGCAGGGAAGGAGAAGACAGACAATGAAGAAGCAAGAGAGAATAATTACAAGGGAGATGATGCTTCTAGTGAGGTAGTCCATGAGACAGATGATAAGACTAGTGAGAAGGTGGATGTTGAGGAAGACAAGTCTGGAGAAGATTCTCTTATCAAGACTGTTTTGTCGACTGATAATGAGGGAAGCAACAGTGATGAGAAGAACACTGGTGAAATAAAATCTGAGGGTGAAGCTATGGAGAAGAATGAGAAGATGGAGAAGGAAGGGTTCAATGATTCTAATGGTGAATTGCCTGAGTCTAACCAGACACCATCTAATGCAACAGAATCTTCTGGGAATGATGAGTCAGAGTCTACTGTAAAGACAGAAGTGGATGAGACCGGCAAGTCCACGGGCTCTGAAGATGGGAGTTCTCAAGAATTGACAAAAGAAATGACAAAAGAAGAAGATGTGAAAGAGAAAGTAGAATCTTCTGAAGTCTCATCTCAAGAGAGTAAAGACAAGGAAACTGAGACAAATGAGAAAGAAGAGTCTTCATCTCAAGAGGAAACTAAAGATGGAGAAACTGAGCCAAAGGAGAAAGAAGAGTCTTCGTCTGAAGAAGAGTCTAAAGACAAGGAAACCGAGACAAATGAGAAGGAAGAGTCTTCATCTCAAGAGGAAACTAAAGACAAGGAAACTGAGACAAATGAGAAGGAAGAGTCTTCGTCTCAAGAGGAATCTAAAGACAATGAAACTGAGACAAAAGAGAAAGAAGAGTCTTTGTCGCAAGAGAAGAAGGAAGACAAAGAAACCGAGAAAATTGTGAAAGAGGAAACTGAGACAAAGGAGAAAGAAGAGTCTTCTTCCCAAGAGAAAACTGAAGACAAGGAACCAGAGAAAATTGAGAAAGAAGAGTCTTCCTCCAACGATTCACAAGGAAATGAAAGTACTGAGAATGACAAGAAGGAGCAAGTTGAGGAACCCGAGAAGAAGACTGACCAAGACACAAGTGAAAATGGCAATCCTGATAGTGAACAAAAGCACTCAGAGAGTACTTCAGAAACAGAGTCAGAGAAAGAGGAAAGCAACAAGAATGGTGAGACAGAGGTGGTGACTCAGAACGATCAAGAACAGTCTGATACTTCTTCGGACAATAGTCTTCCTCAAGAAGTAAAAGATGTTCGTACTGATCTGGAAACTCTGCCAGATTCTGGCAATGGAGGAAACAGTGATAGCGTTGCAGCTGAGTGAATCTCCTCTTTTTGATGTTGTTTAGTAGAGAGTTTACGAAATTGAATTTGTGTCATGTACTCTGTTGTAACCTTTTCTTTTACATATGGGCTGTAATTCCAAAGCATTGTTCTTTTGTACCGAACAAATTTTGTTATTTCTCGGTTGTCTTTTCTTGAAACTTCATCGGTCCGATTGGTGACGCTATAGTAAAAACGTTAGACGCATACCGTTTTGTTTGTTACCAATCATGAAAACGTGATAAAAACTACAGTAAAAAAGTTACTCTCAGTTTTTTGTTATCGTTTTCGCTAATAGTTTTTACTTACAGTTTTGCACTTCAACCGCGTAGCACTTTCGCTTATAATCAATGGAATTAAAAAAAGGCTTTGTTGAAATATCATTAAGCGCATCTGCTTTTTGAAATAGTTATTGGCTCTATTCAAGTTTCAGTCCTACGTTCGTTTCTGCCGGTATTGCTTTATTAGATCGGTTTAGGTCAATCTTTTTTTTTTTTTTGATAAGTATGTTAATATCATTAATCAAAATGAATGTTTAGGTTTACAACTGTTTACACAAATTGCTAACCCAATAAAAAAGCACCCATGCCAAAAAAAGGATAAAAAAAACATGAGAACTAAACAATCGATTAGCTAGCCGCTATAGCTTGGGAGCTCTAGAAGCATAGTTATCGATACACATCTCGGAATCTTAGTAAGGCACAGCCGACTTAGCGAGGAAAGACACCGGTAAAAGCCTGAAAGACCGATGATAAGAACTAAGGAAGCTGTTTCATCACGCAACCCGAGAAGTAAAACCTTTCGACAGCAAAGTCCAGAGAATTCCGATCTAAGATTGACCACCACATCCCAAGATCCATCTCTTAGACTCCTGGATCCAGTCTTACCCACGGGATTACGCTATCAAACGGGGCTTAATAGCAATGGATAAACCGAAGCATCACCACAACCGCATCTTTACTATCTCCTCCACAGTTCAAAGATCAGAACAAAGGGCAAAAACAAGAGCAAACCTAACCAAAGTTCGACCTTCACTAACCAGATTAACCGAGTCTAACCTAAATCATCATAATCAATTGAACCAAACGCTTGCAAATGAATCGTCGAGTTAATTGACTAGACTTAGGCAATACCGTACGATCGAAGCCATGGCCGGATAACTGAGAACCGTTGCCGTCGGGGAGAAAGTAGCAAACCGCCGAGACTTCACCGGGCACGGGTCGCACAGCCGTCGCCGTCAACCACGAGCCGCCATCGTCTCACTGAACACCGAGCAAGGATCTCCACGAGACGAAACCGACGATGTCCCGAGACCACCTCCGCGAAGAAGACCCAAGACCTAGCTCCACCTTCTCCACCGCCGTCCTCGAACGGTAGATCCGGACAGAGCAGGCTAGGTCGTGGCCCGTAGCACCACCGAAGCTTCAATTCTCGCTGCCGGAGCAAGGAAAAGTCGCCGCTCGCCAGCTCGATCTGCTGTCTCCGACTCACAGGCAGGCTCTCCGATCCAGACACGCTTGCCGCACGAAGAACAGGAACGACGAGAAGAGTGCCCTCCTCCGACGCCGGCAAATATCCGACGACGAGGAGGCGTGACGCGCCGGAGAGGAGAGGCTCGAGAAGTCTGAGTTTTGGGGAGAGAAAGGGTCGCGCGTTAGACCCACTCGCGTTTTGTGCAATTCGTATCCTTAAATGTTTTCCAATCGTTTAGGTCAATCTTTGGTGTTGGTTCCTTTTCGAGTCCCTTATCTTCTGGTTCAGCAGATTTTCGGTTTAGCAGTTCAGTTTAGTACCATTGACACCACCACCCTTCAACTATACCAAAAAGACCATTTCATGGTCACAAGATCCGAACAAAAGTTAGATTATTACCCTAACTAAATAATTATGACTCGACAGTTACATCTTTAGTCAAGTAAAAGTATTATATTACCAAAACTAGGCACATGGGGAGTTTGGGTATCATCTGTTGGCACATGGGGAGTTTGTTTTATATTGGGAAAAATGTCAAAACAAACTCAAACTAAAAAGCTTTCAAAATAAAACTTAAACTAAACGTTGACTTCCTAAATAATACTCCAATTTAAAGTTGGTCTCGCCAAATTGGTACACCGTTAATTAACTTAGCGGATTGATTATGGGCATTAACCAAGCCGTTTACTGGCCCGTTAACAATATACGACGTCGTTCGGGCTTGAATTATGTTTAATCGAATCGAACCAAACGACGTCGTTTTGTATAAAACGAAAATTAAAACTCAGCATTAAGCTGAGTTCAAACCGTGTACGCGAGAGCCAAGAGTATGTGTGTTGTAACCATTGTACCATTTGTATTTCATATAGTTGTACTTAAGTTGTCTTGTTTCCTTATTCCTAATTTAAATCCCAAATCGATTTGGTGATAGAACCCTAACCCATATCGATTTCACTCTATTAACTCTCAACAACGATGATTCTTGGCTAGGAAGAAGAGGAAGATGAGAGAATTGATGGCTAGTTCAAGCACCGACACCTCAGAATCTGTAAATTCAATGGGCATTCGTAGATGTCCGGAAAGGTGTTTGTGTGGGCGCAAAGCGTTGATCTTCACTTCCAAATCAAAGAATAACCCTGGGAGATCGTATTTCTGTTGTCCAACACGTCTGAATGTAAGTATTATGTCTTCTTACAGCTAATAGAGGTTTAATTATAGCATTTAGTAGCTATTAGGGTCTAATGAGAATGTGTGTTAGCTATTTAAAATGATGTTCTTGTATATTGTATATGTTTGGCAGGATCATCTGTTTAAATGGGTAGAGAATGGTATTTTTGAGCAAGTGCAAGATTCACTCCCAAAGATTGAATGTTTTGAATCTGATTTTTTCAAAATCAAAGTTGAAATAGAAAACATGAAGAACTTGATTTGATGGAAGAGAACAAAAAGAGTGAAATAGAGCTGAAGAAGTGAAAGTTGGCTATGGTTCTTGGGTTTGTGTTTACCATTTTGGTGTTGGTTATCATGAGAATGAATGTTAATTGAGTATTTGTTGTTGTACTTGGAGTATGTTTGGTTGTTTCGTAAAAATGGTTGTCAATGTTTGTTGTTTCTTGAAACATTGTTGTCAATGTTTGGCTATTAATGTGGGATAGTGTTTTGTTGCTATACTTCTGTCTTCAGTTAACAACTTAGCAAAGTCTTAACCATCACCAACTTAAACTTAACAACAAAAGAGTCTTAACCATCATCAACTTAAACTTGTTCTAGCCAGACAAAAGTACAAAACAACATGTCTTTTTGGTTCAAATAGAAAAGAAAAGAAGCAACACAACAAGCAGTTTTCACAACACAAAAGCAAAAGCATTAAAGCATAATATCTTGGCAACAACATTGATCAGAGAAACCAACGGCTCCATCCTTCATTTTGTGTCGACTGCTCCTGAGAAGGCTATTCCCACTGCGAGTTGTGATCCTGAGCAGCTTGAGAGCTTTGAGGGACTTCCCATTGAGATGCTTGTGTGAATGAAAACTGTTGTCCAGAGCCTTGAGATTCTTGGAATTGTAGTCCCTAAAAACCATTCAACAAAATCATTAACAACATGGTTCAGATAAGTAAAACGAACTCAACAAATGAAATATACATCTAATAAAAGGTACCTCATGTTGTTGAGTGTCTTTTTTTGGTCTTTTAGGTGGCGCAGCTACTGCCTGAGCCTTACAAGTGGTCTTGTTGTGGCATTCCTTCTTGCAATTGGAGCAAGTCATAACACGAAGTATACGATCTGGCTTGGTTGCAGACTTCCCCTTACTAGCAGCTTCATTTATCCCTTTGATCCTGTCATGATTCCTAGGCCTACCCGGGTTTCCATTTCTAATAGATGGGGGAAGAACACATAATCTACCAGTCGAAGGCCACTCTAACATCCCATTAACCGGCTTAATTCCATAACTATAAGTCTCTCGTGACTTTGTAGTTAGATAACACGGAGCAACATAGTCTGAGAGCTTTTTTCCAAAGCGAGTATGACTTTTGCAGTATGAATACAAGGGATACCATTCATTTTCCACATTCTACACACACATGATTGTTGTTCCATATTAACAACATATGCGTGTCCCTTGTAGTTAACCTCGGTTTCTGGTCCAATAGCCCAAAGCAGTTCACACTCAGTTGACTTCTTTTCAACTCTATCCAATTCACGCTCTGTCTTTTTGGTAAACCGAGTCTTCAGTCTAGTAGTTAGCATAGCCTTTTTGTAATTCCTTGTCATACATTGTTGCCTAATTTCCTTTAAAAGGTATAGCAAAGGCTTTCTTCTAACTTCTCGTATGGTCCTATTAAAAGACTCACTTAGATTACTAAGGTATTCATTGCAATTGTTGCCTAACCTGAAGAAAGCATGTGACCATGTCTCCGGACAAGTGAGTACAAGAGAAGCATACGCATGGACATTGTGCTTCTTCAGTTCTTCCATGTTGTGATTATAAGTCCCTTCAGTATAGCTTTTTGCAATGAACTAGAACAGCTTTTGTAGTGTCAAGTCTTGGCCGCCTTTCCTCCAGTTCTCGTAGATGTGTCTGTAGCATTGTCTATGCTCAGCCTCGGGGAGGAGTTCATGAATAGCCTTGACTAGTCCCTGCAACCATGATGAACATTATATGAATTAGCCATGACAAAAACTCATAAAACTCAAAGACAATAACCAAAAGATATGTTTTATTTCTTATTATTTTATTTTAATACTATATTGTTTTATATTTTTCAGTAATATAATATTATTCTTTTCATTTCTTCTGTGTATTTTCTAAGAAATTCTTAACTATTTTATTTGTAGTTATTTGATCTTTTTAATATTTTTAACATAATTTAGCTTTTGTTGTTTGTTTTGTATTTCAGTTTTATATTCTGTCTTTATAATTATTTCATTTTTAGAATATATTTTTTTTTCTTGAGTAATAATATTTTTTTTCCTTTCCACTATTTTTATCGAGAAATTGTTAATATTTTATTTGAGTAATATGATATGTTTTAGATATTTATGTGGCTCATTCGTATTTTATATTTCTCTTTAATATATTTTAACAAAATATAGTTTTTGTTGTTTGTTATGTATTTCTGAATTTTATATTTTACTTTATATATTTTTTAGATGTATTCTTTGTGTGTTTTTCTTGAGTAATATAATATTGTTCTCTTTTCACTATTTTATCGAGAAACTATTACCAATTTTTATTTTTATTTTTTAAAAGTTTTAATATAAATTACACATTTTAGATTTTTATGTGCCTCATTCGTATTTGATATTTCTCTTATAATATATTTTAACTAAATATTTTTTTTGAATATTGCATTTATTTTTTATAATTATTGCATTTTAGAACATATTCTTTTGTATGTTTTTCTTTAGTTACATTTTTATATGGTCTATTTGTACTTGATTTTCCTATTTAATATAGTTTAAATAAATATTAATTTTATTGTTTGTTTTGTATTTCTGAGTTTTATATTTTTTATAATTACTATATTTTTAGAATATATTCTTTATGTGTTTTTCAGTAATACAATATTGTTCTCTTTCCATAATTTTATCAAGAAGCTCTTAAAAGTCTATTTGTATTTTTTATTTTTATATAAAATTACACATCTTAGATTTTTATGTGGCATATTTGTATTTGATATTCGTCTTTAATATAGTTTAACTAAATATAATTTTTGTTGTTTTTTTGTGTATCGGAGTTTATATTGTGTTTCTATAACTATATAATTTTTAGAATATATTTTGTGTGTTTTTATTTTGTAATATAATATTGTTCTTTTCACTACTTTAACCATGAACTCTTAACAAATTTATTGTATCTTTTTATTATATAAAATTACATATTTCAGACTTTTATGTGGTTCTTTCATACTTGATATTTCTCTTTAATATGGTTTAACTAAATATTAGTTATTCTTCTGTTTGTTTTGTATTTAAGAGTTTTATATATTTTTATTTTTGAAATTTGTTCTATGCATATTTTATTCAGTATTATAATATTTTTCCTTTCGTTTTTTTTTGCTTTCGTAGAGAAACACTTAATTATTTTATTTACGTTTTCATATTTTTTAAATTTTAACTCTGTTTTTTTTTGTTCGATCTAATTTAAAAGGTCTACTGTTTTTGTACCTAATGAATATCATTATTTTTATATTTTCAGAATTAAAATATATAAACATGGTTGTAGGATTTTTAGTAGTGAAATAAAAGTAGACTTATTTATGTAAATATTTAGATTTAATTATTTTATTTGATATTATTCAAAATAAATTGAGATTTAAATAAATTGTAAAAGTAATTTTATGAGGTTTTAAAAAAAAATATTTTGGTGATGTGAGCATCTTAGATGGAGAGTAAAAACTCTCCTAAAACTCTTCCAAAAAAAATTATTTTGGTGATGTATTTTGGTGATGTGAGCATCTTAGATGGAGAGTAAAAAATTATTTTGGTGATGTGAACATTTTATGAGAGCATCTTAGATGGAGAGTAAAAACTAATGCGTGAAATGGAGAGTAAAAACTCTCCTCTCATTATATATAAGACTACAACCCAAAAATGAATTATCGTACTATTCTATTGTAATAAAAAAACTTAATTTCACGCATTAGTTTCGTGTGTGTCTTTCTTTTCTCCCCTCGGTTTCTCCGCTCCAAATTTCCGATTGCTTTGACATCTCTCGCCAGACTGTGACGAGGCCTCACTAGTAGTTTAACATCTTCGATCTTCACTTACGGGAGGGTTACAAGGCAGTGGCTCATGAGGCACTCCTCTATTTTCTGTGGCGATGTGGTATATATGATGCTTTGTTGAGGAAGGCTGTTGCGGAAGCTCTAGGATCTCCATCTCATCGACAGTATGTGCTGGTGGTTTTTTTGTTTTGAAGGCGGTAAGGAAACCAGACAGCAGTTTCAAGATGAGTTTACCAAGTCTAGAGATGTGCGCCATTTGTTCGAGGTGTGTTTGTTGCCGGCATCGGCAGCTTTTATGGGATTTCAGCTATTTCTTTGGTGTTAGATGTCGGTGGTGTATGTCTACTTTGACCAGATTGATTCATGTGTTGTGCGTGGTGGTAGAGAGGTTTTCATAGGCAAGGTATCAGCAATGACTGAGGTTTGCGGATTTGAAGGTCGGCTGCTCCTTGCAGTCATCGTTCATGGCTGCATGATCTATCCGAAAACAGGATCTTCCCTATTGCTTTTCAGTGGGTGAATCTGGTTTTCCGTTACGGACAAATTGGTTACCCGAGAAGCTTTGGCGCGGCAGACGGTGTTGCTCTGGCCGATGAAGAGAAAAGAGGTTTCAAGGGGATTACGTGAGATGGTAGAGAGGTTTGTGCATTATGTACAGTTTGATTTTGTCCTCATGACCTCTTCGTCAATACCAAAAGTGATACTCCCTCCGTTCCTAAATGATTGATTTTCTAGATTTTATTTTTGTTTCATAAAGATTGATGTTTAAGATTTTCTGTGCAGTTTTTACTATTTAATGATGATGAATTGTAAACTTTAAGAAAAATAATTAGATTTATTGAATTGTTATTAGTCTAAAATTATGGAAAATTGTTAATAACAAAAAACGATGCATTTATAGACATGTTTTAATATGTCTTCTTAATATGTGTGAAAATCCTAAAACATCAATCATTTAGGAACGGAGAGAGTATTGGTTAGTCAAATCTTGTCAGAAGAACCATCAATGACACTCAAAGTCAAAAATCCACAAACTCTTTGTCTCTCTTTCAAGGAACGTGAAGTCTGAGAGTAAAATACTAGAGTACAACCGAAGTCTGAGAGCGGCTTCAACATGAAGTCTTATATTAGACTGCTTTTGAAATCTAAAGTCTGTGATACTAGATTATATGTTTTCTCATATTTGTAGATTTCTTACTGGTTATTAGTCTTCTTATTAAACACATTGTATTGTATTAGATTATTGGTAACAAAGTTGTATAAATTTACTTTTTCTACTTAAATCAACAAAGAATTATATTCATTGAAAATATACAACATCGAAAAAATGAGTCACCTTAACCTTGGAGAAAAATTAGTTAAAAGCCATGAGATAAGAAAATTGGTTAGAAAACATTACCCCTTATATTGCATAAACCAACATATGACAAACTAAAATAACCTTAAGTTATGGTGAATTTTCTTACACTTAGAAAAAATGGGTAATCTTAACTTTGGAGAAAAATGTGTCACCTTAACCCTCGAAATTTTTTTTAGGTTTGGGAAAAATGGATCACTTGTAATATCCAAACTGCCAAAAAGTCTGATGATATGGTCGCCAGACCTCTACTGAGGGCTGATTCTTATGAGCTAAATACTTATAAACTTAACAAGTCCATGACAAGTGCGTTTTCTCATCATCACATTAGTGATCTTATTGGAAAAAAAAAACAGACTTATTTTCGAAGTCTGATTGTATTAGCTACATTGCCAATATTCTTCAAAAATTGATCAAATATAATTACCAAATATAAGCATGTAAAACTCACGCATGAAGAACATATACAATTAATACACATTTATAAAAATTAAAATCAACGAAATTCATCACAAATATATTCTTGACTTATTGTTTTTTCTTGTAAATCCTCTGAGTTTTCTGCTTCTTTTGTATAGATGCATGAAAAGGTAAAGCTGAAGCCAAGTACCTATATGGTCTAGGTATCGCCTGTCAGAGGCAAGCCATTGTTGACGGATTGCAGCGAATCTTGAGAGTAGAACTCTGAGAATGTAACTTCAACATGAAGTGTGATACTAGACTACTTATGAAGTCTGATACGAGATTAGATGTTTCCTCATTTTTGTATCTTTTTTTATTGATCACCGTGTATTACATTAGATATTGATAACAAATAAAAGTGTAGTCTTCTAAATGTTTGTCGGAAACTCATTTGTACTAATTCTTTTTCTTAGTATTTTCTAAAAACTTATTGTATTGATCATTTGATTAATACAAATTTCCTTGTCCTTTGTATCCCAAATACAAGACACAAAAATAATGAAATTAGCATGTAAATACGAAAATTAATTTAAGACACAAGCCAAAAACTTGATAAACCAATAAATACAAAAACAATTAACTCACAACACAAAAAATCAAACCTAATGTCAAATGGGGGTTCACAACGTCTGGTGTGTATTCAACTCAATCAGGCTATCGCCTCCTAGAGATGAATACAAACACTATGTCTCATAACTCTCAAGGCCTGCCTCCTATAGAAAAGAAACTATGGCGTAGCATCTGAAAAATCAAGACCCTTCCCAAAGTCAAGCATTTCTTCTGAAAAGCGTTGGCTGGTGCTTTAGCGGTGAATGAAAGGCTGAGGTCAAGAGGAGTTCAAGTTGACCTGTCGTGCAAACATTGTGACTCAGCGACAGAGACAATTAACCACACCCTGTTTATGTGTCTAGTGGCTGCTGAAGTTTGGGCAAGGGAAAAAATCAAACTACCAATTGTTGGATTTTCAGTAAACTCTGTCTTTCTGAATATCCATCATTTGGTGAAAAGCTTAAGTGATCGTGTTCTAGATGATAAAGCCCGCAGAGCTATTCCGTGGATCTTATGGCACATTTGAAAAGTGAGGAATGCTCTCGTCTTTGAGCAAACTAAGCTAAGTCCAGCTGCAATTCTCCATAAAGCATTGGGAGACTCTCACATTTGGTTTTAGGTTAATGCAAGTACTGATTATGAACCAGGTACTGATCGGCTCTCTTTACCGTGCAAGAAATGGTGTAAACCTCCTATCGGTAAGCTCAAATGTAATGTTGGTGCATCCTGGTCACCTTACGACCTGAACAGTGGAACTTCTTGGGTAGTGCACAACCATAATGGAGAGGTCTTATTCCATAGTCGTAGGTCGTACTGTCCAACTCGCTCGGAAGGTGAAAGTGAGCTCTTAGCTCTCTGTTGGGCTACTGAGAGCATAAAAGATATGTGTCTTCCTAATATGATATTCGAGTCAGACCTGCAACTGGCCAGGGAGATCATGACAAACGCTCAAGCTTTCCCTAATTTCCTTCCTCTTTACACATCTGTGATCGAGAATCTCTCATGGTTTCAAAGTTTTAGCTGCGAACATGTCGTGAGGGCAAGGAACTCGGTAGCGCGGTCCATCGCTACTAGTGCTACTACTAATATCAGGTTTCATCAATCTTATGTTGCTCGGGGAGGTCCAAATTGGCTCCGTGCTAAGATTGATACAGAGGCAGCTTAGGTCTTTGACGTTGGCGAACGACCAGACTGTTTCTCTGTTTGGTCCATGCTCTTCTCAAGCTTCCTCCTGTTCTACGATTTTGTTTTGGTTGTCGAAACTTTTCTCAATACCTACTGGCTTTGCTACAATTTTCTTTTCTTTTATGAGCTTTTTGTAACCTCTGTTGAGGAAACTGGTTTTTCTCCCTTGTTTCGGGACTTTAGTTAAATGAATATCAGTGTTAAAAAAAATGTCAAACAATTTTTAAAGGAAATAAACAAGTTACAATCAGACATTATAATATTGTAATTCATAAAATATTGACAAAATCTTGTTATCCACACTGACTGACACTTCTCTTAGTACTTTTTTTTTAATTAACTATCGAACTTTAAACGAAGTCTGATTCTTATGAGTTAAAAGCTTATAAACTTAGTTACATTGCCAATAACATAAGAAACTTGATTATCAAATAAATATAATACATTATCTTGTAAAAATGATAGAGGCGCAACATAATTAAGTATAACACATGTGAAAGCTAAAAATATTTTTAATACATTATATATAATGTACCAATGGATTTTTTTTAAATAAAGACTGCACATGAAATCTGATTCTATTAGCTACATTGTTAATATTCTTCAAAATTGATTAAAAAATAATTACCAAACATAAGAATGTAAAAACTCAAGCAAGATGAACATATACAACTAATATACATTTATAAAAATTAAAATAAACGAAATTCATCACATATATACAAAGTTTACATTTTTAAATATATATATATATATATATATATATATATATTTTGGTAAAAATATCAGATAATGACATTATCGTGAACACTCACATTATTAAGGGGATTTTGTAACGAATGAGAAAAAGGAGAAGAATGATTACATTTTTAGGATTGACTTCTATTTAAAGGGCATTTTTACAAACAAACAAAAAAAGAAGAAAATAATACAACATAACAAAACAATAAATGCTGAAAAGACCACTAGAACAGGATTAAAAAGGGGATGAGTTTTAGATACACTTCATCAAAGAAATCCATGTGAGATTGAAAAACAAATATAAGAGCTCAAAAACTTCTTGATTAGCTGCATTTAGTTTAAGCCGAAAGGCTACATACTCTGCAACAAAGGCATAGGGGAATCTTTGCAATACCAACTACTTTTGGGCATTCAGTCAACTCAAATTAAGAGGAAAACTTGAATGAGAACATGCTCCATGAAATATATCAGAGGGTACCAAATACCCAATAAAATCAAATTCACTGAAAGAGATATAGTTTAAATTCCTTCAACCTGCCACCAAAAAAGAGAGACCAAACCCATAACACCAAAAATTATCGAATTGAATATTTTCAGAGGACCGCATAATGTCGTAAAGGATCGTGCGAGACGACATAGGTGCCACTAAAGAGTACAAATGTGTATCCGGAGGAAAATGAAATCCTTCGGACATACCAAACCAACATCGGATTCAAAACCAAATCCACCAACTCAATCAACATCCAATAGCATTCCAACGAGAAGCGAACATTGTGTAGTAGAAGCATACATGGCATACCAGAAGATTAGGTGAGATGAAAATGACATGGAAATAGCATAATGTTCTGGAATAGGCGGTTGTCAAAAGTAGGCAAGCTTCAAGAACTCCAAATCCCGATGTGTATGGGAAAAACCTTTGGGAAACAAACATCCAACAATAAGGTGAAACCTTGCCGGAAGGAGGGGAAGATTCACTAGTGACGAGGGGCCAGATTCAGCGAAGGAATGTCGGTGGCGAGTGCAACACGCTCTAAGCAACCCAAAAGGAAGAGTTTGGGAGAGTGGTGGCGGAGGAGCATATCATCGGAAGAGAGATCTTAAGAGACACAACAAAACACGCATGAAAAAGAGAGAATGAACTAGGAAGCATAGACTAATTGGCGGGTTTGATGGCTCCGGTGAAAGGAAAGAGCTCGATGGAGAGGAAAATCAAGAAGGAAAGAAAGGGATCTCAATGGATTTGAATGTGAATCTGGAGGACGAGCTGTCAACGTCGAAGCCAGCTGACGAGAGAGACGAGCAGTAAACTAGATTGTTGAAATCCATGGCAGGAGAAGAATGAATGAGACTTGAATCCAGAGAAAAAGACGATGGTAGAAACATGGTTGGGCCCATGAGAGAGCAAAGGCGGCTTCGCTCAAGAGGTGAGCCCATCAGAAAAGATTCGGTGGTGGAAGCAGCACATGTCAACAGTGTTAGTGTGACTACATTCTGCATCGAATGTTTTTTTTTGCTAACAAATTTTGTTATATAAATATTGAATCTTCAACATTATAACTAATATGATTTTTAACCAATATTATGATTTTAATACATATCAATTCTGTTGATCAAATTTCGAGATGTGTATTAAAAATATTTTGTAATCTAATCTATTAAAACAGGAAGGTTTGCCATGGTACATAAATGTTGTTTCCAGAATTTGCCCTTGATATTATTAGGATTTGTAACCTTCATTAAGGGTAAAACTGTAAAACAATGTATATTAATTATTTAATTAAATTTCATTAAGAGCAATTAGGGAATATAACATTATCTCTACAATCCACGTTTCCAAACAAGACAATTATTAAACATGTAGTCAAACAACCAAATTCTAATGGGTCCCAATTTCCTAATTAATTAAAATCAAAACAAATTAATTGATAAATATAATTAATAATTTATACATCAACTATTATATATAAATTAATATTCTCTAATTTATGATTTAATTCAAAATATATTTATAATATATTTTATTATCTTTTTTCAAATATATATATATACATATTACGATTGATGTTTTTACGATTGTACTTTTTAGCAAGTTTTTCCATCAAACTGAAAAATATTTAATTAATTAAACGGGTTGAAAAATTAATTAGCCAATCTCGATTATAAATTTTCTATAAAAAAATTCGCATATAGTAAATAATTTCAGTTGATATATTTTAAACTTAATAAAAATAATAAAATGATTTCATACTTATATTATTCAAATATTTGAAGCGTCAAATTTTGCTTTATGTTTGAATGAAGTTTTTAACGGATAGTTCCATCAAATTTGCAAATTATATATACGACTACAACATGTATTTTATAAAATAATATTTTAGATAAATATAATAACAATTAAACATATACCACATAACTTTTACAATAGTTGTTTTCACATATATATATATATATATATTTTTTTTTCCAAACTATGATCTTACGATACAACACATATTAAAATATATAATGCGAAATCGTTATTTTAATCTCTTAATCTTTACGATATAAATCCTCCAAATAACACATAATTCATTTTAAAAAAAAAACTAAATTGCTAACTCACTGTTTATAATGTTGGTTAAACAATTATAATCAAAATTAGATTACATAATTAAAAATCTAAATTACTAATAACAAAATGAATAAAAAGTAAAATTTGTAAAGAAAATTAAACCCGCACTTTCTAAGTGCGGGTCAAAATCTAGTTAGATTTTTTATAACATTAACATGAGGTTGACCTACCTGCTAATATTGAAAACTTATTTTCATCTAACGATTAGACATTAACAATTTACCTAACTAACCAATCAAATTCTAGCTGATCCAACGGTTATCCAACCTCACGGCTCATGAGAAAACAGCAGATGCCTCAACGTCGTTACCTCTCCGCCTTTATGATGATCCTCATTGTCCGTACACGTGTCTAGATACACATCGTCCACCCCTTCACCGTCCTCACTACCAAATGCGCAGACCACGTCAAGCCTGACCGTCGAAGAAAACTCTTTTGTGCACGTGTCTCGATCTAATCCGTCCATCATCATCATATCGCGAACTTCATCTTCTTTCCATCCTGCCTCTCTCAGCTTCCAAAACGCGTCGTCCAAACACGCCCTTAGCCTCTCATCACAACTCAACGCGCTCCACCATCCGTCCGTGGGACCACGCGCCACCATCATCCTCCCTCTCTCCGCCACGTCACTCCAAAATTCCACTCGGCGCCGTCGTCGTGAATCAACTGAATCCCGAAGACCGTCCGATTGATTAAAGCTTTGGAGAAACCCAGCGACGTCACAACTCAGGACCCTAACTTCGTCGCCGTCGATTTGAAACACAGGGTTTCCCGCCACATTCGGCGTCGTCGAAGGGACGTAGAAATTTTCGTAGACGGGTACGAGAACCGGAGCGAATTCCATCAATTTCTTGACGAGCGATAAAGCCTCCGCGTTGGACTCCGGTCGTGTTCCCCAAGAATCGACCCAGAATCCATTTCTGACGACGATTTTGGATATATGAAGAAGAGGGAGATTGAAGAGACGGATGAGATTATATCGGGTCAACCCGGATCGCCAATTTGGGAACTGGGTACCTACCGGGAGACCCGTCTGGAGGATCGAACGGAGATCACGAGGGAAGGAGAACCCCATAGAAGATTCAACGGCTGAGATCTCTTGATTGGAGAGCCCAGGTGAAACATCGACACCGGTTAGAGATTTCAAATGGTTAATTGTGGTTTTGCAGTAAACCGGTAGCGGAGGCTTAACTGAGGATCGAATAGGATCGGAGGTAATGTGACCAAGAGCGCTGATTATTCCGGGAAGACGATGATTCATCTTTTGTATTAGCTGAAACTAGTCAAGAGATATAATTATTTATAAGGGAGAGAATCAAATCTAATTTCGTGATGATTTTTTTCCTTTGGTCAACAATTTCTTGACAAATTATGTGAATGATTATAGAAAGTTACGTTAACTGGAAACACTAATTTTTTTATCATACGGCGAAGTGCATTAGAGGGAAACTAAATCGTGTTATGTTAATTAAAGGTATAAGCTAAGTTTGAATCTTACAGCTAATACTAGCTAATGATCTATATTGGATTATTAAAAATCTTTTAATTTTTTAATAAGTTAAAAAAAATATTTAGATAAGTTTTTAATTAATAAGTTAAAAAATATTTAGATAAGTTTTTAATTAATAAGTTTTTAAAAAAAATGTTTTTAATTAGTAGGTTTCAAAAAACAAACTTTTAAATTTTAAAATAATTTCTTTCAACAACCACAAATGTATGGATGGGTTCATTAAAATAATTCAACCAAAGTTTTTGGGAAAATTGTTATAAGGATTTAACTGTTATTTAATTTTCTTCAGAAATATGTAATTGTATTTACTTATTCAGAATATCCAAAAGCTGAATATTTAGAAGAAATATATGTAAGTGTTCTAATTTGAGAACCTTACGCAAAATCAACACATCAATTTTGCTAACTGCCCCCATTAAATAACTGATGATCTTTAAACCTAAAAATACAAAATAAATTCAAGTGAAATGGGTAGATGGATTCACTTTATTTAGTATTATATTTCTTTCGAGGGTATTATATTTTTTCGAGGGTATTATATTTTCTTTTGTATCAATTTTTATAAATCTCACAATGAAATATTAAAAATCTCATAATAGTGATTTGGAGCCTACGTTTATAATCTTTGGCAGACAATACACCCAGTTTTCTGAATTTACTGCCAAATTTATTGTTCTTTTCACTTCAGTCTATCGGTTAAGTAACCATACACATATTATAATGAAACAAAACTGAATCTTTAATTTTCAAAAAAAAAAAAAAAATGAATCTTCATCAGAACTCAAAAGCAAATTGAGGTAGATTTTGCCTTAGACTTAAAATCCTAATCTTGATACTTAATTTTCTATCATTGATGATACTCTCGGTTGGGAATAAATAGCTTATATGCAATCTGCTATTTTTTCTCCACCAAATAATTTAAATACAGAAGTGACTTCGGTTTTACTAAATGTATCCCTTCTTCACTAGCACTAATGGCAGTAAAACAAAAATATTTTGTAATATTCTTATGTATTTAAATTAAATAATTTCTTATAAGGTTTTAATTCATTCATCTCAGTATCTCACTGCTAACATTTGATTATATAGTGACATTAAATTAATATATTCTATGAATATAGAAAAAGCTATACATTAACATTTGATTTTATACGCTAGTATCTTTATATTTTTGGTTTGAGAAAAAACTTTAAAATACATTACATAATAATATTTATAAAAATACATAAATTATTAAGATTCTCGAAATTACATTAATTATTTATCACTTCTAGATTAACACACATACTATTTATCATTTATAATTTAATATCCAGAATAACTAATACACATTAATCAAATGTAATGGAAGTTGATTTGATTAGGTAGGATTTTAGACATATGATTAAAAGTTAATCTTCCTTTCTAGATTTTATTAGTTTAATTTATATGAAAGATTCGATGTGTTTAAGGGGTTGATTGGAAGAGCTGTGGCTTTTATTTTTTTGCTGTATAAATTATGCTGTAGGTTTTTTTGCTTTGGCTTTAAATTTAATTGATGTAGGTTTTTGGCTGTGAAAATATTTTCATTTTTCACAGCTCAATTTTTTTGCTCTGCATATTTAGTTTTGTACAGCCAAAACAAAAAATAATAAATAATAAAGAGCTTTGGACAGAAAAATATTTACAAAGCATGATTGGATTAGATTGTGTGCTTTGGAGAGAAAGAGCTTTGGACAGAAAAATATTTACAAAGCATGATTGGATTAGATTGTGTGCTTTGGAAAGAAATTAGGCTTTAGAGAGATTCTAAAGCCATTACCAATCACCCCCTAACTTTTGGTATCCAAAATATTTGTCTTTGGAGACAGAATGTGTCGGCTTTGAGTCTCATGGACTGGTTTTGTCTTATGTTTTATATGTGATCTCGCTTTTGTATAAGAAGTGGGGATATGCTTACCTAATTATTGGATAGAACGTAAAACATGTAAATTTGTCATTTGTTGATATCATTTGTAAGAAAATAATTGTCTGAATCATATGATGAGATCTTTTGTATGACAATAATCGTCTGAACCAGTCCACAATTTGAAAGACTGATGTGATGTCTTAAGAATATTCTCGTTCAAACCAGTAACTGGACATATCATTTATGAGTTAGACGACTTTGATGGTCTATCGTTACAAGTTATGCAATAAAAAGGACTTGCATTAACTTTGAATAATAATTGTATTTATTTTTCCAGTATTGTTGCTCAAAGATTACATTAACATGTTAAATTTTTGTAATGTTTTCTTGGATCATATGATAATTGTTTATATTATTTCCAGATAATACTATTATTATGGAAGTGATTTCAAACAACATCCCTAATTTTATGTTTGGTTTTTGATAAAATCACAAATTTGTGGTGATTAATTTATATTTAAGTGATTACCACAAATATGCGACTTTCTTTTATAATACTCCCTCTGTTTCTCAATATAAGAGGTTTTGAGTAAATGCACACACATTAAGAAAATTATTGGTTTTCACATTTAATAGTTAATTTAAATTAAATTCAGCCAATTATAAAAGAAGATGTGTAATATAATTGGTTAAGAGACATTAAATACACTTAAAGTTACATTGAAAAATGAAAACTTTTTATATTTTGAAACAAAAACAAATCTCTAAAACCTTCTATATTGAGAAACGGAGGGAGTACTATAAAAGTCACAAAACGACGTCAGAGTATTGTTTTGAAGATATTTGTATTTTAAGAGACACGTCTTTACCACGCTGACTATAGGTAAGTGGGCTTTTCTGGAAAGAATCACATAAGCCCAATTAATTTTATTCCAATAGCACCAATCTGAAACCCTGGCCGACGACGGAGAGGGAGAAGACGGGATTGGCGGATCTTAGCTTGAAGCTATTAGGGAAAGCATTATGTCTGATCTCTGCGATTCTAGTTTGAGGGATACTGTGATGATGATTGATGGAGGAAAGTCCAAGGAGATGGAGATGAAGATGAAGATAAGCAATCTAGAAGAAATTGGAGAAACATCGGGCAATATGGTTTTGAAAAATCTTCTTCGTGAAGCAAGGTACTTTGACCCTCCCGATGATGTTGATTTTGATTGTTTTTGTTATAGCTGTGGGGAGGAAGGCCATACATGTTTCAATTGTCTAGAGCCTCCTAGGAAGCCTTGTTTTATATGCGCTAGTTATGAACATGTTGAGAATCAGTGCTTAATGGGACGTGACTATTGTGATGAGGGCGGGTCTACTACTGAGACAGGCATTTGTTTAAGATGCGGAGGCTTGGGACATGACACGGCTTTGTGCAAGTATGAATACTCTAAGGATGATCTGAAGGATGTAAAATGCTATGTCTGTGGAAGCTTTGGCCATCTGTGCTGTGTGGAGTCTTGTAATTCACCCTCATCAGCGTGGGCTGTATCTTGCTACAAATGTGGTCAACTGGGTCATATTGGACTGGCGTGTGGTAGACACTACGAGGAACACCCCAAAAAGTGTTATGTCGCCAAGGCCAAGCGTTGGAAAAAAAGGTATTCCTCAAGTGAATTAGCTGAGAAGAAAAAGAAACGTATTGAGAAAGCTCTTGCTATTTCTGCTGCCATTCGGGCTGAGCTTGAGAAGAAGAAGCAGAGGAAGCTGGAAGAACAACAGCATTCTACTCCCCATGAATCCAAGAATGATGGAAACTCGGAACAACAACATTCTACCCTTCATGAATCGAATGGGAAGATGAAGAAGAATAATGTTGAGTCGGAACAGAATTTTACTAAAGAAGAAGAATAAGAAGAAGCAGTTAGATAAAAGAGGAAAGAAGGCTGAGTTCTCCCATTACACCGTTGGGTCATAACCATAGATCACCAAGATTCGTTTCTGGTGGGCATTACCTGGATTATCTGTCGACCGTACCATATGGTAGAAATTCATCATTCAAGTCTAATGGACATCTCTCGGGTCCTTCTCTACCTCTAAGGCTGAGGCTTAGTTCTCCCATGACACCATCGGGTCACAACCACCATAGTTTACCATTACATATGTGAGTTGTTGATGAGAAGTCTCTGTCTTTTAATGCTTTGCTTTGGTTTTCTTGATGATGAGCAACAAGTAGTGAAACAATTTCAGTTTTGCGTAGAGTCGATAGTCACATAAAGGTGTCGCCATTTATGTGTCAAACGAGTTGATTTCAGTTTCTAGCACATGGAACCTTGCTAGATTTCTCCTATTTTATGCCATTAGTAATGCAGAATTCGCTAGACATTGGTTATCAAGTCCTTTACATCGCCGACATTATGATTTTAATGGAAAGATCATTGTGGCTCATTCTCGTTGGTTTTTATCATCACTTGAGTTATTCTATGGCTCGTTACCAAACCACCAGAAGCACATTGCGTTTTCAATCTCAAGCTCCTCCAGTACCGCAATCTACTGAGCAAGCTTGGTGTTTCAAAACATTTTAGAATACATAACTCTGTCTTACTCTGTATTACTCTTTATGTGTTAGTTGTAAAATTGATAGAGCCAAGTTGTAGATAGTTAATGTCAAGTTTGATGAGAAAATCAACTTAATAAATTCCAATAATTTATTAGAAGCTATTATTATTCTAGGATCCACACTTTTAGAAATTTCAAAAAGATGTTGGAGAAACTTTATTTATACAAATTGAATAATCTGAAAATCAATTACATTCAAAAGAATCTCTAAGTTTGAAACATAATACTAAAATTTGCAACCTCAAATCTCAAAATTGGAAACGCGAGTCTAAACAAAATTACAGGCTAAACGGCTTCTAGGTACCAGACAACAATGGCTACAGCCAACGGCTCCTACCCTTACAATTTTTTTATGTATCCTAATTTTCATTTAATTTTCATTATTCACGTAAATGAAAATATGAAATTTGGAGATTAGCAAACCAAACCAAGGTAAATAGGATCAGAAGCAAATCGATCTTAGCCATTTCTTAGATATCCGAACCCGACATACCAAATTAATGCTTCATAAATCGATCATGGACTTGTAAGTATATTAGGGTGAAATGTAGGGTTTACATGAAACATGAATTCTTTGGGTTACGAGGATGCCACTGAAGCCTCTCGACATTTCATGCCAATTTTGATTTGATTTCGGGAAGCATCAAGGAGGATGATATTGAATCTGAGCATGTAGCCGAGGATGAGCTCGAACTAGAGCATGGAGCTGAGGAGAATGTAGCTGAGGAGAGTTTGGTGGCATCATTGGTCCCATGACCCAAACTAGAGCTAAACTTTCCACAAAGCCATTGGACGATTGCTTAAGAACTTAAGCATGTAGCATGAGGAATTCAACTAAACCATCATGGTTTTGATACAAATCCAAGAGCATGGAGCTGAGGAGAATGTAGCTGAGGAGAGTATGGTGGCGTCATTGGTCCCATGACCCAAACTAGAGCTAAACTCTTCAACAAAGCCATTGGAGGATTGCTTAAGAACTTAAGCATGGAGCATGAGGATTCAACCAAAATATCATGGTTTTGATATAAGTCCAAGAGCATCAACAAATG
Organism: Orychophragmus violaceus; assembly: GCA_030180135.1. Lineage (NCBI taxonomy): Eukaryota > Viridiplantae > Streptophyta > Magnoliopsida > Brassicales > Brassicaceae > Orychophragmus > Orychophragmus violaceus. The sequence goes on from CM058239.1 coordinate 23,924,499, forward strand.
AACTAAGTATTTCATGTGTACTCTTTTATTTTTATTTAGTTTTGTCCCAATGGGTTTTTCAAAGGAAATTTTTTAATGAGGCTTATGCAATACTTTCCACTATCCATTTATTGATCAAGCCCATTTCACTTCCCATTTTCGTGGTCTTATCTTCTAGTCTTTTAATTTGAATTTTAAACTTGCACGAGTGAATTTAATGTAGTCTTGGAGCATGTTCCATGACTTACATTTTCGAAATCCCTTTTCCCTTCTCTATTTTCTTTATATTCTGAACTTGTAACTCATAAAACTAATCTATCTTTTTATTCTAAAACCTTTCTAGAGCATTGTTGGTGTGTAATGTCCATAAAGTTTCTGATCTCTTTTGGTGTATAATATCTAGAAAACTTCGGATTGGTATATTAAAAGTCCTTTTGCAGCCTTTGTGCGACCCTTCATTCCACAACCCTTGACGCAATCTGATAGCTTGCAAGACATATCCAACCTTCTGCCATTTGCCTTCAAGTGCCGATCTTAGGAGAATCATATTAAATCTAGATGGACTATTGTGGATTATGTCATGTGTCTAAGAAATATATCTTCAGAGGATTCAATTAGAAACAAATTGTTTTAATTTGGTGGATACATTGGAAAATCTGGCCGATCGGGCAACTTTCTCGTCATATGTAAATGCGGTTTCACTCCTCATACAATCGTTTGAAGGTTTTAGGTTAAGTCATATTCTCCATATTGTAGATTCCACAAAGGATTCGTCGGCGGAAAGGCTAAAACTCGTGGTATGCTATTTTTCTTTATGAAACTAAGAGCACTTCCAACAAGAGTTTTTTCATAAGTTTTTTAAGACTAAAAAAGTGAAAATATTAAAAAAGAAGAGAGATAATCACATGAATTTCTTAAAAAGATATCAAAATACAACTAAAAATAATAAATAATAATATTATATTAGTAAAAGCCTCAAATTGAGGTTCTCACCATTGATAATACTCTAAGGCTCTTAATGGAGGGCCTATAAAAATGGCACATCCACATATATGGGATAATTGCTCTTTTTTTATTATAAAAAACTTATTTACACTATTTGTAAATAGAAGTGATTTTTATTTAAAATGGTTGAACCACAAGTGGATCAAAATAATAAATAAAATATTTGAACGTTATGAATCAGTAATTACATTCCACTTTTGTAAGTAGTACTTGTGCATTCGGTCTATATTCAAAAAGAAAAAAAAATATTAATTAATTTTTTTTTTACTTTTTAGTAATCAATTATTATTTTTTCCACAAGGAGTTGCTAATAATTAATGTTTAAATATAGTTTTTCTGTAATTTGATATCTTTTCCAAATTCTTGATTTCATAATCTGTTATGTATACTTTTTTTTTTGAAAACCTAATATGTATAATTTATATTGCAAAAATATAATTTTACTAATGTGTGGTTTTGAATTTATTTATGTATAATATTTTTGAATATAACTACGGATATTTATCAGTTTTGTCTATATGGTTGCAGATATATGTTCCGACTAACCAGCGTGGTGCAGAAATACTACCTCCAGGGATTGTTATAGCAAAAAAATGATTTCTACGTGCACATATTGTGGGGAGAACCTAATGAAATATGGAAGTTTCTATATTTTTTTTAATCTTTTAACATATTTATACATGATGATTGGAGTTTTTCATATGTGAAACGTTGACCTTGGCATGATTTGAAGAAGAAGCCAAAATATCTTGAGACATTTGTGAAAACAGAAGATTTCCCGTGAAGAGTACGTCATATTCATTATCGAATATATACAGAGTTTGGTTACAATCAGTTACAAAATATCCAGGAAGAGATCATGTACAAATCATTTACAAATTTGAATTATAGTAACTGACTATCTAAAGCTACGCTTAATACCCTCCCGCAGTTGCAGCGTGGGATCGTTCACGCCTAAACTGGATTTGAATTGATTGTGGAGGGAAGAAGGCAAACTCTTCGTATGTCCGCATACTGGAGGGCTGCAGGAACGTGGAGGACTCTAACTTCTCCTTTAGCAACCTTCTCTCTAACAAAGTGTATGTCTATCTCGACATGCTTGGTCCTTTGGTGCTGTAAGTACACGGCGCTGATGTTATCACAGAAGACAATGGTGGCCTGCTTGATTGGCTTATGTAGTTCGAGAAGGAGATTTCTTATCCAACACGTTTCTGCCACTGCATTTGCAACTGCTTTATATTCTGCTTCTGCGCTTGATCTGGAGACTGTCTGCTGTCTTTTTGATGACCATGATACGAGGTTATCACCTAAGTAGATGCCATAGCCTGATGTTGACCTTCTAGTATCCGGACAGCCTGCCCAATCAGCGTCCGAATATGCTTTCATTGCCATCGTTTGATCTTTCAAGAGCTGTAGGCTGTGATTCTTCGTACCTTGAACATAACGGATTACACGTTTTAGTGCTTGAAGATGTGAGCCTCGTGGATCATGCATATGAAGGCATAGTTGTTGAACCGCGTAACTGATATCAGGTCTTGAGAATGTCAAATATTGAAGCGCCCCTGCTAGACTTCTATACTCAGTAGCATTCTCGACTGGCTTCCCAATATCAGATGACAATTTTGCTTTTAAATCCACTGGAGTTGCACATGGCTTACACTGATCCATTCCTGCACGGTGTATTATATCTGCTGCGTATTTTGCCTGATCCAACACCAGTCCTGCACTGTTAAACTTGACTGCTATGCCCAGAAAGTAGTGTAGTTGTCCGTCGTCAGTCATTGCAAACTCGGATTTGAGGCAGTCTTTGACCTGATTCAGTAGCGTCGATGATGAAGCAGTGACGATTATGTCGTCGACATACAACAGCAAATAAACCATATCTGATCCCTTCTTGTACACAAATAAAGACGTGTCACATTTACTCTGTGTGAAGCCTTTGGACTTGACAAAATTGGTGAACCTTGCATTCCATGCCCTTGGGGCTTGTTTTAATCCATAAATGGATTTGTCAAGCTTGCACACATGACCAGTTTTGGAGCTGTCCACGAAGCCAGGCGGTTGGAACATATATATGGTCTCATCTAGCTTTCCATGTAAAAATGCGTTTTTGACGTCGAGCTGATGTATTGGCCAATTATGCGCCAGAGCTATATGTAACACTGTCCTTATCGTTGTTGGTTTAACGACAGGACTGAACGTCTCATCGTAATCGACTCCTTCTTGTTGTGATTTTCCATTTTCCACCAGCCTTGCTTTGTGTCTAGATAAAGAACCATCTGCATTAAACTTATGCTTAAACAACCACATAGAACGAATGATGTTAGTCCCTTTTGGTCTAGGTACAAGACTCCACGTCTTATTCTTAATCTGAGCATTGTATTCATCTTGCATAGCCTCGTTCCATTTTCTGTCTTTAAGAGCAATAGAATGATTTGAAGGAAGAGCTGAGATTGTGTCTGTGTTTAAGGATAGAATCTGTTTTGGCTTGCGAATTCCATGTTGTGACCGAGTGGACATGGCATGTTTTTGTGGTGGTGGAGCTGATGTTCGTGGGACAGAAGGAGCTGTTGGAACAGATCGGTGCTCGTGAACAGGCTGAGCAACCGTAGAGGCTCCCTGCGATTGGAGTATCTCACGAAATATTGGTGGTGTGTCACAGTCTTCATCTAAGAACTGATAGTCTGTGACTTTTGATGGTGAAGGAGAAAGATAAGGAAAGACAGATTCATCAAATGACACATTACGAGAGATAATAATGCGTTTTGATTTCATGTCAAAGCATCTATATCCACTGTGAAGAAGAGGATACCCCAAGAAAATGCAGGGAGTTGAGCGTGGTGACAGCTTGTTTAGGTTTCCATAATTGATATTCGGATAGCATAAGCAACCGAAGACTCGTAAATGGGAATAGGAGACTGGTTTTTGGAAAAGCAGTGAGTATGGAATCTGGTTTGAAATCGCAACAGAAGGAAGCAAATTAATGATGTGAACTGCAGTGTTTAGAGCTTCGACCCAAAAAGAAGATGGAAGATTTGCTTGGAAAAGCAGCGTTCTTATGGCATTATTGATCGTTCGAATCATTATCTCCGATTTGCCATTTTGTTGACTTGTATGAGGGCAAGAGAAACGAAAGACAATCCCATTGTTAGCGAAATGCTCATGAAACTGGGTGTTGTCGTATTCTCCGCCGTTATCACACTGCAACGATTTGATCTTTGTATTGAATTGAGTCTGGACATAGTTTGAAAAATGCAGAAACTTAGAGAAGACATGGCTTTCTGATCTGAGAGGATAGACCCATACGTAATGAGAGAAATGGTCTAAAAATAGAACATAATAGCGAATGCCTGATAAAGAAGAAACAGGGGATGACCAGACGTCTGAATGCACGAGATCGAATGGAGCAGTGACTGTTTTATTAGTGGCAAAAAAGGACTTTTTATTGGCTTTCCTAACGCACAAGCTGAACACATTGGCGTTGGAGTTTTATTACATTGCAAATCACAAGAAGAAACAAGAAACTTAAGCGTGTCATTGCTTGTATGAGCAAGACGACGATGCCATAAATCGGAAGAAGAAGTAACGAAGGCCGAGCAAGGAGCTTTGGCTTTTATTGGAGAGAAGATTGGATATAGATCGCCACTATTGTCACTGCGGAGAATGGTCTGCTTCGTGAGGAGATCCTTCACAGAGAAACCAAATGGATCAAATTCAATGGAACATGAGTTATCCTTTGTAAAACGACGGACAAAAATCAGATTCTTAATGATAGATGGAGTGACAAGAACAGAATTGAGAGACAAAGGATGAGATTGTGAAGGTAGAGAGACAGAACCAGAAGATGTAACGGGAATGCTATTGCCGTTTCCGACAGTGACAGATTTTCCAATGCTCGTATTAAGAACAGATGTGAGAGTACCTGATGACGACGTCAAATGAGAGGTAGCACCAGAATCCATGTACCATTGTTGGTCTTATGGATCAGTCAAGGTCATGGTGTTGAACGCTTGGGCAAAGTCCGCAGTGGGAGTGTAAGTCTGACCTGACGTTGCGTTGTTGTTCTGCACTGGTCGTGAGCCTAGGATCCCTGGGAATTGAGCATGTTGCATCTGGTTCCATTGGTTGTATGGATTTTTCATCCATGGTGCATATGAACCAGACCATCCATTTTGATTCCACGGCGAGAAGTTGTTTCGTGGCTGCCAGTTACCCCTGCCACGATACCGGTTCCCATTGTTACGACGGTTTCCTCTGTTATTGAACTTGTTGTGGGACTGAGAACGTGCGTTCGTCTGTACTTGAGGAGATCCGGATGTCGCCGATGCAGTGAGGACAGTGCTGGACGAGGAATTGTCATTGTTGTTTGGGCTGGGCTTGATTCCTCTTGCCAACCTGTCTTCTTCGAGTTGAAGCATCGACTTTGCAATTTCAAAGGTCGGGAAAGGCTGGCGATGCATGATAACGTTGATGATGTTATCATACTTTGCACTTAGCCCGTTGATCATGTACGTCACCAACGTACGTTCACTTACCGGTGCATCCACGTTTGCAAGTCTGTCCGCAATCTCCTTCAGTTCTTGACAGTAATCACGGACAGACATGTCTCCAATCAGTTTTGTGCGGAGCTCGTGATCAAGCTGGATGGCCCTGGCTTCTTTGTTGTTGCGGAAATCATTCTCGATTCGTATCCAGGTTTCGTATGCCGATGATTCACTTTTGAAGCAGCTGCAGAAGAGATCCTTTTGACAGAGTTCCGTAGATCCACAATTTGACGAGACCGTCCTTCTTTTTCCAGGCTTGTTCATGGACACCGGTCGCCGGAGGAGTGCCGTCAACGTGATTGAGGACATCAAAGGTGAGGCAGTGGGTTAAGAAGAGTTCTCTCCAAGCGTCGTAGTTGTGGTCTTTGGTGTCAAGAACAACCGGGATGTGGTGTTTTATGTTTGTAACGCCGTATGCGCGATCAATGGCCTGAGCTGCGACGGGAGCATTAACAGCGGCCATTGTTGAAGAAAAGAAAAGGAGGAGAATAGAAGAGAAGAAGCGAGAGATTTGATAAAGAAAGGAAAAAATTCAAAGATTATGAGTTTGCTCTGATACCATGAAAACAGAAGATTTCCCGTGAAGAGTACGTCATATTCATTATCGAATATATACAGAGTTTGGTTACAATCAGTTACAGAATATCCAGGAAGAGATCCTGTACAAATCATTTACAAATTTAAATTATAGTAACTGACTATCTAAAGCTACGCTTAATAATTTGGGTTTGAGCAGCAGAACCATATTAATACAGTTGCTAAGAAGGTTCTACAATATCCACATGTTTTGCCGTTATTTGTATATTTTCTTTGGTTGAATCACTGATTCACAACGTTCACAACGTTCAAATATTTCATCACAATACTTATTTATACTCTGAAATTCTGAAAAATATTGTCTATAAAACTTCTTTACTGGTTTTGGCAGGTGGTATGCGAAGAGTTTTTTGCATCCTGATGTCGTGTCAGCTTACGAGTACATATTTATATGGGATGAAGATCTTGGTGTGGATCACTTCAACGCAAATAAGTTACTTGTCTGAAAGAGCAGAATAGTGTCGTCATCTTTACATTTTGTAATGGAATTTTGTTAAAACTTCAGGTACATTCAGTTAGTTAAGAAGCATGGTTTAGAGATTTCTCAACCAGGTCTAGAGCCAAACAATGGACTTACATGGGAAATGACAAAGAGGCGAGGTGACTGAGAGGTTTACAAGTAAGATCTTTCTCTCTAGATAACCATACTTTGCCTTCATTTTTTTGGTTCCAAGTTAATAATGTGTTGTTCTTACTGGTGAACACAGATACTAAAGAAAAATCAGGATGGTGTAGTGACCCACATTTACCTCCTTGCGCAGCGTAAATCTCTTTTCTCTTCTCTTACCCTCTTTGTGCTTCTCCCTAGCCTCACTCTTCAGTTTAGTCATTATCAGTATTGGGATTTTTGTCCTTCCATGGCGCTTGTATTTTCTCGAAAAGCATGGCGATATGTGTGGCATTAGGGGAACGAGTCTAGAAACCATATTAGAAGGATTGTTTGCAATCATACTAAACAATAAAGGAACATCATGTGAATGATTAAGGATGCAAGAAACAAGTTTAGAGATAGATGCACTTCTTCTGTACATTTGAAAATATGTATGCTTTCCGTCTTCTCTTATTAGAAAATCAAATTGAAATGTCGACTATACTTTAATAATTAGATTTGAGCAGCAGATTCCTTCTTTTAAGATGTATTGATTTCGTAATCAAAGGAGCAGCAACACAATCCTAAGTCATAACACAGTTTTGTATCCAGCATTTTTGGTTACCTGTGTCAATGATTTAAGCTTTTCGAACTTCTTGTTTGTTCCATGAATTAAAGAGAGATAAGTAAAACGAACAAAACTTGTGTGTAACCAAAAGACAGAGGGGATGTGGAGAAAGCATTAGAATGAAGTGGGTTCAGTAGCAATGTGGTCTCGAATGGTTGATACTAGCTAGTGTACTCCAAACCGGCTCAATTCGAGTGTGTCGATATTCCTGAGTTCTGGCGGAGGCGGCTCTGCAGAAACGCAAATAAACCTCCTAGGATATTAGACTGACGGAAAGGTTCATTTATTTTTCAATTAATTAATATATAAAATTTGATATTAATTTTCTGTCAACATTTATAGAGACTTCCTAGAAAATGTGATACTTATTTCAAAGTGGAAACAGAAAATGAAAATAATCAAATCAAATTAATATAACAGACAAATCTACTAAAAAAGTTCGGCTGAGGAAGTGTTATAATTGTTGAACAAATTAAAATTACCTTATCACTCAATCTAGTGGCATTTTGTAATATTTTACTATTTTTAAGACTATTTTATCACGTATTAATATAAAAAAAATTAGATATATTACTGCAAGCAAAATGAAAACAGAAAATGAAAAGAATCAAATCAAATAAATATAACAAACAAAATCTAGTAAATAAATGCTCGGATCAGGAAGTACATATTCTACTGCCTCACACGGAAAGATTTCCTTTTTCGCTGCAATTTCCTTTTCTTTAGTTACGGAATAGATCCAACGGTCCACTTAAGAGGGTGACAGTCAACGACTCCAACCATAACTATATATAAAAGCTACATAATACTTCTCTCCTATTACAATTTCCTTTTCTTACAATTCTTTAGACCCTTTCTCTTTCTCTCGCTGCAATTTTATAGAGTAACTCAGCTTCTTCTTCTTCTAAGCTTTTCGAAACCCTAGAGAGCAACAAAGATGCAATCAAACGGAGAATTCGTGAAATTTTTAGGCGAAGGTGCTTACGGTTCTGTTGATCTCGTCAAATACACTCTAAACGACGGCTCTTCGTTTCATGCCGCCGTCAAAGCCTCTTACGCCATGAACTACGACTCTCTCAACAAAGAGTTACAGATTCTGCGGGAACTCAGAGGATGTCCCAGAATCGTTACATGCTTTGGAGACTCTTTGGAAGAAGGTTTAAACTATAACAGATGCAGAGTCTACAGATTGCTTCTCGAGTACGCATCCGAAGGGAGCCTACGTGATTTCATGGACAATTACACCGACAGAAAGCTACCTGACCCGATGATCAGAGACTTCACGCGTATGATTCTCCAAGGTTTGGTCTCCATTCACTCTCACGGTTATGTTCACTGCGATCTTAAATCCGACAATCTCCTTGTCTTCCCCTGCGGAGATTCATACGATTTGAAGATTTCTGATTTTGGAATCTCCTTAAAAGTTGGAGAAATTCCTCATTACTGGGAAATAGGTTCGCCGTTTGTTGGAACGCCTAATTACATGCCGCCTGAGTCTATCGAGGACGGCGTCGCCAAGGAAACCCTAGATCTGTGGTCGTTGGGGTGCTTAGTGCTGGAGATGTATACAGGTGAGAGGCCATGGGCAGGGGTTGAAATTGATATGATTGAGGCTCTTCTCTTCCATGATAATGCTCCATGGATTCCAGAAACTGTGCCTTGCGATGCCAGAGAGTTTATTGAAACGTGTTTCGCAAGGAACCCTGAGGAGAGGGGAAGCGCGTGTGAGTTGCTGTTTCATCGGTTTGTGCGCCGAGAAGAGGAGAAGATTATTGCGGTCACTAAAGAGAGAAAAGATTCGTTGCTGTTGAGAATTAGAAGAGCTTGGAACAAATCGATGGATGTTACAAAGAAGCCCCTGAAAGTGAAGAAAGTTTTGAATAGATTAGCTAGGTTGAAGATGATGAAACACTCGGATTACAAACTAGTTTCTGTACAGTAATGTGGTTAAATTTTGTTATCTCTGTTTACTTTTAGTATGTCTATGCAAATATAGATTCCATCTCTCAATATGTATGTTTGATAGATTTTATATTAACTACCTCTTCTTTGCTTACCTTTTCTTAATTTTCAGTTCAGATCCTTATTTCATGAACCTGTCTCTGTCTCTTTTCTCTGTCTCTGTCTGAGACATTGTCATATTTATAGTTAGCAGAGAAGGTGTTTGATAATATGCCTGCAAGAAAAAAACAGCTTCGGTCAATGCCGTGATGGATCCTGAAAAATGGCTGATGCGATTGTGCTTTTTGTATGCAAGTCATTAACTATGTTGATTCAGCCATTTGAGTCGATTAAAAACCAGAAAACGATTCACGAGGTGATTAAATTGGCAGTGGCAATGATTGATGTGATTAAAGAAGAAGACTCGTTGGATGCAAATTGAAAACAAAAAAAAGCAGCAGCGATTCAGGAAGGAGAAGCAATTTCCAAAGTTGAATCGATTGACACAGATGCATCGTGTCAGGAGATACAATCAAATACAAAGGAGGAAGATCGATAAAGAAACAAGTGTTAGTGGAGTCATATACAGAGGAAGTAGGATTATCAAGTACAAAATGAGGATGACACTCGATTCATACAAGAAGAAAAAGTGTTTTAAATCTTGGAAGTTTAAGTACAAGAAGAGACAAAACAAGTGGCAGGAAATTCATTGTGTGGGACAATGCTTTGATTATGCTTTAATGTATAAAAGGAGAGAGATGAGCGTTTAGAGATCATGCTTTGATTTTGTAATTGAATTAGAAGACACAAGTCTATGACCGATCATCATGAGATGGGTGATTCAATCTCCATTCGCCATGAGAGTGTAGATTGAGAGGTTTAAGGTGCAACATTGTCTATACGCATGCTGCAACAAGGAAAAATGTTATACCACTATGTGCATCAAGATTACAAGCAATCAGGTTAGATATTGTCAAGACCAATTACACTATGTGTAAAATGATCCTACAGTGAGGATGACAAGACTTTATGTAGGTATCTTTAGATAAGGTGGGGAATTGACATGTCGAATTCTATTTTCTTTTGGGAGAAAAAAAGAGACACAGACTATGAAAACTTGATGGGTGGTGCAGTGAAGAAAATTTCAAGAGAGAAGACGTAGTTCCACGACACAGTCCTAACATTTCCTATGCCGGAGATTCTATCTACTTTAGAGGCGTATGGGATCAAATAATATTTTCTTTTATTTTCTCTAAATGCTTATTATCTCAGTTCATAGGGTGGATAAAAACGACACTACACAACACACTCTGTAAGATATTATATACGGCAATAAAAAAACGCATGTACAGCTTGTTCCTTTATATGTTCACACATTTGTAGAGAGTATGATAGCTACCTTAAGGATCATTGTACTCTATCTAGTGTGCTATGTCCCCTCTCTTGACTTATCTTACACCAACAATGTTGAGATTACAAAATAGTTGAGCCTAAAGGTCCAATTCTACAATCAATTGTTCGCGACCTGTGGATTCCCAATGGACATATACGCATGCTGCAAATCGTGTATTGGACATTTATGGACTCGCATGGACAAATCCATATTTTAAATGGATTAAAATAGACATGATCAATAATGTTTATGGGCAAAATGGACTGGACGCATTTAAACATGGACAGTCCAATTCAATATACTTAGTTATTAGGCTAAAATTTAAGGTTTTCTTATCAAAATGCAAAATCAAGTTTCATGCAAAAAAAAAAAACGTTTTTACTACAAAACTACAAAATTTTGTTTTCCGCCAAAAACGTGACTCCGAATTTTCCGTTAAAAATATGATTTCGCATTTTTCTGCCAAAACATGACTCCGCATTTTCTCGCCAAAAATACGATTCCAGATTTTTCCACCAAAAACACGATTCTGCGTTTTCCCACCAAAAACACGATTCCGCGTTTTTCCGCCAAAACGCGTATCCGCGTGATACACGTTTTTCCGCCAAAAATATAATTCCGCGTTTTTCCGCTAAAAACATGATTTCGCGTTTTCCCGCCAAAACGTGATTTCGCTTTTTCCCGCCAAAACGTGATTTCGTGTTTCCGCCAAAACACGATTCCACGTTTTTCGCCAAAATGTGATTCTGTGTTTTTCCGCCAAAAACACGATTTCCCGGTTTCCGGCCAGAAATGTGATTCCATGTTTTCCTCAAAAAATATGATATTGTGTTTTCTCGCCAAAATCTTGATTTCACAGTTTCCCGCTAAAACGCGGTTTTGCGTTTTCTTTTCAAAACATGATTTTTCAGTTTTATTCAAAAAATTGAAATTAACCTTATTTTTAACCATTTATATTTTAAATAAATAAGTTTTAGTGTTATATTTTGATATTAAATATAAATTCAAAATATTATGATTTTGAAGATGGTAATGGAATGTCCATTAACGACCATGGACATCTCATTTGGACATGGTCGTTAATGGAAATGAACGTAAATAGATATGATCATTTGTGGACATGGTCACTATTTGTCCTCAATCAAAATGGATAATATTGGATATGTCCATTTGGATATGGACAACCCATTTCACAGCTCTACACAAAGAGACGTCTCAAATGCCAAGCGTTTGAGTCATCCATACATCATGTATGATACATGCCAATAACAAAACTGAAATCCAGACTAAGATCATATTGATCACACGCACATCTCCTGCTTCCTAAATGAATCTATTTACACAGTCAAAATTCGTCTCACATGGGCCTAAAGAGATCACCTTGAAGAGAGATTCTTCAATTCTGGTATCTGAGTCAACCATGGCATGGCAATTTCTAATGACTTTATGTTTAGGAAAACTTTATATTAATTGTTACAAATGTAGATTTAGTTAACGAATAAGAAATATATTAGTATATTAATTGTTAGGAGCTAAAATACAAATACTCAATAAAATTTTAAATGATACATGACAAACTCATATCATTTATGTTCATGAAAACCTTATTTTATTATATAAAATTACATATACAATATAGTTCCTAATTTCTAGGTTATAATTCTTACATGACTATATGTGCAAAACTAACAATTAAAAACAAACTTCATTTTATTTTATTTTATTTTTTAATTTTTTTTCATTAATCAACAAATACATTGTTTGAAAATTATACAAAATACAATAACATAATTATTATATACACATATGTATGTGCCATAAACTGAGAAAATACAGCAGAAGAGAGTTTAACGATGCTTTCCGAAGAGTAGTCTTATTCGCTAACGATCATAATATCGATTATTATCCAACTTCATATTTGTTTTTTCTCTGATGTGATTTGTATGCAGCAACTTTTGGCTGAACTTTCTTTTAACAAACCGCATCTTGAAACCCGATATGTCGAAATATATCTCTGAAAATTAAATTAGATTATAAAAAAAATATTTAAACTATGTGGGACATATGGAAGAAGACACAAAACATTATTATGTAGGATTATAAGAATATATGTTCTAATAAAACCTCACTATATTATATTAGAAAATATGCTCAAATATATCTTCACTGACATTGTGAAAAAGTGTATATTCATTTACATCTTATTTTAGTTATGGACAAAATATAATTATATTATCTTTAAAAAAATATTTATCAATGTAAAATTAGTTAATAAATAAAAAATTAAAATATTTATTAAATGTAAAGTTAGTTAATAAGTAAGAAGTGAATTAGTATATTAATTGTTAAAGATTAAAATAAAAATAAACATTAAATTTTGAAAGACACATGGCAACCTCTGATGATTTATTTTTATGAGAACCTTACTTTATTATATATATATATATATATTTCCGTACATGTGTTACCTACTTCCTATTCGATCTTACTTACTTCAATATTAGTAGTACATATTTTGACTTGTGTAACTCCCAAAAGATAGACAAAAATAAAAATGAAAGAGGCAGAACAATATGAACTCGTAGAAGGAAAAAGATCATCGGGTGGCAGAGAGCATATTGATTTCTATCTCTTGGATCCTCAAGAAAACTATATATTTTTAAACTAGATTCAAAAAAATTTAGAGTCAAAAGTTTTAAAAAATTAGAAAAATAAAAATAAAAATAATTAGCTCATATTAGTGGCAAATATATTGTTATAGAAAAATCTTACCAAACAAACAATTATACAAGTGAATCAAAAAACTATAAACGCGATCTATAGAAAAAAAGAAAGAAAAGAAACAAAGTTTAGATGTGGAATAAAGGAAAATACTTCACAGTACAAATAAATAATAATGAACGTATTTACTGGGCCAACATAAGAAGATAAAAACGGCTCAAAAAAATACCCCGAAAAATAAAATCAAATTCATGTAACAAAAAAACTAATATTTATCTAAGTTATATAAAGAAGAATATCAAGTACGAATGAACCAAAATAAATAAAAAATGTCAGATCTATGGAAAAAATACAAAGACAAAGTTTAGATAAGCCGAAAAATAGTTTTAAAAAAATCACATCATATGTAAAAGATGAACCTACTAATTTGGCAAACAAAAATAAAAAATAAAAACGGAAAAAATAGAAACAACTTCATATAACAAAAATAATATTAACTTAAGTAATATTAAACAGGAACATCAATTATGAATGAACCACAAAATATCTAAAATATGTAATCTTTATATATATATATATATATATATATATATATATATATATATATATATATATATATAATCAAAAGAGATACACATAAAATAGTTAAGAGTTCCTCGATAAAAAAGTAAATAAAACAAACAAAAGAAATAATATTATATTATTAAAGAAAGACACACAAATCATATAATCCAAAAAAACGAAAATAATAAAAACAAAATTTGAAACAAAAAATTAGAAGCAAACAGAAAAAACTACTTAAATTATATTAAAGAAAAATATCAAGTACGATCTGACCACATATTAATCTAAAATCTATATTTTATATAGAAAATATGAAAATAATACAAATAAAATAACTAAGAGTTTCTCAATCAAAGGGTGGAAAAAACGAATAAAATTAAACTAATGAAGAAAAATACACAAATAATATATTCTACAAATTGAAATGATTATAAAAACAAAAGAAAAGATCAAAAATACAAAATAAACTACAAAAATTGGTATTTACTTAAGTTATTTAAGAGGGATATCAATTACAAAAGGAAAAAAATAAAAATCTAAAATGTGTAATTTTATATAAATAAAAGAATAAAATAGATACAAATAAGTTAGTTAAGAATTTTTCAAATTTTTGATGGAAATAACCAACGGAACAATATTATATTACTGAAGAAAATACAAAAAATAGTCTAAAAGTTGAATAATTATAAAAAAACATGTGAAACTTACAAATACAAACAATAAAAATTATTATTGACTTAAGCTATATTAAAGAAGAATATCAAGTAGGACTGAAACACAAAAAGATAAAATATGTAAAATTTATATGAAGAAAAATAAAAAATTACAAAAAGTAGTTAAGAAATCTCTACAAAAGGTGAAAAAAAAAATCATATTACTAAAAAAACATATATCAAATATATAGTAATAAAATAAAATAAAATCAACATCCGCGCATACGCAGAGGCAAATGATCTCTAGTCAACCCAATAAGAGACAGTTAAACCACGTTGAATAAAATCCAATCCATTCCAAACTTTTGAAATTCAAAACCAGTGAAAGTGAGAAAACGACGTCGAATTATCAGCTGTGGAGATATTTGTATTTTTTGAGACTCATATCTTATATATAATGAGAGAGTTTTTATTATATTCCTAGAGTTTTTAGTATATTCGTAGAGTGTCACCTAAGCAAAATAAAAATTACTTAACATTAAAGTGGATTGAAAATATATCATTACTGGGGAACAAGCGATATGCAAAAATGTTTGAATAGTGAAAAAAATTGCATGCGGTACACGATAAATGTTTAAATGGTAAAAATGATAAAAAATGGTGAAAATACATATTAAAATAAATACTTGAATAAAAATATTAAATATAATTTATTGAAAACTTACAACTGATTTCAGTTCAGTTCAATTCGTTTCAATTATTTCAGTATTTTAGTTCTTACCGAAATAAACTAAAAGTTTTAAATTTTTGAAAGAATTTTGAGTACTTTTTAGTGTATTTTGAGTCAATTTGATTAATTCAGATAATTTTAGGTAAATTGATTATTTTTGATTAATTTTAGATTTGATAAAAACACAATTAATATAGTATTTAAATTTATTCAAATAAGCAATTTCAATAACATACCCAAACAAGTAATTCAGATACTTTAAATATCATATATTTTGGATATCTATTCGGTTATTGGTTCGGTTCGAATTCAGATTTGATTTGATTTAGATATAAGAGTTTAGAACATATTCGAGATTTTATCGGTTTTGAGTTCGATTTGGTACGCCTTTTTGGATAGAGTTTGGTTTGAATCTTTTCATCCAAGTATTTTTCCTAGTCCTATGTATAAAAACATGTATTAAATATAAATTTATAGAGTAAAATTTAGTTATATATTTTTAGATTTTTTAAGTAAAAAAGAAAAGAAAAATAGTCCCACTCAACCACACCAAAATGAGACATACGCGGACCGCATGTGGTTGTGTACAAACTCCTCCCGCTTTATTATTATTATTATTATTGATTTTTAGTATTATTTTTGCACAATAGAAAATATAAACAATAAACATGAATGGTAACCAAAAATTGTCCCCGCCCTTCAAAACACTCAATCCACTCCAAACATTCATCCCTTTAAACTACACTTTTCTACCATATCTACAAGTTAGGGTTTTGAATGGTATGTAGATAATAAAATGCATAATAATAAATACAAATTAAATTTTTTTGCATGCAAATCTCAATGAAAAGCATAACTTTAAGCTATTCATCTATTTGTTTTATTTCTTTGATTTGTCCTTCATTTTATTATCTGCATACATATCAAATTATTTTATTAGTTTTTTTATTATGCATTTAAAAGGTCAAAGGAGAAAAAGACAGATAGCACATTGTACAAAATAAATGCAGTTATTCTGCTTTTGCTTTCGTTCTACTTCCCATTCAAACCCTTAGTGAGTTAGTTCAAATTTTATTTTTTAGTATTATCTTGTATATGTATTTTTGGTTCTTCAATTATGGTTTTGCATATCATTCAAAACCAAAAATAAAATTGAAAATAAGGCTCTCAATGGAAAGCGTAAAACAAAGTGGTTCGTACACAAATAAGGGAGAACTTATGTTTTTTTTACTCATTCACACTATTTGTAAATAGAAGTAATTTTTTATTTAAAAATGGTTGAACCATAAATGGATCAAAATAACAAATAAAATATTTGAACCACATGGATCAGTAATTACATTCCACTTTTGTAGGTAGTACTTGTGTATTATGTCTATTTTCAAAAAGAAAAAAAATTGTTAATTAGAATTTTTTTTTTACTTTATATTAATCAAATACTGTTTCACAAGGATTTGCTAATAATTAAAGTTTAAATAGAAATTTTATATAATTTTATATCTTATCTAAATTCTTGATCTCATAATATATTATGTATTTTTTTTTGAACACCTATTATGTATACTTTATATTCCAAAAATATATTTTTACTAGTGTGTTGTTTTGAATTTATTTATGTAAATTTTTTTGAATATAAATATGTATATTTTTATTTTTATTTTTAAAGTAAAATTTTTAAAATAAATATATTTTAATTATAAAAATAAAGCAAAATTTTTAAAGATATAAACTATTACAAATATATACAATATTATGGACAACTTTTATTTTATTTATGTATAATATACATATTTATAATCAAAATATAATTATTACATTAATGTTTATTTAGTTATGTTATGTACCGTTTTTTCCATTCACACTTATATTTTGAACCGCTTGATCCGAACTTATAACACTTGATCCGCCTGATCTACACTTGATTCGTATGATCTGCTTGAACCGCATGATCCGCAACGCTTGATCCATTTTTCCATTCAAAGCCTAAATTATGATAAAAGTACTACAAACAAAATCAGCCTCAGTGGGACGACTACTATATTATGTATGGCTAACGGCCAGTGAGAGTGTCTAGTTAAATCATGATCCCCCATAAAAGAACTCATCTATGTTGAATCTTGATATTAAAATTTTGGATATTATAATCTTGATATTACCCTCTACATCTATAGATATAGTTTGGATCAATTGAATTGTTTTGTTTATGTCTACAATTCTTAGATTGCGGAAATAACTAGCTCTTCCAGAATCTTATTCAGGGAAATAATCGGTGCCCATTTGAATCTCTGTATCTCGATCAAATCTGTGAGAGTCCACAATTTCACCGCCCCACCTACGGAAGTTGCATGATCTGGTAACCCGTAAAAATCTCTGCTGGCCAATATCCTTTTCCTACTAGAGAGTTGTTAGGCCCCAAGATCAACCACCAGTTTCCGCTTTTTCGATCCTATATATGTTTGTATACTAGTTAAAGAATATGAAAAATGCATTACACATATTAAAACTAATTAGAAATTTACCTTTCATACGAAAATTGTGATCTCATATTGGCTCCTTCAACAGTAGATATCGGAGTAATAAAGCGTTCCAATACAATATTGTTACTAGTTTGTATAAAACCAAATGTTTAAAGGTTATAGTCTCCGGTTCTATTGTTTAAAGCTTCCCAACTCAATAAACATTTATTGCAAATAACTATTAGAATCCACAACTTAATTGAAGTTAACTCAATAAACATTTCAATATCATTTTTTGCAAATTCATTTGATATTAAGTAATTATATATATGTGTGTGTCTATATGTTTGTAATACTAGTTAAGGTTTTCATTATGAAAATACTATCATCAAAATTTATCGTAACTTAAATATTAGGTTATATAATACAAACGTGAAAGCAACTTAAAAAGTATTATCTTTTGTTTATATTTTGCTAAATTTTTCCTTATATTTTGCTTATGTTTATTTTTGTTATATAGATTGATACCTCGTGTTGGGAGTAAACATAGTATTGGTTCAGGTTTTAGAGTTTCTCCAATGATACAAATTGGCCTCGTTCTTGTATTGACATTATTCCAATCCGATACTTTATTGTGCTAATTTTAGCTTTAGAAGTCCACCACATGCTTTTATTTTGTACTTCCATCACATTGGCTAAAAAAGTTTGATGGTATGTTCTATATTTTGTTTACATTAAAATAATAAATACTAGTGTTTTTTAAAAAAGCATTATTAACGTCAAAATTTAAAGAATATTATTATCGATCAAAAAATTAATAAATATCTAAAAGTTGAAGGTACATGAATCTTGTGGGTTTTTCAAAAGATAATGTTTAATGCTGGCTGCTTATTTCGGTCGACACATTCCACGATATGTCCATCAGAAACCTTACAAGATCAATAAACATATTAATTAGTATAATTTTAACAATAAACCACACCAACATTTATGTGTATCTGTAGAGTTCTTAAACCCTAAATTAAAAAAAATATAACCAGAATGAAGTTATTTGATTGAACATTTGGGATGATGAGCCAAGAAGAACTAGAAAGCCATGATCCAAAGACTCAAAAATAGAAAACATATAAGAAGGGTAGGAGTGCTTTTAGAGAAAAGTATTAATGGATATACTAGATTTTGATCTACGCTAAAGAAATGCGAATATATTTTTCCTTAAAAATTGATTTTTTATAGTTTTTTTTAAATAAATTTGTTAATCATTGAACATAATTTTAGTAACCGAATATTACAATGATACATGTTTAATATGGGAATAAACTGAACAATTTTTTTATTTATAATATTATGTTTTTAATCGAACAGTCATTATAATAAATTATGTAATATAAGTTTAAAAAGTATTGTTTGATTTAAAATATTTTTTATAGAAGTCATATGCTTATACATACAATTTATTTATGTTTTTAATATTTAATAATTAAATTTATACTTTTATATAAATATAATTATAAATTTATGAGAGTAAAAAATGATAATCCGTTTATTTTTTTCTGTATTTTTAAGTTTATTTTAATATTTCTGTAATTAAAATTGATTAATTCATCTTTTAACTTATCTTCCAATGAACAAAAAACTTTTTTAAAAAATTATAATCGAAACAGATTAATCTATTTTCAGCCCATCTTATAGTAATGTAAATATTTTAAAATTTTGATAAAATAAATGTTAAAACTGCGATCGTAAAAACATCAACTGTATTCTAAGCCATCATATACTCGAAAAAATAAATTAAGAACCTATCAATTGAAATTTGTTAATCAATCTTATTAACCCGTCTTCGAATAGACAAATTTTGGTTTAAATATTTATATAATTCAAATTGATTAAAATATTCTTTAATCCCTCTTGTAATGATATAAGTACTAAAGATGTTATTTTGTTTTATAGATAAAATTTAGCTAAAATTATTTAATAAGAAATATTAATGAAATATTTAGTTTTCTTAAAAAATCAGAAAATTAAAAATATTTTAAGATTTTTTATAATCTAGATTTTGATATGTGTTATAAAAGTGTATGTACGTTTTCTTTGACAAATTTTGTGTTTAAGATAATTCTAACTTAGTTTCAACCTGTGATTCCACTAAATATATTAATATACATAAAACTTGTGTAGAATTTGTATAAAATAATATATATATATCCATATATTTATATATTTCTTCATATCTAGCTTTAAATTTTTATTTTATAAATTAAAGTTTAACTGCTATCGTATAATCATTAACTAACCCAACCAGTCATATATTTGAATTATATAAATATTTACTAATTATTTATCTTTTACTTTTTTTTATCAAATTAATATATATATATATATATAATTTTAATCGTTTAGCTCATTTTTAATAAAAATTATAGTTTAGTGAATAATAATTTGAATATTTTATAGTATTTGTTTTTGAAAAGTATGTTAAAAATATTTGATAAAATTAGTAGGTTAGAAATTCTTTTTTAATTTCAAACAAAAAAATCCTATAACTTTTTTATTTATTTTATAATTTATAAAAATGTATTTAATTATACTTATCAATATTGATTACATATAAATATATAATACAATTACGAAATTAATTAGTTAATTAAAATAAAATGTATTAAATTTTTTTACTAGATCTTGCTATGATAAAAAAGGAAATATTAGTAAAAAAGAAATTGTAAGATATTATGATTAATTAATTAGAATTTAGTTTTACATTATTGCCCTTAATGAATTATTTAAATATTTTTAACTTCTAATGACATGAATCGTAAATAATACGTCAAGAGAATGTTTATTTCTTAAAACTTTCCTATTTTAATAGAATATATGGTTTAGTAGTCAATTATTAATGTTTCATAAGATAAAAAATGTAATGTTTGCTTACAAAACGTCCGAAAAATAAATAAATTATAGGGAAATTTGGCAAATTGGATAAAAAAATAAAGAATATTGTCCTAATAGGACTTTGTACACTCATACTTGTCCTCTTAGTATTTTATTTTTTCTAAATACGGTTTTAACCCTTTCTTTTTTAAATGCGTTTCATAAAAAAAAAATTATTAAAAATTAAAGCAGTTAAGAACCCTAATCCTCTTCTCTTCGTCAATTTTAAGCTCACACTCCCGAAACCTTTTCTCTCCGGCGACAGTCCGTAATTCCGGCGGCCTCCGACTAGTTAGCAGCCGACTTCGGCGGACTCCGACTTGATAGCATCCGACTTCGGCGTCGGATGCTATTTTGCCTCTGAAGTTCTCTTTCCTCTCCGCTATCGGATTCTCACTTCAGCTGACCAGCTCTCCCTTTCTCGCTAAATGTCATCGATTGGAACTCTTCCAGTTTCGTAAGAGCTTGTCTTGCTGTGGAACAGAAAACCCGAACTGCTATCATTAGATTTGTCACAAGGGGAAGGTAAAATTTCTCTCTTTTTCTTCTCGTATCTTCACCCATCGATTTGGCACAAGGGGATACGGTTGAATTTATTACTAGTCAACTAGCGTTCTAGTTTGTTTGAATCTTTAAAGATCTTCTCTCTTCTCTAATTTCAGGTTTGAATCTTCCTCCTCTGTAAAGCTGTACAAGATCTTCTCTCTTCTCTAAGTTCAGGTTTGAATCTTTCTTTTTTTCTTAGCCTACCAAGCTGTATCTTAAACATGCATTGCTTGTGTCAGATTTAATCTTCAATTGATTTTTGGTTTTAGTGTTCAAATCAAAGTTGGTAAATAGATTGATCGCTACACAGAATTGAAAGAAACTAAAAAGTACAATAGAAGTAGCTAACAATGATGATGTGAGCTGATGTGAAATCAATTGGACCCCACATGAACAAGGCCATGTCTGTTTCCTGTGTATATCTCATTGCATTCTTTGTCATAGAATAGAGATGTTATGTCTTCCAAAGCTTCAAATCGAAGTTGGTTAATAGCTTGATTTCTGATATTTGTCTCCAATCTTAATTTGTTTGTGCCTTTGTGACCAACATGTATCTGTTTGAGTGCTTACTAAATTCGTGTGCTCTGATTTGTGATTCATTACTTCAGAAGCAAAGCTACAAATTTTAAAGTATCTGTTTTGTTTACTTATTATTTATGCACTTTGTATTCTCACGCGAGGCTGAGGTTTCAAGGAGAAATGAATTTGTTGTTTTAGCATCTTGCTCTGTAATTTTTCAGGTTTGTTTGTTCTTCTTCAGAAAGATTTAAGCTTTCAGTTTTTTTCTTCATGGCCAGGACTGTTTGATAGTGAATCAGAAGAAGAAGCCTCTAGAATAACGTTTGAGAGTGGTAGTAGCATCATCCTAGTTGCTGGATCACTAGGAAGTAAGCAAAAGCTTGCGTCTTTTGTTTTAAAGCTTTATTTTTTTGTTTTGTTCTTCTTGACATAGCTGAGGTTTTTGAAGTACTGTGTCAATAATGTGGTTTGTGATTTGCCAATCATTAGGTTTTCAAATTCTGCATCTGATTCATCTTTAGACTTACCTGGGAAGCTAAATATTGGCAAGGTAACCCCTTTTGAACTTGTGTATTTTTTTCTTCCATATATTTGATTGAGAGAATAAATAGAATAGCTAATAGTATATATTTTTCAATTCTTTGTTTCATTCTGTTTTCCTTTTAAGGCCTAGTTTTGTTAATTTCTCGAATTGTACATGTTACAGGAAAACACATCCTTGGGGCGATGGACAACAAATCGTATTGCTTTCATGACATGCTCGTTCAGCAATCTAATCAAAGGTGCATACAACAAATACATCAGGGATACGAGAAAATTCAATTGGATGAAATCCTCTTGGATTATGGAAATGGTGAGCTACCGGCACATGACAGAACTAGAAAGATGTGGGATTTGGATGTTGATCGTATCTACATTCCTGTCTTTGTCAACGGTAACCACTGGATCTCTTTGTGCGTCGGTTTCATACACCGAAGAATAGAAGTATTTGATTGTTCTGGCAAATAAAACACCAAAAAATAATTGCTTGTTATAATTTTTCTTTTGTTTTGTAAATTAGCACCAGAGCTGGATTTGAAGTATTTAAAGTTTTATTTCGAAAAAATTATAATGTTATTTTTATAATAATAAAATTATAGCTAAAAATTATATAAAATAAAAGAAACTAATCTAAACAAAATAAAATAAAAACATAAAGATAAACAAAAAAAAATCTTTAAAAAATATAATCTCATACAATTACACAACCTACATAATTTTTCTTTATTATATATATTTTCAGAATATTTATATTTTACATAAAAAACATATGAAAAATTTATATTATCATAAATTAACTTATAAAAACAAATTTTTATATAAATTTTGGGGTTCTAAATAAGGTAAGAGTAGACCCATTTAAATGTTTCATAGGACCTCGGAGTTGGTTCTGAGTAGCACACGATAGACATGGTGAAAGTGACAAAGATACGTTGACTAGGACTGGGCGTTCGGGTACCCATTCGGGTTTGGTTCGGGTTCGGATACTCGAAATCACATAAATTTTCTGAAACTCAGAAAAATTACTCAAAAATATTAAAAAATATTTGAATTATCCAATTATCCCATAAAAACATATATTTAAATTACCAAAAAGTATTAGAAATTACTCAAAATTATATGTATTACCTAAAATATAAAAACATAAACTACACAAACTATTAAAAAATGCTCGAAAGTATTCGAACTAACTGAAACTAGATTAAACTTTGCGTTACTTCGGGTACCCATTCGGGTTCGGTTCGGGTTCAGGTATTACCCGATACCCGAAATACTTTAACTTAAGCCTTATTCGGGCATTTTTAAAAAATCGGTTCGGATCGGGATCAGGTTTTTTATGTCGGGTTCGGATTCGGGTTCGGGTTCGGGTTTCGGGTAATGCCCAGCCCTAACGTTGACCATATGTAATGTTTTTTTTCTGGAAAGAAGCCCATTAGCCCAATCAGTTTGATTCGAACGACCAACCAAACCAATCAGCGAAAACTAAACCAATCCAATCCAATCCAAATCAATTTGATTCGAAACCTTGGCCGTTCCGATTTCTAGGTCTAGACATGGAGATGGAAGATCCAGTCGCCATTAGAGATGGATCCGACATTCCGACGAAGACGAAGAATAGGATCTGATCTTGAAGCTATTTTAAAGAAAGCATTATCAACGAGGGCAAGATTTGGATGATACAAAGGAGAAGTTTATTTAGGATCTCTGCGATTCCAACTTGAAACGAGGTACTGTGATGATGGTAAATGGAGGAAATTCTCGGGATGGCAGTGTTAAAAATGATGAGAAGATGAAGAGAAGCAATATGGTTTTGAGAAACCTTCTTCGTGGTTCAAGGTACTTTGACCCTCCTGATGCAAATTGTTGTTATAGATGTGGGGATCAAGGACATACATCTTTCAACTGTCCGATTCCCAACAAGCGTCCTAGGAAGCCTTGTTTTCTATGTGGTAGTTTTAAACATGTTGCGAATCAGTGTTTAATGGGACGTGACTATTGTGATGATGGCGGGTCTACTACTGAAACAGACATTTGTTTAAGATGTGGAGGCTTTGGACATGATATGGTGTTGTGCAAGTACGAATACTCCGAGGATGATCTGAAGGATGTAAAATGTTATGTCTGTGGAAGTTTTGGCCACTTGTGCTGTGTGGAGCCTTGTAATCCACCCTCATCATCGTGGGTTGTATCTTGCTACAGATGTGGTCAATTGGGTCATACTGGACTGGCGTGTGGTAGACACTACGAGGATGAAGATTCTGTCGTCAAGAGTTGGGAGAAAGGGCATTTCTTAAGTGAATTTGATCGTAACAAACAAGCTGATGAGAAGAAAAAGAGACGTCTTGAGAAAGCTCTTGCTACTTCAACAGCCATTCGGGTTGAGCTTGAGAAGAAGAAGCAGAAGAAACAACAGATATTAGATGAATGCGTAAATTCTTCCCAGGTTCCTAAGAGGAAACGTGAGACGACCACACCATCATCACTCGAATCTTTCGGAAACTCGGAACATAATATTTATGCCCATGAATCTAACGGGAAGATGAAGAAGAAGAGGAAGAAGAACAAGAACAAGAAAACTGAAGATGAACAGCCAGAGAAACCAAACTTGGAAGAGCATTCTACTCTCCATGATTCCAACGAGAAGAAGAAGAATAATGATGAAAACTCGGAACAGAATATTCATGCCCATGAATCTAATGGGAAGATGAAGAAGAAGAGGAAGAAGAAGAAGAAGAAGAAAAAGAAAACTGAAGATGAACCGCTAGAGAAACCAAATTATAGAAGCGGTTGGATCACAGAGGATTCTGAAGAAGGTCCTTTCCAAAGAGGAAAGATGAGGAGGCTGAGTTCTCCCATTACACCATCAGGTCATAGCCACAGGTTGCCCACTACACATATGGGTCTTAACCACAGTTCACCAAGATTTATTTCTGGTGGGTGTTACCCGGGTTCTCAGTCAACCACACCATATGGTAGAAACCGCATAAATTCTTCATTTGAGCCTAATGGGCATCTCTCGGGTCATTCACCTTCTAGGTTGTGGCAGCGTTACTATCCTCCTACCTCTCTCATTGCACCATCAGATCATAACCACCATATGTTACCCGTTTCACAGTGGGATCATAACCATAGATCACCAACATTCAGTTCTGGTGGCACTTACCTGGCTTCTCTGTCGACCGCTCCATGTGGTGAAAACCATAGAGATTCATCATTCGAGTCTAATAGGCGTGTCTGGGATCCTCCACTTGTAAGGCAGCATCCTTATTATGATCCTACCTCTCCCATTGCACCATCACGTCATAACTACCATATGTTACCGACTACATATATGGGTCATAACCATAGATCACCAACATTCAGTTCTGGTAGGCATTACCTGGGTTCTCTGCCGATCACACCGTATGGTGAAAACCATGGAAATTCATCATTCGAATCTAATGGATATCTCTCGGGTCTTCCAACTTCAAGGTGGGAGCCTTACGATCCTCCTACCTCTTCCCATCATCATCAGCAGCATATGTATAGTCCTGCACCCTCAAGGTATGGTCCGGCCCATCACTATGGCGAGTATTCAGGCAACTATGGAAGGTGGTAGTATCAATTGATATTTGTGAATATCTTGTTTGAAATCTGTTATACTGGATCTCTTGTATTTGATTCGGGATTTGGGGCAGATTCTTTTTGGTTCTGTCTCTCGAAAAATTTGTAAAACCATCATCATTACCGAATTCTTCTTTGTGGCATCATATGATGTTGGGACCTAAAAATGTACAAAACCCTTATGTCTAGTTTCTTTATGTCATTGTTACTGTATGTTCTCAAAGTGAAATCAGTGTTAGCAGTAGAAGAAATTCCAAAACTTGTTGGCTTGTACGAACGAGAACCAGATCTGTTTTGGAATGTCACTTGGTATGCTGGCTTGTACGGGCTAATGAGTTGGTGTGATGGCAGGCAGTCCACTGTTTTGAGACAAAACTTGTCTGCAATTTTTGTATTATTCCAAATTTGGAAATTTCTTTCAGAAAGATTGCAGAACATGGGAAATATTCTCGTGATACTTAGTAGCAATACATTTTAGGGATGATTGGGTGTAAAACCCTTAAAACTTTGTTTATACAACTTATGGCCTTCATAGTTTCGATATTAAAAGCAGACAAATACGTATACCCATTAACCCCATATTTACCCCTATGAAGAGTCGGCGGCGGCGACATTAAATGAGGTTGCTCCCTACGCTAGCTAGAATATCTCCAAATCTTTAGGGAATCGAGATTACTGTTCTGTGAAGTGATCAAGTTAAATCTGGACCACACAATAAACCGCAGATGAAATTACCTTGGTAACCGCAAACACTCTTAGCTACATATGAGAGAACTCTCTTGCCTATATTAATGGAGGCTTGCGTTGAACACAAGTGTGGATAGCCATTAAAGGTGTTAGCTGGGAGATCATTTACTAAGAAGCGTTTCCAAAATTCAAGACAGGTAAGTATAAATATGTTCCCTCTTGTTGTTTTGTTTCTGTTTTCGGGAGACTTGTTGAAAACGGCTCAAACTAACCCAGACAACAGTTTATTTGTTGAAAGGATATTGTTGAACATGGCGCTAGAAGTAAGGGTTGCAAAAGGAAAATGGATGAAGAGGGCCGGTGGGGAATGGTTTCATGAACCTGATTGGGACTTGGTCAACTGCTCGGTGATGCTGAAGGAGAATGTTACATACCCGGATTTGGTTGCCGCTGTTTCAGCAAAGTTAAACCTGAAGGATGGCGAGACTATTACCATCAGTTACAAGTGGCCACAGTGGATGCTCGGACCAGAGTGGAGTAAGACGCCGCCTGTATTTATAAAAGATAACGAAGACGCTGCGTTGTTTATGTCAATACGAGCAGATCTGGGTGAAGCCTTCCTACGTGTTGATGTCGAGGATTGTGGCCAGTCGAAGGAGTTAGCCATTGTTACTGAGTCAGAAAACCATCAAGCCAGGGACGTTCGTTTAATGGACCTACTAACAGCAAGCCCACCACAAATAAAAACAGAGAGAGAGGCGAGGGATCGTCTACAAACAACCAAATTCCTAGGACTCAGGTCAATGCAAGTACGTTTGAAGGTAACGGTTTTGAAACGTTATTACTCTGTTTCAAACGAATGCTCAAATGTTTAACAAAATCATATGTCTACAGGGATGACATTTTATGATAAGCT
This sequence comes from Orychophragmus violaceus, assembly GCA_030180135.1. Taxonomy (NCBI): domain Eukaryota; kingdom Viridiplantae; phylum Streptophyta; class Magnoliopsida; order Brassicales; family Brassicaceae; genus Orychophragmus; species Orychophragmus violaceus. The sequence continues at coordinate 23,952,038 of CM058239.1, forward strand.
GACGGCTATAGAAAAGTATTTCAACGACCACAGGGGCCAATCTAACCGGATAACCAACTCTGGATTAAATATAGATCTTAACGATTCGACCTATAACCCAAATAACAGTGTGCTTGTGCCTCTGCTAAGCGTAAGCTCGGCCCTATCCTCGTCACCTTCGTTGTCCAGTAAAACCAGTGAGTACGCAACAACAGGAGATCTGTTTTTTGATTTTGGAGATCATAATCGAGTCACAACGACAGGTAATAGAATTTTGAAAAGTTTTATTTATTTAAAATTATCCGTAAACATATGTAACGGCAAATATGAATGACCGTGAACAATATTATTGGATATGTATAATATTGTTTACTATATTTACACTTTATAGTACATTGAATGACTTCTTATTGCGATCCTGTTTTGGTACTGCAGAGTCTAGTAGCAGCGTTCCTAGCATATATCCACCGTTGGATCACGCTGATGTTACACATGGTACCAGCCAGCCACCTATAACTCCCAGTCCGAAATCTTTGGGGAAAGCACCTATGCCAGCTGATCAAATCCACTTTGGAGGACAGTCTTCTCGCGCGACGCATCCTATTGTAGGGGAGCAGGACACTATTCTTACGGGACACCCCGTTGTCTATCCTTTTTCGAAAGATGCACAAATTGGGAATCATTCAAGGAACCGTATCGATCTCGCTGGACAGGTCCTTCCATTGAAGGAGACACGAATTACCCCAGCAATGCACGCACGAGATGCCCCACCCTATTTCGATGACCCAATAGGTGAACGTAAATTATATTATCGTAGAACGAGTTTACTATAATATCCTATATTACGTGTACTAAGTGTTAATGCTGAAACAGATGAGTTGGATCAAGCAATGCACGACGTTGACTATGAAGGTGATGACATCTTCGTTGGTCGCATCTTCAGGAGTAAGGAAGATTGCAAGATGAAATTAGCGATACACGCAATTAACAGAAAATTTCATTTCCGGTACGCCAAGTCCGGCCCTGAAAGGATTGTGGTTGTATGCGTTGGGGATAGGTGTCCATGGAGGGTGTATGTCCCCAAGTTTGACGATAGCCTCCGCTATGAAGTGCGTAGTTGCACATTGCATCACACTTGTAGTGTGGATGCAAGGGGCAACTTCCACCGGCAAGCTTCCACAGCGGTGATTGGTGATCTGATCCGTTCTCGTTACAAAGGAAGTGGTAAAGGACCACGCGCATGCGAGGTCAGGCATTTGCTACGTCACGAATACAGTCTACATGTTAGTTACTGGAAAGCATGGAGAGCACGCGAGATTGCTATGGATAATGCACTAGGGTCATCTATGGGAAGTTATGCATTGATCCCACCGTATTTTAAGCATTTACAACAAAGTAATCCGGATTCTGTTCTTGGACTTCAAACGGAGGCGGGAGTAGGAGGCATTGAGCGATTCAAGTATCTGTTCTTCTCCCTTGCTGCGTGCACCCATGGATATAAGTTCATGCGGAAAGTGGTGGTAATCGATGGCACATGATAGGTCAAGAATTAATCCCTATACTAACTGCAAGTGCACAGTGATGTAGTTGTAGTACTTAGGGTATCGAATCCACAGGGACTCCGGTCAACGATAGATTATAAAACAGAAGAGATTAAACTAGGAGAAAGCAATATGGAAAAGCAGTAAATCAGTAAGCAAAAAGTAAACAGCAGCGAGTTGTGAGCAAGGAAGCGAAGCGTTAGGTTTCAGGAGTTCTCAGGAAATCAGGAACGCAAGCAATCAATCTATCTAGATCTAATCAATAACTGTTCTAGAACTCAAACACGGATATAGAATTCACCAACTCTCGTTGCGAGAATTCTCTAAGTCTAAGTGCAGGAATCCAAATCTCTTTGCAATTACTAACAGATTAAACTAGCATTAATGATCAGGTTTGATATGTTCACAATTCCCCTAAACCAAATCTCTTTGCGAGTAGATCAAATTGCTCATCTAGGTTCTTTCTAGCTAATTAACCAACTCTCGTTGTATCAATCAACCTAACATCATAATTCTGATTAGCTACTTCAGATTAAGCATTAAGAACAACCTAAACAAAGAACTAGCAGATATGAATCCCTACAGATTAATTAAACTATAGTTCCATGAAATCCCTAATGAGAATCCTTCAACCTAACAGGTAAACTACTCAGACATATTCATCGAAACAGAAAACATCTTAAGTAGAAAACCAAATATCATAAAACAGAATAATCAACAGGGGTTCGAAATCAAGTCTCTTTCGAGAACAAGATCAGCCCCTAAGGCTCTCTGAAATAAAATAAAACTAAAGTAAAGCGTGGCCTAAACAATGGCTTAAAAACCCTTATATAATAGCTAAAACACGTTTTGGGCTTCTGTGTAAATATATGGGCTTTCTGGGCTTTAGTGCATTAATCCTCATTCTTCATTAACGCTCGCGAGATTGTCTGCGTCGACCTTGCATCGATCGTTGCCACAGGTGTATCGATCGATGCAGGTCTGTGAATTCGACAGTGAAGTCCATCTCTCGGGTTAAATCTCCAAAATGCTCCAGAATGCTCCAATAACTCCAATTATGCTCCAAACATGTCTAAACCTGTAAACATACTAAAAAGACTCCAAAACATAACATAAGACTCGATAAATAAGGCATATACCATGGTTAAAACCGGTAAAATCCATGGTATATCAACTCCCCCACACTTAGCTCTTGCTTGTCCTCAAGCAAGTAAAGAACCAAAGTATAAGAGAAGAAGTTTGATAACACAGAAACTCATTTCGTCTTAGGAACTTTCACAATCACATTCACTTAGTAAGCCACTGAAAACTTTCCTACAGAACTCAAGACCACAATATACTTCCCCCACACTTAGCAACTGTCCCAAGTAAACTCCACAATCACATTCAAGCATTCAAATTCACCCTACTGACTTCTGCAAGTATTTAAGTGCGGTCTCACCTAAGGAGTATCGATCAAAGGGCACATGGGTTCTTACCTTACCAGCTCTAGACCACCATACTATCTTTCTCTAGTCCCTTTCTTCTCTTTCCCTTCCTTAACAACTGATTTTTCCCCACTGGGTATCATTTTATTTTTTTTTATCAGTGTTCTTCCCGTTAAAGGGTGTACTTTGGACACATTCCATGGATCACATGAGAGAAAATAGTGTTTGCTACCATTCCCATGACCACTTCGGAGTTACTAACTCATCCGCAGTTTATTATTATTTTTTTTTTTTACTTTATGGAAGGGGAGAAGGGAACTAAATAGGATAGGTTGACAGGCTGTGTCAGAACTAACAAGGGAATCCGACACAAAGTATACCAAGCCCTTAGGTGAGAAAATCTAAGTCAGTATTAAGGTGAAGTCAGTAAAAGGATCCTCTGATACCTGAAGTGATGTGGGTGTCCTCAGTAGGTTGATCCGTGTCTGAGTTTTCTAACAGTCATAGAGGCTCTGCAAGTCTGTCCAATGGTCACTTAGTTCCTGTTCAAGCGAAAAGTTTCCTCGAAAAATCATAGTTTCATACAAGTTTTGACTCAATAAAACAAATTTCGAAAAACTAAGAAAACAAAAGCGTGCGTCAGTAGCTTCCTCCCCCACACTTAAACTACACTGTCCCCAGTGTAATCAAAGTATGAGTTCGGTGAAAGAAATAATCAAATTGAAGAACAAACCGAAAAGTTGCAGATTACTTACCTTTCGTCGCCCTGTGTCGATCGATGCCACAAGGGTGTCGATCGATGCAAGGCGAATATGCTCGCGGTTATTGAGATAACCGGTGTCTGAATCGCAATCAAATTGGCTAACCGTAAATCGCAACTGCATCGACCGATGCACGATGTGTGTCGATCGATGCAATGCGATTTTTCATGTATCTCTCGGCTCTGAACACACTTAAACAGAAAAATTAAAAATACCAAAACCAAAACGAAAATTGAAAAACAAAAACGAACCTAACAGTGGGTTGCCTCCCACTCAGCGCTTGTTTTTAGTCAGTAGCTTGACTATGGGAAGAGATTAGATTCATGGCGGTTTCAACAGAGACTTTGAATGTCTCTGTGAATATCTCTTCATCCAAGGAGGTGTATAGGCATTATGATCATGAGGCTTTCCAAGGAATGAAGGAGTGGAAACAGGGCGGGAGGGAAGCTTGGGCGGTCTACTGCGTTTTCCTGCATTCAAAACAATGTGATCAGAAGGTTTAAGCTTAGGTGATTTGTACCTTACCTTTGATGTATATCTGATGTCTGGAGCTTTCTGCTTATGAGCAGTTGCAGGTGCTGAAGATGTTATAGCAGGTTCAAGAGGAACTGCCATCTTCTTCTTTCCACTATCAGATACTTTAGTTCCACCAATCTTAACTTCTTCTTTCAGATGACCATCAGTGGAGATCATCTTCTTTGCATGAACTCGCAAAGTTTCAACTGTTGGTGTTTCATTCACCTTCTTATCTATCACTTTTATGCAGTTAGCCACTCCTATCTCTTGTTTGGAGGGTTTGGGAACCTTAGGATACGGCACAGGGGGCTCGTAGGCTCGTTCTGGTACTGTTGCAGGTTTCTGGTCATGTGTGCGTTCTGTGTCGATCGTTGCATAATGTGTGTCGATCGATGCAAGGCGATTCTGTTTCTCGAAAGAACTCGAAATTGCCGTCAGAACAGCGTGTCGACCGACACATAGGGGGTGTCGATCGATGCATGTATCAGGCAGACAATATTCATCCAGAAAATCCGAGATTATGCTCTCTTCTTCACCTAGCAACTCAATCTCATCCCCTAAGGTCACAGCTTTGATGGATCTGTACTGTTCAGCTCTTCTAGCTTCATTTTGCCTTTGTATTGCTCCAGCTGTCTGCTGAACTTGGACATCTAGCTTCTTCAAATGTGTGCTCAAGTATGCAAGCTTCCCACTCAGATTTTCATGTATAGCTTCCAGCTTCCTGTCGAAGTCCACATCAAACTTGGTCTGATTCTCTAGCAGCTGCTCCATCATGGCTTCCATCTTTCTCTCAAAAGCACTAGCAACGGGAGGTGTCTGATAAGAATTACCTTGCTGATCTCCATACCTGTTTCCTTGAAACCCAGAACCATTTATGTAGTTTCTCTCCTCTTCCTGTCTTTCCAATAACTGCTCCATCATAGTTTCCATCCTAGTCTCAAAAGCAGTGGCTGCAGGAGGTTCTTGCCCATACTTTTCAAGTATAAGACTGTGCAGATAGTCGAGTTTACTCTTCAACCCAGCTATCTGTGATCTGTTAATCCCTGGACTGAAGAAATCACACATCTTTCTTACGATATGTGTCGATCGATGCAGGAGAAGCGTCGATCGATGCAAGCGCGATGATGTGTCGATCGACACACAGGACCGTGTCGATCGATGCAAGGCGATTACAGGCGTACCTGAAACGCAAGAACAGAAAAAGAAAAAAAAAAAATTAGTAACAAAAAGGAAAAACGAAAAACCTAGTCTAAACCCTAAGTTCAAATCTATCGAGGACTCAAAAGAGTCCCCGGCAACGGCGCCAAAAACTTGATAGGTCAAGAATTAATCCCTATACTAACTGCAAGTGCACAGTGATGTAGTTGTAGTACTTAGGGTATCGAATCCACAGGGACTCCGGTCAACGATAGATTATAAAACAGAAGAGATTAAACTAGGAGAAAGCAATATGGAAAAGCAGTAAATCAGTAAGCAAAAAGTAAACAGCAGCGAGTTGTGAGCAAGGAAGCGAAGCGTTAGGTTTCAGGAGTTCTCAGGAAATCAGGAACGCAAGCAATCAATCTATCTAGATCTAATCAATAACTGTTCTAGAACTCAAACACGGATATAGAATTCACCAACTCTCGTTGCGAGAATTCTCTAAGTCTAAGTGCAGGAATCCAAATCTCTTTGCAATTACTAACAGATTAAACTAGCATTAATGATCAGGTTTGATATGTTCACAATTCCCCTAAACCAAATCTCTTTGCGAGTAGATCAAATTGCTCATCTAGGTTCTTTCTAGCTAATTAACCAACTCTCGTTGTATCAATCAACCTAACATCATAATTCTGATTAGCTACTTCAGATTAAGCATTAAGAACAACCTAAACAAAGAACTAGCAGATATGAATCCCTACAGATTAATTAAACTATAGTTCCATGAAATCCCTAATGAGAATCCTTCAACCTAACAGGTAAACTACTCAGACATATTCATCGAAACAGAAAACATCTTAAGTAGAAAACCAAATATCATAAAACAGAATAATCAACAGGGGTTCGAAATCAAGTCTCTTTCGAGAACAAGATCAGCCCCTAAGGCTCTCTGAAATAAAATAAAACTAAAGTAAAGCGTGGCCTAAACAATGGCTTAAAAACCCTTATATAATAGCTAAAACACGTTTTGGGCTTCTGTGTAAATATATGGGCTTTCTGGGCTTTAGTGCATTAATCCTCATTCTTCATTAACGCTCGCGAGATTGTCTGCGTCGACCTTGCATCGATCGTTGCCACAGGTGTATCGATCGATGCAGGTCTGTGAATTCGACAGTGAAGTCCATCTCTCGGGTTAAATCTCCAAAATGCTCCAGAATGCTCCAATAACTCCAATTATGCTCCAAACATGTCTAAACCTGTAAACATACTAAAAAGACTCCAAAACATAACATAAGACTCGATAAATAAGGCATATACCATGGTTAAAACCGGTAAAATCCATGGTATATCAGCACACATCTGGAAGGACGATATGGTGGATGCATACTCACTGCCAGTGCCCAAGATGGGAATTTTCAAATATTCCCATTGGGGTTCGGTATTGTGGACTCGGAAAATACAGATGTTTGGGAGTGGTTCTTAAGGAAGCTGTCCGGAATCGTCCCTGATGACCCTCACTTGGTGTTTGTTTCAGACAGACATGGGTCTATATACCCCGCAATAAGAAAGGTATTTCCCTTATCTCCTCTGGCCAGATAATGGTTAATTATGAAGCGTTAACACAAATAACTTGACTAAGTTTGCTGACCCGGTTTGGTATAGGTGTTTCCAATGTCTTCGCACGCGGCATGCATGGTACACCTTCAGAGGAACGTGATGAGTAAGTTCAAATCCGAGCATCTTAAAAAACTGGTTTCTGAGGCTGGACGTGCATATCGCTTTACTGAGTTTGAGAGGGTTTTTGGTGAAATAAGTGCAACAAGCGTGAGGTGCGCAGAGTTCCTTGAAGGCGTAGGCTTTGAACACTGGACGCGTAGCCATTTCGTGGGTGAAAGGTACAACGTTATGACAAGCAATATATCAGAATCGCTTAATGCAGTGATTACTATGGTGAGAGACTTTCCTGTCATCTCTCTCCTAGAGACACTCCGGACAACACTTGTGTCGTGGTTTGCATTGCGTCGTGATTCTGCAAAAAACTGCGAAGATGTTTTGAACCCAAAAGTTCAAGAAATGGTAATAGCGAATTACCTAAAGTCAACAAGTTATGCGGTTATAAAAATTGCAGATGGAATATATGAGGTTAAGGACGAGAAAGGTGTCTCATTTGCTGTGAATCTTGACGAGGTAAGCTGCAGCTGTCGTGAGTTCCAGATATTGCAGATACCATGCAAACATGCAGTCGCTGCCGCAATAAAAGAAGGTGTCAAAGTTGAAACACTTGTGGGGGTCTACTACACAAACCAATATCGGAGGTACGCTTACTCGGGAATCATAATGCCGGTCCCCGACGTAGACAGCCTCGCACCATCTAGCACGGATGTCGGTGGTGGTAGTCTAAAACCACCAGGTGTAAAGCGACCAGCTGGACGCCCAAGAAAGCTGCGGATTCCATCTATTGGAGAATACAAGGTAATATCACTCATACTTAATCTAATATAGATTGTTGGATTTAATCGGTCGTGTGTTGCCTGTATATCTATCTTGTGCTTTGTACAGAAAGTAAACCACATGAAGTGCTCACGTTGCAAGGGTCGAGGACATAACCGTTCAACTTGCAAAATGGCCGTTCCAGTAAGCCCCTTCTTTGGCAAATATTAACTCTTCCATACTAAGATTTACCAGTAATTCTTATTGCCTGTAACTTTTATACAGGGCCCTGTTTAATCTGGGAAACAACCAATGATGTTTTTTTGGCGGCGCGGGATACATCGGATAACCTGGAACTACGTATGTCATGTGGAATGGGAGCGTTATATAAATAATCATGGAAGTTATGATACCACCTTTTCCTTGTATATATGGTATCAATTACCCAGCCCCCAACGTTTGTAAGGAACCCTTTTGTATTAAACCGTTAAGGCTGTAATGTTACATTCCGATGAATCAAATTAATCCCGTTAGTATACGTCTTGAGTATTCGTCTTGTCTGTTTCGAATGCTTACCTTTAGATATGATTCACAATGTTGATAACATTCACAAGAAAATAAACATTAGCTGTTAACAAACATACCCAGCAATGCTATTTATTAACCAAGTCAATTTATACATTAAACAATATAACCTAAGCCCTAAAGACAAAAAACTAAACCCTAACCCCTAAACAATGAACCCAAACACTACAAGCTAAACACTAAACCCTACAAACTAAACCCAAACCCTCATAACTAAACCCTCACAACCTAAACCCTATACCCTAAACTATAAATCCAACCCATAAACCTTAATTCAAATTCAACTTCTCGCAATTAAATTTAATTCCTGTTAAAAGTAATAGACAGCAACGTTGTTTTCAGATAAGATGGATTGTTAATCATAAAACGTGAAACCCTAAACCTTTAACCCAAATAACGAACCCTAAACACTAAACACTAATACCACGACCTGTTGACCATAGTAAACAATGTTAAACAGCAATCATGTTTTCTGATAACGCACCATAACCCTAAAACTAAACACTAAACACAAACCCAAATAAGAAAAACCTTAACCATAAAAACTACTAACCCAAACCATTCTTTCTAAACCCTAAACTCCAAACCCTAAACCTTAAACCCTAAACCCTAAACCCTAAACCCTAAGCCATAAAGCCAAAAAACTAAACCCTAACCCCTAAACAATGAACCCAAACACTAAAATCTAAACACTAAACCCTACAAACTAAACCCAAACCCTCATAACTAAACCCTCAAAACCTAAACCCTATACCCTATACTATAATTCCAACCCATAAACCATAATTCAAATTACACTTCTCGCAATTAAATTTAATTCCTGTTAAAGGTAATAGACAGCAACGATGTTTTCAGATAAGATGGATTGTTAATCATAAAACGTGAAACCCTAAACCTTTAACCCAAAACCCTAAACACTAAACCCTAATACCACCTGTTGACCATAGTAAACATTGTGAAAGAGAAATCATGTTTTCTGATAACGCACCATAACCCACGAAAGCATAACCCAATACCCAAATAACTATACCCTAACCTTTAAACCTTGACTACAAACCCTAAACCCTAAACCCAAAACCCTAAACCCTAAACCCTAAACCCTAAACCCTAAAACCTAAGCCATAAAGCCAAAAAACTAAACCCTAGCCCCTAAACAATGAACCCAAACACTAAAAGCTAAACAATAAACCCTACAAACTAAACCCAAACCCTCATAACTAAACCCTCAAAACCTAAACCATATACCCTAAACTATAAATCCAACCCATAAACCATAATTCAAATTACACTTCTCGCAATTAAATTTAATTCCTGTTAAAGGTAATAGACAGCAACGATGTTTTCAGATAAGATGGATTGTTAATCATAAAACGTGAAACCCTAAACCTTTAACCCAAATAACGAACCCTAAACACTAAACACTAATACCACGACCTGTTGACCATAGTAAACACTGTTAAACAGCAATCATGTTTTCTGATAACGCACCATAACCCTAAAACTAAACATTAAACACAAACCCAAATAAGAAAAACCTTAACCATAAAAACTACTAACCCAAACCATTCTTTCTAAACCTACAAACCCTAAACCCTAAACCCTAAACCCTAAACCCTAAACCCTAAAATTTTAACCCAAAACCCTAAACACTAAACCCTAATACCACCTGTTGACCATAGTAAACATTGTTAAAGAGAAATCATGTTTTCTGATAACGCACCATAACCCACGAAAGCATAACCCAATACCCAAATAACTATACCCTAACCCCTAAACCCTGACTACAAACCCTAAACCCTAAACCCTAAACCCTAAACCCTAAACCTTAAACCCTAAACCTTTAACCCAAAACCCTAAACACTAAACCCTAATACCACCACCTGTTGACCATAGTAAACAATGTTAAAGAGAAATCATGTTATCTGCCAACGCACCATAACCCACGAAAGCATAACCCAATACCCAAATAACTATACCCTAACCCTTAACCCCTGAACCCAAACCCTAAATTCTAAACCCTAAACCCTAAACCCTAAGCCCTAAAGACAAAAAACTAAACCCTAACCCCTAAACAATGAACCCAAACACTAAAAGCTAAACACTAAACCCTACAAACTAAACCCAAACCCTCATAACTAAACCCTACAAACCTAAACCCTATACCCTAAAATATAAATCCAACCCATAAACCATAATTCAAATTCCACTTCTCGCAATTAAATTTAATTCCTGATAAAGGTAATAGACAGTATGGTGCGTTATCAGATAAGATGGAATGTTAATCATAAAACGTGAAACCCTAAAACTTTAACCCAAAACCCTAAACGCTAAACCCTAATACCACCACCTGTTGACCATAATAAACAATGTTAAAGAGAAATCATGTTTTCTGATAACGCACCATAACCCACGAAACCATAACCCAATAACCAAATAACTATACCCTAACCCCTAAACCCTGAACCCAATCCCTATAAGCTAAACCCTAACCCCTAAACCCTGAACCCAAACCCTATAAACTAAACCTAAAACACTAATGGATGGATAAACAATTTCAATTAATCAACACTTAGTGAATCTAACCTAAACGGTAAAAATGATAATGGGTACAGCTAATGGGTGGTGGTAGTGTAGACACGTCGCACCGTATAAAATATGGGGATATACTTCGTTTTTAAACTTAGCAGATGTCATAGCAGATGATTACATCAGCAAAGCTACGGTTTGGTAAACTTGTTTTTTGGTAACGTAGGATAATGATTACATATCTTAGGCCCTATTTACAATGAACACTAACAAAAAATGTAAGGTAGAGACAATTTTAAAGTAAGTCATCATTATAGCCGCTTCTTGAACGTATAACTAGGCGTAATATTTATTTATTGTATTTTTCGTATATTTATATTTTAATTGTAGCGATCGATTTATATTCCCCTACATTATTAAATTGGGATATTTAAGGGATATTTAATTGTTTTATGGTTTTATTGGTTGTTAGTAAATCGAATAGTCGCGTCTATACCCGTTCATATATATGTATAGACCCCACTCCACCAGAAAAACTTCTTACTGCAGAACACAAATTCCTTCAAAAAAGAACTTCAACATCTAGCCATTTCCAGGAAATTATGCCGAATCATCATGTCTACTGGCCATGGCGTCGTTACGACCAGCCGTATTATGAAACGCGGTCGGTCACAAAAAGGAGGAAGGCGATCGAACCATTCAATCTCCTCGCGTTGCCCGACGACATACTAAGGAAGATTCTCGTACGGGCCTGCGAAGAAGACGTTCAGGATATGCGGCACTCCCGAATTACATGCACGAAGCTGAACGCTATGACCAAAACGGATGAGTTCTTCGCCTCTATTGACCTCACTGAGATGGTAAACTATGTTTGGAGCCCTAAGTTTGACTGGACAGCCTTTCATGAGAAGTGCTACGACACTGGAAACAAATCCGCCATCCTTTTGAAAGGTATATCTAATTTGTTATATGAGAACAAGCGGGCTGAGGGACTCGTTCAAATCAAGACTGCTGCGGGAAAAGGGTGCATCTACGGCGAGTACGTTTACGGGATGCTTAGCAAAATCTTCATTGACGATTGGGAGGAAGGAATTTTCGGTAACACAACCTTGACTCGAGAACGTGCAAAAGTGCTCCGAAGCAAAATGCCAAAGGTAAGGGGGAATGGTTGGGAAAGAATTATTCCAGATTGGCTAATAGCAAAACGAGATGAAAACGAGCCCCATATGATAACCCACTGCAATTGTTCAACGTACGATCAGTGGCAGGGTTGGTGGGAAAAACCTAAGGGAGATGACATGTGTGATCGGTGTTTTTGGATATTGGAGGTGGCCTATTTCTGCAAAATGGTTGCAGAAAAATTCTCTGTTTTCAGCTGTGATCGATAAACCTTGGAAGCGTTATGAACTCATCCTTTTTATTTCCCTATATTTATTTATGTTTATGTTATTATTTTGACTAATCGCTGTATTAAGACTGGGTTATTCCTTTTTTGGTAATGGTTTGTGTTGCAATTTATCTTGTTTACAATCGGGAATTGCTTATCTTCAAGTCAAATATCATTTCACCTAAAATAGTATAGTACATATGCATTGGTTTGAATTTTCAATTTTAGTAGAATGATCAATCTTACTGATGCATTTGTTTACTCAGAAAATGTTTATGAAATAAAATTACGGGTAACGTTGTTTTCTGCTATATTAAATATTGTACACCATAAGGAAAATTTCAATCCAACATGTCGGGCAACACAAAACCCATAAGTGCTAAAGACGAAGAAAATGGAAAACAATTCCAAGGCTTTGACATTCGAGCCTAAGAGTATACAGATTGGTGTACCTCTTCTTGGGGTTCTTGGAAGATTTGTATTAAAATTTTATCTTTATGAAATTTGGTAAGAACCCCTCTCTCTTTCACGACTCAATTGGTGTAACTCAATAACTGAAATTAGGCTTCTCAAAATTAGGATCCTTGTTATGGAAGCGATGACAATGCAATCGAAATGTAATCATAAAGACATTTGAGTTTTATCGGAATCTCAACACAACTCGATTCCAAACATCAAAAAGAGTTCAAAAGTACGACGAAAGAGTAGAAACGATTGCAGTTTCGACCTAAAACCCAAAAAAAAAGGACAACAGTTGACTGGATTCTTCTTCTTTTTCACATAGCATTGGTTTCATCCTGAAAAACAAAAGAAAAGCAACTTAGCAACACAACAAACACAAATATAACTATGCAAATCGTGTTTAAAACTGACTTTGGCTTTAATCTTCTCAAGGTCAACATCCAAAGTAGTTTGATTCTCCAACTCTTCCTGGAAACTCAAAACTGCAAGTGTTAGCCTATATTAAAAAACATAAAGAGATTCTGTTCTGTTAGCTATGTAGTTACCCTGAGTGTCTGTACTTGAAGATTCAGTTTCTTAATCTCCCTATCCATATCATACACCTGCCATTTAAGCCCCTCAGCCTCTGTTAGCCGCCTGTTAATATTTGAAATCTCCTCTTGAACACCTAACACCCATGGTTGCCTAAAATGCAAACCATCTGCCTGTAACAGAACACAAACACAAATAATTTGAATATCTGAATCATATGGAAGAAGTTCAGATAGTGAGATATACCTTGTAGTCATTACACGTGAAGAATCTCTTACCAGGAAGAAAGTCCCTTTCTTCCTCCTTAGCTACCTCGTCCACTATTCCTCCCCCACAAGGGCACCTGGTAGGGATTCCATATTCTCCATCTGCAACACATCCTAACCAGTCGTAGTGAGCTTTGAGACGCTTCATCTCTCTCCTCTCTTCTTTCAAGACAGGGTCCATGATCAAAGGTAAGAAGACTCTACTACTGCGAAAGAAAGAAAAAAAGGTATGAGACAAAATGATTTATAGCAGACAACAATGAACTTAGACTGGTAAAACTGATCAGTTGACAATAAACCGAAGAAACAATATCTTAGTGATATTCATCAGTTTATGGACGCCAAAACCGTAAATCTAGTAAGAAACAAGGAATTAATCAGTAAAAAATACTAAATCACGGTTACAAAAGCGAGAAAGAAACGATTAGAAGACGAATCCTAAAATCGCCCTCGGAAACGCCAAAATCAAACCCTAACCGTTACACCAAATCGCGGCCGGAATGAAAGAAAAACAGTAGATCTATCAATAAACAAGCCAAAAATCCATAGAACCCTTAAGTAAAGCACAAAAATCGAAGATATAACAGATTGCACGATGAACCCTAAATCACCCTCTGAATCGCCTCTAGAGAAAGAAGACAACTCTTCCGTGGGTGAAATGACAAAACACAAGGCTTGATGCCGTTTCAACGCGGAATAAAAACTATATGTCGAATTGTAAGGATTATTCCCTTATATCATTAGGATGGGAAGGAGTATTGTATGATAACTATGTTAACATGATAACTGGAATAAATTGATAAAGAAAGATCCCAACAAATCGAAGTGTGATTGACCATATTTGAAGTAAAATCCCAAAAAATAAAAAAATAAATATAACAAAGCAAACAACAAACCAAACATTTACCCACCCTAAACCGAACCTTAACCGGATCCCTTTCAATAAATCATATACTTTATCCCATTTTCATTTCTTGAACCCAGTATCGTTTTAACCAATTGGGTTTGGGTAAAAATATTTACTGTGAGAATTATCAGAACTGTGTCTACATGATAATTGGAATAAAATCGATCTGGGATAATTCGATGGTTATGACCATTATTGAAAACAAAAAGTTTTACACCAAATCTAATTTATAACCAGCCCTAACCATATACCACCGAACCGAACCTTAACCGGATCCCTTTTAATAGATTATAGACTCGATCCCCTTTCTATTTCATCTACCCAGAATCGAGAACCTACCTTTATCGCAAGAACCCTAAAATACTGGATCCCTCTGAATTTCTAGTTTCTGTGGTTGTTAATCAAAATTGAGCATATATCTAAGATGAAGTCTGCTGGTTCGTCGTCGAACTCAACTGAAAATGTACGTGGGAGAGTCGCCGGATTCCCAACCCCCCAAATTTGCTGGTGTGGTCACTCAGTTGTTGAGCTTAAATCGAAGAGCAATCGAAATCCAGGTCGAATGTATTTTCGCTGTTCATACGCTGCGGATAATAGGGAATTTTATTTATGGTTGTTATGGATGATTAATTTTTTAATATTTCTGCGAAGGATGATTCTTTTAGTCAATGTATATGTAAGGTATTTGATTGTGTGTGTGTGTGATTGTATCAGTTGCTTAATGATGGACATATCTTCAAGTGGGTGGATGAAGTATCTCCAACTGATTCGAAGGAAAAAACATTTGAAGAAGAATTGATGGAGATGAAGCGAGACATAAGTGAGACTATAGAGTTTGAGAGAAAGAAACTTGAACAAATGGAAATTGATGTGGAAGGTAGATTGACTGAGAGGATTGAAGTAGCAATATCAGAAGCAAAGAGAGCAATTTGGAAAGAATTGTGTATGGTGGTAATCGTTGGTCTTATGGTAATGGTTGGCTTTGCTAAAATGGTTGATTAGATTCACTATAAGCCTGTTGCACTTGAGTTTATGAATTTGTATCTGTTGCACAATAAGTATGTTAAGGGGTTATCATATGGTTCTTCTCACGAATAGAAGTGAGATTTGACAATTCAATGCAAGGTCAAATACGTTGAGGGTTAACCAACATGGCCGCCAACACAAGACTGATAAGTACTAAACATGGGAAAATACAAAAATTCAAAGTACTTCACAATCCATCCCAATTAGAAACTGCAGGTCAAAATGCATCATCAGCTTGGTTTCGTTTGGTCAATCTTTCGAATGAAAGCTATTGCTTGTTAATTCTGTTAACAACCAAACCAATTGAATGAAAATTATGTTAAGAAGATACTTAATCGAGTTTTGACATAAAAGTACAGTCAACAAAGAGAGTACCGCTTACAAAAGGGAAAAAACGTGATAAGATGAAGAGGAATAAGGACCTAGCATAGGAAGAGTTTAAATACTTACTAGAACATCACTAAGAGAGGACATAAGTCTCGTAAAGGCCAATCACAAGTTTTTTGCACTCAACTTCAAGTGTACGAGTACCCAATTCACTGCAATGATCCTCGCCTCCAGTAGCATGGGCCTCCATGAGGAAAATAGACATTACACCTGAATCCCAAATGGATGTAACTTGCGGAATAGAGGAAATTCTGCCCAGCTGAAATTCGTTACTTTCTGCCTGAGACATCTCTTTCATATCAACGACCGCTGCAGAAATCTGTCTAATCAGGTAAGGGAGCATAACAGCAATAGGGCGCATGTCTCCCTTCAACGCAGCATCGGTCCTGTTAGCCATGTAAGGATCAAGAACAGAGATCTTAGAGGCCGTGAAATCGACACAAAGCACGACCCAGTGGGTTTTGTCAAAGTTAAAAGGCATATATAGCCGATCACACTGGGCCAACTCGATTCTTTCATCATCACCGGTCCCTTTAAAGGCATCAACAATTGACTTGCTGAATTGGAATTCAGAAGGTTCCTGTGTCTTTGAGAATTTGGGGTAAAGCCTTGAAAAACTGGAGATAAACTTGGAGTCGAGGATATCCACTCTCTGGACACCAGTATTTCCGTCACCAGACCGGAACATATGCCTAGTAAATTTGCACAAAGCATCCATGACCTGTGGAATAATCAAATATCGTGATGAGCTAATGTAAATTACCGTAAAACTTGTTAACTTCCATATCAGTTATCGTGGAATGTTTAAAAACCCTGATGATTAAACTAAAGCCGTATAAGTGCTCCCTTAACAGAAAACCAAAGTACCTATGGTCAGGACAACTAACCTTTGCCGTCGTGTTCTTTTTTCTTTCAAGTAGATCATGAACGTCTCTAACCAACAAAGTGACAGAACCCCCAAGGTGATATGTGCTGGCAAAACATATAAAATACCAGTCCGAAGATATAAAAACATGGGGAATACAGTAGTGGCTAAAGGAAGAATGGGTATTGATTGATAAATACCTGGCAGTCGATGCCAAAGCTCTCCTTAACCTCCATTCACGTTCCCTTTCTAACTCAGCTTGTGCTGAGGTTTGATGCCCTATCGCAACTTTCATCCGCTTATCGACCTGAAAGAGGTCACCATCAAGCCTTGACGACACAGTCCTCTGCCGTTTACTTTTCCTATGCATTTCCTCCCTTTCAGCATTCGCCGGACCTCTGCCTGCTTCCATACAGTTAACGTTGACCATCTCGACGTGGGTGGGAATGACCTGGAGTTTTTGTGTTAGCCCGAGTGAGTAAAGCGAATGACAAACGCCATGGATTTAATCATTGTGCTTGCTTAGTACCTGTTCCGGTCTTCCTGATTCCAGAGAGTTCATGTCGGTGACGTTAGGTTCCAGCTGTTTCCACAAGATAAACAATGGAACTGAGATCTATAAGTTAACCGTAAACTAATCTATATGTTATTCCGTTTTGCGGGAACTTACGATGGTTTCTACTGCATCAACTTGAGGGGAACGATCCGCTGCAATGGTAAAGTGAGTTCTTGTGTGTGGAGGATCCTGATCTACGGGCACCTTAAGTCCATCTCCACATATATCAACTGTCGTGGTCTGTACAAAAGCAAGAAAAACAGAAATGAACTAGTCGATAACATTATCGAATATTGAAAAGAAGAACAACAACATTGTTTCATAATGTCATTTGCAGTAAACGTTACCTGGCCCTTATCATTTAGTTTGCTATTGATTTCTAAGACAGCCTCTACCTCTTCAGGATAGTTAGAGAGAACACCATTGATCGTTTCGCTTGCTGTTGGACTGTTGTGACTATCCTCGGCAGATGAAGACACAACACTTTGGGAGTCCTCCTCGTGGCCATTCACACCTTCATTTCCGTTTTTAACGGTAATGTCATCGTCATCATCGTCATCCAACTCCTTCTCACTATCGCCAGTAGAGTTCCCAGAATCATGTGGTTGACCATCCCCATTCCCACCATCACCACTGAACTGCGAAGGGGCCGGGTTGGTGGCAGGCTCTGACTGAACATCGTTGGAAGGGCCACTTAATTCAAAGTTGGTTTTAAACCAATCAGTGATTCCAGAAACAATAGCGGAATTGTTTTGGACAAGCTCCTTCGCAACAATTCCTGGTAAATGAGGCAAAAGCCCATTGACAATGTCTTCAACGGTGAAGGTATTTAAGTTGGATGATTGACCCATGCGAGTTCGATTGTCTCTTTTACAAGCTTGGGACCTCCTTGCAACCCCTTTCCCTTTCCTCACCTGCTTCTGTTGCCTAATACTTCTGCCTGCTGGGTTAACTGGAATAGCAGAGTGATCAGGTATCTCACCGCCAGTAAACATTACATTATCAAATGGATAATCTTCTTCTATGAGCTTAAGCAAATTGTCTAAGAGCGGGTCTTCTTCATCATCTGTCCATGTCAGATCTTCTTCGTCATCCCCAAGTTGGAGGTGTGGTCTAATGATAGGGATAACATCAGCCTGTGAAACAGAGACAAAGTGTTGACTGTTACGCTCAATGTTGTCTATTTGGAAATCAAAATAATCAAACTATTATAATATTTCAATGTTTGCGAGTATCATAACGGAACTGCAACATAGTTTCCACCAAACATAATTAGATGTTGATGTATTAACATATTCCATTTGTTCGAACAACAACGTACCTCGCAGAAACAGTCAAGATCTCTTAGTTGGTTAACCCTCAGCGTAATCCTCTGAGGTGCATGACATACAAAATCGTCTTCAGGATCACTCGCTTGCCCACCGTGCGAAATGTACTTTTCTGGTATGACAGGGACAGCTTCTAACACGACCATCTGAACTGCGTAGAAGAACCCTTGTATGGCTACATTAGCGGTCGCAAACTGAGTAATGTCTCTTTCCTTAAGAGAAGAGGTTATCATCTCAAATGATTTTCTCCCCCAGGGAAATTTCAGAAACTCATCAAGGTCCCTCGTCATCTCAACATGTTCCCTATTGATCTTCAGCTTCGGAAAATGCGTGGTGGGTGCAAGAATCGCATCTACAAAGGCAAGACAAGCATATCGCAGACGCATTTTTGGGTCCTGAACTTCCTTCTTCTTAAGCATCCCTATAACTTTCGAAACCAAAATATCTCCATCGACCCCAAAAACCTCCTTGTAAAACTCCTTTTTGCTCTTCCCACAAACTTTCTTTCTCTTCTTCAGAGGAACATGGAACTTTCCACAGTTAAGACCCGTTACTATCTTAAATTCACGAAGTGAGAATCTAATCGGATAACCGCCGAAGAGGAACCATAACTCATTCTCGTTCACGATTACTAACTGACGGAAAATCGGATGAAGAGCGAAAGTACCAGACAGAGCGGGCATCGACTGCATCATAAGAATCTTGCCAAACTGGGATTCACCAAGGGTTTGGAGTTCATCCTCGTCCAGAGTTGATTTTATCAACGCGATTACGCTCATCTTCTGATATGTGTTGACTCTTTCACCGTTTGGTTCATGGCCGTAAGCAAACAATCGGTTGGGAAGCGGAGGAATCGACATCTTCGAATTTGCTACCATTTTGCAATAGATTTTGCTATCTACGAACTCTCAAACTGGTTTTCCCTTCCTTTTACATCTGTTTTAGATCCAAACATTGGTTTCGATTTACACCCACCACACATTAATTTGTTAATTAAAAAAACACGCTACCCTAACTCTATTGGTTGCATGTAGCTAGGTTACTGCACACAAGCACTCTACGGTTTATAGGGCACTGTAAAGGGAATATGAATCAATAGATTATGTAGGGGCTTTATTGTACTTACGCTAGTGTGCAGTATCAGTTGCACAGTTGCATTACCACAAAACTTATATTACACTTATCTGGGGTTATTACTTGGTAATTCCCTACATTTTAATACTATATATATTAGTGCTACTTAGTATGATACTTATATTATATGGGTCGTGAATCTTCTCGTGAAGGAAGAAGAAGAAGATAAGCTCTGTTTTCAACACGCTTCCCAATACATCGGACCATTTTGACGTCATCTTCAATCTCTATTTGTATCTGTATATAAACATCCCCTTACCATTTTCTCCATTTCACTTTCGAGATCGCATAATCACATAATCATCAGACCTTAACGAAGCAAAGCACAACTATGGATGCCAACCAACGTCTCGCGAGAATCTCTGCTCATCTCAATCCTCCTAATCTTGATCAGGTTCATACGATCCTCTCTGTCAAAATTCATCAGCTAGTAGGCAATTTGGTGATCGGATCATCTGGCCTTTTTGTTTTGACCCGATTTCATTCGATTTGGGTTTAGATGAGTGCCGGGTCGGGTCTGAGACGAGTGGATTGCCGAGCAAAAGGCGGATCTCCGGGATTCAAAGTGGCGATACTTGGAGCGGCCGGAGGGATCGGGCAGCCTCTTGCGATGTTGATGAAGATGAATCCTTTGGTTTCGGTTCTTCATCTCTACGATGTTGCTAATGCTCCTGGTGTTACCGCTGATATTAGTCACATGGATACTAGTGCCATCGTAAGTTCTATAAATTTTCTTAAGAGTTTTCAACGCTTTGATGATGAGTTAAGATTAAGAACATTGAGCTCAAGATCATCGACACTAGCTCTGTTCTAAGTTTTAAATTCTAGTGTTTTCGTGGCTATGATCAATTAGTTGTTGAGCTGAGAATATTGAGCTCAAGATCATGGACATCTTTTCCGTCCCAAGTTAAAAAGATTCGTGGCTATGATTCTTGTCAATGTGCTTGGAACTCTGTTTCAGGTTCGTGGATTTCTCGGGCAACCCCAATTAGAGGAAGCACTTACGGGTATGGATCTAGTGATTATACCTGCTGGTGTACCGAGGAAACCAGGGATGACGAGGGATGATCTATTCAACATTAACGCTGGGATCGTGAGGACACTCTCTGAAGCTATAGCTAAGTGTTGTCCTAAAGCGATTGTGAATATCATCAGTAATCCGGTGAACTCTACGGTGCCAATTGCAGCTGAGGTTTTTAAGAAAGCTGGCACTTTTGATCCGAAGAAACTCATGGGAGTTACCATGCTTGATGTTGTTAGAGCTAATACTTTTGTGGTATGCACTCGTAAATATTTCTCTTTCTGTATGAATGTTCTTCGTTATCTTGGAGGAATCAAATGATAACTTGGTTAATGCGATAGGCTTAGAATGCCATTCTCAATTAGAACTCAGTTATCTTCTGCTTCTATGCCTTTAAAACAGGCGGAAGTAATGAGTCTTGATCCCCGAGAAGTTGATGTTCCGGTTGTTGGAGGACATGCAGGAGTTACAATTTTACCACTGCTTTCTCAGGTTTAAGATCGTTCACCATCTTTCTGTTTGTTCAAATAGTTCCGGTATGTATATATTCTCATCATTATGTCTGTTACAGGTGAAACCTCCTTGCTCTTTCACTCAAAAAGAGATCGAATATCTTACAGACCGCATTCAAAATGGTGGCACTGAAGTTGTTGAGGTATATATATATATAAACCGTTCTCTGAGTTTTAGTTGCTATTAGCTTCGAATCAAGCGGTGCATTGACCGTTTTAAATCACTTTGCAGGCAAAAGCTGGGACAGGTTCTGCAACACTATCCATGGTACTCTTTATTGTAACATGTGCGGTTTCAGATAAAAGCCCAAATTTTGAATTTACACATTGAATGTAAAATACAGGCTTACGCAGCAGTCAAGTTTGCAGATGCTTGCCTCAGGGGTCTACGAGGAGATCCAAACATTGTCGAGTGTGCATTTGTAGCATCTCATGTATAGTCCTGGAAATCATCTGTTTAATGCATCTATAGTCTCCCTTTAGCCATAAACATATAAACTTTTGTCTTATTCTTCACACAGGTGACTGAGCTTCCCTTCTTCGCATCAAAGGTGCGTCTGGGACGATGTGGGATTGATGAAGTGTACGGTCTTGGACCATTGAACGAATACGAGAGGTAAACTTGGAAATCTTTTAGTGGGTTTACTTGGATTTCGAACTTGTTCTATGTTCATATCGGTAATTGAACAGGATGGGACTAGAGAAGGCAAAGAAAGAGCTTGCGGGGAGTATTGAGAAAGGTGTTACCTTTGTGAACAAGTAAAGAGAGTTGATTGTTTTGGAATAAGAACAATGCCTCGCAATGAAAGCTCTTGCGAGTAGTCTTCTTATCTTAAAGATTTAAGAAACTGCAACCACTCTCTTCTTGGATACGAGAACGTTTATGAGTTTCCATAAGATTGGGTTCTTAAAGTGAGAACAGAGCAATAATCTTGCGATTCTTATCTTTTTGTTTTGTTTACTCAAAATTGTATTTTTTCCCTTTTAAACGAAGAAGCATTTACAAGGCATACCATTAAAGATAGTATGGCTAAAGGAGTTGGAAATATTATTTTTGAAGGTGATTGTCAAGTACTGATTAAATGTCTAACGTCAGATTATGTGGATTGGAGTATTTACAATCTAACATCCGAGATCCTCCACATCTGTTCCGGTTTAAGGGGCTCACGATTCAACTACATCTCAAGGAGAGGAAATGGAGCGGCTCATGCTATTGCTTATCATTCTCAATATAATTTTTCTAGTGTTTTTCATAATCCGTTCATCCCGGTTTGGCTATCTGTTGCTATTCAGTATGATGTTGTAAACTTTGAAGTTTCAAGTTAAGTAATATCTTTGCCGGAAAAAAAAAAAACTAACAAAATATATTTATGTATTGTACACTTTTTCAGTCCAAATAATATTCAAATGACCCTCTAATTAGATTTTAGTCCGTTGGATCTCGAGCTAATGGTTAGTAAGAGATTCTCTCCCTTCTCTCCCGTAATCTATATTCTTTTTATCATCTCTTTCTCGATTTCTCGGTTTTTTTGAAAAAAAATAAATATTTTTTTGTTACCATAAATTATAATTTTCTCTCTATATTATAACATTTATTTTAACATATATTAATAATTTTGGATAGAATTTTCTGGATGTTAAAAAGTTGGGATATTAATGATACGTATGATTCAAATCCAGTTGATAAGTATAATGTATGCATATGTATGAAATATATTCAAGATATTTGTCTCATTTTTACCAAATTATTGTTTATAGTGGATATTATATTGCAAAATGATCATTTATAGGCAATGTGAAAAACGTAAAACAAGTGGTTTTGGATAAATCGGCGTGGAAACCGTTTTACAAAATGATGTGTATCATATTGTAGAATAAACATTTACGGGCAACGTTGAAAAAGTAAAATGGACAAGTATTTTTGGACATATCAACGTAGACAACATTTTACAGTTTATCTCGATATTGCTTAAAAACTAGAAAATATCTCATATATGATGGACAAATATTTTGTCCACCAAAATTTAGAAAATAAAAATATATGGTTGACAAATTTAAACATCATGTTCAACGCTAACCGAAAGACCACTTTAAACTGACCATTGGTCAAACAAAACAAAACCATATAAGAGCAATTCTTGTTTCTACAACTTATATCAATGTATTACAAACCAATCTGAGAACAAATCTTACGTTCAAAATTTTGATTTTTTTTTGTTAATTCAACAAAACAAAACATCTGAGATCAAATGAATTACAAATTTTTTTAGCATAAAATGATACACCATAACTAGTCCATACTAATTTCTCCATGTTATCCGTAAATGTTCATTCCACCATTCGACGTGGACACCATCTTACAAAATGTTTTATATCATATTGTGGAAGTAACATTTACAGGCAATGTGGAAAAAGTAAAATGGACAAGTGTTGATATCCAAAATCTCTTAACAATGTCCACTTTGATTTGTCTAAGAATATTTGTCCATTATGCTTTGTCCACATTTTCGTAAATGCTCATTCCACAATATGATATATGTTATGTATACTAACTCGGTAAAGTTGAGACCAATATCTTGAATATGTTTCCTACATATGCATTCACTTTATACTTATCTACATGATAGTAAATGCTCATTGTCACTAAAATTGTTTATCTTAGTTTGTCTACTAAAATTTAGAAAATATCAACATATGGTGGACAAATTTAAGAGTTAATTGCACCCAGTGTATCTTTTTTAGAAAGTAATAGCAGAGTTGTATCTTTCAACAAGTCTGTGCGTTTTTATATCTTTTTGTCTTTTAGTGCGTTATAAAGACCATTTTAGCCTTATAGACAAGAATAACTCATGGATAGTTAATGTCACACGCCATTCCTCATATCCACTCCTTTATTATTATTATTTTTTATTCTTTTCTTTTCACTTACACTCTCTTTCTTACTTTATATTTATTTTTCACCTCTTATTTTTTTGACGGTGGATAGGATGGAGGAGCTGAGGATTCCGGCCATATAGACCGCTGAAATGGAGATAAAATCGGCTGATATACCGGAATTCAAAAAAAAATCGAACTTAATACATTAAAGTTTCGAATGGACAGTCTAGGCTAGGTGTCCACAATATCGGCTATTCGTGGACACTACCACAATCACATCACATACAAGACGCTTACCATGGATAAGAAGTGGCCAATCAAAAATATCTAAAACTGTGTTTACTATGTATCGACTATTCGTGGACAGAAGGTGATCTCAAGAGTTCACATGATTGTGAATGTGTGGACACAAAGTACTTGGGAAAGGAGTAAGTAAAGATGGTTTTTATGTTTTAGATAACATTAAATCATCATCTGGTTTATGTCCTGGTACTCTTAACTCATTCCTTGCTACTGATGATAATGTTGTGTGGACACATAGCCTAGACTAGGACATCCTCATTCAAGAGCTTTAAGCCTGTTATTGCCTAATGTTTCATTTATGGCCGGAATGATTGTGAAGCTTGCATACTTGGTAAACATTGCAAGTCTGTTTTTCCTAAGTCTTCAACCATTTATGAAAATTGTTTTGATCTAGTTCATTCTGATGTATGGACTGCTCCTTGCGTGTCTAAAGAGAGTCATAAGTAAGGTGGTCAAGAGTTCTATTATGGATCAACTATTCGTGGACACTACCGCGATTACATCACATGCTAGACGCTTATGATGAACAGAAGGTGGTTAAGAGTTCTACTATGTATCGACCATTCGTGGACACTGCCACGATTATATCACATGCTAGATGCTTCTGATGAACAGAAGGTGGTTAAAAGTTCACATGATTGTGATTTTATGGACACAAAGTACGTGTGGACTACTATCCTTCCAAAAAACAAAATTTCGATTGGCTACTTCATATCCATGGTAAGCGTATTGTATGTGATGTGATCGTGGTAGTATCCACGACTAACCGTTATTGTGGACACTTAGTCTAGACTGTCCACTCGAAACTTCCGTATTAGACCCGATTTTTTTCTTTTGAATTCCGGTACATCGATCGATTATATCTCCATTCCGACGGTCTGTATGGCCGGAAACCTCACCTCCGACATCCTATCAACCATCCAAAAAATGAGGGGTGAAAGAAATGTAAAGTAAGAAGAGAATGAAGGGAAAAGAAAAGAATAAAAAATAATAAAAAGAATGGATAGTTTTGATAGGGTGTGACACCTATCCATCGAGAGTGTGTCTTGATCCTTTTCCCTCTTTTCCCCTGTCTGTGAGGGGATAAAATTGTCTTTTCAATCCCTCTTTCATCAACAAAAGATACAAATTAGCAAAAACTTTTCAAAAGATACAAGAGTGCAATGAAAAAATAAAACGATACAAGGAGTGCAAGTGTAACGCCCCTTTCCTATTATCCGCAAACCGACGAGCTGACCGGTCAACAATCAAACAAGAACATGACCAAGTCGAGCCCGAGCAAGTCAAACGGGAAAAGTTCGTCACAAGACAAAGCTAGAGACAAATCTGTTTGAGACAAAGGCTCGCACTGACCCGTCCTTGACCCCTCTATCCTCACTTCCACAGTACAAAGCTTCCCAACTAGTACTGTTTCCGTGAGTTGTGTCGGTTCGGACTAACCAATATACCAAGGAAGCATGTTCATTACTGAGTAAATAAACGTCTACAAAACGTTAACCAAATTATAAAAAAACTTTGCCATTCAAATACAACATCCAAATCACAATACAAAATGGCGCCAAAGCCGAACCGATAAAACATAAAATATCGAATCAAAATCCCGCCACAAGCGATCCCGAAACTACACCGAGGACCTCCCGCGTCCGTTGCTGCTAAACCTGAAAAACACAAAAGAGTCTAATGAGCGATCTAAGATCACCCAGCGAGACGGCTCCCCACTAAGGCTTCTATTCTATCTAACAAATACAATTCTCGCCCCAAAACCCCAAAATAGCAAACAACAAAGCAAACGGTCAATCACGTGCTACCACAACGTGATAAACCCAAAACACACAAGCACTTGCCAAAAGAAGAAGAATCGATTAAGGGAATCGAAGCACTGCGGCACATGCTCACGATTGAACTCGATCTATCTATCGCGCACTATGAAAACAACAGACGCACACACTGGTCCCTTCAACGATCTCGGTAACTTCCATGGGTTTACATAGCCACCGACAAGGTAACTAAGCCATGACTCCCAGATGTAAACACGAAGTCTCACGACCTAGGACACTGTTCTCAGTCCATCGATACACAGTGACTCGGTATACCGCCACGGTAACTTAAGTTTCCATGTGATTCGGCCCTAGGACATGACCCCGTATTCTCCGAACCACACACCTACCGGCGTCACTCAGTAGGTTAACGCCATAATTAGAATCACCACCCGAAGGTACACGATCCGATTAGGCAACTACCCGAGGATCCAATCGGGTCGAAAGTACCAGAACGTATTCAAAACCTAGACTTGCGGGATCTAACGCACCCTAGAGTCCTAGTGCAAAAATGTAAACACGCAGACTCGCTGGGACTCTAGCACCAACCACAAAGATCAACAATAGCACCAACCACAAAGATCAACAATAGCAACAACAACACCTACACAATATCCCGCAAGCCTAACACACACACACGCCAACACCTCCACTCTGACTCGGTGCCGTACCGAGTCAACGACTATGAACTTAACCGAACCCATGACCGGATTAAGTATCCACAAGGACCGCTTGGCCCAACACCGAGACGATCTAACATGCCTGAACATAAAG
The DNA here is from genome assembly GCA_030180135.1 of Orychophragmus violaceus. Taxonomy (NCBI): domain Eukaryota; kingdom Viridiplantae; phylum Streptophyta; class Magnoliopsida; order Brassicales; family Brassicaceae; genus Orychophragmus; species Orychophragmus violaceus. The sequence goes on from CM058239.1 coordinate 23,979,096, forward strand.
CTCAACAACAACAACCACACATTAATACAATCAACCACGCAAGCAAGCCTATTAGGGTATATAACATCTTTTAATCTGTTCTGGTCCGTTATCTTGGATTAGCGGATTGCTAACCCGTAGACGGCTCATAATTCATTCTCGTCCGCTATCTTGGATTAGCGGATTGCTAACCCGTAGACGGCCCATCAATCACACCACTTCTTTTACTTATCCTTTTCCTAGGTATCTTTTAATAAATCCTCGATCCGTCGGTTAGAGTTAGTAGCTTACTAAACTTCCCGACGTCTCATAATTACTTAGTTCATTCATTGATTACTCTTTAACCCAATATTAAACCTAATCCCCGTTCTCGTTACATACTTTATACTTTCGTTTAGGTTTAATTCCATATTTTACTGTCGTCTTAATTCCCGTATATAGATTCGTTCAACATCGTTCTTTAATACATATATTTGCATATACGGTCCTAACCATGCATCGTCTATATGAATGCATCAATCAATATCTCTAACAACCTAGCGGCACACAACGGTTTAATCCTTAACCCTAAAGTCCTAGCATGCATCTCCGAACCCTAACCGGTTTATAGTTAATCAATCCGTTCAATCATCAATCAATCATTCAAGTTTAAGTACGGGTATGCAATTCCCTAATTCTATGGTTTCTCGATTCCCGGTCTATATGCAATCACTATTCTACGTATTGAGCCGACTCACAGTGAATAAGTGCGGAAATGACGAATTTGACGCATTATGAATCCCAAGACCTCTGAACTGAACCCCGAACACACCGATACAAATCCCGAACACTCCCGAATCACTGAACGGCCGTTGACCGAGCGTTGACCGCGATGACCGGCGGCGTTGACCGGTGTTGACCGACTGCCCGGTTGATCATTCACCACACTTGACCGTTGACCACCCCGGTTTACCCAACTGAACCACTGAACCACCAAACCAACTTCCAATCGAACGGTTTAGTTAAACCGGTTTAGGTTAACCATTGACCGGCCTTTGACCGAGAGTTCACCGGTTTAAACTAAACCAATTTCCATGCGTAACCAGTCCAAAACTATCTCAGATCACTGCTAAACCACTCTTGGCTGAACCGGCTGAAGATTTGAAGGTGGAGTGGCTTTTCGGCGGCCGAGCTCCGGCGTTGACCGCGGAGGCGGAGCATTGACCGGCGACTTACAAGCTTTTCCGGCAACTGCTGCTGAGCTCAGGCGACTGAGAATACTTCTGGATCCATCATGAAGCTTCTGAGAGGTGAGAGGAAGCTTGAAATACCAAGGAGGAGAGAGAGAACAAGGAGAACCTCGCCGACAGCGGTTCTCCGGCGACGGCAAGGAAGAGGCGGCGGTTGTAGAGGAGACTGAGAGGAGTTGAATGGTTCAAGTGGTAAGTGATTTAGACTTATGGTTTGAGAGTTATGGCTTTTCTTGTCCCTCAAGTCATGAAGAACATCTAGGGTCTTGAGATGTTCTTGAAGATTCAAGAAGATTACTGGATTTTTGCAGGTGTTTCTGGAGAGAGGGGAGAGGGAGATCGACAGAGAGAGGTAGATATAGGCGATAGAGCTAGAGAGAGTGAAGTGAATTAAGAGTGTGGTGATGTGATAGTAGATTCTTTGCATGCAAATGGAGATTCATGAACCAAAAGCCATGCAATGACTCAGAAAAAGTGTGGTGGCGCCATCCTCATGAGACACCTGTCTCTCAGGGGTTATTTTATGACCAAAAATCCTTCCCAAACCGCCCTAAACCAAACCCTAACCCGACTCTTCTCGATGCTTCGGTTTTAGCCTTTTCAGAGTTATTATTTTAGAAATCCCTTAATTGCTCTCATAAATCTTCAAATCCACAAAAAATGATTCTCCATGATTTAGATGAATTTATCAGCTTGAATCACCTCATTTGGAGTTCCGTAGCTCCGGGTATGAATTTTTGAAGTTTTCTCGGTCTTATCGGTTTCCATTCCCGATAGTCCGAAAACCCGTTTAAGCTCCGTTTCTTCCACTTCTAGTCTTGTAAATGTTCTTTATGTTGAAAAACAAGAACATTTTTCCCGTCTCGACTTCCGTCTCAAATTTTGGCAAAATTACCATTTCCCCTGGATTTTGGCAAAATTACAATTTTGCCCATGTTGACTTTTCTTATGCCCGTTGACCGCATTTTTGAAAACAGGATGTTACAGCAAGCCACCCCAAGTTTAAACATTAATTTCAAAAGATTCATTGTATCTGCATCTACAATCAATTAAAAAAATTGATGTCCACAAGATTTGATCTAAAAATTAAAAAATATATATATATATATATATATATATATATATATATATCAAAATTGGTGTCATAATATAAAAAATATTATAATTTATAGTAACAAAAAAATATTTTGTTTTTAAAAACAATGAGAAGAAGAGAGAAATGTGTTTGAGAGAGAGAGAAAAGAGAGAAATGAGAGAGAGAGAGGAAGAAAAGGAAAAACTAAGGAGAGAGCAAAAGAGAGAGAAATAAAGAAAAAGTAAGAAAGTTAGAATATAATTTTTTTTATATATAAAAAGGATTTTCAAATTAAAAGCATGAGAAATAAAATGTGATACAGCCTAGCCTAGATAAGTAAATGCTCAAATTAGATGGGTTTTTTCCATAGTTATGAACCTTTAACCAAAAAGATGAAAAGGGCATAGCCGAGTCTAATTGAAAAATTCAAGGACCCAACTCAAGAAGAAAGTGGTTGGTTAGTGATTATTGACTGTCGACATATCCCTTCTATTACGCTCAAGAAAAGATCGAACAACAATTATCACCCAAACCAGTGTTGAAGAGTCCCATAGTGTTCATGTCCTCATCCGCCAAGTCCATCCGCGATATGATAGCAAGCCGCAAACTTTCACCTGTACCAAATATCTAGCATCGCTGAGGACAATCTCAGGTTGGAATCACGAAAGATTGCGATTCTGTTTCTCACAAGTTGATCATTCATCGTCGCCAGTGCCTCCCCTGATTTGAATATCCGTCGATGAAGTCGTTGATTTCTCTCCATCCCCAGACCGTGGATTGTTGATTCCCAGGTCAGTAGAATAAGTCTCTTACTCGCCTTACTTCCTGCCAGATTTAGTAGATTGTGAGCTGCATGTTCCAATCTCTAACCGGAATTAGTCATGCCCTTGTAGCCATAGAAGACCAAAGATTCCAGCTAAATGAGAAACGAAAGTAAAGATGGTTCCTAGATTCCTCCTCAATGTTGCATAGTAGGCATGATGTGTCCGAACATATTCCCCAATTGTGAAGCCGATCTCTAGTTGGCCTGCGATTGAGAACCATGAGCCAGGTGAGAAACTGATGTTTTGGCACTCCACCACTGAACCAAACCACATTTTCCTATGGCTTAGCTTCTTCTTATCCCTTTAGAACACGATAGACTTGGCCCGTTGAGTAGTATTTGTAATTTTTCCTTCAATCTCCCATTCATAGTTATCTTCCAAGTCTGTCAGATTGATTGTAGTGAGGTAGATATGGACTGTTAATTGATTTTCATTCTTAGCATGTGGTAGTTGCCAAGAACCCGAACGATGCAGGTCTGAGAGAGTTGCTTCCGGTCTAATACCCAAGTAAGATCCGTTTTGTACTGCCAAATAATCTTCCAGTGCTCCAAATGGCGACCAATTATCAGTCCAAAAGCAAAACTCTTCCCATTTTCAACCCTTAATATGATCCAGGTAAACGCTTCTGCTATGATTTTTAGTAGTTTATTGACTAGCCAAGAGTACTTAGGATTCGACTTAGCTGTCCAGAAGTTGTTGATAGAACCTTTAAGAACTTCATGAACAAACAGAGCCACCCACACTGATCTTGTTCTGAAGAAAAGAAGCCAAATTAGTTTTAGAGTACATGCTTTATTCCACACTACTAAATCCTTCAATCCCAGTCCTCCTTCCTGTTTTGGCTTTGTTATTGTACTCCATGCAACTCGGGCAGAATAGTGGCCGTTAGATTGTCAATTCCATAAGTAAGTTGCACATAGAGTGTTGATCACCTTAATGCACTCTTTAGGAAGAAAAAAAGATGTACACCAAAAGTTGGTAATACCTTCAATATTTTTTCGTAGTAGCTGTAGTCTGCCTACAAATGATAGTGATTTAGCACTCCATGACGAAATTCTTTCCTTTACTTGTTAGATCATTGGAGAGAAGTTAGCACGGGTGAGTTTCTTTATGGATAGTGGGACTTCAAGATACCTAACCGGTAGGCTTCCCTGCTGCATGCTCGTGGAAAAGCTAATGAGGTTTTTTTCCGAAGGTGACAGTCCAGAAGCGAAGAAAGATATTTTATGCATATTGATCGCGAGCTCAGACATACATTCAAACTCTTTGAGGACCTTTAACACACTGTGAACTGCACCAATTGATCCATCAACAAAAATCAGGAGGCAATCTGCAAAACTAAGGTGAGTCAGCTTAGTCTTTCCGCATTTATAATGGTATTTGAATTGACCATCAATGCCTGCTTTGTTTAACATTGTCGAGAGGCAGTTGATAGCCATAACAAAAAGGTAAGGAGACAAGAGATATCCTTTCCTTAGACCCCTCTTTCCTTTGAAATACCCTTGCATCGTACCATTGTAGCCTATAGTGAAGTTCATAGTGCAAACACAAGCTTGAATCCATTTGATATAAGTTGTAGGGAACTGTAGACCATTCATGAGGTTGAATAGGAATTCCCAAGATAGCGTATCAAATTCTTTATCAATGTACACTTTTAATGTGATTCTTCTAAGACCCTTATTCCTATGGTAGTTGTTGACTAGATCACTGGCTAGAGCTGTGTTCTCAACTAACAATAGTCCTTTGACAAATGCAGTTTGATTGAGAAGGATTAAGTCATTCCATAGCGGCTTCAGTCTCTTCACCAACATCCTAGATATAACCTTATAAAGGGTATTTAAGCAGAAAATATGTCGAAAATCCGTTACCGTAGAGGCTCCTGGCTTCTTAGGGATGAGCGCATGTATGGTGGAGTTAAATGAGGACGGAAGGAAGGCAATACTGAAGAAGTGCAGGATACAAAAGACGACTTACTCACCCAAGACGCTCCAAGACTCCTTGTAAAAACCAGAGGTAAGCTCATCTAGTCCTGGGGCTTTTTTTGGATTAAGTTTAAAGAGGCATTTAGTGATCTCCAAAGCTGTTGGTGCTTCAAGTAAGGCCTGACTATAATTTTCTGTGCAACGGAAGGATAGCAAGGACTGAAACCAGGCAGTTGACGAGTAGAGTGAATGTGCAGGGAGTACATCAGGACCCAAAATAGCTTTAAAGTGATTGATGGCAATGAGGCTCATATCTTCAGGATTGTCAATCACCATACCCGAAGGTAAAATGAAAGTTCTAATTGCATTGTAGCTTTTCCTAGTCATTGCAACTATATAGAAGTATGCTGTACTCAGATCACCATCCTTCAACCATTGGATTTGAGATTTCTGTTTAAAGTACAATTCCTTTATCCCTCGTAGAAAACACCATTTGGCATGGAGTTCTCTTTCCGACTTAAAAGTGGTCTAAGAAGGTGTGTCTCAAGCGCCTGTACCTGCACAAACTCAAGTAAATCGTTAGTCTCTCTCACTTTCTCCTGAATTTTAGAAAAGTTTTCTCTATTAATCTTTTTAGATCTCCCTTTATTTGCCTCTGTTTCCAGCAAAGTGAAGCCAAGGTGGCAGCAGCCATTCCGGCTTGAACCCATGCATCAACCACTATGGTAAGGATTTGGGGATGTTTGGTGAGGTAGTTAAAGAATTTAAAGGGTTTGGTTCCAGATTTGGGCAGGGAGAAGGCTAGATCAACAAGGTTAGGACAGTGGTCTGAGGTTAGAGGAGGTAAGAACTGAATTGCGCTATTAGGGAAGTTTGTTATCCATGCATTGTTTACAAGGACTCTATCCAGTTTTTTAGCAACATGAGAGTTTGGTCTGCAGTTAGTCCATGTAAATAGAGGGCCCTGGAATCTCAAATCAAACAGTCCATGTTGATGGAGACAATTTCTGAAATCCAGCATAGAAGAGGTGCAGGAAATGGACTCAGGGATCGAGTGCTCCATAGGATGGATGATCTCATTAAAGTCTCCTCCCATAATCCAAGGATAGGAATCAAGGGAGTAGTTGGCTTGGAGTTTTAGGAGTTCCACCCAAAGATCAGATCTGACATTGCCTTGGTTAGAGGCATAGGTAGCTGTGTAAATGAATTGGCAGCAAACCGGAGCAGTGACAACGCAAGTGAGAGACTGGGAAGATTGATGAAGAGTAGTGAATTTTATAGGATCCTTACAAATCACGATTATCCTACCATCAGGATCAGATTAGTGATTGGTGATGTAGTGCCAACCTTCGCAAACTTTCTTCATAATTTGGTCAACAGAGTGATCCTTGATATGAGTTTCAATTAGAGATCGAAAAAGTGGTTGATGGCTAGTCAACTAACGCGAGAAAGGTTCATGCTTGTCCGTATCATTGAGTCTGTGGATATTCCAAAAAAAGAGTTTTATATTCATTGGGATGGAAGAAGAGACTCCCCAAGATGGAGAGCTCCAGCAAAAGAGAAAGAAGATAAAGTTAGAGCTGAAGAAGAACAATTTTCAACTCTAGGCAAAAGTGCCTCTGAATCCCCGAAAGTAATGGGGACAGATTTCGGATGTAAAGACAAAAGGGTTGGGTTAGTGTTTTGGATTAAAGTAGGGCTGGATCGAGATCTTTTTAGTGATTTTTTCTGTGTGTTTCAAGGGGAGTTATAGGGAGGTGCTCTCATATAGAAAGAATAGAAGCAAGGACGAGCTGAAAAGGAAGGGAGACAAAGAGAGGCTTGTGTTTGAAGAGGATTGAGCTACCTGAAAGTAAGCAGGCAGTACACATGTAGGAGGAGGTATAACAGTGATACTATCACTACAATTGACCATATCAGCATCAGAAGCCAATTGAGTGATAGGAGTGATAGCAGGAAGATGATCATGTGGAGTGACAACAAGAGGGTTGTTCTGAGATGAATTTGAAGCATCCTGATTCACAACGGGAAAAGGTTGAGTTGGGTTTACAAAAGTCTGAGTAGTCGCATGAACCTCAGCTTTATCCCAAGTTGATTTCTTATGAAATACCTTTCCTTTGCCTTGACTGACTTGCTTTTTGATTTTTCTTACTCATCACAGGGGGAACCGGAAGGAGGAGGCAATTTCTAGAAATGTGGCCAAGCTCCTTACAAAAAGGACACGTCGGAGGGATCCAAGGATACTCCACTTCTATCTCCACAACATCTCCATTTTGCCTTTGGTACTCAAAATTTTTAGGTAGTTCCTCAGCCAATTCAACCTCTACTTTAATGTGGGACAAATTTAGATCAACTAGGATGAGTGTGTTTCTTTTGGATCCCCTACTAAACCTCCAATCAGACTTAACCCTTTCTGATGTCTCAAGTCTAAGGGAATGCCTTTGAAATGACCCCAAAGTTGCAGAGTCGTTGGCGCAAGAGAAGCTGATTGAGGCTGAGAAGACCATTGCACTATATGGAACATTGAGTCACCAACATACCAGACCCCTTTATCAAGAATTTTTGGCGTCATTTGGTATACGGACCATCATCGAGCGAGAAAGAGGGTTAGTATGAATCTCTACCTTTCTTCTTTTTCTCCACATGTAGTTCAACACACTCTGAATCTGAAAAATTGGAGGAGGCATGCCATTGAAATATCAAACTATAAAATCCTTGTGTAGCTCAGCTCCTTCATTAAACACCTCATCTGATATTACTACACGAGGTCTGCTCGTAGGAGAGATGGAAACATGTGCTAATCTTTCAAGCGTTTTATCATTTGAAGCTCTCAGTTTTTCAGCTAGTGTTTCCGGTTTCTTAGTAGTATTTGCAAAAGAGTTCTGACTAACCCCTTTCTTTTCAGGAGTGGTAGAAGGAGATAGAGGTTGGTCGGCAGAGGGTTTGGTCAGATTAGTTGGCTTGGGTTTATTAGTAAACTGAGATGCTGAAATTTGCACATCGGGGTTTTTCTGCAGCTGGATTAGAGAGGAATTGGTCTCAGTGCTTTTGCTAAGAAGACTGATATCTTTGGCATTAGGTTCTTTGTTAGTCACCCGTGAAGATAGTTTGTTGGATTCAAGAACTACAAAACCTGGAGGAGTAGTAGTAGATTTGAGAATATTATATCTTTGAACAATAGTTTTCAGATTCATGGTAGTAGGATTTTTAGCTTCTGTCATGATGAATTTAGCAGTTTGAGACAGCTCAGGTAGAGCTTTAGCTAGCAAGGAAGCTGAAGCTTTGCAAGTAGTGGGTGGGGGTTTTGGTCGAGGTGATGACGAGATGAGAGGGAGAGATTTTGGGCGAAAGAGGAGGGAAATTGGAGAGGGTGGGGGGGGGGGGGGGGGGGGGGGGGGGGACGTTGGGTCGGGTGGGTCAGGGGGAAGAGGGGGAAGGAATGCTGAGCTCAACACCGGCAGTGGTGCGCGACGGGTTCATGGCGGAAGAGCTGTCCAGAGGGAACCAGGGGTTCACTGTTTCACTCATTTTTTATAGAATAGTTATAAGGTAAAGTTAGATAGTTAGAAAATGTAAGAGCAACTCCAATTTTTTTTTGCTCCAAACAAATTGTAGATTGGACTGCAATTTTTTTTTTTGTGTTTTGTGAACAATATCGCACGATATTTTACAAAACACAAAAATATATTTTATTATTCTTTTTATTTAAAAATATATTTAAATTATTGTTTATCAATTCATTAAACTTTAATAATATGATTAAATTGTTGTTTTCAAATATTAACAGTTTATTTATTATTATAATTAATATAGAATATTAATTTGAAAAATACTAATAAGCAAATTAATTAAGAATAAAAATACATAACATATTAAAGATAAATTAAAACACTGAAAACATAAAATTACATAATTAAAACCAAACACACATAAAAATGCAACAAGCTAATTTTAAGGACATAATATAAATTTAATTAATAATTTAATAATACCCGGGAAAACCATTTCCGCCTCTCCTAGGTATAATATTGAGTAAAATCTTGATGCTCACTTGGTGATCTTGGGTCTTCATCTTGAGGTTGTTGTCCCTGAATTTGATTTTCTTGTGCTTGAATTTCTTGAGCTTGATCTTCTTGAACTTGATCTCGTTGAAAACGAAATGCTCGATATTGAGATCCATGATACTGGCTTTGAGAACCTTCTCCTTATTCTTCATATTGGTTTGTTAGTGCTCTTCTTCTTAGAATCACCACACTTTCATTTTTCAATATACGCATGTCTTGCTGGATCATGTTTCTTACATTGTGATGAACTCAAATTTGACTTTCTGTCTTTTAATTTTGTTTCTTTCAGAAGTACTTTTAACCATAGCTTTGAGAAGCTTATCATTTTTCTCCATAATTTGTATAAATTGTTCATCACAATGTTGTTTTTTCTTTGTTTTTTCACACCCATAGGCTTGCTTGATAAATTACAAGCGATATATTCTTGACTATTTATATTTAGATCGAATGAATTCATACCATGAGATGGTGATGACTCATCATGGATTAATGAATATGACATAACATTACGACTTTCTTCTGGGAATGCAACAGCTCTATTATTGTGGTTATTTGAAAATTTCTGAATATCTTTAAGGATATACCAAACGTGATCAAATTTGAATCTTTTCTTTTATTTGAGATCTTGTGTTAATAACATTTTCGCTTGGTTTAACCGATTTAATATTGACAAAGAAGAAAATGTAAAATAAGTTAGCAAGTGAAAAAAATTAACAAAGATATAGCAAGTATAAACAATCTAGATATATATACTTATAATGTCTTGCTCGGAATTACTTGTAGGATTCTTATTTCAATCTGGTTAATACATCCCTTCAACTTGGAGACTGCGGAAATAATTGTTGTCATTCGAGTCTGCAAAGATCTTCTTGGTCTTGGTTGAGTATGAGAAATCTTAGATTTTTCATATTCTGTATGAACTCTTGCCCAAAACTGATCTCCTGATTGGTTTATCCCTATGATTCGATTTTGGAAAATATCAAGATACACATGGCATAAGTATTTATGTTCTTCAATGGAATATGACACATAGCGAATTGAGGCTATTTTAGAAGGAATATTAGTGATAAGAAAAAGAATTGGAAATGTGTGATCATTCAGCAAGAAGTATACATTTTATAGAGAAGTGAAGGAAAAAATTGTGGTTAAATCTTGGCCACAAAATTCAACGGCTAGGATTGTTTCGTATTTTTCTAAGATAATGATAATTGAAATAGACATGATGCGACTCTGCAAAGCAACAATTAGATCTTGGCAGATGAAATTCAATGGCTAAGATCGATTCATTTTTTTTAGATAGTGATAATTAATATAGACATGATATGACTAATCAATCCAACATTTAGATCTTGGTAGATGAAATTCAACAGCTAAGATCGATTTGTATTTTCTGAGATAGTGATAATTGAAATAGACATGATATGACTAATCAATGCAACGGTTCGATCTTGGTCGATGATATTCAACGACTAAGATTGTTTCGTATTTTCCTGAGATAGTGATAATTGAAATAAATATGATATGACTAATCAATGCAACGGTTCAATTTTGGTCGATGAAATTCAACAACTAAGATTGTTTCGTATTTTCCTGAGATAGTGATAATTGAAATAAACATGATATGACTAATCCATGCAACGGTTAAATCTTAGTTAAAGAAATTCAGCTAGTAAGATTGAATTGCTTACACTATAAAATGGGTACCATGTTTGGAAAATAAGATTAATACCACCATCATTTTCTATTAATTCTTAAAAGAGATGAATTTCAACTACAAAAGTTCATCTTATATACCAACTTCAGACGATGATTATTACAAGGATATAGAAAAGCAAATAGTAGCTCAAATTACTACAAACAAAAAATTTCTCATCACTCATAACATATTTAACTCGGAGGGTTCCCATGGTGGATCTATTTCGGGTCATATAGTTATCAACCGTGACCGAGAAAAATGCTTCTCATAATCTATTCAACGATTTTGTTTGCAGATAATCCTTTGGGGCGTCCAATCTCCCATTCATTCGTAGGCGGGGCTGCTTCGATCTTTCACCTCGAGGAACGACAGTCTTTTTCGGAGACGATTTTCCGACGAAGATTACGGATGAGACGTCCTTTCGCGTATTTATGATGCTCTACAAAGACTTGACAATTACTTTGTGCAGAGAAGAGATGGTCTCGGTAAACTTGGATTGTCTGGTTACAAAAAATTACTTTTATATTTCGAATGTTGGTGTACGGTGTACCAGCAGATTCCACCGATAAGTATATCAGAATTAGTATGGCGTACTTTATTTTCGGTTATTTGTAATTTACGCATTGTAGTTTTTTTTATCGTGACATATTGTAATCTTATATTTTACTTTTATAATTAATCACTTAATAACTAATATTTATCAAACCTAATAAAAATAATTGGATTTATTTTCTATTATGTTAATTGAAGCATATAATTTTTTTTGGTCTTGACCAGTTATAATTTTATATTTTACTTATAATTAATTAGTTATAAAATAATTACTATTTATTAAAACTATTAAAAAATAAACAAAATTTTAAATTTAATAATATAATAATAGAAAATATTACTTTTAGTAATGGTGTTGTGATAAGCTTGCAGGACGGGAATAGTTTTATCGGGTTGAGTCGAGTCTTACTTGTTAGAGTTCCAATGGAGTTTGATTGTTATAGTTGATTTATAGATCCATATAGGGTTCAAAAAATTGTTAAGAGTTGTTAGGGTGTGTTAGATTCCGCAAGTCGTGTGTGAAGCATTCCATTACTTCCTTCCCGATGGATCCTTGGGAAAATCCGGTCAGTTCATGTACGCTCGTGGTCAGTCCTGGCGGGTGTTAACCTACGTGGGTGACGCCGGTAGGTGTCGGGGCTCGGAGAGACGTGAACATTGCCTAGGGCCGAGCACGATGGAACCTTTGATTATATGTGGGGTAGCTCGAGTCACCGTATATCGAATGACAAAGAACAATATCTTATTTGTAAGACTTTGTGTTTACCAGTAGGAGTCTTGAATGTTCTACTTGTATGTCTGTTGGGCTACGGTGGTGTCTCTGAGGAAGTTACCAAGTTCGCGATAGGAGCTCATGGAGTTGAGTGCATTAGATAGTTTAGATCGAGTCAGATTGCGGAAGTTGACTTCACGTGCCACAAGGACATCAGTTTTCCAATCGTTTGTTGTGTCTCATGTTTCAGAGATATATATTCAGAGGTTTGGAACTTGTCGGCTTTGTATTATATCAATGTATTTTAATTTATTATTTTAATAAAAATTCAGTGAAACAAAGTAAGAGAAAAATCACAAGATAATATTTATTTTTTAACTTAAATATCCAAACGTATCAATTTAAAATCTATACCCTAACCAAAGTTTCTTTCTCTCTCTATTTCTCTCCCATTTCTCTCTAGCGACAACTCAGTAGATTTCCGTTTGTTTCTCCGACCACTGGTGGGCATTCGCCGCCGTACTGGTGGTTGGCTGTAATATACTTTTTGGCTTTCCGTCAATAAACTCCCGACTTTTTCCGGGTTACGGCTTCCCGACCTGCTGTCGGTTTTCTTTTACCGGCTCTTTGCCGGAGTTTCTATCCATGTTAAGAATTGATCTGTGCTATCTCTTTTATCGGTTCTTAATCTGGTATACCCGATTCCGACTAGGAATCGTTCGATCTCGCTCTTCGGTGCTTTTCATTTCCATCTCGTCGCCGTCAGACCTCTTCATCCTATCTCCCTTGCTGTCGCGCGCTCCCCGACGTCGGTTCTAGTGCCCGCTCTAGTTGAATGGGCCCGTCAGCTTTCATTGATACGGTGGCTCCCCTTCTGGATCCACTTCTTAGTAGCACAGTTAATCCGATGGTAGAGACGAGGCGGATAAGAGTAGAAATTTCCTATGCGGTGTTTCGAGGTGGCTAGGCAGGAGTAGATCGGCAGGAGATCCAAGTTGAAGCGGCGGACGCAGAACAACGGTGGCCAAAAAATTATTGGCATTTTGCATGTCTCTATTCTTCCGATGCTTGACACGTGGTTGCTGTGGTGACACGTTTCAAAGGCTCTTATCCAGCAAATTTTTACCGGTTTATGTTTTGCTTGGGCCAAATATTGGGCCAGTTTCCTTATACTCATATTTTATTCTCCAACTTGTAGCTCTCATGTACTTCAGCCCATTGGGCCTAAATCAAATCTAATGTTTGCGGTCAAAAAAAAAAAAAATCTGTACCCTTCGTAAAAACGTGGACCAACTAACTTATTTTCTGTCTTCTTTTTCTGGGCCAAACGTGGACCAAGTATCTAGTTATGTTATTAATGATAGTCTACATTATTTGATTTTACAGCTTAGTTGTAAAGTCATAATCAAATATGAGATTTCTTGTTCCCCAGAAGCCAATTAAAAAAGTCTTCAATCTTCGTTATTAAATCAAACAATTGATATTGGGGAGAAAATATCAAACCAATGATACAAGCATCATTAGGTACACACACTAATCCAGCTATTACACTCAACATTCTGATTGAAGTTGGAGATCAAATCACACGTTTAAATCACTGCGAAATTCACATAAAGGTTATGCAAAATACTATTCCGCTAACGCAAGTCTTATGTTCTTCACGACATCTTCAATAGGTCGAGAAAATTTGTTGTCCATCTGCAAAAATATTACAGAAAAAAAGAAAGATAATTACATTTTTGTATGCAAAAATCAAAATATGATGATAAGATATATAGATTTAGTTGACAAAAAAAAATATATATATATATATATATATTTTACCTTAGAGAGAATGGTGATAACGAGGGTTGAATTTCCAAATGGTAAAGTAAAACTATTGACTACTTCAAGACGAAACTTCTCCAATGAAGTCAAGATCTTAACTAAACACCCTTTGTTCTTCTCACAGTGAATCCTAATCAGCAAATCTCTGTCTGAAACTCGGGCTTCGATCATAGGCATCGTCTGCTTCAAGATGGAAACTTCCTCTAAAGAAGAAGACGGAGTTGAAGTAGAAGAATGAGATGAAGAATCATCGTCCACGTAAACTTGAGATCTCTTCACCAATATAACCGATTGATCCATTTTCTTGGTTCCCACTCGCTCTTCCTCCAACTTCTTTACACGTTCTTGAAGTTGTTTCAAATGTTTGATTGCGTCTTCAAGAACAGTTGCCTTATCCGCCTATAGGCACACACAAAATTATTTTTCAAGTTCTTGAAGGACATAGTGCACATTCAAGATTTGACGAGTAGCAGGATCCACAAAAAAATAAAAAATTTAATTGTTTTAAGCACAATTTCTACGAGGAAAAATAATAAAATGCAAATTTTCATAAAAATTTGCACAAACAAAAAGAAGCAAATTTTCATAAAACTAAAACAATTTGAGATTTTTAAAAGAAAGTTTTATAAAATACAAACGCAAATGCAAGTATACGATTATTCTTTTGTGTACGTTTGGCTCTTATGCTTACAATTAATAAATGAAATTTGCTTAAGATATTTTAAAATAATAATATAATTTTAAGATAACGTTAAACGTTAACTTAAAACAAATAATTGAGGGATAAACGAAATAAAGAAATGGTTTCTGTAGTCTCACCTTTTTGAGGCCAGGAAGCAGAGCAGAGAGAGCAATCAAACGTTCGTTGAGCTTTTGTCGACGTTTACGTTCAGCCAAAACATGTTCTTTTAATAGATGTGGCTCTCTTCTTCCTCCATTATTACCACAATCTTTTCTTTTGGACCCCACATTCTGATCCATGTTTGCTTGCTTGGAGAAGTTAAACGATGTCTCCACCACGTTCATCTTCGGGTCTGGAGAACCGAACGAGATCACTTGCGGCGTTGTGAGCGAACCAGAAGAAGAAGATGATGATGATGGAGAAGAAGATGTTGAGTTGACTTTCAATTGCTTTGTTGGTCTCTCGGGTATCAACATGAACCCGGATCCGGATTCAGATCCAGAACCCGGTTTTGTGTTGTGATGATCCATAGTTTCTCCGGGTACCAGCGGGAAATCGGATTCCCATTCATCAATCAAATACTCGTCAGTGTCAAGCATCAAATCCGTAAAACTTGAATCTTCCATTTGCCTGTGGAATCACAAAAACGTTTACTTATTAATTAGTATGTTTCAAGAACAGGCAGATAATTTGCCTTCTTGTTCTTGATATTTGAAAACAAGAAAGCAATGTTAAAAAAGAACAGAACCTTAGAAGAAGCATATACTTACTTTTGTTATATTTTTGGGAGTAAGTATAATGTTTTTGTTTTGTTATGTGAATGTGGACACGAGTGAACTCTTTATAGTGGTTTTTGACTCTACGCGGCTTCACAATGTTCGTACAGGTAATGAGTTAAGTATTAATAATGTTTGGTTATTTAATTGTTACTATATAATTTTTTTTAATATGGGATATCCCGAGCTTATGGAAGAGCTCAGACTAATCTCCAAGTGGAGGGTGCAGCCTATGGATAGATCCTCTTTCCGAATATTCAAATGAATCAAACCCAGAATATTGTAGAGTCCAAGACCCATCCCCAAACACTTGACCACAAAAATCTGAACGGTTACTATAAAATAACTTTGTTACTATATAATATCGGCCTGAAAAGAGCAAATAACTTTATAATTGTTTTATAAATTTGGACGACGAGTCGCATCGACAATACCACAATATCAAACAAATTGTTTTGTAATTGTTACCCGATCTAATAGGTTTTGCTTAGCGCTTAATAAACTATAAACTATATTAGTATGAAATCATAAATATTACTAACACATAATTAAAAAAAAAATATTAATTTAATTTAATAATAATAATATTATAAAAATTTACAATAGAATATTTGTAATTAAATATAAATATAAATATTCTTGTACTTAATTTATTATTAAAATATTTTATAATTTATTCTAAAATAAAACTAATAACAAAAAAAATTATAATTATATATTTATATTATTAACATCAATATATAATTTTTTTATTAATTTTTTGTATTGTATATATATATATATATATATAAATTTTAAATTTATATAAATAATACAAATTTACAGAATTATATTATCTATAACAACCATATTTGTTAATATTTAAAAAATTTCATAAATATTTCCATATTATCATCTTACCTTTTATTTTTATTCAAGATTATGTATATTTCATAAATAAAATTAAAAATTAAATAATTGTATATGTATAAATATTTTAAATTTTTTATTAAAGTATTTTTAATAAAGTATTTTATAGTTTATAGTTATCCAAATTTAAAATTAATATAATTAATATGAATTTACTATATAAATTTATTATCCACATCAATCATAGTTATCGATACTAAAAACTTATATTCAAAAATATTTTTCGTATTATCCTTTTTTATTTTTTTATAGAGATGGTGTATATCTCTAAAATAAAATAAAAACTAACATTTAAAACAAATAAATAACAAAATTATAAATATAAACTAAGGTTAATATTGTAAAGAGCCTAATTTCATTAATGAAAAATTAATAATCGACAATTTTGAGAGTAAATACAAGGGTAAAAGTATTTCCTAATTAATATAAAGATTAAGAAATTTTGAAAATTACAATATACGTATATCCAATTGTAAGAAGATGATTTGTATTTTTTTTTTTTAACAAAGTTGATTGGTATTTTCTTACAAATAGCAATAGAGATAAACAAAATATTTATTTGATCGACGATTTGATTAATTGTTAAAGAGGAGTGAAATTTTTCTTGTTGTCATATGTTATTTTTTTACGTTAACATCTAATTTACTAAATAGAGATTAACATGTTTAAGATTTCATGTTTAATTATTTAGTTGGTTTGGAATCCTCTTTAATAAATTTGTAACATCGAAATTATTTGTTGTATATGTGGAGAAATTTAAAAGAATTAATTTTGCTATTTATATTACAAAGTGAATTTATTTATTTATTATTTGTTTAGAAAAAATTAAGAGTTGAGTATGTTTGAGTTGAAATAGTTAAAGGATATAAGACATATTGGGAAATGATTCATGATATTGTATAGTAAGACCAAAATACGGAAAAAAAAAATTAATCTTTTGAGTCTTCCGAATCAACAATTATCGGACAAGGTGGATCCATGGACCGAGAGTGAACTGGGATTCATAAATAGTGGTAGTCGGGATGTTATAAGTGGTTTCAAAACCGAATAAAAAATGTATACGGAGTCGTGTGGGTTTAATGTGCAATGAGGACGTTGCGCTATATGAGAGAAGTGATTGTAATTTGTGGTATAAGCAAAAAGGATTAAAAAATAGATTTAGATACTTATGTCATAAAATTGTATTTGTTTTCAGTCAATTATCCACTAAACTCTATAATTAAGAGTGTTTGAGATAAAGTAATTGAAAGATAAACGATTTATCAGTAAATGATTCGCAGTACAATCATGTGACTAAAACCAAAACATAGAGAATGATGATTACAAAATGAGTAAACAAGTTTTTTGAATTTTCCTAGCAAACAAATCTGTCGTGGGATAAAAATGGACTCACAGATCGAAAGTAGGTATAGAGTCTATGAATAGTGGCGGTCAGATCATTATGAAATTAGATAATCATCAAATAAGAATAAAATAAAATACGAAAAAGTCTGAAAAGTTACTTTGCTCAATTTAGTTATTTATCTAATTAGAAAATCCGATGCCAAAAAAAATCTAATTAGAAAATCCATAAATTGTTTTTTTTTTTTTTTTTTTTTTTGATCAAGTTCCATAAATTGTTATATTCTTATCTTTCACCTATTTCCGTTTACAAAATTGACTAAAAATTAAAGGGTACTGGCTTTTGTTGGATGAACTTGAAATCAATGCGGAGAGATTTGATAGATACAGATGCGACGAGATCTGACATTGGAAAACTAACATGAGATATTTTTAAATTATAGTAGCTTCATACAATAAATGTATCCAACTTTTTTTTTTTTGACAAATTTTGATAAATGTATCCAACTTGATATATATTTTTAAGGATCTGTGGGTACGGTACAACGGCCGATCAAGCATGTCGGAAGAATCAGATAATATATATAAAGAAGCATACGAATTATGGTTGAACGATACAAAAACAACAGAACTGTAACTAAAAATTTTAGCTAGGTGTTGTTTTTTTTTTAATGCGTTGAGAAACTGCATCTCACTGCAAAAAATAAGATGTTGTTCTTTTAGTGGTATTTAAAAAATGCATCCAGATGCAAAAACTAGATATTGCATCCAAAATAATTGGAAATTCTGGATGCATTTAAAAGTTGAGTTGAGACGCACTTCAATTACCAAAAATCTAAAATAAGCATTTTTCACCAAAACCGTAAAATAGCATTTTGCCGCCAAAATCACAAAAAATCACAAAAAATCACTAGATATTGCATCCAAAATAATTGGAAATTCTGGATGCATTTAAAAGTTGAGTTGAGACGCACTTCAATTACCAAAAATCTAAAATAAGCATTTTTCACCAAAACCGTAAAATAGCATTTTGCCGCCAAAATCACAAAAAATATCATTTTTCGCCAAAATCACAAAATTACATTTTTCGTCAAAACCACAAAATAGAGGTTTCCCGATAAAACCGCAAAATCTCGGTTTTTCGCCAAAACAAAAAAATTTGTGTTTTCCACCAAAACAGCAAAATCGCGTTTTCCTGCCAAAACCGCAAAATCACATTTTTCCGCCAAAACCACAAAACTGTATTTTCCCGCAAAAAACGCAAAATCGCATTTTCGCGCCAAAACCGTAAAATCGCGTTTTCCCGCCAAAATCGTAAAATCGCGTTTTCCCGCCAAACCCGTAAAATCGCGTTTTCCCAAGAAAACTGCAAAATCGCGTTTTTCTGCCAAAACCGCAAAATCGCATTTTCCCGCCAAAATCGTAAAATCGAGTTTTTCCGCCAAAACCGTAAAATTGTGTTTCCCCCCCCCCCAAAACCGTAAAATTGAGCCTTCCCGCCAAAACCGTAAAATCGCATTTTCCGCTAAAACCGAAAAATCGTGTTTTCCCGCCAAAACTGTAAAATTGCGTTCTTTCGCCAAAACCGTAAAATTGTGTTTCTCTGCCAAAACCGTAAAAACACGATTTTTTGAAAAATCGCGTTTTCCGCCAAAACCGCAAAATACTAGTTTTTGGCAAAATAACATTTTCCCGTCAAAACCGCCAAATAATGATTTTTTGCAAAATCGTGTTTTATTGCCAAAACCGCAAAACTGTGTTTTCGCGCCAAAACCGCAAAATCATGTTTTTCCGCAAAATCTTGTTTCCCGCCAAAATCACAAAATAAATGTTTTCCGACAAAATCGCAATTTTTCTTCAAAACCGCAAATAGCGATTTTTCGCCAAAACTGTAGAATTACGTTTTCCCGCCAAAACCGTTAAAAAAAATGTTTCCCGCCAAAACCACAAAATCCAAACCTTAAAAATAATGCATCCAACTAATATACACAAACACACAAAGAAACATAAATGTATCTATACGCAATTTCCATACGCAGTTTCTAAATGCACAAAAGAACAACATATGGATGCAACGTTTGGAAACTGCATCTAAACGCAGTTTCGAGACGCAATTTCCAGATGAGGAAAAAAACAGACCCCTATTAAACCTAGAGGTTCAGTCTAGATTTTGGTTTAGTTTTAAACAACTTTTTAGTTTTTTGATTATTTTTTTTAATTTATAAGTAAATATATTCAAGTTAAAATTGTATCTATTATAGATGGTTTGTTTCAGATTTGATTTTTTTTTTATCTTTAAATCTTATGTTTGTAATTAAAGAGGATGCATAATTCTCTTTCTTTTTTGTACTTTTGAGGTTTAATTTATAAATGAAAGTTTTATCCCAAAAAAAATCATCCAACGTCTGGTATGTCTAGTAGTTAAAGTCTTTATATTTATATTTCAATTATTGTTAGCCACTATAAATGAAATGAAATGAAAGAGCAGTCAACATGCTCTAGAGATTAGTTACTTTGGGTGCCAAACAAAACCCTTACATGGAACTTTAAACCCTCAACTAACAGTTGATCAACTGATTGATCATACAACAAAGTCATGAAACATCAGATTCATAATTGATCTTATTGATCTCATGGATGCGGTTATTATCTCTGGTATACCTATAAGTAGGCTCTTTATAGCCGACAAACTAGGCTGACACTTTTACGAAACAAAGACGATATACTGTTAAGTCATGATATAAGGTGGAAAAAAAGTTTCGGATAGAGGACAAAGCATACCAATGTTGGGTCTAGATGTGAAAGCTTTACAAACTCTTATTTGGAAGATAAAATGTTCCCCGGAGCTAAGACATTTTATCTGGCAAGTGATATCAGGTTGCTTCCCAGTCACAAAAACTTAAGATCAAGAAGTATAAAATGTGATATGCAGTGGCCCCAATGCGGAGCAGAACATGAAACGGCAAACCATGTTCTATTTGAATGCCCACCAGCAATTCAAACATGGGTTCTATCGCAGATTCTCTCGAACCCGCGTGTGTTCCCTACGGAATTGGTGTTTACGAATTTGGATTTTCTTTTTTTGGAAAGTCCTGAAGGATAAAAATAATAGTTATTTTCCATGGATTATATGGTATATATGGAAGAGTATGAATGATAAGTTTTATAATAATGTGGATCGGGACCAAAGGGACATCTTAAGAATGACGAAAACAGAGTTTGCGACATGAGATGATGCTCATCTAATAGACAGCCAGGATAAAAAAATAATTCGGAGAAAACTACACAGTGCAATACATATCAAATTTCAAGACAAAGATTATGGTGTTATAATGTTATATTGATGGTTCATGAAAGGAAAGAGATGTTTTTCAGGATAAGGATAATACACCTGCATGGACGAAAGGAGGTACGAAATGAGGGGGACAATGAATATTAGAAGTAGTCTCTCACTTTTACATGCAGAATTTAAAACACTGGTATAGGCAATGAAATGTATGAAATGTTACCATAAAAAAAAAATTACCTTTGCTATAGATTGTTTGAAATTAGTAAGGATGATTCATAAGCCTGAAGAATATTCAGCTTTTTTTATCCATCTAGAAGAATTTGAGAAGCGTAAAAAGTTTTTCAAAACTTTTCATCTTGTTCACATCCCACGCACAAACAACACGGAGACGGACAAGTTGGCACAAACTACACACATCCAATCATATCGTTTTGTTTATGTAGGCTTTCATATATCTATCTGGACATCCTAAGATTCTAATGTTATTGACAAGGAAACAAAAAACTCGACCTCGGCACCAAAAGGTTATTGTACTTAATGTGGGGGCACTGCATGCCTCACAGATACTAAGACCTTTTCCAATCCCACTCCATTTTTTTTACTTCAAACTCTATTTTGCCGTAATGTTTGCTCCATCCCCACTCTATTTTCAACTGCAAATGGAGTAAAAATGAGATTACTCCATATTTGGAGTAAAAAATGGGGTTACTCCATTTATTTGTTCATGACGGCATTTTTCACTCCAAAATGGAGTAGGGTTGGAGCAAAATACAACTGCATTTTGGAGTTACTCCATTTTGGAGTAAAAAATGCAGTTTTACATTGGAGAATGGATATGTCCTAAGACCATCTCCAACCCCACTCCATTTCTTACTCCAAACTTCATTTTGCAGTAATATTTACTCCAACCCCACTCCATTTTCAACTGCAAAATGGAGTAAAAATGAGATTATTCCATATTTGAAGTAATCTCATTTTTGTTTGTTCATAACTGCATTTTTCACTCCAAAATGGAGTAGGGTTGAAGCAAAACACAACTGCATTTTGGAGTTGATCCATTTTGGAGTAAAAAATACAGTTTTACATTGGAGATGTCCTAAGGGACTCTATTTTCCACTCCAAAATGGAGTTTGGAGTAAATATTCTCCAATGGGACTCCATTTTCCACTCCAAAATGGAGTAAAAAATGGGATTACTCCAAATATGGAGTAATCTCATTTTTGTTTGTTCATGACTCCATTTTTTTACTCCAAAATGGAGTATGGTTGGAGTAAAACTCAACTCCATTTTGGAGTGACTCCATTTTGGAGTAAAAAATGGAGTAGCTCATTGGAGATGCCCTAAGACCATCTTCAATGGGACTGCATTTTCCACTCCAAAATAGAGTTTTGGAGTAAATCTTCTCCAATGTGACTGCATTTTCCACTCCAAAATGGAGTAAAAAATGGGATTACTCCAAATATGGAGTATGGTTAGAGTAAAAAATGGAGTAAAAAAATGGGATTACTCCAAATATGGAGTATGATTAGAGTAAAATTCAACTCCATTTTGGAGTGACTCCATTTTAGAGTAAAAAATGAAGTAGCTCATTGGAGATGCCCTAAGTACTTTGCTACCGTTTGTAACCCAACTTCCTATATACAATAGTATTTGTATAGTACCTAATTTGCCTATCACTGTCCAAAAGACCAAAACCATTAGTTTGACATGCACATAATATTTTCATTTAAAATACAGTTAAAATCAGATCTCCCATTACGTAGATTTAGATTTTATGCTTACATATTATTAAAAAAAACTGAATATATCTTATTGAATCCAGATAGGTTGAATAATGGAGACTACTATATAACTTCTTATAGCAAAACAAAAAAAAAGGCTATATAACTCCTACTTGTTTGTGCAATAATACGAGGCTCCCGTTGAATCTATCTGGACAAATTAATTAAATAATAACAATGATTTGTTGAGAACCTAAATAGTTTGAGAATCGTTGCATTTAAACCAGCATTTGGATTCTTGAGAGAACTATTCCACCAACCATTTTTATGGAAAACATTTTGAAACGTTCAGTCTTCGAGACACTACGAGTTAAAAGTTTATTTCACTTATTTTTATTGACAGAAGAACTTACGATCGATTTTAAACCGGTCACTTTAAAACTTTTCTGTAGATGTTTTCCATTTTTATCTACGATTGAAACTGTTTTTTTATTTACGATTTATTCTGTTTAATGTTTTCAGTTTTACAATATATGAGTTGTGCTCTCTAGCAAAGAGTCCCTGCTTATAATCTACATCTATGTTTAATATAATCAAAGTTTGCACACACAAAAACAGCCTTTGGATTGAAAATTATCAATTACTTGATCAATTGTCCATTTCTCTTAGTATTGTCTTTTGTGTGTTTTATTTTCTTGTTTCTTCCTTTTTATTTCATACATATGTTTGCACGTATGTTTTATTTAAGTTTGCGTTTTGTGGATAGGTCTTAGAGAGACATTAAAACCCATCCTTGATCTGCTTAGCTTAAGTTGTTCTTTAAATACTCAATGCACTTCGTTTCATAGCCTCTTGGGTTCAATCCTTACCTTATTTGTTCAAAAAAAAAAAAAATTCCTTACTTACCTCATTAAGGCTGTGTCTAGTTTTTTTATATATATAAATTAACAATAAAACTTGGCATAGTTTACATCATTCAGTTTTGAAGTATGCCAAAGGCATTAATCCTAACTTAGTCAGCCTTAAAAAGCTAAAAAGTCAATTTTATTAGCATCTATATTTTTTTGAACAATTACTGTCTAATCTATACCAAAATGTACTTTTCTGAGAATGCCGTAGCTGACCAGTCAGCAAAATAGGTTTAAACTTCCCTTTTTTTTAATACTATGGAAGTTTCAGAATTTAAGCTAATAATTTCTTTTTAATATGAAATCCATTTTTAAATATCCAATTTAAAAAATATCCTTTCATATCAAATAGGATTTGAATCCAAAACACAATAAACAACTTCTTTTATTACTACTTCCATTATGCTAATAATAGACCACCACACCTTTAATAGGTTTAAGCTATTTTGCGGCTCCAAACTTATCCGTTTGATTAACATAAGCAAGGGTTGTGACAAAAATATACGTTTTTGAAATAATTTTATTTACGTATTTGACACTAAACTAAAGACATATTTTAACATTTCAAGGCCGAAATTATTTTGTAGATATGTGGGTCGTAAGCATAAATTTGTCCAATTTAAACTCAGGGCCAAGTCTGACCAAACTTTTAAGCAGTAATAATTCTTTAGTAACCTGATAATGATAAGATGCGGTAAGACCGTAAGAGATAATATTAAAAAGTGAAGTAATTTGGTTGAAAGAAACTATTATATGTTTTTCCATTGTTGGAATTGTTTTGAATTAAAAAAAAAACTGAAAATATACTTGTCGACCAAGAAAAACCGAAAATATAGTAATTTGTAAATGTACATATTATGTTTTTAATCTACTTTCTTAAAAGTTGACAAAACAACATTTACTTTAAATTCAATGATAAATTAAATAAACAATATATAAATGGATAATTTTTTGGGGGCAAAATTTACATGGATAATTAAATAAAGTGTTTTCAGTGAAAAAAATCTTTTAACTAAAAAATAGTTTAGAAAAGAATCTTTCAATTACAAATCCAACATAAAACTCATCAAGTAATGGTCTGCTAGTTTTTTTAAAACTCCATCAATCATATCGTTCAAAAAAACACGATTTATATTTAGAAATCTTAAAATGAAATATATTGTTTTTAAAGACAAGATTTCATGTTTAAAATAATTTTAGTGAAAAAACCTATTAACTAAAAATTGTTCCGATAAAAATCGCTCGATTAAAAATCAAATGAAAATCCCCTCAAATAACTGTTTGCTAAAGTTTAAATCCTTTACAGTTTTCAAAACTTAAATGACCATTATTAAATAAAAAAATATGTGTGAGGAAATCAAAAACAAAAAATATTTAAAAGCTTGTTAAAATAAAATCTCTAACTCGAATCAAAACCCCAAAAAAATTCCATCCAAATTAAAAGTTAGGAATTGTTTACTTGTAAGTTGTAACAAAATTGTTTTAAAGGAAGAACAGTAGCTTTTAATTTGGAGATTTTTTGGGTTTTTATTCGAATTAGAAATTTTGTTTTAACAAGCCTTAAACATATGTTGTTTTGATATTCACAAACACATAACTTTTTAAGTTTTTTTTTTTTATATCTGAACTATCTTTAGCTTAGGGGATCACTACAAAAAAAAGGGTGGATTGCATCAATTAAATTGTATCACAAAACTAAGTGATGTTATTTTCAATTACTTATTAATAAATGATACAAAATATGTTGTTTAGCATCACTTATAATAAATAATGTTGTTATTGACTTATTTGACATTATTTTTTTAAAATTGATACAAATTATTATCAGTTTGCATCACTTGTAAAATACTGATACAAAAAATGAATTGATGTAGTTATTAATTTTTGCTAACATCACTTTAGAAAATGATATTAATTTACATCAAATAATAAATGATGCAAATATAAAATTAATTAATTGGATCAATACTATTTTTTTTTTGTCAACGGATCAATACTATTTATATAATTTATATGGATGTATTTATTAGTTTATCTTCCAAATATTATTAAATTTATTATGAAGCAAATATATTAACTTGTATATATATGTATATATAAGTATAAGCATATAATAAAAATATTTGTGCCACTGATACAAAATAGTGTTATACTATACATAAGTATTATTTAAATACACACTCAACATTAGAAATAATGTTTTTACAGCCATTAGAAAATAAACTAAACCCACGTTTTAGCAAAACCTTATAGAAAATGATATCAAACAATAACTCAATAGCTATATATAATATAGAAAAATAGAAAAGATTTTTGGATTATGTGCACGTCAAATCTCTTATAAATGGGATAGTTGGAGGTAGGGTTGGGCATAATATCCGGACCCGAAATACCGAACCGAACCCGAACCGAAAAAGTAGAACCAAACCCGAACCCGAAACGATAAAATACCCGAACGGGTCCTAAACTCCTATATCCGAAGAACCGAACCCGAACCCGACCCGAACCGAGAACCGAATGGGTACCCGAAATATCCGAATTACAATTATATACCTAAAATATTAATTATATTTAGACCTAATATAACAAAATTATCCAAAATTATATTTATAAACTTAAATATATTAGTTGTTTTTAGTCTAAAATAACTAAATTATCAAAAATAAACAAAATATATGAAGAGTTTTGTTATATTTATCAAAATTTAACGAATTTTTATTTAAATATAACTAATTTTTATTTTTATTTTATGTTTTTCGGGTACCCGAACCCGAACCGAACCCGAATGGAACCGAACCGAACCCGAACCAAAATTCTAAAATACCCGAATGGATTTTATATCTCAGACCCAAAAACCCAAAAACCTGAAAGATCCGAACCGAATCCGAACGGGTACCCGAACGCCCAGGCCTAGTTGGAGGGTAACATAAAAGTCCCACATCGGGTTTAAGATTATGAATTACAATGCAAAGTGCTGACGAAATTATTCGAGACACAAAGCTGATGAGTTTATAAAAAACACATTCTGAAAAAAATCAAAGAAGAAACCGTAAACGATTACTCTAAATACTTAAACAAACAACACTAAAGAAAGACATAAACCAATAAGCTACTATTTAGAATGAATTAACGACAACGGATGTAAAATTTGAAGATATTTAGCCACTTAACATTAATAAATTCAACCTATAAGTTCAAAAAAAAAAAAAAAAAAAAAAATATATATATATATATATATATATATATATATTCAAACGATACGGACATTTAGTATAGTTTTTTGCTCTCTCTCACAGGTACAATATATATCACAATAATCATGCTTTGGCGATAAAAGAAATGAATGAGTCGGATTAAAAAAATTACATTTCTCTGGGACAACCATCTCCTATCCTCGTGGATCATGTGATATTATTAGACAAGTTCCTGCATCGAGTTATTATTTAACAATATTTGTGATTTTTTTATATTACTAACTGATTACGTATCAAACTTAATTTTTAAAAAGAAAGAAAACTTGCATATTTTTTTTTTGTCAATACTTGCATAGTGTATGTTAGGGCTGGGCATAATACCCGGACCCGAAATACCGAACCGAACCCGAACCGAAAGAGTAGAACCGAACCCGAACCCGAACTGTCAAAATACCCGAACGGGTCCTAAACTCCTATATCCGAAGAACCGAACCCGAACCCGACCCGAACCGAGAACCGAATGGGTACCCGAAATATCCGAATTACAATTATATACCTAAAATATTAATTATATTTAGACTTAATATAACAAAATTATCCAAAATTACAATTATAAACTTAAATATATTAGTTATTTTTAGGCTAAAATAACTAAATTATCAAAAATAAACAAAATATATGAAGGGTTTTGTTATATTTATCAAAATTTAACGGATTTTTATTTAAATATAACTAATTTTTATTTTTGTTTTATGTTTTTCGGGTACCCGAACCCGAACCGAACCCGAATGGAACCGAACCGAACCCGAACCGAAATTCTAAAATACCCGAATGGGTTTATATCTCTAAACCCGAAAACCCGAAAACCCGAAAAACCCGAACCGAACCCGAACGGGTACCCGAACGCCCAGGCCTAGTGTATGTTATTAACCAAAAAAACTAACGATGAAGGGTGTACGCCCTAGCCGCTTCTCCCAGGCTACGCCTACACAGTGGTCGATTTCAATTCGTCGGAGATAGTGATAAGGCTCATTTATCTATACTATTAATCATCGACCCAACGCCAGTCTGTACCTTCGCATCAATTTAATTTCATAAACCACCATATCCGCACTAATTGATCGCTCATTTTTCTTTAATGTGAACAGATAATTCCGAACTAAAATATAAGCTGAAATATTTTGACAATCAGTTGTCTCATTCATATTATTCAAAACCAAATATTAAATTTAGTATTAAAAATTAATTTAGAGATATTTTGAGTCTATAGAAATATCAAAACTAATTTTCAATGAAAGGTACAATCATCAATAAACATTTTTCCGAATATTTAAATGGATCAAAAGTAAACATCCATATCTAACAATCGAAGCAAACCCTTGTTTTTTCTTCTTTGAAAAAAAATATATGTATCCAAAAATGTGTTTTAAGTTAAAAGTATAACATATGGATCAAACTTGAAATATATTGGCGTTCTAAATCCATTTCCTTACTATTTAACCATAAGATCTTGAACAATATATTAAATATTAAATATTAAATTTAATTAATGATGAAAATATTAAATTTAGTTAACGATATCTATTTCATCACTACAAATTTTACAGCGATATAAACTGTACATAACAATCCTTAGAAAAGTGATAAATAAAGTATTATACAACTATTAATTATTAAAGATAACCTTTTAAAATCGAACTAGTTTCTTAGAAACGATTCTTTATCATTACATGAAAACATTATAAGGTATAAAATATAGCAGATTAGTTTATCTCTTAAGTGAAACTTTAATTATACTTTATATATTTTCATATAAAAACTTAATAGATTGGGTCTAATTCGTGTTTTCTTCTTCCTAGAACTTTGGCGGTGGATCTCAAGCGGTGGTGTTTTTCATTCTTTATCTATCTCTTTCCGGCGACTCCTCTCCTCGGGACACGATCGACAAAACATGTGATGGTCATGGAAATCCAGCAGTTTCGGTTGCCCGCGATCTCCTCCGAATACGGCGTGCATGGACGGAGTTCCAGTGGTATAATGCGTGTTCGTGAGTCTCGCCACGTGTCTCTTACACGGCTGTCTCGAGTTGAATCGGTTGTATTAGACCACATTTCCGTTTTCGTTTTATTATCCATGTATCAATTCTCTTGTTTCGTACCTAGTCCATTGAGTTTTTTAATGAAAATTCTTTGCCTTATAAAAAAATGTGAATGCTTCTAAAATGAAGCCATATACCTCCACGGCTCCACCTTTAAGAACGTTTCCGTCAACTAAGTCCAAAAGCGATTACACGAATCAAAATTTCTATTAAATATTTCTGAAGGATAATAAAAGACTACGTACCTAAAAAACGAACGCTTTTAAAATATGAATGGTCACGAATGCATTTGCTTTAAATAATGCAGCGTTTGTTGGCAAACGACGATTGATTATTTGACAAAGTTAATTAATGACAATAAAAGGTGATGTTGACCACGTGATATCATATAGTAAACACGTGATTTCTGTGACATTTTGTCTTCAATTTCGAACGAGTACTGTACTACTAGTGATCCACTACCCGCATAAGCGCTGACTGTTTTACAATATAAATTTTATATTTTATATTAATTATTGTTACATTCTTTATTTCATATATTATATGTATTTTTCAATTTATTATACTGTTTTCTTAGTTTTTCCATTAATTTCGTGTATGAACAATTTTTAATTATTTTATTTATTTCTATTTCTATTTTTTAATGATAATTACTTGTTGAGATCGTGTGGTCTATTTGTACTTAACATGTATTTTTGTATAGCTTAAATGAATATTGATTTTTGTTGCATAGATTTGATTATTTTCTGAAAAATGTTTTTAGTTTAACCATATTTATGTTATTTTTTATTAGCCTAGTTAGTAGGTTTATTATTGTTTATTATAGCGTAAAATACTTTTAGATTTTTAGATTCTATTTTAGAATTTAATTCTTTTTTCTTACAAATTTGTTTTGTCACTCATGTAACCTAGGTACCGATTGGTAAAGACTGTGACTGTTGGCTGTGACTGTAACTTTTTGGCTGTAAAGATTTTTTTGGCTGTGAAAACTGTGACTGTCACTTAAAAAAATTTTGAAAGCTTTATTGTTAGTAAAAAACTGTAAAGGCTGTAATTTTTTTTTTTGAATTTCTAATAAATTTAAATTAATAAAATATTACATATATAAAATAATAATTATTTATAATTGAAAAACAAAAAAAAATCAAGCAAGAATATATGTAAATTACTATATTTGTTGAAATGTGCAAGTTAAAGAAACTTTTTTTCAATGTATATATAATATTTTGTAATTTTTCTAATAATCATATTTTGTTATTTAATAATTTGGTTTGAATTTTAAATTAATAACTCCAATAAAATTTAAAACTACTAGTATAATGATGTTGTCATTATTTTATATAATTGATTTTATTTAGACAAAACTGCTAAAAAAAATCATGTGTAATCAATTTATCAACCCAAAAAATATGTATGTAAGTGTCTTTAAAAGAAAGATATTTATGTAAGTGTCAGTAATGTTAAAACTATAATACTTTAATTTTCGAACATACCATTTCAAAAGTTAAAAGAGAAACGCGTATATTTCTTTGCTTTATTAACTTTACAGCTCACTTATAAGGCTGTGAAAAAAGTAAACAGCAGACAAAGAAAAATATAAAAGTGGACTGTAGTGACTGTGGGGGTAAAAAAAAATTGTAAAGCGTGATTGGATTTTTTGTTGCTGTTAAGACTGTGAAATACCCTACAGTCTTCACAGTCTGAGAAACAATCACACCCCTAATTACTTACTTTTGTATTTTCCAATTACTTTCATCTTTAGCTTTGAATATTTTTTTTGCTGAAATGCTAAATTTATATATCAACAAAAAAAGAGTTTGTCTTTTACAAAAGCAAACCGATGGGTTTGTTTAGGAGGAATGAAATCAGAGCAAAACAGGAAATAATTCTAGCTTTATGTTACCGACAATTTTAAGAAACTAGAGTATGGGAGCGAGACACTGCTTTCCAGCGTTGCAACATTTCATCTTCTGCGTCATCCGTTCCTGTCTTTTTGAGCGAGAGGAGCTTGTTTTCGATCTGGGTGTAGATTTTGTTGGCAAGATACAAAGCATTAAGATGCGGCTGAGAGTGTCTCCTGCCGTTGCGTTCATTCCATATCCAATACACAGAAGCCTGGAAAGCTAGCTTGATAAGAGTTGAGTTTGGGTTTTTGAGGCGAGAATGTCTGATTGTGTTCAGCGTTACTGTCCAGTCCGGATTCAGCTTATTCTTGAGCAGTCCCAAGCAAAACATGTCCCACAAAGTGTAAATATATGGGCATGCGAAATAAAGATGATCTCTACTTTCATCCGGTTCACCACAGAGAAGACATGGCTGGATTATACCCCACGCTCTTGTGTGAGTCCCAGTTGATAGCCTGTCTTTGATTGCCGGCCATGTGATGAAGGCTTGGCGAGGAATAGCTTGCGGCAACCATACCATATTAGACCAAGAGACTTTCTGACTCTGAGTTCTGATCTGATTCCACGTACATTTTGAGGAGAATTTTAGTGCATAAGTGTCCTCATTCTGCTTCCAGTGATAAATATCCCTTCCAGCATTTAGTTGTGGAGTCGGATTATTCCTGATACTATCGATCAATAGGTGAGCTGTAAGGTTACGCTGTCGATGGAAGTTCCATGCCACATCTCTTATTGCATCAGCTACAGTTGCATTTCGAGTCATACCCAACATTCTAGTTCCAGATTCTCCTAGGTGCTGCTGTAAAGGACCCATACTTGTCCATGAATCAAACCAGAAACTGTTTGTTTGGCCGTCTCGAACCTCGGCTTTAATAAACGAAGCTGCTAGATTGCGGATTTTGAGTAGCTTATTCCATATCCAAGAGCCTGTCGTGGTTGTTTCTGAAATTTTCCAGAAGGATGATCCTCTTTGAATATTTATTCAACCTAATCTAAATTATCATATAATTTGTTTTGCATAATAAATTTCACAGTTATTTTTTTTGGAGTTGAAATATATAATTGGTATTATATTTTTAATAATGAAATTAATCTAAATATCTTTAGACAAGTATTTAAATTTATGGTTTTAATATTTAATAGTTTTTAAATGATGGTAAATATGAATAAAAGTTAATAATAAAATTGATCCAATTGAAATACTGATGTGAACACCTAGATGGAAAATAAAAAGTCTCATATTATATTTATAAGATTAACTTGTTTTGTCAGTTTTTTTTCCTTTCAAAAAAGATGCTACACTTTTTTTTTTAACGCTGATAAATCTGAGAACTATTACAAGGATAAATTTATAGATAATACTACATCCGTTCTATGAGAATCCATCAACGGTCACGATCAACGGCTCCACCTGCTCCTGAAAACTTCCTTATAAGCTTGCCTCCATTAATCTTGTAAAACTGAGCCTTCGAGGATTCGAACCCAATACCTGTCGATGTAAAACTTTAACCACTTGACCACCAGACCACGGTTGCTTCACAAATGATGCTACATTTAGTATACCATTTGATGTAAATTAATTAAGGTAAGTTTATCGAATATTAGTTAGGGGCTCGTATATTAACTGGGAAACTCTCTATTTCAAACAATATATAGGTAGAACTATCCACCATATATTTTTATAGAACGGTTTATTGTAAAATAAGTTTTAAAATTGTTTGACCATGTTTTCAATTATTGTAGAAATTTAGATTCATTCGTCCTGTTATTTGTAATAGACAGCTGATTTAAAAATATTTTAAAATGATATTTATGATATAAATGATGATAAAATGATATTCAATCTCGTTTTATGTTGATTACTATATTTTTAAAGATTCAGTTAATACATAAAATATTTTTAAAATTACTTAATTGTTTAAAGATTTTGTATACCGATCAAGAAATAATTTTTTATATTTTTAACAAAAGTTAATAATAGTAAAACTAAATCCATAATATAAACGGTTATAAAACATAAAATTAACAAATTTCGTAAGGATGAATTAACTTAATATACATGGTTGACTAAAAAAAATAATTTCTAACATTAGCAATTTAAATATTAACAAACTAACAGAGAGAAACAATTTTTTGTCATATCCATCCTTTTTTTATATTTAATTACATAGTATGCCACTTAACACTGTTTATCAACTATAATTAGCACTATTCATACGATAACAAAAATAGTGAGCATTTGTTGTTTGATAACAATATTATCTAACATATGTACACCGTGTTAACATATATTATTTAAAAACTATCTATCTTAACATTTTATGTTTAGCAGATATAATTGTTAGCATGCTATTATTATAATAGTTTACCATATTAAATCAGTTAACATATAAATTATCAGATTATAAATTACGTGTTTATTCAGTTATCTGATACTAATAACAATACTTGTATTAATTATTATGCTAATAATAATATCGTTATATTGTAACCTGCTAACAACATTATATCAGAAGTTATTAGCATGCTAATATTCACTATAATATGTTATTATATTAGTTCATTATGTGTTAACAATAATAAACAAACACTTAGAAGTTAACACCCGTGTTCATTCTTTCATACTTCTCATCCTTCTTTAATTTTATTATGAAATTTTAATTAATATAAAAATAAATGAAAAGGGTTGTTTAGTAAATTATTTAGTGTGAACACAAATAAAAAGGTGTGATTTTGATTATTGGTGCATATGCATTCCTATTACTCATTTCGTAATAAATACTGAAAATATCATCTAATTCTAAAACAAAAAACTTCCCTAAAACAGCAGCTATTTAAATAGTTAGTATATTCAACCTAATTAGATAAAACTTGTTTGGATAAATTCTAGTTCAGCACTTAGACCAAAAATACAATTGAAGAAATAATTGATTCTTAAATAAAGCGATACTTTTCTTACCAGAAGTACAACTAAAATTAATTAATAAATAAATATATATATATATATATAGTACTTTCCTAAAATAGATTAAGTGGCAGACACAAAGACCTCGAGCTGGTTTTGACTTTGTACATGATATTGAAATTATTAGGGTAGAAAAAAGTGATATAGATATCTTCCATTTTGTTTGTATCCATGGAATTATTTCTATTTAAATACACTAATGTGTATTTTTGTGACACGTGCATAATATCTTTTTGATTGACAGGGCTATTGAAACATTTCTATTTGATTGGTCGCGCGATAAGAATAAGAGTGATTTAGACTATAGGTCATTTACACTTAAACTTGTAAAAAACAACAGAAAAAATTACTTAGATTATCTTACGGTTTTTAGAGCTTTAAATCCAACATGCATTTTTCGGAAAAGAGAGAAATTTGGCTAATTGGGTCAAAATAAAAAGGAATTTGTCCCTCTACACTTTTTTTCAATTTTTACTCAATTTTGACATCATTATCCTTATATATATTTGATAAATATCAAATTTCAATAGTTACAAAACCCCAAAAAATATTAAAAATAAGATAAAGTAAATAAACACCAATGAATTTTTTTAATGTTTTTAAATTGAATATTCGATTTTTTAAAATTATTTTTTTCTTTTTGTTCTGCGAATTGCAGAATATACATTCTACATTATTCTACCATTTCCACTATGATCTACCAATGGTAGAATATGTAATCTTCAACTTTTAGTGTAATTTACCATCCGTAGAATACATATTCTATGGTTTACTCTTTGTTCTGCTAATCGTCACATTTGGTAGTATATGTTTTCTACCACTTCTTCTATATTCTACCATCCGCAGAATATACAATCTACCATTTTCACTGTGATCTATCGGTGGTGGAATGTACATTCTGCCGATGTTGTTACAAAAATCTGAGAAAATCTAGGAATATATTTGAATATGTTGATCAAGATCTATACTCAAATTTTCAAAACTTACTTGAATATTTCGAAAATTTCGGATTTTTTTTGCTCTTCTTCTTCAAATCCTTTTGTTAATTCGTTTTGTTCTTTTTTGATTGATCATAATGCTCCATATCTATGCAACTTGTGGTGTATGGATTTCGTGTGCTAGTAGGTGGAAATTTAATTTTGATGAAGAAAATGGAGGAAGATTACTTCTTGAAGATGATTGGCTTGTCCCGCATGATGTTAAACATGCCCAAGTTCTACAGCCTGAAACCCGGAGAGATGCTAGTAGGCGAAGAAAACGAAGATATGAAACTGTCAAAGACAAGATACGATCGTCGCAAGGATCACAAGGGTCTAAGAAAATCAAATGCAGCCTGTGTGGAATTCAAGGTCACAACAGGGCAACTTGTGATAGAGTAATATAGTCAATTGTTTTCTTTTTATTATCGTGCTTGAAATTATTTAAATCTTTGGTGTTATGGTTTTTTTTTTGTTTCAGAATCTAAAACATCAAAAATTTGAATAATTTAGTGTTTGTTCAGATAAAACTTTCTGATTTTCTAAGTATTTGGTTATTGTTATGACGTTATTCCTTTGTTTATAACTTCTTAACGTTTTAACAAATAGTCGTCTTGTGATTGCTGAGTATCACAAGTGGTGGGAATGATATGGAATATCTAGATCGATGCCTATGCAAAATCTTTGCCAGTGCAAAACCAGAACCTGATCTGAATCTCGAAAGCTGATATTTCTTTTGTTAGGTTCGGTTTGTGCTGACTAAGTGGAAGACAAAGAACATGATATGCTAAAGCTCCGTTCATTGCATTTGAAGTTCAGGTTCTGGTTTTGCAGTATCAACGATTTGAAGACCAAGAGTGGAAACCAGAAGGATGAGGATTGGGATAGCGATTACAAACAAAGAACATTAGATCATAGAGTTTATGATTATTAAACGGGAACTAAAAGATGTTAAACTTCTGGTCTGAATATTGAAAGCAGACATTTCTTTTGTTAGCTTCGGTTTGTGCAATTCAGTGGAAGACGAAGAACATGATATGTTAAAGCTCTGTAGTCTGTACATTGCATTTGAAGTACATGTTCTGGTTTTGCAGTGGCAAATGCATAATATTATCATAGAATAAAAACATAAGATCTTTGTTAAACCTCTTCTCAGAATCATTGATAAGCTTTCAAATTGTCTCCAGTGACTTCCGTATCTGTGAAACTTCTTAGGAACAATCATCCTAACCTCAATGTCTAAAGAATTATCTTTGCCACTATGACGAGATCATACAAACCCATCATCGATGATATTAAATAAGGAACATTTCAATGGTTGTACAAACATCAAGCAAAAGCAAGCTCCAGTGTTAAGCACTAATCAAATAATTTTTAGACCAAAATTCTATTTATTGAATTTAAAATGTTTGTCATCAGAAATCGAATATACAAAGAAACATAATATAAAGACACATTATAGGCAAAACTTATCCAGTCCGTATGGAGAGAAGTAAGAAACGACTCAGTTTATCCAAAAAGTAGGATTTTTCACCTTAAGAATGTTGTAGAACAGATAAGCTGACGAAATTCGGTAGATTTCCAAGATCAGAAGGTGTAGTCTGTTTGACGTTTCTTTTGTATAGCTCCCTGTATCAATTGTAACACAAGTAAAAAGTTAAATACATTCTTACATAATCATTCTCATAACAACCTATGATTAATTACTCAGAGGATGCTACAAGCATGAGTGCATTCATAATCATCAAAAGGCAAAAAAGTCTACGGTATGAAAGGACATATTTACATTAAGAAACATTGACCTATGTAGATTATAGAGATACTATTTTATATGAATAAACATAACAGTCAAAGAATGTCATTGTGTGCACATTCCATCCACGAACATAAGAAACACTTTATTACCCCTAAAACGAAAGCTCGAACAACTCAACTGTTCTACTAAAAATCAATACAGACAGACTAAATACATCCTATTTTAGTTGACTGTACTCTTGTATATGAAAAATGCATTGTTCTTACAAGAATTTAAAAAAAAAACAGTGTTCCTTTTCAGGTTTGACACAAAAAAAACTGAATCCAAGCATATAAGAGTTCTAGTACATGAATATACTTAGCAAGCACAAGATTTAATCATGGTATCTGAGGCACATCGATTAAGGAAGAAGAAAAATATTATACTAACTTTGATTTGCTTCAGTGGTTACTTAAAGTTTGACAGACAACATTTCGGGCGTCTCCTACTTTTAAGGACCCGTTCGTTATCAACTCTTCAATCTGCAATCGCACAACAACATCAAAAAGTTAATCTGACTCTAACACAAACTTAAGAGAAAGGTTACTTTGACTCTAACCCATATACAATAATAATGAAATCATAGAGTTGTTCTCAAACTACATTAAACATACAAATAACTAACAAGATGGAGAGACAACAGACCAACATTTCATCCCACAATTGTTATAAATAACAACAAAGAAGATAGAGTTGGAAATTATGTCAATCATGTACTTCTAAAAAATACTAACAAACCAGACGAATCAGATATAAAAAAATCAACTTTAAGATTGAAGCTATATGTTTTCCATGTTCGGTTTCAATTGGGTAAAATTGCTTTAAGGGTGATATTAAGTTGAATGAAAACATCAATTTTGAGGCTATTGAATGTTTCCCAGATAAAATCCAAGTGCTTTTGATTTGCATGTGTGGAATGATTCACCTGGAAGTGTTGTGGAGCGGCGGAGGACGTTCTTGGAGAGGATGAGAGCCGAAGAAGTCCTTGTTCAGCCAAGGATTCCGATGTTGAGACTGGTTTCGAAGGAGCTCGACATACTTTTGTTGAAGACACCGAGAAATATGAGCAGAGGCGGTTGTGTAGTAGCGGCGGAGAAGTGCCGGCGGTGAGGTTTCAGAAGCAGCTTCGGAGGTTTCAGAGCTTCCGCTAATGGAGGTGACGATGGCAGGTTGAAGAGAGAGAAGGCGACGGAGAAAACAACGAGGGTTTCATTTAATATATTTTTTTTGTAAAATTTTAATTTTAATTTATATTTGGAAAGGCTAAAATCGGGTTTAAAA
The DNA here is from genome assembly GCA_030180135.1 of Orychophragmus violaceus. Classification (NCBI taxonomy): domain Eukaryota; kingdom Viridiplantae; phylum Streptophyta; class Magnoliopsida; order Brassicales; family Brassicaceae; genus Orychophragmus; species Orychophragmus violaceus. The sequence goes on from CM058239.1 coordinate 24,016,816, forward strand.
ATAATATTTTCCTAATTAGACATTATCTACCTGAAAAATACTAATGGGACAAAGTCTTTTCTTTTTGACCCAATTAGCCAAAATTCCCGAAAAAACCCAACATTGCATTTTCTCTTCCTTTCTCTCTCTTGTGTATTTTTTTTTCTTTTTCTTTTTCTTTCTTTCTTTGTCATTTTTTTTCATTTTTTTTCATCTCTCTCTCTCTCTCTCTCTCTCTCTCTCTCTCTCTCTCTCTCTCTCTCTCTCTCTCTCTCTCTCTCTCTCTCTCTCTCTCTCTCTCTCTCTCTCTCTCTCTCTCTCTCTCTCTCTCTCTCTCTCTCTCTCTTACATTTCAGATTTTTAATATTCTATAAATAATAATATTTTTTTCTTTGTATATTATAACATTCATTTTGATATATTTGTGTTAATTTAGATCAAATATTGTCCACATACTAATGTACACAAAAAAATGCCGACATGGACATTGGAAAATGAACATATAAAATAAAAGTAGATTATGTAAATATTAGTTATGCAGACACATGCATCATTTTACAATCAACGTAGACACTATTTTACAAATCGATGTGAACACCATTTTGCAATAACTTCGACATTGCGTAGAAACTAAAAAACATCTCATATATGGTGGACAATAAAAAACATTTGTATCATTCATATATGTGGAAAACAGTACATAAGAAAACGTTCATTTGTATATTTAAAAGCGTGTCCACATACTAATGTACACAACATCATAACTACATGGACGATGGAAAATAAAAATATATAGAGTGAAAGTGGATTATGTGAACATAGACTATGCAGACATGAACACTATTTTAAAATCGACATAAACACCATTTTGCAAAATCTCTTGGCATTGTTTAGAAACTAGAAAATATATCATATATGGTGGACAATACATAAGAAAACATATGTATCATTTCTATATGTGAAAGAAAAATAGTAAATAAGAAAACATACAATTGTAAACTTAAAAGAGTGTCCACATATTAATGTACACAAAATGTGTCGACATTGACAAACAAAATAAAAATATATAGAGTGAAAGTAGATTATGTGAACATAGACTATGCAGACACATACACTATTTTACAATCGACGTGGACACATTTTACAAGTCGATGTGGACGAGAAAACAATGTACTAATGTACACAAAACATGTCGATATGGACGAGAAAACAAATATATATAGAGTGGGGATAGATTATGTGAATATTGACTATCACATATGGAAAATAAACATATAGAATAAAGGTAGACTATGTAAACATTAGCTATGCAAACACATACATCATTTTACAATCAACGTAGACACTATTTTACAAATCGGTGTGGACACCATTTTGCAATAACTTTCAGCATTGCGTAGAAACTAAAAAACATCTCATATATGATGGAAAATACATTAGAAAATATTTGTATCATTCATATATGTGGAAAAAACAATACATAAGAAAACATTCAATTTTATATTTAAAAGTGTGTCCACATACTAATGTACACAAAATCGTGAGTACATGGACGCGTGAAAATAAACATATATAGAGTAAAAATGGATTATGTGAACATAGACTATGATGACATGGACACCATTTTAAAATCTACAAGGAAACCATTTTCCAGTAACTCTCATCACTGTTTAGAAACTAGAAACAAATATCATATATGGTGGACAATACATTAAAAACATATGTATTATTTATATATGTAAAAGAAAAACAATACATAAAAAACATACAATTGTAAACTTAAAAGAGTGTCCACATATTAATGTACACAAAATGTATCGATATAGACAAACAAAATAAACATATATAGAGTGAAAATAGATTATGTGAACATGGACTATGCAGATGGATACTATTTACAATCGACGTTGACACATTTTACAAGTCGATCACTACAAAAAAATCTCTATTCTTAGCACACGAAAAACGCCATGGTATGTATATGATGGCGTTTTTGAAAATGCTATGTCTGCCCCAGCTATAATAGGTAGGCCAGATACGATAGCGTTTTTGTACGTGCTATAATAATTTACATATATTATAGCATTGATTGTTCATGCTAATTTACATATACATGAGTAATTTTCACTATCGGGAAAAAGCTGTGGTGGCACTAAAACATGTGTTAATTAATATAATAGCATCTGCGATTCTAATTTTTGTAGGCTAAAATTTTGGTCTAAAATGACCTTACATGTACTTGTTAGGAAAAAAATAATTACAAGAATGCCATTACTATTTTATTTCCACATCAGCAAAAACGAACTGTATTTACGAAAATGCCACCTTCCCGAAATAATAAATCCGCACAGATTTATGACATTCTTTGTTACATATTTAATAAATCCGCACAGAGTTATTTTCTTTTGTTGCGGATTTATTGTCTTTGTTGCAGAGTTTTATAAATCTGTAACACGTTAGAAAGTTTTGAAAAATTACTATACTAGCATCATAGTGTTACAGATTTTTAACTGTGTTACAGATTTATGTTCTCATGTTGCAGATTTGTTTTTTTTTTTTCTGTTGACGTGGCACGGATTTATATTAACGTGTTGCAGACTTTTGCAGATTTTCCAGATTTGTTTCCTTAGTTTTGAATAAATCTGGAATTTCATGTTACGAATTTGTGTTACGTGTTACAGATTTATTAAAGTCCGCAACAAAGAAAATTGTTAAAATTAATTACTATTGTAGCACTGCTATGTTACAGACTTTCTCTCTTTTGTAGCAGATTTGTTTTCAATGTTACGGATTTATGTTATGTTAGATATTGATTTTAATGTTACAGATTTATTGAAGATGTACATAATTCGAATAATTGTTGCATGATCTTTTCCTGATTTTTAGGAACCGTTTATGTTAATTAAATATTTACTTAAGAAATTCAATATTTGGCAAAAAAAAGATAACCAACAAAAAAACTTTTTTCAATTAATTTCTTATTTAAATAATTTATTTATTATTTTTTTATTGAAAACTTTTTTACAAAATAAATATAATAATAAAAATAACCAACAAAATTTGTTTCTATTAATTTCTCATTTAAATGATTTATTTATTATTTTTATATTAAATTTTTGTTTTCAAAATCAAAATAATAAAATATAAGCAACAATTGTTTTTTTATCAACTGTTTATTTAAATTTTAGATTTATTAAAACATTATGTTGTATTTATTTCTTATTTTTGAATTTAAAAAAAAAAACAAAATTAGCCAAAAAATAATTTGTGTTAATTTATTATTTAAATGATTTATTTATAAAATATATTTTCTATTTTTTTGGAAAAGAAAATTTAACCATAAAAAAATATTGTATTTTATATTTAAATAATTTTTTATAAAATTATTTTTACTAGTTTCTTACTATTTATTTTTTTAAACGAATTTATATTAATTATTTATTTTTTAGAAACGAATTTATATTAATTATTTTTTAAAACGAATTTATATTAATTGTTTATTTTTTAAACGAATTTTATATTAATTATTTTTTTTTTAGAAAAATATATTAATTATTTATTTTACTTTAATAATTATATATTATTTCTTTAAAAAAAATAAGTTAAAGAAAGGATAATATTGTATTTTAAATTATTATAGAATGCTACTCTAGTAAAAAACACACCCTAATGCTACTCTAGTAATTAATCTTTAAATTTGTGCTACCAGGAGTAATTTTCACTATCTTATTATAGCTTTAGTTTTGTTTGCCACTGAAATATATGTTATAGCTTTGTTTCAATGCCCTAATACATTTAGTAATAGCATTAACATACCCTTTGTGTTAAACTTTTGTGTTAAAAGTTTTAGCTCTTGTATTTGTACAAAAAGAAATAGATTTAAAATTTTAAACTTTCATTAATAAATCAAAATTCTTACACAAACATTTTAAAATCAAAACTAAGGCAAAAAATATTATAAAGGCTCCTCTTAGCGTAGAAAGCATTTCCTTTTGTACCAGAGAAATTGCCAAACTTGATTCTTGTGACTTCTCCATCATTGACACAGTGATCCATAGCCCAACTTGAGCGGTAAAGTTCCTTGAACTTAGCTGCACCAACAGCTTCACCACAAGGGATCACACACACCACAATCATCATACACATGAACCAACCCATACCCACCATAATCATCGAGACAAAAGAGCAAAAGAGAGAACTTAGTCTTGGAGAAACATGTGGTAGGAAACTAACAAACCTCAAGCACAAAGTGATGGCAATCAGTATATGGAGGGAGAACCTCTGATTTAACACCCATGTGGATACCGTCAACAGCTTCCCTAGAGCATAATAATACCATCTTAAGTATTATTACAAAATAAAACAGAGACAAAGGATCAGAGTAATCAGAGAGGGAAGAGGTTTATTACATTGATCTTCGTCACTTTGTCCCCGGTGAAGGCATTAACCTTTGGTTGCTCAACATCTTTTGTAGCGGCTACAAGTAGGAGATGAAACAGAAGAAAAAGCAGACTGTTTTAGAATCAACATTTTGTCTCTTTGCAGCTGTAACAAAGACATGAATGCTGCATTAGTGAAGGATACAATTGAGTCACAAAATAAAAGTAAGAAAGGAAGAGATGGCATGTCTTTGAAATAAAATCAATTGTAATCAGAAATAGTAGAGTCACTATATAAAGTCTTGCAACATCAGCCAGCATGTTGCTCTCTTGCAACTAGTATGCTTGTTATTTGATATGGTTGTATATGCCAACATCTTAAAATTGAACCAAGTATTTATGGTATTGGATAAACTTATACAAACTTAAAACATGACTTGGTTTTGGATCAACTAGAGCCATACCTTAGTATCTGATATCAGTTGGAAAAGATGTTTCCTTTGAGATGGCTTGCGTAAATTTACATGTACAAGTATCAGATTCTATTGAAATACGATGAACAAATGGTCTGGGACAAGTGAAAATACAGCGCAATCTCAAGACCAAACCTAACATTCACAGCCACAACTCATACAAAACACAATACATAACATAGATATCATATTGGTAGCATCCATACCTGAGCACCACTTCCTTCATCAGTATCTTTAAGGTTCTGTTGTGAAGCTGCTACGCTATGATGATGAGCAGTAGGATCATCATGCAACTGATTCATAACTAAAAAAGAACAAAAAATTTCAAACTTAAAACCAACACAATGAAACAAAAGTCAAAATAAAAGAAAGCTGGGAGAATAACTTACAATAAGTCTTCTCCATACATGTTGCCGTAGATTTTTCAACTTGTTTTTCCTCATGGTTTTAATTAGATAATCAGCAGCACCTCTAAGCATACACTTCACGACCATTGTTATCGAATCTTGTGAATACATCACTATTCATTTTGAAACACAGTTAAAAACAAAAAGCATCAGAACAAAAAAACTCAAGACAAGCTTTTTTCAGAGATATAAATGACTTGAGGGGATCACCATCGTACTGATGACAGGAATGTCTTGCAAGCTTCATTCTCCATCACCAAAGTAAGGAGAGCAAAACCAGATATAGATGGCAAATCCAGCTTGTTAGCATAAGGTCAATGTTATGAGACTTCTCCTTTAAATCCTCCCACACAGCTAAACCATCGAAAACAGCTACAACTGTTTGAAATCAAAATCAGAGTCGGGTTTAAATTCACAGATCTAACATCAAGACATCCAACAACACTTTAAACCATCTTATAAAAACACATAAGGTAATGAAATAAATGATCATCGACCTTTTTGAGAGCATTTCCGAAGAAGGGCAGTGATGATTTATCTAACATAACTATATTGGTGTATTCTATTCATACTTTGACTGATATGAAGAAACTTCAAATGATCTTCCAGTTAATATGGTTGAGTCGAAAGAAAAGGTTACCGGATGGTAGCAGGGGCCATAACATAGGAGATGGGTCCAACGAGGCATTTCAACGAGCACTTAATCTGCAATGAATAAAAACCCGTGAACCCATATCAATCTCGTTTCTTAAAAGCCAAAAGTCACGACTAGTATACATTAAATCAATCCACCCGAAACGAAGGACATGGTCGAATGCATCCAAATCAAAACAAAGGGGTGATAATATTCCAAATGTAACAAGACTCAACAGAGAAAAAGAATCAAAACAAAGAGTATAGACAAACCTGAATCTTCACAGCACTCGAGAGACATGGTCGTTATTTGATTAGCAGAGCCACCACCCATATCTGAGAACGATTTTCGTTTAATCTGCCGCATAAAGCAAAGTAGTGAATCGACTAACGGAAAACATCAAAATAAAACTAGAAATACCTCGGATTGAAATTAAAAACAGCCCCTAAGTTCAGAATAAACGGGGAATCCGAATATTTAAGCAATGTAAAGAAGAACGTGCTCAACGCAAAATCAATCTCTTCTTCAAAGCACCAGAAATTCCCAGATTTGAGATTTGGGGATTTAGGGATTTGGAAAATTGAGAGGAGAAAAGATCTAGTAAGTGAAAGGCCGAAATAAGAAACGAAGGCGGAAGAAGACTGGAGAATCGGAAGAGAAACAGTATGAAGAGAGGAGGAAGAGAGAATTTAAGAGAGGCGACAGTCTGGTTTTTTGTTCAGAAGAAGAGAGAACAAAACTAAAAAAGAAAAAAAGCTTCCGCCAAAAAAAATATTCGGGACAAAATTTTAGTCCAAAATTTCATTAAAGTATTTGGCGGGCCTAGTAAAAATGAAGCTCTAAAACTCATTTTCGTTTCCCGCTTAGTGAAAATCCAGCTTAGCATTCATATAATGCTATTATAAAGTACTCCGTCCCAGCATATCTTCTTTAATAGCAGTTAGAAAAACCGTGCTATCGTATTGTGCTATCAATGTCCACTTTTTGTAGTGGATGTTGACGAGAAAACTATGTACTAATGTACACAAAACATGTCGATATGGACGAGAAAACAAACATATATAGAATGGAAATAAATTATGTGAATATCGACTATCAGATGTGGACACCATTTTACAATCGACGTTGACACAATTTTACAAATCTATGTGGACAACATTTTTAATAACTCTCCAACATTCGCTTGTCCATGCTACGTTCTCCAGATTATCCGTAAATGCTCATTCCAATATATATCCACAATATACTTATCCATTAGATATGAATCATATGTAACATTCATATTATAATTTTCTGACGTCCACAAAATATGTTTCATAAAAAATATATTAAAATGGATATTATTTTATAAATTATTGTATCAAAATAGTTAAATTATTTATGTTTTAAAAAAAATAAAAAATTAAAGGAAAATTAGGTCCCATAACTAAAAAGCACACACAAATTAAGAAAACAAAAAGTGCTTTTGAGGATATGTAAAAAATGACTTTTTAGTCCATCATCTTTACTTATTTTCTAACAATTCTCTCTCTTACTTTTTACTTTTTCTGTTTTTATTTCTTTTACAATTTCTTTCCTTCTTTTTGTCCTTTTATATGTTTCACTTTTCACATGTCAACATTTTAAGTTTGACCGCTCTTTATCAGACATTTTTTCATCAGTCTTTTTATTTTCTTTTAACTTAATATACAAATGTAGTAGACTATGTTTAATATCTCTCGTGAAATAGTCGTATACTTTTAAAAATATGATGTAGTTAATCTTATATAAATAGTTAACTATGTACGTTATGAAATTGTAGTTGACTATCTTAGCAAAGTATTCCAATATAAATTATAAAATATTTGTCTATGTACATATATTATTCTAATATATCATCGAGTATAATTAAGATTGAATGTCAAACATATCCAATTATTTTTCCGACAATTTATCCATGTGAAATAGTCGTATACTTTTAAAGAGATGATGTAACTTATCTTATCTAAATAGATAACTATGTACGTTATAAAATAATAATGGCTATCTTATCAAAATATTTCAATGTAAATTATAAAATAGTTGAAAAAGTAGTTGGCTATGTACATCCAATATTCGAATACATCATCGAATATAATTAAGATTGAATATCAAACATATCCAACTATTTTTTTAACAATTTATCAGCATGAAATAGTTGTATACTTTTAAAGATGATGTAATATATCTTATCTAAATAGTTAACTATGTATATTTTAAAATAGTAGTTGGCTATCTTATCAAAGTATTCTAATATAAATTATAAAATAGTTAAAAAGTAGTTGACTATATATATATATATCTAATATTCGAAATAGTCGTATACTTTAAAACTATGATGTAATTTATCGTATCTAAATAGTTAACTATGTACGTTGTAAAATAGTAGTCAATATCTTATCAAGGTATTCCAATGTAAATTATAATTGAAAATGTAGTTGGCTATGCATATCCAACATTCTAATACATCATCGAGTATAATTAAGATTGGATGTCAAATATATTTAATTACTTTTCAAATAATTTACCAACATGAAATAGTCGTATACTTTTAAAGAGATGATGTAATTTATCTTATTTAAATAGTTAACTATGTATGTTATAAAAGTAGTTGACTATATACATTCATTATTCGAATACATCATCGAGTAAAATTAAAATTGAATGTCAAACATTTCCAACTATTTATCAAGGTATTCCAATTTATCCACGTAAAATAGTCGTATACCACGTGAAATAGTCGTAAATATATGATGTAATTTATCTTATCTAAATAGTTAACTATGTACGCTATAAAGTAGTTAGCTACTTATCAAAATCTTCCAATGTAACTTATAAAATAATTGAAAAAGTAGTTGACTATGTACATCCGGTATTCGAATATAGTATAAAGTAGACAACTACTCTGGTCGAAACAGACAAAAGCAGCTGTCACTTTCCACCGGTACTTTAGATTCCAAAAAGCATTTATTATTTTTTACAGGTCTGAAAAGCTGCATGCAAGGAAAAAAGTAAGGGTAAAATTGTCCACCTTTACCTGTCATTTTGATTGTGTTCTGCCATAGAACTAATTTCGACCAAAAACTTTTTATAGACCTAATTTCTGGTCCAATTCATAATATTGACCCAATTAACCCAAAATTAAAAGAGAAATAATAAAGAAAAAAGAAAGAGAAGAGAGAGAAAACAAAAAAGGAAGATAGTGTGAGCACGAGAAAGTGAGAAAAAGAAAGAAGGATAAGTTAGTCATTTTTTATATTTGAAAGTGCTGTAAAACATCTAAGTGACTTATGATGTAATTTGTAATTCAAGAAGTGACTAAAGATGTAAATATTTCTAAGAATAAAGAGAAGGGAAATAGTTAAAAAAATTAAGCTGTATCCCGTTTATCATTTATCAATCATAAAAATAGTTGAAGTTTGACAAAAAAGAGGTTGAATATATTTTTTATTATCCAATTCACCTGAAAGAGAGAACGTGTTGCAAAATTGAAAGGTAATAAAATCTCTTTTTTTCTTTCTATTTTTCTTTTCCCTATTTTCCATTTTTTGTTATCCATTTCTTCCATATTTTAATTACCAATCAAACTAATCTAAAGGCGGTGGAAGAAGGATAAGGTTCTAGACTCAACGAAACCAAAGACAACTCAAATCGAATAAAACCCAACTCTTGACACTACGACTAAAACCACGAACCCTGCATCTAAAAGAGAAATACCGAAGACCTAGAACAAAGGGAGAAATAAAAAACACTATGAAACCCACCAAACCACCGACTGAAGGATAAAGTTCAAAACAATAAAGTAAACCGGGCACTAATCCGGACCACTTCCCAAATAAAAATACCTTCCCGAAGAAGTATGTGAGCCCATACATGATAACTAAGAAATCTCGCGGAAAGGAAGACAGCGAGGCAGTCCGTTACCGGAGGAAACTCAAGGAAGTTGACCGAAAACACTACTCGAAACCGGCGTCTTGATTCCAACACCAAATCCGGAAAGCAGAGCACTCGAGGGAGAGTCACGATCACCGCCATTTACCTAGCGCAGCACAATTTTGGTCTAAAAGCATGTCCTCACCACCACATACATACTCCCATAAAGCTCGAGTGAACCACCGCGAGCATCGCTGAAGGACATTTGAGAGCGTCACCGTCTTCATCCAGAGAGATCAACACCAAACCTTCTGGAACTCTCCTTTCAAGACCCATTACCGAAACTAAATCGACATTTAAAGACAATGGGGCCAACGCCGGCACTGTGAAAGCTGCCACGCACCGACCATAAACATATCTGAGAAATGGAATTTGGTCGGCGGCACTTTGGTGTAGAGAGAAATTAGATTTGATATATTGACTGTGTATAAACAATATAAGAACTGCACTATTTTATTAATTTAGCAAAATATTAATTTATCAAAAATTAAATAGATCCAAAAATTTTATTTGAAATCGAAAAATCTTATTAATTATTTTTCAATGAACACATTTCATTTCAAATAAACCAACCAAGTTTCAGTCCAAAAAGTCTCCATATATAAACATAGCACAACTCTCTAAAAAGCATGACACAAAAACCTACAACTTGGCAATGGCACAAAGACAGTCTAATCTGATTGTACTAAACAACATTGCAAAATGCTCGTGTATTTTTTTTTGTCAAAGAATTTCGAAGCCAGTGTAAACACGTACGAGGTAACCGGTTGTCTGAAGTAATACTTTTGGCTATTTCAAAAGCTCCTTGATTGTGATTCGTCTCTTTAAAGCTCACATCTCGTACAACATGATCCTTTGTTAGAGATAATAATCCTGCAATGTGTCATTCAAAGGTTGAACACTCCAAATTAAAGGTTTTTCTAAGGCTTTGATAACTTCCATGGATGAAGCTGTGAAAGTGATGTTTGATAAGTGCAGACTCTGCTCCCTAACGCACACTCACATCTCTTTATTTTGCCTCGAATCTTGAGCTGAAAAAGGAGAAGGATCTCCTACTATGGTACAATACGTTATCTGCGCTATCTCTCTACACCCATGATGCACCCGAGATCATTTTTGGTTTCGACCAAGAAAAACCGTTGTTTCACTTTAAACGTCATGTTTATGGCTTCTCCCAATGATGGTTTGCGATGGAGGCGGTACCAGTCCTTCACTTTGTTTCCTGTTTGCCTGTATCCATTGTCTGGAATCCTTGTATGCTTTGCCTATCACTTCATTCGGCTGATACAGAGATCCATCGAAGATTCTTTTGTTTGTGTTCTTCCATAAGGTCCAGAGTATACAGGGGGATACATGGCGAACTTCTTCCTCTCCCTTCGTCAGTTTGTCTGCAAAGAGAAGCTCTTGATGTGATGCATATTCACAAAGATGGATTCACCAAATCCATTGTCTGGGTGGGGGACATTTGATAAAGCCAAGACCTGCCGAGCCATATGCCATTCAAAACAAATATGGTTAACTGTTTCTATTTCGTAGGGGCATAGATAACATCCCGTGTCACACCTAAAACCCCTTGTTTTGAGTCTGTCCGAAACTGCAAGTACTCCGTTCAAAACCTTCCAGAAAAAATGTCTTGATGGTTTTCTATCGTACAACCAATTATCCACCCAAACAAGAGTATTTTATCCACTACCAATTCTTCGCCTCAAACCTTTCCCAAGCAGCTCCCTACCAAAAAGTATGCTTCTCCATGCATATGAAGGTCTGCGTCCCAGTATTGCCTCCATGAACTCTCCATTAGCATAGTACCAGCTCTTGAAGGTTCTGCTGAAAAGTGTATATGAGGAGTGTATCAATCTCCAAGCTTGTTTCGCTAGTACAACCTGATTAAAACATACCAAGTCCTTGAAAACAATGCCTCCCAACTCATTCGGAAGAATACGTTTCTCAGCTCCCACCCAATGAATCTTTCTCTTATGAGCATCCAAGCTCCACCAAAAGTCCAGCATTGCACTCGTCATATTCTTTCATAAATACACCGGTAATCTGAAACCTGTCATCGCATATATTGGCATAGCCAAATCTACTGACTTTAGAATTAACTCCTCACCTCCTTGTGATAGCCATTTGGCATACCAACTCGTGATATGCCCCTGATTTCCCATGAGTTTTTTCTTAGATCCACATAGACATTATTCCAACCCAAGACATTTACCGTTATCTCTCTCCAAATGGATTATGGTTCTGCTCTTAATCCTTATCTTCACATCCCCAACCACCTTGGATCCAAAAGTGATGGCTGATTTATTGATCTTAATATTATGTCTTGTATGTCTTTATAGTCATCCAAGCATTGTAAGAATTCATCACATTGTTCTTCATATGCGCAGCACATGAAGAGACTATCATCCGCAAAAAGCATATGATTCACTGAGATTCCATTGGGATGGAAATGAACCCTAATAATAAATTTTTCTTGTTCTTCTATATTATAGAGGTGTATCAACACCTTTGTACTTAAAACAAATAGGAAGGACGACAACAGGTCCCCTTGCCTCAGCCCCTCACTCTAGTTTAAATCGCCCAAAAGATTGCCCACTGATTAAGACAAAATAAGAAACCGTCTTAACAATGCTACTGAACATCCTGACCCACTTAGGATCAAACCCAGAGCTGTAAGAACGGCATCCAGAAACTCCCACTCTACTTTGTTTTAGTCTTTCGACATATCCGTCTTAATCGTCATGAAGTTCTCATAGATGTATTCATGAGTGTACAAGCTGTGAACTATCTCGTGAGCGACTAAGATATTATCGGAGATAAGTCTTTCAGATTCGAAATCTGATTGAGATGGTGATACAATCCAGGGTAGGTGTGTCTTGAGGCAGTTAACAATGACATTTGACACTATCTTGTACATGATAATACACAAACTTATTGGTCGCAAGTCCTTCAGTTTGCTTGGAGCTTCTGTTGTTAGTATGAGTGTGATATGAGTATAATTCCATTCCTCATGTATGAGTCTAATGCTGAAGAATTGTTTCACATTGTTTAATGATGTTCAAGTACTTCTTATAAAAGTATCTAGCCATACCATCAAAACCATGGGTCTTATCGCTGTCAATCAAAAACACTGTAACTCTCACCTCTTTCTCTGTAACTTCTTTCAGCAAGTCAATATTCATCTGCTCTGTAACCCTTTTCTCAAAACCCATAAAGAAAGGTTCCATTGGGACTGTATTTGACGATTAAGCATGTTCTTAAAGTATTTTATAGCAATTTTGCTCTTACCCTGATTAGTACATTGCTCAATGCCATCTCGTCCCACAAAAGTTGAAGCAATTTTATGGATCTACTCGCTTTGAAAAAACTTTGAAAGAACTTAGTGTTCTTATATCCTTCAACTAACCATCTGTCAGATTTTTTTCTGCTTCCAAAACAGCTCTTCGTCTCTTATGGCCAAGCTGAGCTCATTCTTTAAACTCTGGATTTTAGTGAAACATGGGTATCACTCATCCTCGTACTTTTCCATCTCAGCTCGCATTTGGTTTATATGGACATCCGAGTTCGTATCATTACTTTATTTTCATTGATTAATAATGCGTCGGCAATTCGCAATACGTGCGAGACTCTATTTGGAGCTCTAGAGTTGCTCTCATTCCAAGTTTCCTTAACAGTTTCCGCGAATTTGGGATCCTCCACCCACCTTATATCAAAATGGAATTGACCTCAGAAAGGTTCATGATCTCCCATGAATTTGACTAGTACTGGTCTATGATCAGAACCAAACCTATCAAGGAACCAATGATGTCCACTGGGAAAGACATAAAACCATGCCAGATTGGCAAAACATCTGTCTAAGCTACAAAGAATGGTTTGCTTACTTCTCATGCCTCTCTATGTAAGCTTGTCACCGGTACTTCCCATCTCCTTCATATTGCATGCACTCATCATTGTGCAAAAAGGTCTGAAGGTCGATGCATGTCGACTTGATCCACCTTGCTTCTCATCATCGACAAGATGTCTTTAAAATCTCCAATCATACACCATGGTTCAGATCTGTCAACCCCAATTCTCATTAATCTTTCCCATACATGCAGTCTTAGTTTTAGCACATGATAACCATATACACACGTTAAAACCATGTGCGATTCCTACTCGTTACTATCATATCCAACACACTCTTATCTTCCTGAAGGAAAACAATATCACATGTATCCTTCCAAAAGATCGCCAAACCCTCACTCAAACCTTTCAGATCCACTGTTCGTAACCCCTTATAACCCAAACTAACATGAATTTTTGACACAAACTTAAAATGATTCTTTGTCTCCATCAGGAACAATGATAACTCTTCATTTCTGAGATTTTTTCCCTTGTTCAACACAATTATAGAGAGTAGAAACATACCCATCCGGAAAAAAACAGTTCAGATTTTACCCAATCAAACAACGTCGATTTTGCTTCTGAAGTAAACTGAAATATATAAACTGGTGCAATCCCACTTGATGAAATATGCAACTCGTTTCATAAAAAAATATCAGGCAAGTCCAATCTTGACTTTGCACTATCTTTAGTTCTCGCGGTACATTCAACATTGTATTCATGATGTTATCAAAGAAGTTTTTCTTGATATGCATGACATCAAAATTGTTTCTTAACAGATGATTTTTTCAGTAGGGTAACTCCCAAAAAATGCTTTTTTATGCCAATTATGATCATCACCATATACATCAGACATATTAGTTGGTGTGTGCCAATTTCATCCGTGTATAACTTTTCCTTGTGACATAATTATCAATTTTCTCCTCAAGAGATAGATAAACTGGCAGTGGCGCACAACTTTGTTCTTCTTAAAAAAAAAGTTCATGTTTCTCCTATACATATGGTTGTTTGGTAGAAACCGGTGGTGGCAGTCGAACTAACAAGTTTTACTACCATGTTTTAATAGAAATGTTTATGTTCTATTCATGCAATACAAACAAATTAATCTCCCATGTGTAGTCCAACCTGATAACATTCTATATGCAGGGAAGTCACTTATTGTCTACACAAGAACCATTCACATTGTGAATTTACCCTCGAACAATCATATGTTTGAACACAAGTACACCACAACTCCTTCAAATCATGTATCAGAGGTTGTAGAAATGCATCGAGCGACCACTTTAGATTCTTAGGACCAATGACTAAAATACTCAGTAATAGAAATTCTCTTTGCATGCACATATTTGGGGGGGGGGGATGTTGTAAGGAGTCAATATTATTGGCCACAACGAATATTGCCTACTAGACACCAAATAGACTAAATCCATATAGGCAAATACCAAGATAAACATTTCCAACATGTTTAGAAAAGTGTGGTGTACCGCTTTAAAGTGTTTCAATGCCTTTGCATCAAAATGATAAGTGACCGCCACATCCTTCTGTAAATGCTCACCATGCCATCTCATAAAAGAAGTTTTTCTTTCAGATTGATACATCCGTTTCAGACTATTATTTATAGGAAGGTACCACATCCTTTGGTATGGTATCTTGTTCCGTCCAATTCCTTGCGGCTTATATCTTGATTTCACAATAACGATACTCATGCCGCTTATCACCGTCTTTCAAAAAATCATGCAATTGTCAACACAAACATCAATCATCTCAGAAGGCAAACTAAGAGTATAAAACAATTTCTGAATATCATAATAAGTTTCATAAACCAAATTATCCTCCAGTAAATACTATTTAAAAAGATCTGCCCGTTCATCCATGAAAACCTCACTTAAGTTATGATCCGTTTTAATGGTCATCATCTCAGTTGTCAACGATAATTTTGATAACTCTTCTCTACATCCATCATGGACGGGCTGATTTGCTGCGTCTAACATATCATAAAATCATTTGGCATCTAAATTGGATTTCTCAACATCATTCTAATCAATACTTATTGTTTCATGAAATGCATATGTAACCATTCCATGAAATCTATCATGCTCATGATAACTATGCTCATCATTATAACTAAATTGATCGTGATCAACATGCAATTCATTTTTATGCTGAATATTGCTAATACTATTTCCCGCATCATGTCCATTACTACTATAACCTTCTCCATGTTGATACCATATATAAAAATGTGGTGTAAATCTTTTATTCATTAAGTGACGCCAAACTGTCTCATTTGGAACAAATTTCCTATTAATGCATTTTGACAAGAATATAGCACGCTTTCTATGGTTATATATGTCTGGCCTACTTGGTACATGAATATTTGAACCCCGTCTTGAAACTCTTTTGTCACAGCTCCTTCCACATCTTTATGTCGATATATCCAACTCCATAATTCGTATATAGACATTTTTGAAAACAAATTTTTTTTATCGATTTTGTTTTGGTTGTTTTTGGTTGTGTTTTTAGAACTATGAGGTATTTATGGATAATTTTATTAGATTACCAAAAAATTTGCCACCAATTTTAACATCAATTAGCTACGGAATAATTTTACAACGATTTTGTATCAAATTTGCAACCGTAGAATGACGAATCATTTCGTCGTGAGAAACCGGTATACCATATAAAATACATGCCTACTCTACCAAATAACCGTCATTTTATTACGTCGTTAACTCGATATCAATTCCATTGAAAACTATACGCCATTTTTTTCGTCGCTATATAATGACGTATTTATGACGAAAAAGCAATCAACATCATTCGTTTTTATTTCGCCGTTAACTTCGTCTTGTTTACAGTTATTTTATTTCCTTGCAAAGTAATGAAGAATTAACAACAAAATTCATTTTAATTGTTATTTCGTCGTTTCTTTGCAACGACAAAAATTCGTTGATACATACATTTTCTTGTAGTGCTGGGTTGATATAGCATGATGAGCCAAGCTAACATGGGTTTCTCAGCCCACCACCAACAATAGCCCCCGCTCCCAGTTCGACAAAAGTATAAGAAGTTGAATTCTGGCGAATTAATGACTTAGCTCGACACAGATCTGTATTTATCTAATCGAACTCACACTTATGATTGGACCACTGGTTGCTCTTTTTGACGTGGCACAATTTTGTTGGTCCAATATTTGGTTGTATTATATAGGTGTGAGAGACGAAACAACGTTTATGCGTAATGCTGATATCTTTTCTCGATAACCGCCTCCTTTTCCTTATAAATGTCCTTCTCCTTCATCTATGCTGATATCTTTTCACGATTACCGCCTCCTTTTATTGCCTTTTATTCTGCCTTGATTTTTTTTTTTTGCTGCGATCCTCAAACTTTCATCTTTCCCGCCTTTCGATCAATTTATCTTTTCTTCTTTTTGAGCGAGTTGCTTTCCAATTCTCGATCCTATTTTTAGGTGCGTACATGCTTTCACATGTGTTATTCCGATGTCTTTCATATTTGATTGTTGATGGTCTTAAATAGAGTTTACCATCAGACCTGAGCTCCAGTTCTGAACAAGAATTGGATCGCAGAGGTCGGCTCGAGTGACATGGTGCGTCCACACTTGATGGCCAAGGTAGAATCGCTTTTTGGAGGATTTCGCTCATGTTCGACCGATACAAGAGTGAATGTGCCTCAATTGATAGAGGAAGATACGGGGTTAAACAGTGATTGTTGTACCGAGCCCGCAAGTAAAACTGGCTTGGAGATTCCACGGGGAGTAGTTGGTCGCGTTCTTTGCCAAGTATCGAGAGTTGAGGCTAACGGGTTGCCTTTTCTTACAGCGTCACATCATTTTCTCCTAGAATTGGTGATCAGGTCCCCTTATATGAGAGAGCGCCTTTAGACCCCTATGTCAGGTTGGGTTTTCCTCTACAAAGCCTTTTTTTTATCTCATGCACACAAGTGGTTTCCTCTATCGGAACTTTTGTCACATAGTCCGAGGAACACATCATAACTTTATGCAACTTTCCCTGACGTCAGTTTGGAACATGGTCGCTGCTCTAGTGATGGGAAGCGAGGTCAGGGTTGACGTGGAATCTTTGATTTTTAAGGAGATGTTTTCCTTAGTGCTTACCTTGGTGTGGGATTTTCTGGGGGTGGGGGGAATCCGTTCAGATTACTAGTTGGCAACATATATAGTTTTCCTATATCAATAATACACGTCCATGCTCGATTCGAGTCGAATCTATCGGACTCAATGGAATCCAAACCCTAATAGATATCAGCATCTACGCCCCTCTTCAATCATTTCTTCTTCTAACAATTTTTTCCTTGTGTAAATTGTCATCCTATCTTTCTCCCTCCTCCTATTGGTTTTCAAGCCAAGTTGAGAATATTCTTACACTTGGTCGTTTTAAGTGACCCAAACTTGGTAAGTATTCGCCGGAGTGAAGCTCACATCAGTTCAGATAGGCTCATATTTTCTGTATTTTTTATTTTTTCGTTGTTCGTCTAATATTGGGTTATGTTTGACAGCCAATTAAAGTAAGACACCTTAAGTTTCTCCCGCAAACCGATCTAGTCGCCATCCTAGTTTTCTGCAAACTTAAAATCTGTGCATAGTGAAAAGAGATTAGCCAAACTACACATCCTTACTCCATAGTAGCACCACTCCTCCTTTGGCTGATAAGAAGTTGTAAATCGTGGGGATTGGATCATCCACACCGTTAGTTATATCGCCCCCCAAATCGATGATTCATTCCTTAGGGAGAACAAAATCGGGTTCCCACTCCTGGGGTTTTGTCGGTGATCCTCATGCTTCTGCCATGTCGGAGTCACAATGAATGTTACTTTCATCGAGGATAATAACCTTCTCATTTTCCGGTAGCGTGTATTTTTCTTACACATCCCGTTGTTTCCTTCTGCTAGTGACGTTCAGGCGCTGCCAAGGGTCAATAATTTTGGCACCAATTCATAACTTATTTCTTTTCAAGATGTGGTTGATTTGGGAGATGAGGGTGACATGTCGTATTCTGTTTGCCTTTTCGGTGTGTTTCCCTTTGTGGTTGTAATAGATGCTTACGCATTATGCTTGTTTTCAAGGATTTGGAAACTTTGGCTATCATGGGGTAGCTCGAGTCACCAGATATTGACTGACAGAGAACGGTGTTCTATTCGTAGGACTTTTTGTTTACGTCTAGGAGTCGTGGGAGATTCTGATTATCATGAAAAGGGAGTATTTAGGTGTTCCTGAGGAATATTACGTAGTTCGCGTTAGGGACCCATGGTGTTGGGATCGAGTTAGTGATGTGTTTAGGGTAGATCGAGTCTAATTGAGGGCATGTGCTGCACTGTTCTCGATTTCCTCCGTTGATGACGTATGATATGTTTGTATGTTGTGTTGAGCCTGTTAGGAATGTCCTGAAATCTATTGTACTTACTCTAAGTGAAAGTCGTATAGTCGAGATGAGACAATCACATAACACTAGGTAGTCATAACGCTTTGCTAGAAGCCACTTATGATCAATGAGTTGAGAACTCATTGCTAGTGTTATCTGATCCTACAGGGTCACACACCTAAGCAAATTGGACGTTAAAGACGAGGTTGATCATTAATGTAATGATCTAGTGAATGCATATATGATATGCATTCGATATCAATATTCTGGGGCAGTGTCGATCGATGCAAAGAGTGCATCGATCGATGCAACTCGCGGATTACCAGATTAATTCGGTTTAATCGCTGGTTAATTCCGTTATGGTTTAAGTCGACATATATAAGATATATGGTCGACCTAAACTGTTTTCTAACCTAATTCACAGCCACCAGAACTTGAATAGAAACCTCTAAAGAGATTGGATCTTTAGAGGCACTAGCATCCCTGCTGTCCAGTTTGTGTGCGTGTGGATACCAGTAGAGGCGCAGCACTTGAGGCGCTTTAGATCTCGATTATCTGCAAATCTTCCGCTGCTAATCACCAGGTAATTCTGAGATCCCATAGATTCAATTATATGAACCCTAGATCCTAGGCTCGGAATTTAGACCAGGATTGCCTAATTGGATTAGGATCTGCTAGAAATTCCATCAGTGGTATCAGAGCTTTAGGGTTCCATTGAATCTGTAGCATGTTGATTAGATTGGTTGAATCTGGATCTCTGTATGATTGGTACAAGCATGCTAAAACTCGTTTTGATCAAAGTAACCTAGTTTAGGGTTTTGTTCAAAAACGTTTTAGGGCTTTTTCGCATGGTGTCGATCGATGCCAATCCGGCATCGATCGACACAGGGCGAAAGCCCGAATAAAATTTAGGGTTTTTTCGCATGGTGTCAATCGTTGCCAATCCGGCATCGATCGACACAGGGCGAAAACCCGAATAAAACTCAGTTTTCGCCTAGTGTCGATCGACACAAATGTTGTGTCGGTCGACACAAACCTCGCGAGATTGATGAATCGGTTCAATTGGATTGGACCGGTTATCGAGCTTGGTTAATAATGGTTGAACTCTGTGAATGGTTTAATTGCGATTGGCTTGATTAGGTTGGCATCGACCGATGCTAATGTAGCATCGATCGACGCTGACCGGTATTCAAAACCGGATCAATTGGATTGATCGGTTATCGCGAAATTTCTTTGGATATTCTGTATCGATCAACACTATAGTAGTGCCGGTCGACATCAGATTCGATGGTTTAGGTTGTGGAACCTGAAACCACAGAACCAAAAGCAAGATAAATCAATTAATTAGAAGAATTAAAACATAATAAAACTGAACGTTTTAAATGATTCTGTTCCTCAATCAAATATCAAGTGATACTTGATGTCTTTCCAATCTTGTCAACTGTCAAGACTCGTTTCAATGAGTAATAGGCTTGCAGTGCAAGGTATCCACAATAACATGAGTAAGGCAGGAAGTAATCGTGTTGATGGGCTTGCAGTGCAAGGCGTCAACAATTACATGACTTAAGAGATTGGTTTACTTGACTGGGCTATCAAAATCGTTTTGGGCCTAGAGACATCAGGTGGATTTGACATGAGATGTCAATCCACAACCAAGAGTTATATTGGATATAACTAGCAAGGTTGTTGCTTACCTAGATAGCTAAAATTTGGGTGATAGCCAGTGGCTCACTCAAGTTTAGTGAAGTATGGGTCTTGGATCATTATATTCATCTGAGGAAACATTGTTTGAATATAATGCGAGTTTTCTTAATAGTTAAGACTTCTCATTTCTTGAACATCATAACTAAAACCTCCCTCGTTTTTCAGCTATGTCTAGCACAAACCATCGTAACAATTTCTCCCTGCGATCCGTCCTTGAGAAGGACAAGTTAAATGGATCCAACTTTCTTGAATGGTATCGGAACTTGAGAATTGTTCTCAAACAGGAGAAAAAGGACTATGTCCTTGAGAAAGTTCTCCCCAAGAAGTACCGAGCCAATGCCTGGCAGTCAGATAAGGATGCTTGGGATAAGCATTCTAATGATGCGGTGGATGTGAGTTGTCTCATGTTGGCTACCATGAACTCGGACTTGCAGAAGCAATATGAGTACGTGGAGTCGCCAAAAGAGATGATCACTGGCCTGAAAAGTATGTTTCAGGAGCAGGCACGAACTCAGAGATACCAGATGGTTAGGTCTCTGATTGAGTGCAAGCTACCAAAGGGCGAACCAGTTAGTCCTCATGTCATTAAGATGATGGGTTATATTGATAACCTGGGGAAAATGGATTGTCCCATTAGCCAAGAGTTGGCTACTGACATCATTCTGCAGTCACTGCCGTCAAGCTATGATCAATTTGTTATGAACTATAACATGAACAACTTGACGAAGACGTTGACTGAATTGCATGGGATGCTTAAGACTGCTGAACCTAACATCAAGAAGGACACCCCAAATGTCCTTATGGTACAAAAGGGTAAAAAGTTTAAGAAACTTGGTAAGAACAAAGGTGAT
Organism: Orychophragmus violaceus; assembly: GCA_030180135.1. Classification (NCBI taxonomy): domain Eukaryota; kingdom Viridiplantae; phylum Streptophyta; class Magnoliopsida; order Brassicales; family Brassicaceae; genus Orychophragmus; species Orychophragmus violaceus. Next base: position 24,038,475 of record CM058239.1, read on the forward strand.
GGCGAGACGAGCTCGATTGTGAATCCAAGCGAGTCTGGCCATGTTCCTAAGGTTAAAACCAGTCCTTCTGAAGATGTTAAGTGCCGTTATTGTAATGGTTATGGGCATTTGAAAAGAAACTGCAATAAATTCTTGGAAGATTATGAGAAGCTGAAGAAGACGTACGAGACTTCTTCTTCAGGTATTATGTTATAGAAGTAAATGTTACTTCTTATAATCCTACTTATTGGGTATTGGATACCAGCTGTGGTACTCATATTTTGTGAAAATGTGCAGGGCCTGAGCAAAAGTAGGACTATGGAGAAAGGACAAGTGGACATATGAGTGGGAATGGAGCAAGAGTTGCTGCATTAACCGTAGGAGTATTTCATTTCTTTTTTCTTTTTTTATGGCATGTTTTGAACTTAAAACTGCTACTATGTAACTGCTATGAGCAGACAGATTATTTCTAATTCTTGTTTGGATATGGAAGGATATCAGTTCTCAAATCAAGAATAAGTGTTATTCATTTGATTACAGTGATATATTTTATAGTAGCAATCCATTGAAGAATGGACTTTATGTTCTAAACCAGAATGTGCCTAACTATAACATTAGTACCAAGAGATTCAAGTCAAAAGATACGAATCAAACTTTTTCTCTGGAATTGTCGTTTTGAGCCACATAAATGAGAAACAGATTCAGAAGCTCCATAGTGATGGGCTTTTGGGCTCATCTGATTATGAATCAAAATGAGTAAAGTGAATCTTGTTTAATGGAAAACGACAGAGGCCCCTTTCAACAAAGGTAGTGTCGATCGATGCATGTATGCAACGATCGATACAGGTTGCGAACGAACGGATAAAATGAAAGGGCCAGAGGATTATTGGGCTTTATACATACGGATGTACATGGCCCGATAAGCGCAAATGCTAGAGGAAATTTTCAGTACTTCATTACCTTTACTGATATTTTCAAAAGGTACGGTTATGCCTTATTTATAAGGCATAAGTCAGAATCTTTGAAAAGTTCAAAGAGTTCCAAAATGAAGTACATAATCAATTTGGCAAAGGTATTAAACCTCTACGATGAGATCATGGAGGTGAATACTTAAATCAAGAATTTAGTGATCATCTGATAGATTGTGAAAGTGTTTCACAATTCACTCCTCCTGTATCGGACTTTATTAGATATGGTTCGATCAATGATGAGTCACTTAGATCTTCCATTATCCTTCTAAGAATACGCTCTAGAAATGTCTGAGTTTACTTTAAATAGAGTTCCATCAAAATCAGTTACATAGATACCACATGAGATGTGGAATGTAAATGTTTCTGATTTATCCATCATGGAGATTTGGAGTTGCGAGACTTATATAAAACGTTTGATCTCTGATAAGCTCACACCCAAATCTGATAAGTGCTACTTCATTGGTTGTCCTAACAAAACCAAGGCATGTTACTTTTACAACCAGTTCGAGAATAAATTGTTTGTTGCTCGGAACTATGTTTTCTTGAGAAAGACTTTCTTTCCAAGAAGAACAGTGGGAGTAAAAGTACAACTCAAAGAAATTCGAAAATCACTGGAGACTGCTCAACCTGATGAGGAAGAGCAGCAGTTGGATCTACAAAGAATTGTAGAACCTGCACCTGTGGTGCCTAGAGTTTATAAAGGATCTGGTGAATGTATATTCGATATACATTTAAATGGCGAGTTTCTGAAGAAGTGTCGATCGACACAAAAGTTGCATCGATCGACACAGATCGCGAACCAAATATTGATTTTGGTTTATGACTCAATTAACTACGGTTTAAATCTTGGTTAATTAGGTCGTGGTAAAAGTATACATATGAGATATGTGTGCGCGACTATTACAGATAGCTGAAGCTCGCAGATCCGAAAGGATCCGTCACGAACCCGAGAAATATGGATTTCTCGTAACTAATTGCCGTGATCTACTTATCATTGAAAGTGACGAGCCTGCGAATTTTGAAGAAGCAATGATGGGCCTTGACTCCGAAAATGGCTGAAAGCCGCTGAATCCGAAATGGGATCCATGTCACAGAACCAAGTATGACTTGGGTTGATTTACCCGATGGTGTAAAAACCATTGTGAGTAAATGGATTTTCAAGAAGAAAAGTTGACATGGATGGTTATATTCAGATGTACAAAGCAAGGTTGGTGGCAAAAGGTTTCAAGTAAATTCATGGTATCAACTGTGAAGAAACCTAATCCCAGTCACCGTGCTTATGTCCATTCGGATTCTCCTAGCAACCGCCACTCATAATGGTTATGAGATCTGGCAGATGGATGTGAAAACAGTTTTCCTTAATGGAATTCTGGAAAAAGGATGTGTACATAACACAACCTGAAGTTTTTCATTGATCCTAATGAAGCTACGAAGATATGCAAGCTTCATAAAACCATTTATGGATTGAAGCAAGCATCTCGGAGTTGGAATCTTCGTTTTGATGAAGCAGTCAAAAGGTTTGACTTTGTCAGGAACAAAGAGGAACCATATGTTTACAAGAGACTAGTGGGAGCGCAGTTGCATTTCTGGTATTGTATGTTGATAACATACTACTTCTCGGAAATGAAGTTCCATTGTTTCAGTCTGTTAAGACTTGATTCGAAAGTTTTTTTTCGATAAAATTATGGGAGAAACCGTATACATTCTTGGAATAAGAATCTATAGAGATAGATTGGATAAGCTAATTGGAATGTGTCAAGATTCTTAGTGATAAGGCCTTGCACATGTCCAATATGCAGGATTCCAAGAAGGGCTTCGTGCAAATGACTCTTGGTATTACTCTTAGCAAGACGCAGTGTCTTTCGACATACACTGAGCAAGGGCGAATGAGGGTCAGACTACTGCTAAAGGCATTAGATGTCTTATGATGTGATCTTAATTTTCGTGGGAGTCATTGTTATTAATTTTAGTTATGATATGATGTTCGTATAAACATAATTTGATTATGTTATTGAAATCTGGCATCTGTATTATTTAATAATGGTTATTAAATAATAGTTCCAAAGTAATTTATGACATTTTATAGGTCATCAAGTATGTGACTTGATCATGAAACCTATAGATAATAAATGACATAAATTATGTTGGTCCCAGGTCGAGGTTGTTAAAGTGGGACTTTAACAACCGCGTGAGACTAGTATGTGAGGTGACTGATGACTAAGTTTCATGGAGTCATTAATAAGAGTATTAAAGTCAATCACATAGATATGTGTTGGAGAACACATGATCGGACATGACCCACTGATGAGAACTCTACGGGATAGTTATATAAGTGTCATGAGAGTTTTCATTACGACTATAGAGTATAGTCCTTAGACCTGAGTTCATCATGTTTTCTTACATGTGAATTGGTCCGCTTTAACCTTGTCAAACGTCAGCCGTAACTGGTGACTATAAAGGCATTGATTGGGCGTATCATGAAGCGTGTGAAGAGACAGGGATGGAACAAGATGGGATTGAAGGAATTTCTAGCAGTTCCTAATCCAATTAGCAACCCTAGGTATAATTCCAAGCCTAGGATCCAGGGTCTAGGTATATTGAATCTACATCAGATCTCGAATTACCTGGAGTTTAGCAGCGGAAGATTTTGCAGATAATCGAGATCTAGAGCGCCTCAAATGCTGCGCCTCTACTGGTATCCACACGCACACAAACTGAACAGGAGGGATGCTAGTGCCTATAGAGATCCAATCTCTTCAGAGGTTTCTATTCAAGTTCTGGTGGCTGTCAATTAGGTTGAAAATCAGCTTGGGTCGACCATGTATCTTATATATGTCGACTTAAACCATAACGGAATTAACCAACGATTAAACCGAATTAATCAGGTAATCCGCGAGTTGCATCGATCGACACACTCTTTGTGTCGATCGACACTGCCCCAGAATATTGATATTGAATGCATATCAAATATGCATTCACTAGATCATTACATTAATGATCAACCTCGTCTTTAACGTCCAGTTTGCTTAGGTGTGTGACCCTGTAGGATCATATAACACTAGCAATGAGTTCTCAACTCATTGATCATAAGTGGCTTCTAGCAAAGCGTTATGACTGCCTAGTGTTATGTGATTGTCTCATCTCGACTATACGACTTTCACTTAGAGCAAGTACAATAGATTTTAGGACATTCCCAACAATCTCCCACTTGTACTGTAATCATCTATTCCTTTAATCCCTTCGTCACTATATCTCGATCTAGCATAAGGCAAGAACCGTGTCATCCTTATTGAGCCAAGATAATGTTCATCGAATTCCGATTTATACTGACAAGACAAACGACTGACAATCACCTCGTTTGAGTGTGGCCACACATTTCTCAGTATCAAATCTTCGATGGGCCCTGAGATATTTATCTCCTGTTATATAGGAGGACAAATCCCATCTTGTTCCATCCCTGTCTCTTCACACGCTTCATGATACGCCCAATCAATGCCTTTATAGTCACCAGTTACGGCTGACGTTTGACAAGGTTAAAGCGGACCAATTCACATGTAAGAAAATATGATGAACTCAGGTCTAAGGACTATACTCTATAGTCGTAATTAAAACTCTCATGACACTTATATAACTATCCCGTAGAGTTCTCATCAGTGGGTCATGTCCGATCCTGTGTTCTCCAACACATATCTATGTGATTGACTTTAATACTCTTATTAATGACTCCATGAAACTTAGTCATCAGTCACCTCACATACTAGTCTCATGCAGTTGTTAATGTCCCACTTTAACAACCTCGACCAGGGACCAACATAATTTATGTCATTTATTATCTATAGGGTTTCATGATCAAGTCACATACTTGATGACCTATAAAATATCATAAATTACTTTGGGACTATTATTTAATAACCATTATTAAATAATACATATGTCAGATTTCAATAACATAATCAAATTATGTTTATACGAACATCATATCATAACTAAAATTAATAACAATGACTCCCACTAAAATTAAGATCACATCTTAAGACATCTAATGCCTTTAGCAGTAGCCTGACCCTCATTCGTCCTTGCTCAGCGTGTGTCGAAAGACAATGCGTCTTGCTAAGAGTAATACCAAGAGTCATTTGCACGAAGCCCTTCTTGGAATCCTGCATATTGGACATGTGCAAGGCCTTATCACTATAAGTATCTTGACACAATCCAATTAGCTTATCCAATCTATCTCTATAGATTCTTATTCCAAGAATGTATACGGTTTCTCCCATAATTTTATCGAAAAACAACTTTCGAATCAAGTCTTAACAGACTGAAACAATGGAACTTCATTTCCGAGAAGTGGTATGTTGTCAACATATAATACTAGAAATGCAATTGCGCTCCCACTAGTCCTCTTGTAAACACACGGTTCCTCTTCATTCATGACGAAGTCAAACCTTTTGACTGCTTTATCAAAACGAAGATTTCAACTCCGAGATGCTTGCTTCAATCCATAAATGGATCGGCGAAGCTTGCATATCTTCCTAGCTTCATTAGGATCAATGAAAACTTCAGGTTGTGTCATGTACACATCCCTTTCCAGAATTCCATTAAGGAAAACTGTTTTCACATCCCTCTGCCAGATCTCATAACTATTATGAGTGGCGGTTGCTAGAAAAATCCGAATGGACATAAGCACGGTGTCTGGGATTAGGTTTCTTCACAGTCAATACCATGAATTTACTTGAAACCTTTTGCCACCAACCTTGCTTTGTACATTTGAATATAACCATCCATGTCATCTTTTCTTCTTGAAAATTCATTTACTCACAATGGCTTCTACACCATCGGGTAAATCAACCCAAGTTATACTTGGTTCTGTGATATGGATCCCATTTCGGATTCAGCGGCTTTCAGCCATTTTCGGAGTCAAGGTCCATCATTGCTTCTTCAAAATTCGCAGGCCCGTCACTTTCAATGATCAGTAGATCACGGCAATTGGTTACGAGAAATCCATATTTCTCGGGTTCGTGACGGATCCTTTCGGATCTGCGAGCTTCAGTTTTCTGTAAAAGTCGCGCACACATATCTTATATGTGCACTTTTACCACGACCTAATTAACCAATATTTAAACCGTAGTTAATTAAGACATAAACCAAAATCAATATTTGGTTCACGATCTGTGTCGATCGATGCAACTTTTGTGTCGATCGACACTTCTTCAGAAACTCGCCATTTAAATGTATATCGAATATACATTCACCAGATCCTTTATAAACTCTAGGCACCACAGGTGCAGGTTCTACAACTCTTTGTAGATCCAACTGCTGCTCTTCCTTATCAGGTTTAGCAGTCTCCTGTGATTTTCGAATTTCTTCGAGTTGTACTTTTACTCCCACTGTTCTTCTTGGAAAGAAAGTCTTTCTCAAGAAAACATAGTTCCGAGCAACAAACAATTTGTTCTCGAACTGGTTGTAAAAGTAACATGCCTTGGTTTTGTTAGGACAACCAATGAAGTAGCACTTATCAGATTTGGGTGTGAGCTTATCAGAGATTAAACGTTTTATATAAGTCTCGCAACTCCAAATCTCCATGATGGATAAATCAGAAACATTTACATTCCACATCTCATGTGGTATCTCTGTAACTGATTTTGATGGAACTCTATTTAAAGTAAACTCAGACATTTCTAGAGGGTATTCTTAGAAGGATAATGGAAGATCTAAGTGACTCATCATTGATCGAACCATATCTAATAAAGTCCGATACAGGAGGATTGAATTGTGAAACACTTTCACAATCTCTCAGATGATCACTAAATTCTTGACTACGTATTCACCTCCATGATCTCATCGTAGAGTTTTAATACCTTTGCCAAATTGATTATGTACTTCATTTTTGGAACTCTTTGAACCTTTCAAAGATTCTGACTTATGTCTTATAAATAAGACATAACCGTACCTACTGAAAATATCTGTAAAGGTAATGAAGTACTGATATTTTCTTCTAGTACTAGTGCTCATCGGCCCATATACATCCGTATGTATAAAGCCCAATAAGCCTCTGGCCCTTTCATTTTGTTCGTTCGCAACCTGTATCGACCGACGCACCGTTTGTGTCGATCGACACTACTTTTGTTGAAAGGGGGCCTCCGTCATTTTACCCAATAAACAAGATTCACTTTACTCATTATGATTCATAATCAAATGAGCCCAAAAGCCCATCACTATGGAGCTTCTGAATCTGTTTCTCATTTATGTGGCTCAAAACGACAATGCCAGAGAAAGAGTTTGATTCGTATCATTTGACTTGAATCTCTTGGTATTAATGTTATAGTTAGGCACATTAAAGTCCATTCTCTAATGGATTGCTACTATGAAATATATCGCTGTAATCAAATGAATAACACTTATTCTTAATTTGAAAACTGATATCCTTCCATATCCAAATAAGGAATAGAAATAATCTTTCTGCTCATAGCAGATACATAGTAGCAGTTTTAAGTTCAAAAACATGCGATAAAGAAAATAAATGAAATACTCCTACGGCTAATGCAGCAACTCTTGCTCCATTTCACACGCGTAGATCCACTTGTCCTTTCTCCATAGTCCTACTTTTGCTCATGTTCTACACATTTTCACAAAATATGAGTACCACAGCTGGTATCAAATACCCAATAAGTAGGACTATAAGAAGTAACATTTACTTCTATAACATAATACCTGAAGAAGAGGTCTCGTACGTCTTCTTCAGCTTCTCATAATCTTCCAAGAATTTATTGCAGTTTCTTTTCAAATGCCCATAACCATTACAATAACGGCACTTAACATCTTCAGAAGGACTGGTTTAACCTTAGGAGCATGGTTAGACTCGCTTGGATTCACAATCGAGCTCGTCTTGCCATCTCTTTGGTCTTACCAAGTTTCTTAAACTTTTTACCCTTTTGTACCATAAGGACATTTGGGGTGTCCTTCTTGATGTTAGGTTCAGCAGTTTTCAGCATCCCATGCAATTCAATCAACGTCTTTGTCAAGTTGTTCATGTTATAGTTCATAACAAACTGATCATAGCTTGACGGCACTGACTGCAGAATGATGTCAGTAGCCAAATCTTGGCTAATGGGACAATCCAGTTTCCCCAGGTTATCAATATAACCCATCATCTTAATGACATGAGGACTAACTGGTTCGCCCTTTGGTAGCTTGCACTCAATCAGAGACCTAACCGTCTGGTGTCTCTGAGTTCGTGCATGCTACTGAAACATACCTTTCAGGCCATTGATCATCTCTATTGGCGACTCCACGTACTCATATTGCTTCTGCAAGTCCGAGTTCATGGTAGCCAACATGAGACAACACACATCGACCACATCATTAGAATGCTTATCCCAAGCATCCTTCTCTGACTGCCAGGCATTGGCTCGGTACTTCTTGGGGAGAACTTTCTCAAGGACATAGTCCTTCTTCTCCTGTTTGAGAACAATTCTCAAGTTCCGATACCATTCAAGAAAGTTGGATCCATTTAACTTGTCCTTCTCAAGGACGGATCGCAGGGAGAAATTGTTATGATGGTTTGTGCTAGACATAGCTGAAAACAAGAGAGGTTTAGTTATGATGTTCAAGAAATGAGAAATCTTAACTATTAAGAAAACGCACATTATATTCAAACAATGTTTCCTCAAATGAATATAATGATCCAAGACCCATACTTCACTAAACTTGAGTGAGCCACTGGCTATCACCCAAATATTAGCTATCTAGGTAAGCAACAACTTTGCTAGTTATATCCAATATAACTCTTGGTTGTGGATTGACATCTCATGTCCAATCCACATGATGTCTCTAGGCCCAAAACGATTTTGATAGCCCATTCAAGTAAACCAATCTTTTGAGTCATGTAATTGTTGATGTCTTGCACTGCAAGTCCATCAACACGATTACTTCCTGTCTTACTCATGTAATTGTGGACATCTTGCACTGCAAGTCTATCGCACAATGAAACAAGTCTTGACAGTTGACAAGATTGGAAAGACATCTAAATATACTTGATATTTAGTTGAGGAACGGAACTTTTAATCCAATATACATATCATATATGTATCTTAGAAGGATTGTAATTTATTAAAACAACTAATTTTACTTAGTTTTAATTATTCTAAGAAATTGGGTTAAGTTTGGTTCGGTTCTGTGATGTCAGGTTCAATAACCAAAATCACCAGAGACTGTGTCGACCGATGCTACTTTAGTGTCGATCGAAACACTTCTACCGAAACCAATTTGCGATAACCGATCAATCCAATTGATCCGGTTTTGACAACCGGTAGTGTCGATCGACGCTACATTAGCGTCGGTCGATACCAACCAAATCAAACCAATCGCAATAAACCGTTCTTAGCGTTTAACCATTATCAACCAAGCTCGATAATCGGTCCAATCCAATTGAACCGATTCATCAATTTCGCGAGGTTTGTGTCGACCGACACAACTCTTGTGTCGATCGTCACTAGGCGAAACCTAAGTTTTATTCGGGTTTTCGCCCTGTGTCGATCGACGCCGGATTGGCATCGATCGACACCATGCGAAAAACCCTAAAACGTTTTCGAACAAAAACCCTAGCCGAGATTATTTGATCAAAAACTCAATTTTAGCATGCATATCAAATATACAGTGATCCAGATTCAACTAATCTAATCAACATGCTACAGGATTCAATAGAATAAACCCTAAGGCTCTGATACCACTGAAGGAATTTCTAGCAGTTCCTAATCCAATTAGCAACCCTAGGTATAATTCCAAGCCTAGGATCCAGGGTCTAGGTATATTGAATCTACATCAGATCTCGAATTACCTGGAGTTTAGCAGCGGAAGATTTTGCAGATAATCGAGATCTAGAGCGCCTCAAATGCTGCGCCTCTACTGGTATCCACACGCACACAAACTGAACAGGAGGGATGCTAGTGCCTATAGAGATCCAATCTCTTCAGAGGTTTCTATTCAAGTTCTGGTGGCTGTCAATTAGGTTGAAAATCAGCTTGGGTCGACCATATATCTTATATATGTCGACTTAAACCATAACGGAATTAACCAACGATTAAACCGAATTAATATGGTAATCCGCGAGTTGCATCGATCGACACACTCTTTGTGTCGATCGACACTGCCCCAGAATATTGATATCGAATGCATATCAAATATGCATTCACTAGATCATTACATTAATGATCAACCTCGTCTTTAACGTCCAGTTTTCTTAGGTGTGTGACCCTGTAGGATCATATAACACTAGCAATGAGTTCTCAACTCATTGATCATAAGTGGCTTCTAGCAAAGCGTTATGACTGCCTAGTGTTATGTGATTGTCTCATCTCGACTATACGACTTTCACTTAGAGCAAGTGCAATAGATTTCAGGACATTCCCAACAGGGATTTGTCCCTCCTATATAACAGGAGATAAATATCTCAGGGCCCATCGAAGATTTGATACTGAGAAATGTGTGGCCACACTCAAACGAGGTGATTGTCAGTCGTTTGTCTTGTCAGTATAAATTGGAGTTCGATGAACATGATCTTGGCTAAATAAGGGTGACACAGATCTTGCCTTATGCCAGATCGAGATGTAGTGACGAAGGGATTGAAGGAATAGATGATTCCAGTACAAGTGGGAGATTGTTCGGAATGTCCTGAAATCTATTGTACTTACTCTAAGTGAAAGTCGTATAGTCGAGATGAGACAATCACATAACACTAGGTAGTCATAACGCTTTGCTAGAAGCCACTTATGATCAATGAGTTGGGAACTCATTGCTAGTGTTATCTGATCATACAAGGTCACACACCTAAGCAAATTGGACTTTAAAGACGAGGTTGATCATTAATGTAATGATCTAGTGAATGCATATATGATATGCATTCGATATCATTATTCTGGGGCAGTGTCGATCGATGCAAAGAGTGCATCGATCGATGCAACTCGCGGATTACCAGATTAATTCGGTTTAATCGCTGGTTAATTCCGTTATGGTTTAAGTCGACATATATAAGATATATGGTCGACCTAAACTGTTTTCTAACCTAATTCACAGCCACCAGAACTTGAATAGAAACCTCTGAAGAGATTGGATCTCTAGAGGTATTAGCATCCCTGCTGTCCAGTTTGTGTGCGTGTGGATACCAGTAGAGGCGCATCACTTGAGGCGCTTTAGATCTCGATTATCTGCAAATCTTCCGCTGCTAATCACCAGGTAATTCTGAGATCCCATAGATTCAATTATATGAACCCTAGATCCTAGGCTCGGAATTTAGACCAGGATTGCCTAATTGGATTAGGATCTGCTAGAAATTCCATCAGAGCCTATTACGTCGTGGTAGTACATGATCGGCTGTTTTACTTCGTTGATTGTTATTCCTTATTATTTTGGTTTTTCGGGTGGGGTTTTAGCCGTAGTAGTTGGGAGCCAGTTCACTGGGTGATCTTAGATTGCTCATCCAACCTTTTTCCTCTTTGTTAAGTTTCAGAGTAGCTCAGCGGAAGCGTAGGCCCCTCGGACTAGATTTGTGTTGCATTTTGCTATGGTTTGTTTTCGAAAACGTTTTGATTATATCCGGTTTTTTTATTTTCAGGTACCCACTAAAAGATTTTAGAAAACCTTCAAATTAGTTTAAAAGAATTAACTAGAAGATTAAAAGGACTAAAAACGAGCTTGTTTCTTGATATCCGGTTTAATCCGAACCGAACATAACCCGTGGATGCGGTACGGTTGAAAATCCTTGTATCGTGGAAGCTGTTGGGATAGTGTCCTGAAATCACACTTGTACTCACTCCTGATGATAGTTGTGTGTCGAGATCAGACATTCGTATAATACTGGGCGGTTGCAATGTTTTGCTAGAAGCCTCTTGCAATCTATAAGTTGTAGACTTACTGCCAGTATTATATGATCCTATAGGGTCACACACCTAAGCAAACTGGAATCTAAAATATGGGGATGATCATTATGGTAATGATCGTATTAATGTGTATTGGATACACATCAATATTGAGTTTCGAATAGTGTGTCGATCGACACGGTATGTGTGTCGATCGACACAGGGTTGATTCCGAAACTGAGTTTCGGTTTTATGACTTAAAACGAATCTAATTAATCATGGTTCGGTTTAAGTCATTCCAGGTCATTATATAGTGATATAGTTTCAACCTGGAACCCTAGACGTCGACTTTTTCTTGACAGAAGAAGCAGAAACACCAGAAACTCTCAGATCCCATAGATCCGGCACTAACATCCCGTTTTCCAGCTTGTGTGCGTGTGTATCTGGTAGAGGCAAGACGTCTGCGTTGCTCACTGATCTCGTTCACCAATTCATTCCGCTGCCAGTTCAAGGTAAGAACAAGGTTGGTAAATTTCAATATATCAAACCCTAGATCCAAGGAGATCTAACAGTGGTATCAGAGCTTGTTAGGGTTTAGACTATTGAATCTGATGCAATTAATTCGAAAAATGATGTTGTTGAATTGAATATTGCTTGCCAAATCGTGTTTTCAAGGTTTTAATCTCGGATTTTATTCCTGTTGAAAAACGATGAACTGTTAAAATCGCACTGTGTCGATCGACACTAAGCTTGTGTCGGTCGACACGCCGCGAAAACGCATAAAATTTTTAGGGTTTGTCGCAGAGTGTCGATCGACACAAAGCGTGTGTCGGTCCACACAGAGCGAAAACTCGTAAATAATTTTTTGGGTTTCGATCTGATATCGAGTATCCGTATTCCTGCTGTGTCGATCGATACACTGGGTGTGTCGGTCGACACATGCAAAGCGATTAGATAGATCGGTTCAGTTGGATTGAACCAGTTATCTCGCTCGGTTAATTTTAATTAACCAATTTGGTTCTGGTTTGGTAATGTCGATCGACACAGATTTGTGTGACGATCGACATGGACCGTTAAACCGAACCGGTTCCATTATATTGAATCAGTTAAGAAAATTCGATCCGGTTTGACCGGTTATCGAAGACCGGTTTAAATTGTGTTGCGTCGACCGATGCCAATGGTTGGCGTCGATCGACACACCATTCGAAAACATGCTGGTTGGACCACAAATTTGCAGATACCAGACCAAATTTAATCCCAAAGTTCTAGATGAACCTAAACTTAATAAAACTGAATGTTTTAATTAAATTAATAACTTCTTGGATGTATATTGGATATATATCAAGATCAAATAGTTCTTTTCCTCAACTAAATATCAAGTGATCTTGATGTCTTGCCCGATCTTGTCTACTGTCAAGACTCGTTTTGTTTGTTGGATAGCCTTGGAGTCCTTGGTATCCACAGCAACATGAGTAAGGCAGGTGGTCATTGATAGACTTGCAGTGCGACTGTCAGTGATCACAAGACAAAAGGGATTGGTTTTACTTGACTGGGCTATCAGAAGTTCTGGGCCCAGAGACATCAGAGTGGATTAGACATAATTTGTCTCATCTGCGACCAAGAGTTGTACTGGGTACAATTAGCAATGATTTGCTTACCTAGATAACTAAAGTTTGGGTAATGGCGAGTCGCCCACTCAGATTTTGGTGAAGTATGGATCTTGGCTCATTGTATTCATCTGAGGAAACATAATTTTGAATACAATGCGAGTTTTTCTTATTAGATAAGAATTCTCATTTCCTTGAGCATTATAACTAAACCTCTACCTCTTTTAATTGCAGCTATGTCTGTCTCAACTCACATCAACACTTTCTCACTAAGATCCGTCCTTGAGAAGGACAAGTTAAATGGATATAATTCTTGGAATGGTATCGGAACCTGAGAATAGTTCTCAGGCAGGAGAACAAGGAATATGTCCTTGAAAGAGTTCTCCCCGAGAGGCCACGTTCCAATGCCCCGCAGACAGAAAAGAATGCTTGGAATAAGCATTCAGCTGATGTCAAAGATGTTAATTGTCTAATGCTGGTGACTATGAACTCTGAGCTGCAGAAGCAATATGAGAACGTGATGTCACCCATTGAGATGATTAACAGCCTGAAAGCTTTGTTTCAGGAGCAAGCTCGCACAGAGAGATACCAGACAGTTAAATCTCTCATGGATTGCAAGCTGGCTAAGGATAGTCCAGTAAGTCCTCATGTCCTTAAAATGATGGGTTACATTAATAACCTGGGGAAACTGGACTGTGCCATTAGTCAGGAGCTAGCCATTGACATGATTCTGCAGTCTTTGCCGTCGTGTTTTGATCAGTTCATCATGAACTACAACATGCAAAACATGACTAAGACATTGACTGAGTTGCACGGCATGCTGAAGACAGCAGAGCCGAATCTCAAGAAGGCAACTCCCAGTGTACTGATGGTACATGGGGGTAAAAGGTTTAAGAAACCTAAGAAGGATAAGGGAAAGGCCCAAGTTGTCCAGACTGAGAGTCAGGACAAGCCCAAGCCGAAGCCTAAATCCGGGCCTTCTCCTGAGGATAAATGCAACTACTGCAAGCAGTTAGGGCATTGGAAGAGAGACTGCAAGAAGTTCATGGAAGATTACAAGAGGCTGAAGAAGACGTATGATGCGTCTGACTCAGGTATTTATGTTATTGAACTTAATGTTATGTCTTCTAGTTCTACTTCGTGGGTATTGGATACCGGCTGCGGTGCTCATATTTGTACTGATGTGCAGGCACTAAGAAACAGTAGAACGCCGAAGAAAGGACAAGTGGAGCTACGGGTCGGGAATGGAGCTAAGGTTGCTGCACTGGCCGTAGGCACCTACGATTTGTCTTTACCTTCGGGCATGGTTTTAGCTTTGAATAATTGCTACTTTGTACATGCGATAAGCAGAAACATAATTTCAGTTTCCGTTTTGGATTTGGAAGGTTTTGATTTTGTTTTTAAGAATAAAGTTTGTTCTTTTAATCGTGATGGTACGTTTTATGGTAGCGCCCCATTAGATAATGGGTTATATGTCTTAAACCAAGAAATGCCTGTCTTTAACATAAATACAAAGCGGTTTAAGTCAAATGACGAAAACCCGACTTTCTTATGGCATTGTCATTTGGGCCATATCAATGAGAAACGCATTCAGAGACTCCATCGAAATGGGCTTCTGGGCTCATTTGATTTTGAATCATGTGAGAAATGCGAATCTTGCTTGATGGGCAAAATGGCTAGGGCCCCTTTCAACAAACCAAATGAAAGGGCCAGAGGCTTATTGGGCCTTGTTCATACTGATGTATGTGGGCCAATGAGCACTGTTGCCAGAGGAAATTACAAGTATTTCATTACTTTCACTGATGACTTCAGTAGGTATGGCTATGTCTATTTGATGAGACACAAGTCAGAATCCTTTGATAGATTCAAGGAATTCAAGAATAAAGTACATAACCAACTTGGCAAAAGTATCAAAGTTCTGCGGCCGGATCGCGGAGGAGAATACTTGAGTCAAGAGTTCAGCGACTATCTGAGCGAGTGTGGAATTGTTTCACAACTCACTCCTCCTGGAACACCCCAATGGAATGGAGTGTCAGAGAGGAGGAATCGAACCTTATTGGATATGGTTCGGTCTATGATGAGTCATTCAAATCTTCCATTATCCTTTTGGGGATACGCTCTAGAAACGTCTGCGTTTACACTAAATAGGGTGCCATCTAAATCAGTGGAAAAGACACCACATGAATTGTGGACTGGGAACATTCCTAGTCTATCTTTCCTGAAGATTTGGGGTTGTGAGGCTTATGTCAAACGTTTAATCTCTGACAAGCTCGCACCCAAATCTGATAAATGCTACTTCGTTGGTTATCCTAGGGAAACCAAGGCATACTACTTTTACAACCAATCCGAGAACAAAGTATTTGTTGCTCGGGACTGTTCTTTTCTTGAGAGGGAGTTTCTCTCTAAGAAAAAAAGTGGGAGTAAAATACATCTTGAAGAAATTCGAGATGCACAGGAGACTGCTCAACCTGCTGAGGGAGAGCAGCAGTTGGATCCACAAAGTTCTGTGGAACCGGCGCCTGTGGAGCCTGAAGTTCGCAGATCCGGAAGGATCCGTCACGAACCCGAGAGATACTATGGATTTCTCGTGACCAATTCCAATGATCTGATGATCATTGATAGTGACGAACCAGCGACCTTCACGGAAGCAATGATGGGCCCGGACTCCGAAAAGTGGCTTGGAGCCTCTAAATCCGAAATGGGATCCATGTCAGAAAACCAAGTATGGTCCTTGGTCGATTTACCTAATGGTGCAAAAGCCATTGAGTGTAAATGGATATTCAAGAAGAAGATTGACGTGGATGGCAATGTGCAAATTTACAAAGCGAGGTTGGTGGCTAAAGGTTTCAAGCAAATTCATGGTATTGACTATGATGAAACCTATTCCCCAGTCGCTATGCTTAAATCCATTCGGATTCTTCTAGCAGTTGCCGCTCATTATGACTATGAGATTTGGCAGATGGATGTCAAAACCGCATTCTTGAATGGTATTCTGGAAGAGGATGTGTATATGACACAACCTGAAGGTTTTGTTGATCCTAAGAACGCTGGGAAGGTATGCAAGCTTCACAAATCCATTTATGGATTGAAGCAAGCATCACGGAGTTGGAATCTTCGTTTTGATGAAACAGTAAAACAATTTGGTTTCATCAAGAACGAAGAGGAACCATGTATTTACAAGAAGACTAGTGGGAGCAGAATTGCGTTTCTTGTACTGTATGTCGATGACATACTCCTCCTCGGTAATGACGTTCCGTTGCTTCAGTCTGTTAAGACTTGGCTCGGAAGTTGTTTTTCCATGTAAGACATGGGAGAAGCCGCATACATTCTTGGAATCAGAATCTACAGAGATAGAGTGAACAGGCTGATTGGATTGTGCCAGGACACTTATATTGATAAGGTGTTGCACAGATTCAGGATGCATGATTCCAAGAAGGGCTTCATACCGATGTCTCATTGCATTAGTCTCAGCAAGAAGCAGTGTCCGGTGACACATGCTGAGCGGGATCGCATGAATAGAATTCTTTATGCTTCTGCAATAGGATCTATTATGTATGCCATGCTCTGCACTCGTCCAGATGTAGCTTACGCGTTAAGCATGACGAGTAGATACCAATCTGACCCAGGTGAAGTTCACTGGACAGCTGTCAAGAATATTCTCAAGTATTTGAGACATACTAAGGATAAATTCCTGGTGTATGGAGGAAGTGAAGAGCTTGTAGTGAATGGATTCACTGATGCGAGTTTTCAGACGGACAAAGACGATTTCCGATCACAGTCTGGATATGTCTTCTGTCTAAATGGCGGTGCAGTGAGCTGGAAGAGCTCTAAGTAGAATACCGTAGCTGATTCCACGACGGAAGCTGAATATGTTTCTGCTTCTGAAGCGGCAAAGGAAGCTGTTTGGATCAAGAAGTTCATGACTGAACTTGGTGTGGTTCCTAGTATCTTGGAGCCAGTGGCTTTGTTTTGTGATAACAACGGAGCCATTGCTCAGGCGAAAGAACCCAGGTCACACCAGAAGTCCAAACACGTAGAGAGGAGATATCACCTGATTCGTGATATCGTCAATAGAGGTGATGTGAAGATCAGCCGAGTTCCGACGGACGAGAATGTCGCTGATCCTCTGACTAAGTCACTCCCAAGGCCTAAGCATGAGAGTCATACGACTGCTGTAGGCATTAGAGATCTTAAGATGTAATCTTCATTCTAGTGGGAGTTTTAGTTTTATTTTAGTTATAATAAGACGCTCTTGTAAACATTCTTTGGATATGTTTAATGAAATTTGATTTCAGCATTATTTATTGTGATCTAAATAATGGTCCCAAAATAAGTTTGTGTCATATTATAGGTCATCAAGTTGAGGACTTGATCATGAAACCCTATAAGTCATAGATGACATAAATTATGTTCTGTCCCTAGTCGAGGTTGTCAAAGTGGGACAATGGCAACCGCGAGAGACTAGATTGTGAGGTGACTGTTGGCTAAGTTTCGTGGAGCCAATGATATGATTATCGCAGTCAGTCACATAGATATATGTTGGTGAACATATGATCGGACATGACCCGCAAATGAGAAGTCTCCAGGATAGTTATATCTGTGTCATGAGAGGTTCTCATTACGACTATAGAGTATAGTCCTCAGACCTGAGTTCATCATATTTTCTTGCATATGAATTGATACACTTTGACTTTGTCAAACGTCGACCCATAACTGGCGACTATAACGGCACTGTTCAGGTATATCATGAAGTGTGCGTTGAAATAGGGATGGAACAAGATGGGATTTGTCCCTCCTGAATAACGGGAGATAAATATCTCAGGGCCTATCGAAGATTTAATACTGAGAAAAATGTGTGGCCGCACAACGAACTGTAGTTCAGTTGTTTGTAATGTTCAGTATAAGATCAGGAGTTCGATAAACACGATGTTGGCTTAATAAGGATGACACCAATCTTGCCTTATGCCAAATCGAGATATAGAGACAAAAGGATTATAGGAATTGATGATTCCAGTACAAGTGGGAGATTGTTGGGATAGTGTCCTGAAATCACACTTGTACTCACTCCTGATGATAGTTGTGTGTCGAGATCAGACATTCGTATAATACTGGGCGGTTGCAATGTTTTGCTAGAAGCCTCTTGCAATCTGTAAGTTGTAGACTTACTGCCAGTATTATATGATCCTATAGGGTCACACACCTAAGCAAACTGGAAGCTAAAATATGGGGATGATCATTATGGTAATGATCGTATTAATGTGTATTGGATACACATCAATATTGAGTTTCGAATAGTGTGTCGATCGACACGGTATGTGTGTCGATCGACACAGGGTCGATTCCGAAACTGAGTTTCGGTTTTATGACTTAAAACGAATCTAATTAATCATGGTTCGGTTTAAGTCATTCCATGTCATTATATAGTGATATAGTTTCGACCTGGAACCCTAGCCGTCGACTTTTTCTTGGCAGAAGAAGCAGAAACACCAGAAACTCTCAGATCCCATAGATCCGGCACTAGCATCCCGTTTTCCAGCTTGTGTGCGTGTGTATCTGGTAGAGGCAAGGCGTCTGCGTTGCTCACTGATCTCGTTCACCAATTCATTCCGCTGCCAGTTCAAGGTAAGAACGAGGTTGGTAAATTTCAATATATCAAACCCTAGATCCAAGGAGATCTAACAGAAGCGAGGTAAACAGAGTCGAGGATGGATCAGTTAAAGCCTTTTATCTCAAACTGGACCGTCTCCGGATTTCGTATGTAGCGAACCCTTCTCGTTTGACTTGCACGGGTTCGGCCGGTCATGTTCTTGTTTGATTGTTGGCTTGGTTAGCTCGTCGGTCAGCGGATAAATGGGAAATGGGTGTTACATTCCTCTTGAGGGCTTTCATGATAGTGACGACAACATCAAGGTTTGTAAGCTTAAGAAGGCAATAGATGGTCTCAAGCAATCTCTTAAAGATTGGTACCATAAATTCACTGGTTGTCTTTTTAGAATGGGTTTCAGAAATCAGCGACTAAACACATTGTTCACAACTCAAGGGAAAGTATGATTGTCGTTGTGCTCATCTATGTGGATGATATCATCATCATCCGTGATGATATTAATGGGGTTAAACGAACTAATATTCTTCTCAAAGCCTCATTTGACATCAAAGATTTAAGAGAGCTGAAGTATTTTCTAGGGATAGAGATATGTACATTTGATGAAGGTTATTTCTATACCAAAGGAAGTATATTATAGACATGTTGACAGAAACATGAAAACTTGGAGTAAAGATGACAAACACTCCCATGGAAAATAACTACAAGGCCGTACCTGAGGGGGAGCCGCTTCTTAAGGTTCAACATTATCAAATATTGTTTAAAAAGCTGATATACTTGACAATCATAAGACAAGACATTTCATTTGCTGTGAATTAAGTAAGCCAACACATGAAATATCGAACTAAGCATCATTTCCAGATGGTAGAGAGAATATTGAGGTACTTGAAAGGCACACCAGGTAGATTCATTTGGATGGGGTCGCAATAAAGTACATACATTGTGGGATATTGTGATGAATATTGGGCTGGAGACAAGGTGGATAGGAAGTTCACAACCGGCTATTGTACATTTGTTGGAGGTAACTTGATAACTTGAAAAAGCAAGAAGCACAAAGTTATCTCGTGTCATTTCCTTTATTCACCCTATCAAAGTGTGGAGCAGACTGTGAATTTGGACTATCTAGGCATGAAAACAACGGAACACGGTGGGGTCCTTATATTATTTTCAAAATTGTTTACTTGAATTACGGTGGCCAGTGTTGCCATAGCCGGTGGTGATTCTGGGAACAGGTTTTTGTTTCGTGTTGGCTGAAATGTCCTGAAAGTTGGTGTCTTGGCTTTGGCTGCCTTCGAGATTTCTCGGTGGCTTTGCTAGATTGAGATTTTTGATCTTGGTGTTGATGCGAATGATGGTCCGACAACTATGGGAGGTATCAGCTTAGTCAATGCGTGGGTGTAGGTCCTGTCATTGCTTGAGTTTCCTTTTGTGTATAGGAAGATCTTTAATTGTGTTCCTCACAAACGGCGTCAATTGTTGATGGAGAATTCCCGACCTAGTATTACACACTGTTTTTATAGTGACGTGTAGTCAGATATTTTTTCGAAGATAAGGCATCCACTCGGGCAATCATGTCGGTAGAGATCGTCACTTTGAGAGGAATATTTTATCTTTGTATAAAAGAGATCATGTTACACGAGATGAATCAGTGAGTTGAAATAAGATAGGAAATACGTGTGAAGCTAGTTCGGAGTAGTATTCGCTCTCTCTATAGAATTCAATGTCCCATCTCAATGCTCAAAAACACAGATTTATAGTTAAGACATCCATGTTTTCTCGGGGGTCATAAGTCGGCTCTAGGGTATCCTTCCACTATTCAGCCATGTAGCTCAAGGTCGGAGCTCTCATGTCGTGCTTTGCTTAGCTTACATGAGCATGTCGATTCGAGAATTACTTATGTGCCGTCCTACTATTCAAACACTGTTCAAGATAACACACACCCTTCTTTTCCAAATTCTTGGGGATGGTACGACTGATATCTTTGTTTTAAAGTACTGAACAACCTGCAGTGGGCCGAAATGGCATGATGAAACAAGCTAACGTGAGGTTGCTAAGCCATCACTAACATTTATGGACATGTGGAATTCTAACTTCAACCGACGTATCAATGAAATCTTTCCAAATATCCTTTACCATATCATGATAAAACTTTTCAGTAATCACCTTTGATTACTGGTTAATTATCATGTTTAAATTACTCAAAATCACATAGGTTCGAGTTTTTTCATAAGTTTCTTAAAGGGTATTCATATTATATTTTGGTTTTTTTAGGAATTACATAAAAACATTGACAGAAAAGGAATTACAGTATAACAAAGAAAATAAAAGCAATTTGAAAATATAAACTTAGACTAAAAAGGAAACGAAGCCCAAATTAAACCCCTACTTGACCTGGACAAGCATAAGAGCATGTACATTAGTGAACACCCCTCTTGGGGGTTCTTAACTATTTTTTATTATTAATTTTTTGTTTTTGCAGGCGGACGGAAAAAAAAATCAAAAAGCAAAAAAAAAATTAACACAACCAGACGGCGCCACGTCAGCAGGAATAGTGAAGAACCAGCTCTTAGCTAAGAAACTTTGTGGGTGTAGGTTCTTAGGAAAAATAGTTTTTTATTGTTTTTACCTAGGATTTTGTGCCAAAACCCCCTAAAAATCACTAATGCACATGCTCTAAGGTCCAGGCCAAAGAATCCCAAAATCCAACCATTGGAATGAACCAGAAACCCTAGAACGATAAACAACCACCAACGATCGCCGATGTTACACCTCAACAAGGTACTCGAACGCCGCCGCAGCTGGAGCTCAAAGATCCTGAAGAAAACCACCGATGCAAGAAAAGAAAACAGAGATAGTCGGCGCAGAACCATGACCGGAAAGTGTAATCATTACTATAATAGTTGGAGTGTCTCTCCTGGTGTTGACACCTCAGCACCCGTATTGAAGGAGAGACTGACATGTGGTTTAATGAAAAAAATTCAAGACCAATCAGAATAAAAGGTTTGTACAAGTCACGCCGGCTGTGTTTTTTATCCTGAAATGAATATATGGTTGGGTATTAATGAATCGACTTTATTTGGTGTCTGTAAATTATTGATCTCCTCCTCTTCTCCTCTTAGCCAGTTCATCTTCTACGATCATATCGATCGGTTTTCGCCGGAGAGAAGACGGAGAAAGACGGAGAAAGACGGAGAAAGGGTCTCGGAAAAGAGGATGAAAGATTCCAAAAACACGGATCTATTTGACCCTAAGACGGAGATGGATTCCAATTTCTCTCGTCATGGTTGGTCCTCCGAAGGTGTTTTGGATTCGCTCTCAATGACAGTTTATGGGAGTTTTCGTCGAGCTAGAGTCAAAAGATCAGACCAAAGTATGGGTTCGATGAGGATTATGATGGGGAAGAAGACGAAGACGATCAAGAAGAAGAAGACAGAAGCTTCAATCTGTTACTAAGGTTTGTCGAGAATGTCGTCAAAAAAGTTTCCAAGAGAGGGGAAAAAGCCGTCTGATCAATTTTGCATGTTTCCAATTTCACGAAGCTGGTAAAGTCTCGACTTTTCGATTACGTTGATGATTCTTTTTCGAGTATTTAAATCACATCGAAAATCTTAGTGGCTCACTCTCATATATCAGAACAGAAGGGGAAGAAACTACAATTTCGCGGATTCAGACAATTAGAGAGAAAGAGTTAAAGTTTAATCCTAGAAGAAATGGCGGAAGAACCGCAAAAGGTGTCTTCTTCAGCGTCACAACAAACTTCTTCTGACAAGAAACCCGAAGATGTTGGGATCAAGCCTCAAGTATGTGAATTCACCATCGGTTTTACTCAATGAAACGAATGATTCATGCGTTTGATGTAAATTGACTCATGATTTCAATCTTCTGGGTGTTTCGTTTTCCAGAATCCAGATCCTGGATATCGAGCTTATCCCGATCCAATGTATCCAACTCTTTTTTCTGGGATTGAATCCCGCTGAACAAATGAACCGTGGAGCTGGGATATATGCGGATCATGTGCATCAATTTGGAGGACATATCGCTGGTCTTCCCTCAAACTATCTTATCCCTCTCACTTACAATGTTCCCACGTAAGTATCACATTCATTTGTGCAACAAGTTGATCCATTTACTCATTTGCGTGGGAGTTGATTCTGAAACCATTGTTTAGGTCAAATCACTGGTGGTGTAGCTTCAGATGATTTGAATGTAGAAAACTATAGACTTGGTGTTGAATCTTATTTGGGGTTGATGGTTTTTTATATTTTGTTTAGAAATAGATCAAGTAATGAGGTTGAAGCTGGGGGAGAGAACCAAGCGCAAGGTGGGCAGGGTCAGCAACAACAACAACCTGCACAACAAAGGCAAGTGGTGGTACGGAGATTTGAGATCGCCTTTCAGCTTGACATTTTCCTCATACTCAAGCTTGCTGCTGTCATCTTTTTGTTCAACCAAGATGGATCAAGACAAAGGCTCGCTGTTCTTGTGATTTTCGCTACCATAATTCACTTGTAAGTCTTCGTGAATCTGGTTTTGATGCTATTGTATCTTATGGTTTGCGACTATATACAACGACCTCTAAAACGCATGACTCATGATTAAAATTGGTCCCAAGTATTGATAAAGGGTTAGAAAATTCTGTAGCTGATCTCTGTTTGGTGTTGGAAACTTGACAGATACTTATACTTGCGTTTTTGTGGATCTTCAAGGCCTTTCTCGAGGTAATTTACTATAAAATCCAATTAATTCAAAAATTTAAAGAAAAGTTCATAAAGAGAATTGAAACTGCTTTAGATGCTTTAGTCATGTTGGAAGTTAACAAGGATTCACTGTCTATGGTAGAAGAGTATATATCTTTCGCAAAACCGTCAATTGAACTTATTGTCGTCCGGATATGTTAAACTTTCATTCAATTTTCCAGACCCATAATATACAACTCCACATATGAGTGGTTCGATTATTTTGAGACTATAGTGAAATGGCCGCCTTATTT
The DNA here is from genome assembly GCA_030180135.1 of Orychophragmus violaceus. Taxonomy (NCBI): domain Eukaryota; kingdom Viridiplantae; phylum Streptophyta; class Magnoliopsida; order Brassicales; family Brassicaceae; genus Orychophragmus; species Orychophragmus violaceus. Next base: position 24,062,474 of record CM058239.1, read on the forward strand.
ATCAGAACAAGATCTACTCGACAATGTTCTTCTTATTTATACTCTTTTTGTTTAGTTTCGTTTACCTTCTTCCTTCATAAGCCTAGACTTTTTTTTATTGTATATCATACTTGTCAAATGATACAGTTTGATTTGCATGGAAGAGCAAGGTACTCGGATCATGGGGAAACTGGAACTTCATTTTAATACAAATCGTCATGTAAGTAATATCACTATCAAGATTTTTTAAAACAGTCAATTTTTTTATTACATATGAGTATATATGTAACAAATGATTAGTGATTACAGAGATGAGAAGAACATACACATGGCGAAAGATTATCCTAACTCAAGGCATGTCCTAACTTATCGACACTTGCTACGTGTACGTGGTTTCACGTTTCTTAACACAGTTCCAATATTGTTGATTATTCTTGGTGTTCATTAATCAGTTTCTTTTTATTTCTTGCTAAATTTCAGAAACATTCTTCGTAGTAAAGATGTTGAACATCATAGCTTATCACAAGACATGATGAGAGGGCAGAATATACAGACACATGTGTTCCCCCAGGATGTTCACCAAATGGAGACGTAACAACTTAACTTAAGTCTTAGTTACCTTTCTTGAGGTATGTGCTCTTGTCAAAGACTGGAATTTGTTTTGTTTTTTTTTGGTGTAATTGGTTATCTGCTATACAATATCAGGTACTGTAGATGTGTTTATTGTACTTGGGGGCTGTTGCTATATTACATCAGCTTGTTTTGCTGCAAAGGACTAGAAATATTAACAACTTGACCGGCCAATACATATTTCTCCTTAAGTATGATCTACTCTCATAAGTCTCAAAAAATGTTCTTGCTTCTTCCTTAAATTCTCTCAACAATATAGGCAGAAAATCTTAGACTACTATATTACAACATTTATATACTTTAAAATATAAAAAACACAAAAAATTATGTTTTAAAAATGTCCCGCTGCGTAGCGCGGACCTATACCTAGTGTTCATAATTAATGAACATAGTTTTCACTTTTCACATAAGCTACAGAAGTTTAATGCATTTTAGTGGTATAAACTATTCAATAAAATAATACATTTTAAAAGTTTCTAACATGAGTTGACCGAAAAATAATTTTAAAAATTTGTAATTCTCAGCGTCGAAGTAGTTTTGTTTTGCATAATAAATTTCACCGTATACCGTATATAAATAAATTAATATATGGCCACGTTATTTTTGCTACACTTTTACTGCCTCTTTTTTTATTAACAAATGGGAACAATATTCAACAAGATATCAATTTACATTAATGCTCAAGGGCCGTTGTCAAAAGTATATATCCCCCTTGCGTCTCAACCACTGATGGAGACGAACGTCGCTACAAAATACATCAAACACATGTGATAGTGCACGTTGTGAATAAATCCTATAATGCAAAACAACAGCAAGTCCAAGAAAATGTTGTCGTTTTAGTCTCCATAGTTACTAAAACTTCAAAGAGGCCTAAACCATTGTGAGTCTCAGGTTCCTTACAAGATTCTTAAGTGCACTCACTGAAAAGTCTTTCTCTTTCTGTAATTAAAATTTCAGTAAGATATTTGTTAATCATCAATATTTAACAATAATTTACATATACATCAATATATATAGACGAGTGATAAAATATCCATTTTGATATTCAATATCTATCAATATTAAGAACTGTTAGTAAAATGATTACCTGCGCAAGGACTGTGATGTCAAGAGTCGAGTCCCCGAATGGCAATACGATACTATTTTCGATGCGCAGTTGAAGATTTTCGATCGTGCTTAGTATGTTAATCAAGCACACTTTGCTCTTCTCACAGTGGATTCGGATTAGAACTTCGTTTTGGGCTACTTTTGCCTCGATTTCTGGCAACGGCTGATCAAGTTGTTCATGATCTGAAGAAGAAGATGATAAGGAAAGTTCATCGTCGAAAAATACATTAGATTTCTTCACAAAAATCATGGATTCCATGTGTCTTGTTGCTTCTTTCTCTTCCTTGAGCTTTCTTATTTGTTCTTGGAGTTGTTTAAGACGTGAAATGGCGTCATCAAGAACCGTAATCTTGTCCGCCTGAAGAAAATAAGATGTTGAATATTCTCAAAATAAATTGACAATACGGAAGTACAATAATTATCACTTAAACTAACACAAATTTGCCATTAGATTTATATAGTACCTTCTTAAGACCAGGAAGAAGTGCTGAGAGGGCAATGAAATTTTCGGAAAGCTTCTCACGACGCTTTCTCTCGGCTATAACATGTTCTTTGGCGACAACCGGAGATCTTATGGCAGGAGACGACGCTTTTCTTTTGCTTCCACATCGATCCATAATAATATCCTCCGCAGCTGGAGAAGAAGAAACATTACTAGAGAAATCGAAAGAAATCACCCGTGGCTTGTTATTGATCTTCACCATCTCCTTCACCACAGGCTTCGGCTTCTCTTTCAGAAAATTTAGTGGAATTTGATGATCAAAATTTGATGAGACTGGAACTCTATGTGTATGCATGCTCGCTTCAACGGGTGATACATTAGTTTCTTCGTAAATATTAAAGTCGAAATCAATGTCATCGAGTGAGAAGTCGGTTAAGACGAAGTCTTCATCCATGTTCGAATCGGCCAAGAACCGATGTCGAAAAAATCAACTATAAAGACAAGATTATAAACACAAAATCGAGAGATATGTTTGCTGTTTTTGTCCAAAAGGGTTTATGAAAAGAAAGTGTTTTTCGGGTGCTACTTTATATATTGACAACTAGACGCGGCTTAATTATTTCTTTCTCCACTCCTTAATAACGTTGACCAGATTGGTATATAATGCATAACACGTGACGTAAATCTTCTACATAAATTATTATGATCGAATTTAGAAGTAAGCCTTCTTATTATTTTTCGTATCATTTGTTGGCTTCTAGTTCTAGAGAGTAGATGTCTGAGACCATCACAATGTTTGCCGCGTCAACTAGTAACGAAAAAACGGCACCAGAAAATTTTAAAAGTTAATGAAAAATATATTTGGAATTTAATAATAGATTTGGTTTTGATCTTATTTTCATAAATATGAACACATCCATAACACGTATAATCCATGATATAATCCTAAGGATAATTCTTATTAAGAAATAAATTTAGTTAAATTAGGAGAGTCCATATGAACGGAATTATAGATAAACATGTCAATTACGCTAAAATGTAGGTCCATGTTCTGTTGCTGAGTTAATGTGTCAAGGTTGAAACTGAGTCCGAATGTTATAAAAACAAATTTAGGAGGTTTTCTATGCGAAGTGATGAGTTTGAAATGAAATCTGAGCTGAGCCGAGGTAAAAGTTTAATCCAAGATTTTTGGACCGAAGTAACGGTTATTCAAGAGTTGGGTTTTCCAGATTGGATAGTCGGATTCAAACAAGACTGGTTGGGATTTAGACATAACAGTTCTAATGTAGCGGAAGCTATGATAAAACGATAATTCAGACGGATAGCCGAAACAATCGTCGTCTTGGATTGTTGATTCCTCAAAGAAATAACCGTAAACAAGGAATATGAAGTAAAACTCTATTTTTATTAATTAATCAAAAACTATCGTACAAGAGCAAATACAATCTCATATATATAAGATATCTTAAAAACCCTAATAGAAATCAAACCCTAAGATAAAACATTAACGTAAACAAAACATTACAAAAAATTGGACTATCGTTAAGGATTTAGTCGTAGCTATGACCATACTCTCGTAGTTATTTTTGCCACAATTACAGATAGCTACGACGCGTTTCCAAGCCTAAATGCTCGTAGCTATTGAACCTTTGTAGCTATCTATAGCTATGTGTCTACGGAATAGCTACGATCATATACGTAACTAATACTCACAAATAGCCAAAACATATATTTGTGTCTATGATAGCTACAATTATCTAGTCATCAGTTCGTAGCTTTAACCACAAATACATACGATTTATGCTGTAGCTATTCCGTAGCAATTTTTTTTCAAAAATATTTAATTTATTATAAATAAAACTACAGTAAAAATAAAAGATAATTACAAGAAAAATAAATATAAAATAAACTAAAAATAAAATAACTAAAATACAAGAGCTCGCCGCCATCACCAGCTCTCTGCCATCACCGCCGCCGTCCCAAGCTTGCCGCCTTCATACATCTCTAATTTGACTGCTGTTATAGCTCTCTGCTTTGGCCGCAGTCACAACCACCATCCCTTGTCTCTTGCTGCTTCCCCGCTCCCATATAGACGGCGGAAGGTGTGAGGTCTGCTTGGCGTAACCCGTAAAGAGTGAGGCTGTGCGGCGGAGGATTGCAGAGGACTTTAGGGTTAGCCTCCGCGGATGCCGTATTTATCTCCAACTTTGGATCTCTTGGTCGGATTCTGAGCAGAGTCGCCGAAATCTTCAATTAACTCTTGTCGTCTTCACTTCATGGTAGTTTTTATAAGACTGAAGAACATCTCCAACTTCTTATCCTCCAGTTCTTCGTCTTCTTCTGGTTCATCAATCTCGTTCATTCTCTTGTTCTTTGTCTTTTTTCTTTGTTGATTATTGCCATTCGGAAAAAAAGAATGAAAGTTTTTGTTCCTGTGAATCCATTTGATATCAATACAAGAAAAAGTGAAGATGTTTGAACAATAAAAGAAGTGAAGATGGGTTGACGGCTCTTGTTCATGAGCAAGGGTTAAGGGAAGAGAAAAGTTAATTAAATAGGGTAAAGAACATCAATGGCCATGATTTAAAATGATTTTTATCTTAACGGTTACAAATCTAATCCGTGTGTCTGCTCAAAAATAATTTGAGCCGTTGATATGTTGTAATCAGCAGTTACTGTTTGTGATCCACGTGATGCACTAATTAACCAATAAAATATTTTTAGGTATATTTAATATATAAAAATTAAAAATGATTTAAAATAGTAAAAATGGTGAAAATATATTTTTTAAAGATGTTAACTTTAATTGGACCACTAATTCGCAGTTTTGAATGTGGCGTCGATCGCCGAGTGCTACATCTTTGGAATATGTTGACCATAGTTCCAATAAAAATTGGCCCCGAATATTATCTTAGGCCCCGTCCACATCGGATAATCGTTTCGGGTTTTGAGAATCATGATTCTCAATGGAGATATTGCTTTCTTTACGTTTTGATCGACGAAGCGTCCGTCAAAAGGGATTGCTTTCAGCTGATGAAGTGAAGATGGGGAAACCTTGGTAGCTGATTTGGTCATTTAGCTTGATGCTGTTTTTGTTCGCCTTCGGCTAACCTTTTATCTCTTTCCTCAGTTTTCCTGTTTTTGCATAAAAGGATCTTTGTCTAAGGTATCCGTCGAATTTGATCGATCTCATTGGGAAGTTACAAGACGGGAATACGAACTGGAACATAATTTTCTCTGTTCAACGTGTCAATCGAAGCAAGACGAATGGATATGACCCGCCATGCGACGAGGACTGACGAACGGGCGAATGATGAGGAGAGTTACGATGACGAGTTATTGCAGGAACACGATTCGATCTCTGCATGGCTCAACAGTGGAACCGAGCTCCCCGATTTTGATTACTACGGACATGACGAATGGGCTGGTCAAGATCCCACGCGGCGAATGCATCTTCATTGCTCATGCCGATGTTGATGGCGGCGTAGAGACAAACGTTCCTCAAGGACCGTTTTCTGGGTTGACGGACCAAACCGCCTCGTCCAAGAATAAATAGCGACGGAAAAAGAGGCATGAAAAAGATGCCGAAGTCCCACAACCCGATTCTGAGCCGATCCGGTTTGATCACGGCGAAGGTAACTTTATGTACACTAATGCTGCCGAGGTTGCCAACTTCTGCGAGGGTGTGCGTCATCCTGGAGATTATCCTGCGAAGTACGAGGATATGATCTGCGGCAGTTCTCTTGTCGATGCAAGACAATATTTGCTAAAGGTTAGTATTTCTCATCCGCATAGGATAATATTTTCTTTCCTAGCAGCTTGATTGTTTAGATTTACGAATGATCGTAAATTTTTTGTCGCAGGTGTGGGCTTTAGTTAATCGATACGCTGCCGAGTCTGATAGAAAATTCCGAAGAACCAAGGTCGCGTTGCCATGCATTCCATTGATAATGCAAACTTGGAGAGTTCTGCCACTGCTTTGAAGGCTATTGGAGAGATGAAAGCTGAATTTGGTGCGGCGTGACTTTCGCTTGATACCAAAAAATCTAGGGCTCTCGCCAAAGCCGAGCTCTTGAGGACTTAGCTCGCGGAAAGGAGATTTTCCCGTGATGCGGATCTAAAGGAAGCGGCCGAGAAAGGGAAGAAGGGGATGTTCAAGAAGATTGTGTCGCGCTTGTCCAAGTTTCGCGAGATGTTCTCGAAATTGCCATCAGCCAAAGAAAGGCAAAGCCAATTCATTGCGGTAAGGGGAAATTTTGACTTGATTGTCGATTTAAGAGCTGAGGGTCCTTCCGCATTTGAGTCTGAAGTGGCGGACCTTAGATCGAGAGCCTATTTGGAAGAGAGTGATGTCTTCGAATATGACCGGTTGATAGCCAAAGCTGAGAGCTGCTTTGACCCGTCTCTGCTCTAAGGAGTTGTTTCCAGCTCCTCGCAAGGGGATATGTGGTTCTGAGATATGAATTTAGTGGCGTTTGTCGTATGTAGTAGCTTCTTTCCTCGGAACGGTTAGTCATTCTGATCTATGAACTAACTATCTTGTATATTTTAAGCAAGTTGCTTGCTCTCAGCCTTTATTGTTGGATGTTTCAAAATCTGCTATGGTGTTTTGCTGTCCTTTTTGAGATTTCAAGTCGAGCGAAGCATTCTTAAATGCGTCGGATCACTCATCGAACGTGATAGTCTTGTGACAGCCATCTGAGGCATTGGGTCATGCTTACTTAGGGTCTCCAAGATGCTCGAAAACTTTACTCATGGAACAAGATGGGATGATCTCGGAATATCCGAGATGGTTGGCTCGGAATATCCGGGCTGGTTAGCTCGAAATTTCCAAGCTGGTTAGCTCGGAATTTACAAGCTCTATCTCTGGAAACATTCGATTGTATTTTGAGCTAAGTTTAAAGTTTAACGAATTTTGTTCGCCTTTGTGATGATTGAGACCATTGTGCTAGGAAGCGTCCAATTGGGTTTCGAGTCAATTTCGAAGGTTAGCGAGATATACTCTACTTGTGAACCTGAGGTGATTGAGACCAGTTTGCTCGGAAGCGTCTGACTGGGTTTTGGAGTTAAGCTCGAAGGTTATCAAGATATACTCCACTTGCGAACCTGTGATGATTTAGACAAGTGTGCTTGGAAGCGTCTAACTGGGTTTTGGAGTTTACTTCGAATCCAGTACTGGTGCGGGAAATTTCCTTCGACTTATGTTCCCTTCATTGATAGTAAACTGATATCAGTAGATATCAGACCAAGGTGTACTTGGCCGGCATGTCGTTTAGACCAGCGTACTAAGCAGTGTTTGTGGGTTTAGAGGTGTACTTCGAGTTCAGTGTTTTTGCGAGACTTCTTGTCTTACATTTCCGTCGTTGATAGTAAGTTGATAACGCACATGGCATACCTAGCGGATACCAGACAAAGATATACCTGGTTCGGACGTCATTTACCAGTGTGTTAAGCAGCGTTTTACTGGGTTTTTAGGGTCTACTTCGAATCCAGTACAGGTGCGGGGAATTTCCTTCGAATTATGTTCCCTTCATCGATAGTAAACATACCTAGCGGTATTAAAAATTTGTATATCGCGCTTTTATCTATTCATTGGATGTATAGAACCTCAATCCACATAGGACATGTTAGTTAAGATCCATAAATGACGAATTTGTTTGTCTGTTGTGGCAAGCAATAGACAATATGAAGAATTCTTAAGGAGGCAGGAAAACGTACTAGACTCGACTCGGTATGACATGATAGCTAATAAATTTGGACTCTTTCGCTAAACTGCGAGGTTCATATCCTAATTTTGATCCTAAGACAAGTAAATTTAACAAAAGCAAGAATGAGTTTATTTATCGTTACCGGACAAATCCAAGCGAATGATTTGGGAGTTGAATTTTGCGGATATGTTGAGTTCGTGTGACCGTGGTTTGGTGTCTTGAGTTTTCGAAAAATCGTCGAGAGAAATGCTTCGTGAACTAAATGTTTTAAAGAGACCGTCCGAGTTGGTCTCAAGATTGGTTGGACAAGTTTTGTCGCTGAGAAAAGTGGTTTGCTTGGATTTTACAAGCTATCATTTGCGCTTGGATCTCCGAGCTGATTTGCTCGGATTTCCGAGCTGGTTTGTTTGTAATCCCCGAGCTGGTTTGTTTGAATTTCCGAGCATCTTTGTGCGGATGATTCTGACTGTTCTGAGTAACCTTGTCCGAAAAATTTCATACACAATTGCATTCGGGTCCAAAAATTGTTTCAAAAATTTCTGAATTTCGATGTGGGAGTACAATTATATACGGACCCACTCCCTCCACTTTTTTGAGAGGAGGGACAGCTGAACCGATCAAAAGATCGGCTGCCTACGTACCCCTTTCGGGGATCAAGCAGTCACGTAGTTCAAAATGTCTTTAGAAAAAAGTTCTTTTTTAAGACGTTTCGAAGTCTTAGTAGCGGAATTTCCCGAGATGCATCGTGTTCCAGCTTTAAGAATCTTAGTGTTGTTCATAGTTTCTAGCTCGTATACCTCTAGGAGAATCTCTTTTGTGATTATGTATGGTCCTTCCTAGTTTGATCCCGTGCTTTGAGGTGTCGGATAGCGCCATACCCTTCTTAGGAACAAATATCCTTCGAAGAAACACTGATCATGGTTATTCATGCGACAGGGTTGGTAACCTCTTTTTGGTCTGTTTGTCTGTATATCAGGCTTGCCGCTTCGGGGGTGATTCGGAACTGGTTGTCCTCGGCTTCCCCAAATTTTCCTGATCCCGGAAGGGGTGGGAACTTTAGATAGAGATGATAAGTCGATGGGACAGCTTTCATAGAATATATCCATGCAGTTCCTACGATCGCTTCGTAGATTGCCGGATGATCTATCACGAAAATTCAACGATCTTAGTGATTCCTGCGGCAAGTATCGGCAGTTTGATCTTCCCGAAAATGATTATGGCGTCTCCAGCAAATCTTGCTAATGATGACTGGAAAGCTGTTACCTCGTTCAAGCTTATGTTCATTCTTCTCAAATTCTCATAGAAGATCACGTCCACGGAACTTCCAGTGTCGACTATGATTCCTGGTACGTGACGGTCTCTAATGACTAGCTCAATGATGAGAGGGTCGTTGCGCGGCTGATCAATCCCCGAGATCCAAATGTCCTCTAATGTTATCATGCGTCTCGGGAGCTGATACGGCATGTGACAATGAGCGCTTTTCCTTGATCGTTTTTGACAGTCGTTAGCCCTCCATGGCTGTCTGGGATAAGGTTCGATGGAAGATCTTGCGTCCTGGCGGAACTGTGGTCCTTCCACGATCATATTTATCCGTTGTCGGTCGCTTGACTTTGGATCTTTGTCGTTCCTTCTCCTTCGCTTGCTATTGTCAGCTTCAATCTGCCATTCTCGAGGGTTTTGCTCTTGATCCGCTTCTTTTGACTCTTTACCCTTGTTTGTGTTATTGTATCGGCCTCTGGATTCGTTGTCGATGAAATCTTTCATGCTTATTATACCACCAAGTTCCCCAACTACAAGGTTTACCACGAGTTTAATGCCCAGTCTGCGCCAGTCAGCAATGTGGTGCCCATATGATTGGTGATGTTTGCACAATGCTTTTTATTCATACATGTTAGAATTCCTTATCCATGTGTTCCACAGGCCTTTCCCTCGTTCAGCCGATCCGCTTCCATGCGCATTTGAGCCTATCTGATAGTTATGCGATCCACCCATATTTTCATGTAGAGAGCTGCTACTCGTTCTGGAACTTCGTTTTTCACTACTTGCATTAGTTGGTAGACTGACATCTTTGTTTGATTGTTTCGCCGATTTATGCTTTTGGGATAGAACTTCCATCTCTTCCTCGTCGACTATAAAATATATCGCCGTGTGCAAAGCGTCCGCCATTGTCTGAGGTTTGTCTAGCGAGATTTCCTACCTGTAATACGATTCGTACACAGTCCCACTTTGTTTCTAAAGCCTTCGATTCTTGTCGCCACCTTATTGAGCTGTTCGATAAACTTCCTTAGTCTCTCTGTCGGGCTTTGACTCACCGACCACATATCTACGTGGTAAGTATCCGATCCATGAAAATTGATTATTGTTTCATGAACTCCTCGGACATCTGTTGGAAGCTTCCAATGAAATCCTGCTCTAGCCTGGAGAACCACTTGAGCGTCGTCCCTTTCAGATGTTCAACGAAAAAGAGGCAGAAACCAGTATACTTCTCCTTCTTCCTGAGATTGGCTCTTCCCATCGTTATACGGAAAGCCATTATATGGGCCTTCGGATTAGCGACCCATCATAGCATGGGATCTTGAGCTTCCCTGGATTGGGGATTCGTGTCTCAGTGATTTGAGTTGTGAATGGCGTTTTCCGCGTTTCTTCCACGACGCGATCGATCTCTGGTGTAGCACTCATTGCCCGGTGAAATTGCGATCGTACGGTTTTAATTTTCACGGTCGTTTGCGCTAGTGCAACTCTAATCTCATTGAGTTCATTTTGCTTTTTGATATGTCGTTGTTCAGCCGACTCGTTCAGTTGAGTCTGCTGATCGTCTCCTTCTCCCTCCAGGATATCATTGTCGCTCCATTCAGGGACATATCGATCTGATTCTATCCTTCCTTCATCGTCGGACTGTGGCCCTATTGGTCTTCAGGTGGGATCGGATCTTTGTATATGTAATCCTCCACATGGATTGACGCTGTGAGCCTTCGTGGTTGGATTAGCAGGGGAGGATTCGTCGTGTTGGGTCTAGTTTCTGGAGGAGTGCGTTAGCCCGCGGTTTACAAACGGGGTTGCGATGGATTTCTCATGGAGTCGCCGAGTGTTGAGAAATCAAGTCACCTGCATTTAGTTAGGGAAAAGATCCCCGTTCGGGTGTTTCATGCTCGGTTCTAAGTATTTAGACTTGCTCTGTGAGCGTGCTATTAACTTTCTCATGTTCATCAGTCTTCTAACTCAACGCAGCCATCATCTCTTTCAACTCGGTCAGTGTTGTGTTGACCATTGCATTTTTTGCAGTCGTGCCTGCAACGATGTTATCTGTCGCAGCGTTGCACATAGTGACATTGGTCGTCGTAGTGTTTCTTGCTGCGATGTTTTCATATGTTCCATCGATCGCCACGGGGTGATCTGTCCTGTCTTCGTTTCTATCTCCGTCAGTGGTCATATCTTCGGATCCGCTAGTCGGTTTGAGAGTAGAATTTCATGATTCAGTCCAAAGTCTCGAAAATAAGAGCCTTGTGGGTTAGGCCCAAGATCGCATTTTGTATAACATTATCCGGCAATTCTGTTAATGGCTAGGAACGTATAAGTTGTTGTTTTAAAGATGGGTTGCGGCTAGTTGCGAGTTCAAAGAGTGAGACTTCAGAAAATGTCCGAGCATTTGACATAAGCGGAGTATTCTTTCGGAAGGTTTGAGGAGTATGTTCAGCTCGGAAGTTTCTAAGGAATTCGTTCAGCTCGAACTTCAGAGGGAGTGGGTTGTGCTCGGAAAACAAGAAGGAATGAGCTTGGAAAATCCGAGTTTTTTCAGCTTGGAATTTCCGAGCTAGCACGTCAGCTTGGTATTTCCGAGCTGATTTGCCTATTATAGTTTCCGAGCAGCTCGTTTGAATGTTTATGCCTATCCGCAGATTCTTTCGAGTTATGTGTTCGTCCGATTGATCCGTCTGGATGTTTGGCTAAATGGTTTTGTTCATTTCGTATAGAAAGTTGTCCATACGAAGTGGTTTGTATACAATGTCATTCATATGAAACGTCATCGATACGGAGTGTATTTCATAATATGTTAATCACACGAAGTTCCGTTTATACAAAGCGTGGTAAACATCTGTATCCGATTACTTGATCACACTTTCGGCTATTGTTTTCGTCAAGGGGGATTTTGACCCAACAGTAATGAACATCTTGTGTAAGGTTAAGCCGAAAGTAATTATCAAAGAATCTTTATTCATCATCTTTAGCTCAAAAATCTTGATTTATTTTCATGGTACCAAAGCCATGGAAGAACGCTCCATGAATCTCTTTTCACCACCACCTGTAAACATTGTCAACTCGGTTACCATAAAACTTTCAAGGCAAAACTATATCCTCTAGAAGAGACAATTTAAAGTTTTTGAATGTACAAAGGCTTCTCGGGTTCGTCAATGGATCTATCCCACAACCTGTCGAATCCAGACCACTAGCTCTGGTTTCAAACAGACCAAGTCATCCAATCTTGGCTCCTTGGTTCTTTCTATGAAGAAATAAAAAGCATGGTGATACACTTCTCTACAGCAGGCCTTGGAAAATCACTTCAATCGTCAAACTTCATCTCGTCTGTTTGAGCTGCAACGCAAAATCTAGAAAATCTCAAAATTAGAAAAGATAATTCTAGTATATCTTCGTGAGAATAAGTTCATCAGCGATCAACGTGCGTATATTGGCAGCCCTTTAACTGAGCGAATGGAGATCTTTTCTCTTCATAGCCTTGGAAAAGAGTATAACCTATGAAGACATGTAGGAGGTTCCATTACGAGCTTTAATGACATTGTTCCTCGTCTCACTAGCTTTGAAGATAATGTTCAGAGCTATAATCTTTTTCCAGATGCTATCCCACACCTAGCCTTTAACACTGCTAGTACAACCAGTCCTCACTACTACAACAATCAAGTCCGAGGACAATCAAACAGAAGATTTTGTGGAAGCAAAGGATGTGGCCTCTATCCGAAATTTTCTTCCTCTGGTTCATTCACTGCCTCAGACACAAACAACATACCTTAACGTCAGACATGTGGTAGCTTTCATCATACGTCTCTACGTTGTTGGCATAGATTCAGAAATAATTATCAAGATGAGATCTCTATATGGAAATGGCAGCTATGCGCATAACTGATGTCTCTAACCACATGGGTGCTGAGTGGTATGCTGATTCATGAGCAACATCTCATGTGATAAACTCCCCTGGTCACTTATCTCATGCACAACCGTACAAAGGAAATTATGTTGTTCTAATTGGCGACACACACTTTCTCCCAATCACCCATGTTGGTTCAACCGACTTACCTTCTACCTCATGTACTCTCCCTCTAAAAGATGTTTTGGTTTTCCCAGATAATTCTAAATCTCTACTCTTTGTGTCAAATCTCACCTTTTCTTACCCATGCTCCTTTAAGTTTGACTCCAACAGTTTTCGTGTTAAGGGCAAAGCCCCAAAATATCTCATGAGTGTTTGATTTAGTGAATAATACGCCTTGCCTGTTTCTATTGATGACCAAAGAATATATACAATAGTGATGCTTGATTAGCCTTTAGAGGCTAATTGATATATTCCTAAAATACAGATATGAAATATATGATTTCCTAATATAATACCCTCCTTCAGTCAATACGTCATGTGTGTGTGACGTGACGGGCTGAACTTGAATTCTTTGAATAGAGACGATGGGAGGCCTTTGGTGAAGATATCAGCATATTGATGAGATGATGAAACGTGAAGAACTTGAACCTGGCCGAGCGCCACCCTTTCACGAACGAACAAAATGTCTATTTCGATGTGTTTTGTGCGTTGGTGTTGGATGGGATTTGTAGATAAGTAGTCTGCACTTACGTTGTCGCAGTAAACGATGGTGGCAGCGGTGATTGGACAATGAAGTTCGAGTAAAAGGTTTCGAATCCACGTTGTTTCGGCGACTGCATTGACGACACCACGGTATTCGGCTTCAGCACTAGAACGAGAAACTGTTGATTCCCGTTTGGATGACCATGAGATTAGGTTATCTCCTAAGAATATGAAAAAGTCTGATGTTGAGCGCCGAGTATTTGGGCATCCGACCCAATCTGCGTCGGTGTAGGCGGTGAGAGTGGTGGTCTTAGAAGGATGAAGGTGTAGACCATCGGTGATTGTTCCTTTTATGTACCGAAGGATATGTTTCAAGGCGTTGTAGTGAGGCTTTCGTGGATCATGCATATATAGGCATATTTGCTGGACAGCATATGCAATGTATGGGCGAGTGAATGTTAAGTACTGAAGTGCTCCAGCTAAACTTCGATATAAAGTCGGATCTGCGACAGGTGGTCCAATATCGGCTTGAAGTTTTGCGGCGGTGTCTACAGGGGTCGTACCTGGCTTGCAGTTTGACATGTTTGCTCGGTGTAGAATGTCTGCTGCGTAGTTATGTTGACTCAACGTCATGCTTCTTGTGTTCCTAGTAACAGAGATGCCAAGAAAATAGTGAAGTAATCCCAAATCTGTCATAGAAAATTCTGTGTTAAGAAAGGTCAGAATTGACCTTAAGAGTATTGGTGAGGAGGCTGTGAGTATAATGTCGTCAACATAGAGTAGAAGATATGCAATGTCGGAGCCACATCGGAGAATGATAAGCGATGCATCGCTTTTGCTGTTTTTGAACCCGATTTTAGATGCACACTGAGAAAACCTGGTTTGGTACCAGGCATATGTCGCTTGTTTGAGGCCGTAAAGGGACTTCTTGAGGAGGCACACATGGTTAGGTTTTGTCGGGTCTGCAAATCCCGGTGGCTGATGCATATAAACTGTTTCTTTGAGATTGCCGTAGAGGAACGCATTTTTGACGTCTAATTGATGAATCGTCCAATCTCGTAAGAGAGCGATGTGGAGTACCGTGTGAATTGTTGTTGGTTTAACCACAAGGCTAAATGTTTCTTCACAGTCAATGCCGACTTCTTGTGCTTTACCGTTTGCAACGAGACGAGCTTTATAGCGAGAAAGCGTATCAGCGGCATTAAATTTATGTCTAAGAAGCCACATTGAACGAATGACGTTAGTATTGGGAGGCCGTGGAACAACTTCCCATGTATCCCGTAATTTGAGAATACCAAATTCTTAATTCATTGTGGGGTTCCACTTTGGATCCTGAGCGGCATCAATATGAGATCGAGGAAGAGGAGAGATGATAGCAGTGTGAAGTGAGAAAATTTTCTTAGGTTTGTTGATGCCGCTTCGACTTCTTGTCTTCATTCGAGGAGGTGGAGATGCAGTAACAGTACTTGTGGTAGTTTATGTAGGTTGAATGAGAGGGACAAAAAGCAAAGAAGATTCATTATTGCAAAGAGAGTGAGAGGTTGAGGAAGTAGATTAATGAGGAACATGCGTGTGTGAAGCTGCTGGCGATGCTACATCAGGGGATTGGTGAGGAGATTGGGTGGGTGGAGCTGCTGGAGATGATAAATTAGGAGATTGGACGGTAGGAATGATAGGATGTGGATCCATATTATGAGGTTCAATATTATTTATTGGCAGCATGGCGATGGGAGGATAAGATGAAAGAGTTGTGGACTGAGTTTTTGGTGAAGAATTAGACGATGAGAAAAAGGGAAAATTCTTTTCATCAAAAACAACATGGCGGGATATGATAATGCGACGAGAAGATAGATCAAGACAACAGTAACCGCGATGGTTTGTTGGATAACCGAGAAAAATGCATCGAGCAGAACGAGGTGAGAGCTTATTAGCGGAAGTAGGAAGAAGATTTGGGTAGCAAAGACAACCAAAAACGAGAAGATGATTATAAGAAACCGGCTTATTAAACAGACGTGCAGCCATATTCAAAGCTTCAACCCAATAAGTGTTAGGCAAGTTTGCTTGAAAGAGAAGGGATCGCACAAGATTGTTCATAGTACGAAGAGTACTTTCCGCTCGACCGTTTTGTTGAGATATGTAAGGACATGAAAAACGCGGTTGAATTCCTTGTTTGGAGAAAAAATCGAGAATATGGCGGTTGTTGAATTCACCTCCATTATCACATTGAAAAGCTTTAATTGATGTTTGAAATTGGTTTTTGATTAGGTTGAAAAAATGTAAAAAATTAGCAAGCACTTCACTCTTTTGACGAAGAGGATAAATCCAAACAAGATGAGTAAATTGATCAAGAAATATAACGTAATACTTAATACCAGCCACACTTGGGACATGAGAATTCCAAATATCAGAATGTATTATTTCAAAAGAATAAGAAACAGTTGATGTCGAAGAAAAAAATGGTTGCCGAGTGTGTTTTCCAAGTTGACAAGCATGGCATAAGGAAGACACATCGGTTTTTGAACAATTAAAAAAACCTGAAGAAATTATAAAACGAAGAACAGAATCGCCGGGATGACCCAAACGTTGATGCCACACTGAAGCTGGGGTGGAAAGCTTGATGCGATAGAGATGGAGATGGAGGGGAGATGGCATCGAGAGGACCGGAGCTATCACAACGGAGAAGAGGAGCTCGAGTACGGAGATCCTTAACAAGAAAACCACAAGGATCAAATTCAACAGAACAAGAATTGTCAATGGTAAATTGACGGACAAAGATAAGGTTTTTCAAAAATTTTGAACAAAGTAAAACATTATTGAGATGCAGAGGGCGAGATATAGAGGAGATGGAAGCTTGAACAGTGGCAATAGCAGGTTTGATAGAACCGTTGCCAACTGTAATAAGAGGAAGATGAGAATGAGAAGAGATAGAAGTAAGTGTACCTGATTGAGCGGTGAGATGAGCTGTTGCACCGGAATCCATATACCATCCGGCATCAGCTGGATCATTGAGTGTCATGGTGTTGAATGCGTTTGCGAGAGTGGTCAGTATATAGTCTGTATTCTGGACCATTGATGATGCTGGAGTCGAGATGTCATGAGCAGAGAGATAAGCAGCTCCTGTTTGTGGTGGTGCTTGACCGAGAATTCCAGAGGTGGGATTGACCATGGATTGGGGACATTGAGTTCCATAATTGAACCGAGGCTGATTTCCAGAATGTTGCCAGTGTTGGTTGGGCCATTGTTGAACGTTATACCACTGATTGGGCCATTGAGACTGGTTTGACCAAGCCCATGGGGGTGGTGATCCATAATTCCAATTTCCTCCTTGCTAATTAGAGTTGCCACGACCTCTATTACATCCTCCTCTGTTTCCACGGTTGTTACGACCTCTGCCACGGTTATTCTGATGATGTGTAGCTGGTGATGAAGATCGATGGTGATACTCTTGTGGTGATGCTGCGATGAGAACTTGAGGAGAAGACGCATTTTCAGCGTGTGACGGATCTGGTCTGCGTTGAATTTTCAAACATTCTTCTTCATCTTTCAGCATTGATCGAGCGTCGTTGAATGAACATGGAGGAAATTGGTGTTTGATAACATTGATGATGTTATCAACTTGGTGTTTAATCCGTTGGGGCATGACAAGAGAGCGCTCAGATATGGGTAAGTTGACATTAGCGAGATGGTCGGAGAGGGTTTTCAGTTTCTGACAATAATCGTGAACTGAGAGATCTACGATTTGTAGAGTGCGGAGTTCATTTTCAAGTTGAATAGCTCTTGCCTCTTTGTTGTCACGGAAGAGATTCTCGATCGTGGTCCATAGGTCACGTTCCGTACACTTGGTTTTCAGAACAGTTTTGAGCAGAGCATCTGATATCGTGTCGTAAATCCACATCTTGACCGTGCCATCTGTTTGTGACCAGTCAGTGTCTGTCGGACCAGTTGAGAGAGATGAGCCATCGAGATGGCCTAGAACCGTGAGGCTTTG
Organism: Orychophragmus violaceus; assembly: GCA_030180135.1. Taxonomy (NCBI): domain Eukaryota; kingdom Viridiplantae; phylum Streptophyta; class Magnoliopsida; order Brassicales; family Brassicaceae; genus Orychophragmus; species Orychophragmus violaceus. The sequence goes on from CM058239.1 coordinate 24,080,131, forward strand.
GCAGTGCGTTTCGAATAGCTCACGCCAAATGTCATAGTTCATCTGGTTTATATCAAGAGTAATAGGAATGTGAGCTTTAATCTAAATGATACTAAAAGGTCGATCAGTTGCAGTTGCTGCTGCCAATTTTTTGCAGAAGAAATGAGTGAATAAAGAGAGAATAAATTGCAGAGGATTGCAGGGAGAAGAAGATGATAGAAGCGCAGAGAGAGAGATAGAGACTTTGAATGGTAACTGCGGTCAGGGCGGATTAGTCCGAAAGCGGTCAAAACCATTTTTTTTCTTCACCATTCACAATTTTTGAATAAGTTCGCTGCGGACAGAAAATAATCAAAGCAGTCTGTTGCGGACCAAGTGCGAACTATTTTTACAAAGAAATAAGTTCAGTCCGCTGCGGACTGTGTCCACCCCAAAAATAAAATGTTCTAGTCCGCAGTTAGTTTTGTTAACCCTATTCGCAGTTACCATTCAAAACCAGAGTTGCAGAGAAGAAAAAAAAATGCAGAGATTTTCAGGCAGAAGAGACAGAAGAGAAGACAGAGCCAAAACTTTTTGAGAGAGGCGGCTGAGAATAGGTTTAGAGCAATGGCTTTGATACCATGTTTGATTTTGTTAATAATACGCCTTGCTTGTTTCTATTGATGACCAAAGAATATATACAAAAGTGATGCTTGATTAGCTGTTAGAGGCTAATTCATATATTCCTAAAATAAAAGATATGAAATATATGATTTCCTAATCTAATAATGAGTAGAGGCAGAACCAGTAAAGGTATTTATACATTGAAAGCTCCTAAAGTGCCAAATTTCTACTCTTTTTTTTATCAACAACATACTAAAATAAAACATATCTATCACTAATTCAAGATGGTGGCTCTAATCCAACATGGATTGAATATGACAGCCTGAGACGGGTACTCCGTACTAATCAATGTTTTTAAAACCGGACCAGCGACTGAACCGGTAAATCTTTTGGGTCATGGGTTAATATGGTCCGATCGGGTTCGACCGGGTTCGATCAGATTTGTGATAATTTAAAAATAATATATATATATATATATATATATATGTTATTAATTTCATACTTTCAAATAAGACACTTCAATAATCATATTTTTTGAAACCCTGTGTAGTAATTATTAAAAAATACTTCAAAAGTTTAAATGTTAAATAATAACGTTTGGACATATTTAAAAGACATTCTGAAACACTTTGAATGGATAATTTATCGTCAAGACATATTGTTTACCAACATATACATCATGCTTCTTAGATACATAGTTTTTACTTTCTATGTTATTCGTCTATAACAAAAAGAGATAAGATATAAAAACAAATTTAATCTTACTTTTTAATAAATATTTAAAATTAATATAGTTATATTTGATTGTTTATGAAAGAAAAAGCAGTTAACAAAATATAAAACAATATTTTTTATAAAATTCGGTTTGATACGGTTCAATGGGTCACCGGTTTCCGGTTTTTTGGTGGTCCAATCCGGTTTTTTAACCGGTTCAACTACTATTGGGTATTTAAGCTCGCACTTATGATAAAGGCTTATTTCTATTTAAAGATCCAATATGCTTTCGATCTTCTTGCAACTGCAGGATGGAGAATTGTGCTCCAATTTATATGCCTCTTCCTTTGCAGTTGAACAAGGTTTCGGACCAAGCTATGCCTTTCTCTGATTCAACATACTTCAGAATAATTGCATGGAAGTTGAAATATCTCACCTTGACAGGCCTTGATCTCCAATTTTCAGTTAACTATGTCTGCCAAAAGATGCATGCACCTTCTGTATCTGACTTCACCATCCTCAAGAGGATACTAAGGTATATTAAAGGAATAGTATCAATGGGAATTTCTCTCCCTTGAAACACAGATTGAACACTTAGTGCATACAACAACTGTGAATGGGAGGGATGTCCAAGTAGTAGACGATCGACATGAGGCTTTCAATCTTTCTTAATCCAAAACTTGATGTCGTGGTCATCGAAGAAACAACATCTTTACTATGACATAGTACATATTGTAACATACCCAAACTGGGCCAATTAAAAATTTTGAGAAAAGAAGAGGAAAGCCCAGCAGTCAAGCCCAAAAGCCCAATTCCTTTATGAAAACCCTAGTCTCCTCATTATAAATTGGTGCCTCCCCCATTGAGAAACTAGGAAGAAGAGAGCTTTCGGCGAAGCCCTGCTCCATTACCGTCGCAGCCAAAGCCTCCAGAAGATAGATCTGATACTCCTCCATCGTCTAGAGTCCAAGGAGATCCGGTAAGCCCTTTTTCAGATCTAATTTCTCCCAACCCGAGATCTAAAAGCCTCGTATCTTTCTAACCGTGAGGAATCTGGGAAATCCGAGACCACCATCGCGTTCCTCTCGTCGAGACGAAGCCGTAGCCACCGACCTTGCCCCCATAGCCGTCCGGACGCGCCCGCAATCGCCAAAGGAAGATCGGCCGATTCTCCACGCGCCGTCCACGCGCCGCCACCGCCGGAGCCACGCGCCGCCGCCGTCCGCCGGGAGCCGCCACCGTCGCTGCCGTCCGCCGCCCCCCGGAGCCGCCGCCCGCCGCCGGAGCTCCGCCGCCGCCGACCACCGGAGCCACCACCGGACCGCCGCCGAGTCAACTCGGCCGGCGACCGAGTCAACTCGGTTGACCGGGTCGGGTCGGTTAACCGGGTCGGGTTGACCGGGTCGGATCGTTGACCGGTTCGGTTGACCCGGTTCAATCCAATTCGGGTTCGGTTTAGGTTAACCGGTTCAATTCCCAATTTCAATTCCAATTCCAATTTCAATTTCCGGTTTAGGTCGGTTAAGCTGGTTTGAGCTGGGTATTTTCAATCGATCATATCTACCTCATCCTAAGCCCGATTTAAGCGATTCAAAAGCCCATCTCACTCGATTTCTCGTCCTCTTTCCATATCTGATGTCCGTTCAGGCTGAGGAAGCTTCTAAATGACCGTTTTGCCCTCTTCTTTGGCTAAGGTGAGGACCGTTGGTGATCTCCCTTGCTCTATTCGATTCCGGGCGATAGTCCCATGTTAATGTCGTCTTTCCTAGGTAGCGTAGGATAGTAGAGATCTCGATGTGATTGCTTGAGAACGTAGAACCGCTAGGTTATCGCTGAGCCTGAAAATGTTGCTTGTGTGTGATGGATATGATTGGTAGCTGTGTTAGGTCCCCCAAAAGGGTGTTTCTTGGCGGCTCGCGTATAACGAGTTTTTGGTACGCGACCCTTGTATCGTCGGAAGGGAGGTCTTGGCGAGCCTCCCCAAGTTTACCGTGCCTTCGGGCCGACGTGGAAGTGACCGGGTGAGCCGGTTGCTTGAGCCTACCGGGTTGGGCCGGGTTGTGTGGAGCCTTCGGGCTAGAGTAGGGGTTCGCGAGTGTGAAAGCACGAGTGGATGTAGTTTGCGTGGTGAAAGCCTTCGGGCCTGTTTGCAAGGTGATATTAGCTTAGGACTTGTGATCCGTAGTTGTGTGGCGTAAGCCGGGATCGCGGACTCCTTAAGTCCGTCCTCACTGGGTGATTGTGTTTGAAACAATTACTCAGGCCTCCTTTTCCTTTTCCCTTCTTTTTCCCTCGCAGGTCCGGATGAAGGATTGATCGATCGTTGTGACGTGATTGGTGGATTTGAATACGAAGGAAGCGCCGGGTCCTGGGACAAGTTGAGTTGGCGTCCCGGTTGGACCATGTTCGGTTCAACGGGCGTCCTAATGCCGCGTCTCCGGTTATGCCGGGAGACGGGTGTTACAGTTGTAAGGGCCCTGGCCCGGCCCATTTGAGAAAGTCTTAAATGAATTAATTTGGCTACCTATATCACCAAGTGCACTTACCTTTTCCGGTCACTTGCCTGAAAGAACTCCAGAGTTAAGCGTGCTCGGGCTGGAGTAGTCCCAGGATGGGTGACCTTCCGGGAAGTGACTCGTGGTAGCATGTGTGTGAGGACAAAACACATGGGAAAAGGTCAGGGGGTGATTGTAGGGTCAGTAAATTACTCGGTCGGGCCTACCAAAAATAACGCACCGACCGTCGGACAGGGGTGGGGCCCACGAGCCCGACGAGAGGGATGGGTGACTCACCGGTAGGGGCGGACGGGGCGTTACAAGTGGTATCAGAGCTCAGGGAAGTCAAACCGATTCTGTCTCGGGAGACAATCCTGGGGTTTGAGGGTTATGGTTGCTGCGGAATTCGGGGACGAATTCCCATTAAGTGGGGGAGAGTTGTAAGGGCCCTGGCCCGGCCCATTTGAGAAAGTCTTAAATGAATTAATTTGGCTACCTATATCACCAAGTGCACTTACCTTTTCCGGTCACTTGCCTGAAAGAACTCCAGAGTTAAGCGTGCTCGGGCTGGAGTAGTCCCAGGATGGGTGACCTTCCGGGAAGTGACTCGTGGTAGCATGTGTGTGAGGACAAAACACATGGGAAAAGGTCAGGGGGTGATTGTAGGGTCAGTAAATTACTCGGTCGGGCCTACCAAAAATAACGCACCGACCGTCGGACAGGGGTGGGGCCCACGAGCCCGACGAGAGGGATGGGTGACTCACCGGTAGGGGCGGACGGGGCGTTACACATATAGTTGTCGAAAACAGCTTCTGAGACAACCTAGCTCAACTATGTTCTTTGTGAGTTAGGAGTTGCTCTGCCAGTCATTCCTAAACATTTTGGTGATAATCTCCATCGATTTACTTTAATACAAATCTAGCTTCTCATAAACGAAGCAAAAACTTCGAAACAGATTAAATTATGTACGTGAACAATTTGCTTTGGGGTATATGGTCGTGAAACACAACCCATCTCATCTTCATCTTGCCGACATATTCACCAAATAGTATCCTTATGATCTCTTTTTCAGTTTGAGGTACAAACTTTGCATTGATTACCCTCCCACGACAATTTTGAGTGGGTATTATTTCAATTACTCATAAGCATCAAAACGACATAGCTTCAGTCTGAAAATATAGATTGGGACACACCAACAAGCCCAATTAATTTGAAGTTTAATCTTCGGTGAAGCCCATCCCACCTCTGCAACGATTATTATCGCCTATCCTGCAAAAAGGAGAAAGCAGAGTGTTAGAGGACAAGAAGATGATGATCTCAGCTCTTATACGCTCGACTGTAATCTTCTCAAGCTAGCAAAATGATTCTCAGACCTTGATGAAGATAGAGACTCTGGATGATGCCACTTGTTCCAGAACTCTAGGATTTTAGTTTCAATATCACTACAAGAAAACTATCGGATAGCTACAACCATTTTTTCAAGCTACGGATTAGTTCTGACTGGAAAAAACCAATATACATAGATATTTCGTAGCTATTCATAGCTATATATATAGCTACAGATTTTTCTGGTCGCTGTTCATAGCCAAATAGCTATAAATAGCTACGACACGGTCGTAGATAATAGTAGATGCGATTAGCGACAAACTATGTTGTGGCTATTTAGCTACAAATAGCTATGAATAGGTCATAGAATAAATATATGTGAATAGCTACGACTCTAACCGTGGATATGTAGCCATAAATTGTTTTGTGGAAAGTCGTAGCCATAGCTACAGAATATATTGTAGCTATTCATAGCCATGTACATAAATAATAGAGTTCACGGGCTGTTTGTATATCTGGTCAAAACTTCAGTCACCTCAATCTCTCATGTTGTTGCTGTTGCAGATATTATATTCTCAATAGCTACGACTATAAAGTCGTAGCTATTCATGGCTTTGCACATATAACACGTTTTTAAAACTTTTCAAACTATTTTTTTGTTAGAAAAATCTCTATAGCTACTACAATAGTCATATTATCCGTAGCTGACAAAAACTTATACAAGGACCGAGAAATAATAAATTTTTGTATTACAACTGTCGAGGTTTCATATTACGTGTTAAAAAATTAATATTATAATTTCGCTTTGAGTGATTTCTTTTTGTGTATCATTTCAAAATTTACAATATGAGTGATTTTTTCTTATCGAGAGATTGGATGTATGAAAATTTAAAACGTTTTGATCATTCGGTGTGTGAGAAGATTTGAAAGGTTCACAATCTTGTTGTTTTGGTTCTGTTCTTGGAATCTTGTTGTTATGGTTTTGAATCCTTGATGAATATTTGTTTTGGAATATAGTTCTGAAAGATTTAGATGTTCTATTGTTATATTTAGATGTTATATTGTTATTTAGGTGTTTTTAATGATTCTTGTTGCATCTTTTCAAAAAAGATACTAACTCTAAAGAGTGTATCTATGGACTTGGCTCAATTCAATATCTTCATGTTCATCTAAATGAGGCAGCACCTGCCTCACTAATCAAGAAAACTGCAGCAGAGGAGGAAATGTCAAACATGAAGGATTCAATACTGGATTGAAATAGGGCATGGAAGTGTTGTTGCGGATGAATGGAGTTGGCTGTATGACATTCCAGCCTGTTGCTCCTTATGAGAGTACTGCTCTAATGCTCCAAGTACCCATTCTGAGTTTAGAAACAGCCAAACCAAATCTCAAACAACACAATTCCGTAGTAGTTTAATGTGTCATCATTAGGTCAATCTTTTGTAATATATGAACATCTTATGTCTTTGCTTTAATAATATTTTTTTGCTATGTAAATATGTTTTGTCCTATATTAATCTAATTAGACTGTTCGCTTCTTAATACTTGTTTAATTAGTTTAATATGTAACATTTACATTCGATTAAGAATTCTAATTGGCAACTTTCAAATAAAAATCTTAGAAATAGAAACTTATTCAGTTTTGCTATTAATCTACATGGCTACAGATTGCTATGACCATAGTTCAAGGATAAAATATCAACGAAATAAGTCTGTAGATGTTTGTAGCTATTTAGCCACAAAATGTTCGTATATTTACGTATCCAATGATATGGAAATATATGTAGCCATTCATAGCTGTTATAGCCATGAGCCCATGAATAGACGCGGCCACAATCACAGCTAAATAACCACAAACATAAACATCGCAATTTGTAGCTATAGAACTATGAGAAATTTTGTAGATGTTCGTAGTGATGGCTACGAAATCAGTTGTAGCATATATCCACATATAGCTACGTCATACTTCGTCGCTAAATAGCTACGATTATAGTTGTAGGAATTCATAGAAACATAACTACGAATTGCATCATAGTTTTTTTGTGGCTAATATAATTACGAATGAGTGTGATCAATATTCGTTGATGTTATCTACATATTTCATCGTAGCTATTTAGGAAAGATATGCGGATAGATACGAAATGATAATATCTAATAGTTCATAGATGTGGGGACATGTCGTAGTTATCCTTAGCTATCGCCTAAATAGCTGCGAAAAAATTATCATAGCTACAACCGACTCTGTAACTATCCTACAGTTTTCTTGTAGTGTGTAAATATGTAATGAACATTGTGTGTAAGGTTAAGCCGTAAGTAATATCAAAGAATTGTTTGCATCATCTTTATCTAGAAGCTCTTGCTTCATTTTCAAAAACTACTCAACCGACCTTTTAATCATTCCTTAGCAATTTTGTGATAAAAACACTAAAACTATAAAGAAAGAAATAGTACAAAATCCGTTAATTACTCGAGAAAAATGGGGGGAATTGCTAAAAATGCCTCTTAAATTGGTTTTAAATAAAAGTGTACTCCTCAATTTGAATCAAATGTAAAACATGTTTTCCTTCCTAGGTAAATTACTGCGAAGTCCTTATGACCAAACAAAAAAACAGAAACCGCAATTATCATTATAACCTTCGCATGTGTCAGACTTCTATAGAGGTCTGATTAATTAGACTCTAATAGATGTCTAAATGACTTTATCAGACTTCTCTTAGAAGTCTGATACAGAATAAATTTGTAAATTTAAATTTTAAAATTATAAAAAAATATTTTGTCAAAAAATTTATATACAAAATTAAATATATACAATTTAATTGTATATAAATTAAAATTTGATAAATTGAGTCAAACTAAACAATATGTAAGGTAAAGTAAGTTCTAAACCTCAAAACATGTTTTGTAATGGAACATTTACATACAAGTTACATATAACTTTAGGGTTAGATTCATGGTTTACCAAATTAACATTTAAAATTTAAAATGTGCACATATGTGTTATAATGTTCATATATTTAACAAATTTTATGTTTCCTAGTTGTTTTGCTTAAATATTTTTACTTATAATTAATAAATATTAGATTTAGGGTTTACCAGACTTCATGGCGAAGTCTGAATTTTGAGGTTTCTCAGACGACATTAAGTTAAAAAATTATATTTAAAAAGTTATAAAAATAATTTGATATACTTTTTGATACATAAATTAAGCATAAGCATTTTATATATATATAAATTAAAATTATATAAACTTTGATCAAATTTAAGCATTGAAGATATATTTTGTTCAAAACACCATGTAGTTTGGTCAATGTTTCACATAAGAAGTTGAATATCATGTTTTTATTTGTAGGGTTAGATTGAAAGTTTGTGAATTTTCATTTATATTGTTACATTTACATATAGTGGTTAGTTTGTGACTATGTTTAACGAGTTTGATGTTTATTATAAGTTTCTATATAAAATGATGGTATTTAAATACTAATTATTAAATATAGGGTTTCTCAGACTTCTAGATAAATCTGGTTCAAGTATTTAGACTTCCATGAAGTCTTATTTCAGACTGCGTATGAAGTCTGAAATTTGCAAGTCTTTAAAAAATTTCACGCGAAAACTTTTTAAAAAGGCGGGAAATTTTCCCGCTCACAGAAGTTCCTTCTCAGACTGCATATGAAGTCTGATACAAAATATTTTAAAATTTTTAATTATTAAAAATCTGGCGGGAAAAATTTCCTCCAATTTCTCTCCACTTATCTAAACCTAATCTTGTACACATATAACACCAAAAAAAAAATCTTCACATTCTTCCCTCTCTTACAAACTCTCTTTCTCTCTCTCTCTTTTGTAAAACCTCTCTCAAATTTCTCATGCAAAAAGGTTCTCAAGCTTATTGTCTCATATGAGTTCTTATGTATGTGATTCATAGTTGATTCTCTTTGAGCTGCGAAATAGGTAAGTGAATCTGTTCTTTTTAGTGTTTTCAAAAGTTTTTTAACTGAAATAATTGAGACTTTTGACATAGACTTTTGATTATACAATTTCATTTGCTCAAACAATTCTTTATTATCCATTTTTGAGACTTATTCGCTAACTAATGCAAGAGCTATGTGTTTTACTTTTTCAGGTGCTTGGTTTAATATTGAGCCAATAACTAATGCAAGAGCTATTTGTACCATCATCGTAATGGTAATTGCGGTTTCTGTTTTTTTTGTTTGGTCATAAGGGCTTCGCAGTAATTTACCTAGGAAGGAAAACATGTTTTACATTTGATTCAAATTGAGGGGTACACTTTTATTTAAAACCAATTTAAGGGGCATTTTTTGGGTGGAGTATGGGTAGCTACTTTTCCATTTTTGAGACTTATTCGCTAACTAATGGCAAATAAGAATTTAGGTACTTATCTTGATAATCAGAGAGATCGTAGAGTTACGATGAAGACGATCCTTGAATACTACAAAGTGTTCTTTTCGGTTTTGATGAATTCTGATCCGATCTTGGTATCCTTGTTACGATTTTTTGTTTGCGGATGCGTTCACGCAATCTTCTCCGTCGATGTTGATAGTCGTCGCGATATTTCTTGGTTGGATTATTGGTGGTGGATCTGTTACGTTGGATCTGACCACATGAAGAGTTTGCTTGTTTACAAGCTGTGGTCGACGTAGCGTAAGGTTTCTTGTTGATCCGCCAGGCGTTGAGAAGTCGAATCGCCTACGCTCAGTTGGTCTGAATTTGACTGCCCAAGTGCTCTTTGATTTTTTGTTCCGAGCCTCTCCACTTGCTCGGTGAGCGTGCTATTCGCCCTCTTCCGATATTGAGTTTTTAGCATCGGTACATTTATCGTCTCCATTAACTTGGTCAGCGTCGACTTGGTTGTGTTTTTTACCCGGTTGCGTTTGTAGTGACTTTGTCTGTTGCGGTGTTGCATGTTGTGACGTTGCTCTTCGTAGTGTTGCGTGCCTCGGGGTTGTTGTCTGTCGCGTCGATTGTAAGTTTGTGATTTTTCCTGTCTCCGTCTCCATCTCCGTCGGTGGCCACATATTTGGATCTGCTAGTCGGTGATTTTTAATTGTAAGAAACTTCTTATATCTACAAACGGCGCCAAACTGTGAGAGTCGAAACTCGCACTGTCAATTTTTATAGAGCAAAACTTTTAGGGGACATAAGAATCAGGAGTAAACAACACTACAAGAGACCCATATGATATTTTATTGATACTTTGATCAGAAACAAAATACAAAGAGCAAAAGATTAAGACAATTCTAAGTCTAGATGCTAGGGTTTTTGAGATCTTTTGATCGTAGGAAGTCCTTCATCTTATATAGTCACGGGGAGTCGGATTCGATGATATTCGCCTACCAGATTTCAGGAAATCTTCATGTTATCGTATATTCTATTTTTGTTGGGATTTACTTTTCTGCTCGGATTTTCCTCTTCCTGCTCGGAATTATCTTCTCTTTTTATTCTTCGTGTTTATCTTTCCATTTGTGTAATTATCCTTTGGCGGTTTAACTCGATCAACCGAATGGGCCAAAAAGAGAAGATCCGAGTCCGTTTGAGCGTAAGTTTCTTGACTCTGCCCAAAGTCTAGGAAATACAGGTCTTGTTGTTTAGGCTGAAGTTCATATTTTGTATAACTGATTAGGAAATTATGTTACCGATTAGGAACGTATAAGTTATCATTTCGAAGATGGGCTGCGGCTAGTTGCGCATCCATAGAAAGATATGTGAAAATGTCCGAGCATCTTATCTAAGAAAAGTGTCTGTTTAGAAGATTCAGGGAATATGTTCTGCTCGAAAGTTCCTAGGGAGTGTTTTCTGCTCGGAACTTCCGAGGGATTGTGTCATGCTCGGAAAACAAGAAGGGATGTGCTTGGAATTTTTGAGCAGCCTTGCCTGGTAAGAATTTCCGAACAACATTGACTGCTCAGAATTTCTGAGCAGCTTGTTTGAATGTTCTAGCTTGCCCGTATATTTTGTCGAGTGATGTGTTCGTCCAACTGATCCATCCGAACAGTTTTGATTGCTTGGAAGTTCGGCGAAATAGTTTTGTACGTTTCTTTTATAACGTTATTCTTACGAAATGTTGTTCATACGAAACATTATTCATACAAAGCGTCGTTCATACGGAGCGTTGTCTATGTGGAAACGGCTATATGCGATTTCTTGGTACGCTTTCGGCCATTTTTTCATCGAGTGGGATTTTGACCCCAACAGTTTTATCATAATTTACGTCTTAAACAGTTAATTAGTACATATCAATCGCTCGCTTGATGTGTTGTGTTTTGAGTGTTTTTAGGCATGATTAAGAGTGTGATTTAGCTTTAGGAAAAGCATTTAGAAAATATTATTGTGTTTTAGCTTTAGGATAGTGCATTTAGGTATCATTAGGTTTGGTTTGCTTTGTTTCTTCCTTTTTGTAGGTGGTGGATGACCCAAAGAAGCACCAAGAAGCAAAGGAGGAGGTACGGACTAAGAACAACCAAAAAGGAGTTGAAAAACAGCTAAGGATCGGACCAGGAAGCTACAGCGACATGCCACAGCGGGGTGACGACGCCGCTGCGGAGACAAAGACGCGCAACGGGTTCAGACGGTGACGTCTCGATGTCACTGTGAGATTATGAAGAAACAATCGTGTACCACAGCGATGTACACAGCGACGTTCACAAGTCGCTGTGGAACGAGAACATTCACAGCGACGTCGACGTCGCTGTGCGATCAACTTTTCACCACATGCTCTTTTGCTTTCGGCTTGTAGCCCCTCCACATGACTATTGTCGACCATTGTATTTTATTTTCTTCTATTTAATGGCTCTTGGTGTGTTTAGAGAGCCATATCACTTCTTGTAAACAATTACTTCAAACAATTTAGTTTTCTTGATCTTTTATGCAATTCTAGTTTGTTCTTGAATTCATCTTCTTGTTCTTTCAATCTTGTTTTCTTTAAACATGTCTTGCTTTGTTATTGTTATGGCTAGTGAGTAGTTTCCTTTAAGTTTCTGGGTTTGAGTGAAGGTAAGGGTGATCTAGATATGGTTTAGGTTGTTGGAACTTGGGAATATTGATTCCTTGCTTGTTAGAAGTTCTTAATGCTAGGATTGAAGTAGCTAATCAAATCCTTGATCTTAAATGTTGCTAGCACCGAGAGGTGTAGTTTATGTTTGAGTCTCTATCAAGTGCTTTACATTCTTAACCAATGAGAATTGATGTTTAAGGTGTTTAGTGGTAGTAAGAACTTGATCTTATTGCATATCTATCTCGAAATTGCCAACGAGAGTTGATGTTAATGCTTGATAGGTGTAGGGTTATTATCACGAGAGTGGAGTAACTTGAATCGTTGTTCTTAGCCTAAGGAATTATCTCATGTTTATCTAACCGTTTCTAAGCTATTAGTTGATCACCCGAACCGAAGACTCAACCCAAGGAACTTAGTTTTAATCAATTGTCTTTAACCAACTTATTGCTCTGTTTGTGCCTTGTTTCTGTTCTGTTTTAAGCTCACCATTGTTTACTCTATCAAGTTTAATCATGTTTGGAATTTGGTTCTATTGTTAGTTTTTAGATATAAAACCCACAAACTTATTTGGTTGCACTTAGATTAAGAGAACACTCGTATTCTTAGTGCGTTTAATCACCCGAGTGGATTGACACCTCAAAACTGTAACGACTAGGTTGTAAACTTGCAACTGAAGTAAGTGAAGAGGAACTGATTTATTGCTTATCATCGCCCTAAGGAAACCTCTTAGACATGATTTACGAGGTTGGCCGCCCATATTTTTTTTTGTTGAATTGTCTTCTCCCTGGACACCGGAGCTCTTTGCCGGCACCATGGAGGGTTATCCATGTGTGTATTACAGCTTAGATACATACTCCCCTTATCTTATCTTCTCTTTGCGTCAGATTTTCCAGACGTTCCTCCAGTGGCTTAGTTTCTGGTGGGTTTCTCTGTGTGTTGTAGACGCGGTAGATGTTTCTCTTACTGTGGTGTGGTGGTCTGGTCTGGTTGATGGTATTCCGTCGGTGTTCTTGTCGGTTCTTGTGGCTGGTGTCGTTTTGTCGTCCTTCGGGTGTGGCTCTGCGGGTGGTGATTCTTTCTCGGTGGTCTCTCGTCGAGGTTCAATGGCTGTCTGCTGGGAAATCGGTCAATTCATACCTCAACAAAGCTCTGCGGTCCCGATTAGTACATATACTTACGACATGTGCAAAAACATACATCAACACAAATGTATTTTGAATTTCATATATGAACTAACAAAATTAGGTTAAATCATACATTGACCTATTGTCCGTTAGTCAAACGTTAACGAAAACTGACATGTCCGTTACATATATCTACGCGTCAATCTAGTCACGAAAAAATCAGCCAATTCATACCCCAATATAAATTTATTTCAAATTTCCTACCTGAACTAACAAAATTAGGCTAAATCATACATTGACCTCTTGTATGTTAACCAAACGTTTACAAAAACTGAAAATACAGAATAATAAAGTTATTTTATAATCTTGTTTTAAATGAATTTCAATAGATCATTAACAACAAAATCTAAAATATAACATAAAGTTTTTAAAATCTGCACATGAAATTTTATACAAATGCTATCATTTAATTTTTAAGTATTATAAATACAAATAATTGGTTATAAATCATTAATCGAATAACCCTTCATGTTTAATATTTGCACAATTTTTCGAATATACAAATTTATTTCAAAATTATCTCAAAATTGTATCTTTCTTATCGTTGTATTTTCGTTGTTCACATATCTTTTCTATTAAATGTATACTAAAGCTCCCTTAAATTATACTAAAATATATTGACAAAATATTAAAATAACTAGAATTTGAAGAATTAGATACCAAAATGACTTATACACGATAAGAAAAATATTACAGTTGATATAGAAGACGACTCTCTAATCTATATAAAATTTTGAAAACACCTTAATTGTTTGTCTTAGTTGGGAGACCCATCAATGTTATGAATTTTCCGACTTGTAAGAATTAATTTGAAACTACTTCTAATCACCATTCTTTAGCGAATATATCATCGATATAAGTGTGATTTAGATTACGAAACTAGAACATTGGATGGACTAACACATAACTATCAGTAATGTCTTTTCTATAAACGTTTGATTAATAAACAAGTGGTCAATGCATGGTTTAACCTATTTTTGTTAGTTTGGGTAGGAAATTTGAAATAAATTTATGTTGAAGTATGAATAGGCCAATTTTTGTGTGGCTAGATTGACATGTAGGCACACTTAACGAACATGTCAGTTTCCGTTAACGTTTGACTAACGGACAATTGGTCAATGTATGATTTAGCCTAATTTTGTTAGTTTGTGTATGAAATTTAAAATAGATTTTTGTTGATGTATGTTTTGGCACGTACATGTCATAAGTATATGTATTGATCGGGACCGTGAAGCTTTGTTGAAGTATAAATTGGCCAATTTCCCGCTGTCTGCTCTACTTTAGTCTCGGGTTTGGATTAAATTTTAGGTTGGGTAAGGTGTGGTCCGCTTTAGTGTGGGATTAGTAGTTAAGCTGTTTTAGTTTTGATCCTTCTCGGTTAGGGTTTGCCGTGGTCCATGGTTCCGGGGTTCTACATCAACGGTTAAACCAATTTTTTTTGTTGATAGTATTTAGCGTATGTGTGTGTATATCTTTAAGGAGATTGGGTTTTGTTTAAAGCTTGGTTTTAGTGCCGATTATGTTGGTTTGGGTATGATTAAGCCTCTAGCAGGCGGATTCCGAAAATCACTTCTAAGTCAGAGTGGTTTCCGAGAGGTATGTGCTATTATGTGTTCTCGTGGTTTCATTATATTGGAAACAATATAATGAGACATTGCAGACAGCCATGCCATGAATTTATTGTACTATTTGATTTTCTTTCATTGGTATTTTAACTTATCGTTTTACTCTGGTTTCTAGTTTCTACGATTATTTCTTTATAAATTGTCGGCTTTCGTCTTGTGTTTTTGTTAGTTTTATATTTAATTTTTGTTTCTGGGATGTTCGATATTTGAACTTGCCGATTTATATCTCTAGAAGAGTTGTGATCTTTGCTGGTTTTGTATATTTAATCGTCAATTTTTAATATAATCCACCAAATGACAAAGAAATAGAGAATTAAGAATCTCTACACATTTATTGGGTTTCCTTTTTGTGTGTTTAAATTGCTTTGCCAAACCAACAAATAATGATTATGTGTTTACCGAAAAAAAAAAACAAAGTAACTATACATTTTTAAAAATTAGACAAGCACGTGTTTTTCGTGTTAGTGTGTGGAGATTATTATTCCCACTCGGAAACAACACTACCAAGAAAAAGTCCCTAAAATCTAGAATATTTCCCTCTGTCCTTTATTCTTCCGTCCATCTAACAACGACTTATCTATTATTCTTATTTTACATAATTAATTTTATTATCCTACATATTACATATAGTTATATGGATAATTTATATGGTAACTTCGATACAAATTTACTCTCTTTTCTTAGACACAATTCAAAGGAATTACGGTTTAATTTCTTCTCAGTTGATCATGTTATTCATTATCGTAAAACAAATGTTAGCTATACTTCTCCTTAATGGAAAACTCTTCTTCTTGTTCTCCTCCTCTTACTTCTCTTCTCTTCCTCCTCATTCTCCTTCTTTTTTTTTCTTTTTTGTATTATTGATTTTTTTTGTAAATAAATAATATATGAGAAATGAGAACCAATTATTGAAATATCCATAGAAAGATTTTAATAATACTCAACTATAAATGGTAAAATTTTCTAAGATATGTGTTTATATATATACTATTTAGGTTTAGCAAAGCTAAGTATATTTTAGCTTATACATACATATTATGGGTTTATTAACATAGAATTTAAGATATCCAATTTTCCAATCTTGAAACATGATGACAATCAGAATGACTAACTTGAGCTTAGAATGCAATTTCTTTGGTTGATTGATTATTCGATGAAACTCCATTTGATCTCACAAACACTCAGTCGTGAATCACTCAAGAAAGAAAAAAAACGAGATTAAGGGAAATAAAGACACAATTATTTTGTGATCTAAAGTCCGCCCTCGATGTGAGGTACT
Organism: Orychophragmus violaceus; assembly: GCA_030180135.1. Classification (NCBI taxonomy): domain Eukaryota; kingdom Viridiplantae; phylum Streptophyta; class Magnoliopsida; order Brassicales; family Brassicaceae; genus Orychophragmus; species Orychophragmus violaceus. The sequence goes on from CM058239.1 coordinate 24,096,345, forward strand.
ACTTTCTTTGGCTAGATATCGATCAAGCAATCTCCTCTAATCAGAAAGAATGGGTGTTCAAATCCAAGCTTGCCCAACGAAGAAGAAGAAGTCTCTCTGATGACTGTCAACAAGATTGTAAACGGTCAATGCCTTGTTCCCCTTTTGTAACACAAGGGAATAATTTAACCGAAGATAACGGAGACCTAAATTGAATACGGTTTAGACAATTAACAAGTAGCCCGGTTCAACCTAAAGTCTCTAGCTCTAAGCGAGTGTCTTCAGTACTTAGCGTTTGATGAGAAAACTTCAACACTCCACCTTGATCATGAAACACTAATAACACTCATTAATAATTTCTTATGTCTAAAACATCTTCTGATTCTTCCTTGGAGACTTGCATTCTGGACCTACACCATCTCGCACAACAGGCGAAATCAGGCTCACAAAACCTTGAGTAAATACAGGGCTAATCTGAACTTACTGACCGTGACCACATTGGTTAACACATCCGTGGAATTCTTGCTCGTATGAACTTTGACAACTTCCACATCACCATTTGTGATCACATATCGAATGAAATATTACTTGACTGCAATGTCTTTGTTCCATTCGTGGAATACACTATTCTTTGACAAACATATTGCACTCTGTGAATCACACCAGACCTTAGTAGCTTCTTCCTATTTACAACCAAAATCTTCCATTAAACCTCTAAGCCACAACGCCTCTTTTACTGCCTCAGTTAATGCGATATATTCCGCCTCTGTTGTCGAAAGAGAAACTACTGGCTGCAACCCTGAGCTCCAGCTTACAACATTACCAAGTACCATGAACACATAACATGTTCGTTGACCTTCTGCGATCTAATTCAGCAGCGTAGTCTAAGTCACATAACCCTTGAACCTGAAAGCTCTTATCTTTGGTAAATGTCAATTGAAGATACAATGAGCCATTTATATACATGATCAACCTTTTAACCGCTTCACAGTGCATGATGCATGGATTTCTAATGAAGCAATTGACAAGTCTAATATCAAAGGCAGGATTTGGCCTGCTTCGAACCATAGTGTACATAACACTACCTGCAATTAACATGTAAGGTGTTACATCAACATATATGAGTTCACTCGGATCATTCACTGTAGCTAGTTTGTAATGCGCTCTACTTGGTGTTGATGATGGTCGAACATCATTATTCATGAAGTTTTTAACCACCTTCCTTAAGTATTCTGACTGAGATAACCTGAGAGTGCCTTGATCTCTATTTATGAAAATGTCAATTCCAAGAATTCTTATGACTGCCCCTAAATTCTTCATCTCAAACTCATTACTATATTTCCCCTTTAACTATTTGATCTTTGACATGTCTTTGGCTACAATTAACATATCATCCACATACAATAGTAGATAGACATACTCTTGTGAATCAACCTCCTTAACATATACACACTGGTCTCTTGCACTGCGATTGAAACCCTGAGAAACCATGAACTGATCGAACCTTTTGTTCCACTGGCAAGGTGACTGCTTCAAACCATAAATTTATGTCTTCAGAAGACATACTTATTCCTTGTTCTCAAAATCCTCATAACCTTCAGGCTATACATGTAAAGATCCTCATCCAATTCCCCATGCAAAACACTGATTTTATGTCCATTTGCTCTAGCTCAAGATCAAAATTCACCACAATATACATAAGAGATATTATAGAGACGTGCCTTACTACTAGTGAGAATTTTTTTTGGTAATTTATCTCATCTTTTTTAGTGAAACCCCTTGCGGAAAGTCGAGCCTTGAATCTACTATTGACTCATGGCTTTATCTTAAACAGCCAGCTGCAACTAGTAATCTTCATATATGAAGGCTTGTAAAAAGAAGCCAAGTCTTGATTTAATTAGGGACTCCATTTCATCATCAGTTGCTTCGTGCCACATGTTCCACTCCTCACTGTCCTTAGCTTATTGGAAATCATTTGTAACTTCTATGTTCATGCTCTCTGATATGTACAGAGCAAAAGCAACTTCTTCTTCTGAACAATCATAATATACAAACCTTACTGGTGGTACAATAGTTCTTCTAATCATGTCTTTAGCTAACTCGTAGTTTACAAAATGCTCTTGGCTGCAGCTACTGACCCTGTCAACGGTGCTGATTCACTTTCCTTCTCTGTATTACCGGAAGTTTCACAAGAAGCTCCACCTTGCTCAGAAGTCTCTTCGAGCTCAGATGGTTTCACTGATTCCTCAACTGTGCCTTTAAGAACCGGCTGGGAGTTGATATTGGCAGATACTGAAGATGTAGCTGAGTCACTTTGTGTATCAGTCAAGAAGTAGCTCAAGGAATGACACAAGCAAGAGTGTGGAACGCATCATGGAGAGATAATGAGATGACTTGATCGTGAGCTGGAGCTGATATGGACAATCCAAGAAGTATGGCTGAGCTGGACATGCATCTTGGAGAGTATCAAAACGAGATTTAATAAAGATTCGAGGGATTCCTAAATCTTAGGGGAGTTAAGATTCTTATGTATATCTCTAAGAAGATAAGGTTTATCTTTTAGAGGGTTTTTGGCTAATGTAATTAGCGAGCCTATTGTGTATAAATATGATAGCTTGCGCCGAGTATTAGGTCAAGCGTTTCATTGAGAGAATTTGTGAGAGTTCAAGTGATTAGGTATAGATCATTGAACTTGAGAGATTATATTGAGATCAGGTGTTTCTTGTAAGATCACAAAGATCAGTCTAATAAAGCAAGTTTTCAGAAAGAACGTGTCAGTTGTTTGCTTTAAGTCTGAAAACGTACGACCTTGCATTTTCAGTTGGTATCAGAGCTACCACTCGTAGCTTTTTATCTGGGTGAGATCCTGCGGATGAAAATAGAAGGCTATCAAGAACTCTTGAACAACACAAGAACCATTCTTGATGCAAGGAACTATGGGTTCTAGAAGTCAAGGATGAGGTCGCAGATAAGGGGAATCAATCCACTTGCGTGGAAAGCAGTCATGGAAACATGGACGGAACCCACGATCAAGGATGAAAAAGATATGGAGACGCCTAAACCAGAAGAGACTTGGACAGAAGAAGAAACAAAGAGCTCAAAATACAATTCCAAGGCTCTTAGTGCTATTCACTGCAGCATTTCTAAGAAGACCTTCGAGCTGATTCAAGGGTGTGAAACTGCTAAGGACGCATGGGATATACTACATACACACTTTGAGGGAACTCAAAAAATGCAGAATTCTAGGAAAGATATTCTTGCCTCACGGTTCAAAAATCTAAAGATGGATGAGCATGAGTCTATTGCAGACTTCAGTTCTAAGTTGAGTTCACTCTCCCAGGAAGCTGCAACTCTTGGGAAAAAGTACAAGGAAAAGAAACTGGTGAAGAAGTTCCTGAGGTGTCGTCCGGCCAAGTACATACCATACAAGTCTGCCTTGAGTGTGTCTCAAAACACAGATGAACTTACATTTGGAGAAGTTGTAGGTATGCTACAAGCTTATGAATTGGAGTTGGAAGGTATTAAGAAACCACTGAGTATGGCTCTGGCGGTCAGTGAATCAAGCAAGCATGTGACCAATGAAGATGATCCATTAAGTTTGCTTGTTAGAAGGTTTGATCGAGCATTAAGAAGAATTGAACGAGGACAATGATCTTCTCAAAAGAAGCCAAATACCTCCAAGAAACAGACTGAAGGAGATAAAACAGCTAAACGTGCAGAAATACAGTGCCATGAATGCAAAGGCTTTGGAAACTATCAAACTGAATTTCCAACAGTCAAGAGAAGGGAGGTTAAGTGCTTTGGCTGTCAAGGCATAGGACATACTCAATTGAACTGTGTCAATGACCAAAAGAGGAGAAAGGAAAAATCTCTACTTGCAGAAGAAGATACTGATGAGGACAGCAATGAAAGCGGGGAAGATCTAAACAACTTTGTGGCATTCGTTGGTATTACTGAGTTTGAAGGAGAAGAAGATGAGACAGACACTGAATCAGAACTTGACTTGGATCTTGGCGAGGTAAGAGTTACGCTGATCAAGATAGGAAAAGAGAATGTGGAACTGACCAAGGAGAATTTACGACTTGAAGCAATCATTGAGTCACTGAATCTAGAACTCATGACCGTTAAGAGGATAAGTGATGAAGGTGTAACACTAACCAAAGAAAAGATAGATCTAGCTGTTAAGGCCAATAGGCTGGAACAAGAGTTGAAAGCGGAAAAATAAATATCTGCACAACTGCAGGCAGAACTAACACAGCATCACAAGAAGATTCACATGCTCACATGGAGTAAGCAGCTTGACGAAATCTTGAGTACTGAAAGGACTGAAAGAGGGTATAGAGGTCTCAGATATACATGAAGAAGAATGCAGGAAGCAGAAAATATCAACTTTGTTTTAGGAGGGTTTGCGGACCAAGACCTCAAAAAATCTTACATAAGAACGAATGGATGATGGTTCTGTGGAGATCAAGGACACATCAAAGCATACTGCAGAAGATTCAGGAAAAAGGTAAACTGGCTGAGAAAACAAGGTATGTTTTATTGGAATGGACTTAAGAAGCAAATTTGGATAAAGACATATGATCTACACCAAACATCAAGGAATGGATTCATGAAGGCAAGACCAGGTCTTGGATTCAGATGTAACATGGCCTTAGTCGCAGAAGAGCTGGAAGAAACAGTTCCATGGTACTTTGACAGTGGATGTTCTAGACACATGACTGGAGATCAGAAAAATCTACAAGGGGTCAAGTCAATTAAAAGAGGAAATGTCACCTTCGGAGATGGAGGGCATGGAACCATTCTGGGTAAGGGACAAACAAGTGAGACTGGAATACCAAAACTGATGAATGCTTACCTGGTGCAGGGACTCAAGACAAATCCCATCAGCGTAAGCCAGCTGTGTGATGAAGGAGTGATGGTTATGTTCATGCGCACTGAATGCAAAGTAATCAATGAGCGTCAAGAGACTGTCATTCAAGGAGTCAGGACATGGAACAACTGCTGTAATTCCTAGCAGTTCCTAATCCGATTAGGCAACCCTAAGTCTGAATTCCGAGCCTAGGATCTCAGGGTTTAAGTAATTGAATCATGGATCTCGCGTTTACCTTGTTCTGGCAGCGGAAGATGAATCAGGTAAGCCAAGATCAGGAGCGATTCAGATGCCTCGCCTCTATCGTAGTCCACACGCACACAACCTGGAAAGTCGGGATGCTAGTGCCGGATCTGGGAATCGAAGAGAGAGGTTTTCTGTTTTCTGTGATCAAGAAAACTGACGGCTAAGGGTTCAGGTCGACCATATAATCCTATATATACGACCTGTTATGACTGAACCATCTTTCGGGTTTAACCGAAAAGGTCTAAGTCATAAACCGAAACATCTGTTTCGGAATCGACCTGTGTCGATCGATACACCAACTGTGTCGATCGACACACCTCTCTTTAATCGATATTGATATGTATCTAATACATATCATCATGATCATCACCATGTTGATCATTCCCATATATAAGCTTCCAGATTGCTTAGGTGTGTGACCCTATAGGATCATATGATACTGGCAGTAAGTATACAACTTACAGACTGCAAGAGGCTTCTAGCAAAACATTGCAACCGCCCAGTATCATACAACATGTCTGATCTCGACATACAACTATCGTTAGAGTAAGTATAATGTGATTTCAGGACATAATCCCAACAATCTCCCACTTGTACTGGAATCACCTATTCCTATAATCCCTTCGTCTCTATATCTCGATATGGCATAAGGCAAGAGACTGTGTCATCCTTATTATAGCCAATATCATGTTCATCGAACTCCTGATCTCAACTGATAGAACAAACGACTGACAATCACCTCGTTTGAGCACGGCCATGCACTTTCTCAGTATCAAATCTTCGATGGGCCCGGAGATATTTATCTCCCGTAATAGGAGGGACAAATCCCATCTTGTACCATCCCTGTTTCTACACATACTTCTTGATACGCCTAAGCAATGTCGTTATAGCCGCCAGTTACGGAACGACGTTTGACAAGGTTAAAGCGCACCAATTCATATGCTAGAAAGCATGATGAACTCATGTCTAAGGACTATACTCTATAGTCGTAATGAGAAACTCTCATGACACAGATATGACTATCCTGTAGAGTTCTCATTAACGGGTCATGTCCGATCATATGTTCACCAACATATATCTATGTGACTGACTGTGATACTCATATCATTGACTCCATGAAGCTTAGTCAACAGTCACCTCACAAGCTAGTCTCTCGCGGTTGTCAGTGTCCCACTTTGACAATCTCGACTAGGGACAATCATAATTTATGTCATCTTTTACTTATAGGGTTTCATGATCAAGTCCTCAACTTGATGACCTATAAAATGAACATAAAATACTTTGGGACCATTACTTAATTATCCAATAATTAAATAATACCGATGTCAGTTTTAACTTACACAAACATTGCCATAGCATGTTTATATAAAGATTATAACATAACTAAAATAACTCTCACTGGAATCAAGATCATCTGTTCAGATATCTTATACCTACAGCAACAAAACAAATTTCGTGCTTAGGTTGTGGGAGACTCTGCGGTGTTCTTGCTTGAAACAATTCCAACAAACCACACCATCATTCAGATAAAAGCACTATTCTACGGTCCACTGCTTGGAGCTCTTCCAACAGATAGCACCGTTATTCAGACAAGGAGACATAACCAGGTGGGAACCGGGAATCGTCTTTGTCCGTCTAACTACTTTCAACTGGTTCGTCACTTTATCAGTTCACCATGAACCTATCCTTAGTGTTCCTCAAACACTTGGGATATTTCTGGTAACTGTTCAGTGACTATTACCGGAACATATTGGTATTTTTCTCGTCATGCTTTATGCGTAAGTTGCATATAGACGAGCGCAAAATATGGCATTCATGATAGATTCTATTGCAGCAGCATTAGCAATCATACTCATTAATACTAGTTCAGCCAGTGTTCAAAAAACACTTCATCTTGCTAATATTGTTACCAGCTCAGCCAGTGTCCAAGACACTTCATCTTGCTTAGATTATTGCCATAAGACCTTTGGTGTGAAGCCATTCTTGGAATCAAGCACATTTGAACTGTCCAATACCTTATCAACATAAGGATTTTGACACGATCCAATTAGCCTTTCTGATCCATTCCAATGGATCCTTATTCCAAGAACTTTAACGGCCTTCTCCCATGTCCATCGTTCAATTTGACTTCCGACCCAAATCTTGACAAGACTTTAGCGTCGGAACGTCATTTATGAGATTAAGTATGTTTTCTACATACAGTGTGAGAATTGCTACTACGCTCCCACTAGTCTTCCTGTAAACGCATGGTTTCATTTCTTTTCTGATCAAGTCAAAACTTTTGACCACATTATCAGAATGTTGATTCCAACTCCAAGATGTTTGCTTTAATCCAGAAATGGATCGGTGAAGCTAACATGCATACCCAGCCAATTTTTTGGAGTTGGGCTCACCATCGCTTCTTTGAATTTCGCATGCTCGTCACTTTTCAATGATCAACAGATCACGACAATCGGCTATGAGAAATCACTCTCGAGTTAGTGACGGATCCTTTTGGATCTGCGAATTTCAGGCTCCACAGGTGTAGATCCTACAACACTTTGTAGATCTCACCGTTGCTCTCCCTCAACAAGTTGAGCAGCCTCCTGTGTTTATCGAATTTCTTCGATCTATACTTTTACTCCCACTGTTCTTTTCGAAAGTATGATCTTTCTCAAAAGACACAGTTCCGAACAACAAAAACTTTGTTCTCGGATTGGTCATAAGAGCACTAAGCCTCGGTTTCCATAGGGACAACCAGCGAGGTAGCACTTATCAGATTTGGGTTCAATCTTATTAGCTATCATCCCCAAATCATCAGAAACAACTTACTTGAAAAACTTCCAGTCCACATCCAATGTGGTGTCTTTCAATTGATTCTGATTGAAACCCTTTTCTGCGCAAAGACAAACATTTTAGAACGTATTCTTAAATGATTATGGAAGATTCCTGTGACTCATCATTAATCGGAGCATATCTAATAAGATCCGATTCATTCTATCAGACGATCACCCAATTCATGACTCAAGTATTTTCCTCCGCGATCCAATCGAGGATCTCAATACTTCTGTCAAATTGGTTCTATACTTCATCTTGGAACTCCTCAAGGGATTCATGCTCGTGTCTCATCAAATGAATACAGCCATACTTATTGATGCCATCAATAAGGTAATGAAGTAAGGAAGATTTCCTTTGGCACTAATGCTCATCGGGCCGCATACATCAGTATGTGTAAAGCCCAATAAGCCTTTGGCCCTTTTCCTTTAGCTCTGCTAAAAGGGCCTTAGTCATTTGGCCCAGTGAGCAGAAATCATATCTCAAATGATTAATAATCAAATGAGTCCAAAACTATGGAACTTCTGAATCCGCTTCACTTTATGTGGTTAAACGACTATGCCAAAGAAAAGTCGAGTTCGAGTCATCAGACTTAAACCTTTAGTATTTGTGTTATATTCAAACTCACACTGGTTTAAGATATAAAACCCATTCCAAACGGGGTGCTACCATATGATATTTCATTAAGATCTAAAGAACAAAACTTGTCTTTTATCAAAATGAAAAACATCCAAATTCTTACAAGAAAATGAAAGACATCTCTGCTCAAGGCAGATACATAGTAGCAATTACTTAATTTCTAAAATCAAGTATGAAAGGCTCCTACAAGTGGAGAATCTCTACGGCTCATGCAGCAACCATTGCTTCATACCAGACACGCAGTTCCACTTGTCCTTTCTTCAACGTTCTATTGTCGCTTAGGTCCTGCATATTTCAAAAATATCAGTACCACAACTAGTATCCAATACTTACGTAGAACTTGAAGTAATAACACAATACCTGAAGAAGAAGTACCATACATCTCCTTCATCTCTTGTGAATCTTCCAAGAACTTAATGCAATCTCTCTTCCAATGCCCTGACTCATCGCAGTAGAAGCATTTTCTAACACCAGATGGGCATGACTTGGGCTTATTAGATGACACGGGCTTATCCTGATTCCAAATCTGGACGGCCCTGCCTCTACCCTTGCCAACACAAGATTTCTCAAATCTTTTACCCTTTATGATGTCTTGCTCTGCTGTTTTGAGCATGCCATGCAGCTCAGTCAACGTCTTCGTCAAGTTATTATTGATATAGCTTTTGACAAACTTATCATAACTAGACGGTAGTGACTGCAGAATGATGTCAGTGGCCAACTCTAAGCTGACAGGACATTCCAGTTTCCCCAGGTTATCAATGTAACCCATCATTTTAATGACATGAGGACTTACTGGAGCATCATCTGGTAGCTTGCACCCAGTGAGAGACTTCACCATCTGGAATCTCTCAACTCGTGCCAGATCCTGAAACTGATCATCTCTATTGGCGACTCCATGTTCTCGCATTGACTTTTCAAGTCTGAGTTCATGGTAGCCAACATCAGACCACGCACATCTACCACATCAATATAATGCTTATTCCAAGAATCATACACTGCATTCGAGCGATTGGTCCCAAGCCTTTCTGGAAGAGCTTTCTCAAGGACATAGTCCTTGCTCTCCTGTTTGAGGATTAATCTCAAATTCTGATACCAATCCAGGAAGTTGGATCCATTTAACTTGTCCTTCTCAAGGACGGATCGCAACGAGAAAGTAGTCTTAGACATAAGCTGAAATCCAAGAAAAACCAAGATTTAGTTATGCATTCCATGAGAAATCTTATCTAATAAGAAAACTCGCATTATATTCAAACAATGTTTCCTCAATGAATATAATGATCCAAGACCCATACTTCACCAAAATATGAGTGGACGACTCGTCATCACCCAAAATTTAGTTATCTAGGTAAGCAAATCATTGCTAATTGTACCCAGTACAACTCTTGGTCGCAGATAAGACAATTCATGTCTCATCTACTCTGACGTCTCTGGGCCCAGAACTTCTGTTGGCCCAGTCAAGTAAACCAATCTCTTTAGTCTTGTGATCATTGGCAAGTCTATCAATGATCACCGGCCTTACTCATGTAGTAGTGGATACCAAGGACTCCAAGGCTATCCAACAAACGACACAAGTCTTGACAGTAGACAAGATTTGGGCAAGACATCAAGGTTACTTGATATTTAGTTGAGGAAACTAAACTCTGAAAGGTTAGCATATCAATCTCTTAGGTCATGTAATTGTTGATGTTAAGCACTGCAAGTCCATCAACATAATTACCTGCCTTACTCACGTAATTGTGGACACCAAGCTCTTGGCTAGACCATCACACAATGAAATGAGTCTTGACAGTTGACCATATTGAAGCTAAGATTTGATCAAGGTTTAAGTCTAGTTTGGTGTCTGCAAATTCAAGGTTCAATAACCAGAATTTCGAGCACTGTGTCGATCGACGCAGACCATGTCTGTCGATCGACACCACCAAATGAAACCGGACTTCAATAACCGGTTAATCCAATTAACCTGGTTCATTGAACCGGTCATGTCGATCGACACAACTCATGTGTGACGGTCGACATAGACCCAAACCAAAGACAGTTTTGATAACCGGTCCAATCCAATTGAACCGACTTATCAGATCAAACTGATCTTAACCAATCGGTTTATATTAATTGGGATAATTAGTTCAATCTAATTGAACCAATTCATCCAATTTAAACCGTTTTAACTGATTGCGATAACCGGTCCAATTCAATTGAACCGTATTATCCAATCAAACTGATTTTAACCAATCGGTTCATGCTAATTGAGATAATCAGTTCAATCCAATTGAACCAATTCATCCAATTCAAACCGATCTGTTCGGTCTTAACCAAGCACGATAACCGGTCCAATCCAATTGAACCGATTAACCATTCGCTAGGTCTGTGTCGGCCGACACTCAAACTGTGTCGATCGACACTCGACCGAATCTGCTCTGTGTCGACCGACACTCAACCTGTGTCGATCGACACAGTGGGCTTTCGGTTTTTTTCTTCGCGAAAAAACCCTAGCCGCCGATTCTGTCGAATTCACCATTTTGTGTCGACCGACACACCTAGTGTGTCGATCGACACTCTGCGAAAACACAGAATCGTTTTCGATCTGAATCGATCTAACCTGTTCTTATTCATACTATCTTATGAACAAATTTAAATCATCAAATTCTACTAAACAGGCTGATTCAATGATAAAACCCTAAGGCTCTGATACCACTGTTGTAATTCCTAGCTGTTCCTAATCCGATTAGGCAACCCTAAGTCTGAATTCCGAGCCTAGGATCTCAGAATTTAAGTAATTGAATCATGGATCTCACGTTTACCTTGTTCTGGCAGCGGAAAATGAATCAGGTAAGCCAAGATCAGGAGCGATTCAGATGCCTCGCCTCTATCGTAGTCCACACGCACACAACCTGGAAAGCCGGGATGCTAGTGCCGGATCTGGGAATCGAAGAGAGAGGTTTTCTGTTTTCTGTGATCAAGAAAACTGACGGCTAAGGGTTCAGGTCGACCATATAATCCTATGTATACGACCTGTTATGACCGAACCATCTTTCGGGTTTAACCGAAAAGGTCTAAGTCATAAACCGAAACATCAGTTTCGGAATCGACCCTGTGTCGATCGATACACCAACTGTGTCGATCGACACACCTCTCTTTAATCGATATTGATATGTATCTAATACATATCATCCTGATCATCACCATGATGATCATTCCCATATATAAGCTTCCAGATTGCTTAGGTGTGTGACCCTATAGGATCATATGATACTGGCAGTAAGTCTACAACTTACAGACTACAAGAGGCTTCTAGCAAAACATTGCAACCGCCCAGTATCATACAACATGTCTGATCTCGACATACAACTATTGTTAGAGTAAGTACAATGTGATTTCAGGACATAATCCCAACAACAACTGCTACATGTGGCAAAACACAATGAAGTGTTTTAATGCAAAAGATGAGCTGAACTTGTGGCATCAAAGGCTGGGACACATGAATGTTCGAAATCTAGCTACTCTGGTGAACAAGGAGATTGTACGAGGAGTTCTACAGATAAAAGGAAGTGACAAGATGATATGCGGTCCATGCAATCAAGGGAAACAAGTCAAGGTTCAACACAAAAGCGTCCCAGACGTTCAGTCTAAATCAGCTCTTGATTTAGTCCATATGTATCTAATGGGGCTAATGCAGGTCAAGGGTATGGATGGAAAAAGATATGTTTTTGTACTTGTGGATGACTACACAAGGTTCACATGGGTGAGGTTCATCAGGGATAAGTCTGATACCGCTAGCAGCATCAGGATTTGGGCACTTCAGCTGATTAATGAACGTGGAAGTGTGAAACGAATTCGGAGTGATCATGGAGGAGAATTCCAAAATGACACAATGAGAATGTTCTATGAGAATCATGGGATAAGTCACCAATTCTCTGCACCAAGAACTCCACAACAGAATGGTGTAGTAGAAAGGAAAAACATGACACTTCAAGAGATGGCTAGAGCAATGATACATGAGAACGATGTACCAACCAGGTTTTGGGCTGAAGCAATCAATACTGCATGTTACATTATAAATAGGGTGTATGTTAGAAAGGGATCTACAAAAACTCCTTATGAACTATGGAAGGTAAAAACACCTAATCTGAGTTATTTCCATGTGTTTGGCTGCAAGTGCTACATCCTAAACGACAAAGATCACCTTGGAAAGTTTGATTCAAAGAGCGATGAAGGGATATTTCTTGGTTACTCAGGGAATAGTACATCATTCAAGGTATACAATAACAGAACATGCCTCATAAAGGAGTTAGTGAATGTAGTGTTTGATGATTACTCGTTCACTCAGTGGGAAAAAGTAAACTATGAAGGAGAATCTTATAATGAAGGAAGGAATGAAACATCTGGAGATCTGAGAGATCTGACTCAGACTGATTTGACTCAGGACATAGCTCAACCCAGGAAAGAACTGCAAGTTCCTCGAAATCATTCGGCTACAAACATTATTGGAGAAGAAGGAGAAGGAAGCACTACAAGAAAAATCTATATTCTTAGCACACGAAAAACGCCATGGTATGTATATGATGGCGTTTTTGAAAATGCTATGTCTGCCCCAGCTATAATAGGTAGGCCAGATACGATAGCATTTTTTGTCTGTGCTATAATATCGTTAACTATAATAGAGATATTTTTTCTTGCTATTACTGGATATAGTTTATGATAGCTTTAGTTTGTGATGCTATATATACATTATTTTATAGCATTGCTAAATTGCTTTAATAAATATTATATTAACTATATTTATAAATTATAATCAATTAAATTTATATTATATATATATATATATATATATATATATATATATATATATATATATATATATATATATATATATATGAAATTTTTAATTCAAAATATAATTTTCATTAATAATCTAAAAAATCTCTTACACAAACATCATAAAAACACATATCTAAAATTCCTACACAAACATCATAAAAACACATATCTATACACAAATGTGATTGCTAAATATACATCAGGCTCTGCTTCTTCATTCTCTGCATCCTCATTAGCTTCACCATCTTCATTTTCCTCACCATGACATGCGATTCCTTGAAAAACCTGCAAAGCGAGAATGTGTCCAGGGCCTGGCAAAACAGAAACATACTAGTATTAACCAAAAAAAACAACAATCAATTAGATGATATGACTCCAGTGCACCAAATTTGTACTCACCTCGCATCCCTTAGAACCACCCTCCATGACGAATCTCAAGACACCCTAGCAAGCCCTATACAGTGCTTAAATTGAAAAAAGAAACAGCTTGAAAGACTTTGACAACACCTAATCGACCTGTTGGTAAAACCAGCAAGCATGATACATGACAATTACACAAAAACATGGAGAAAATGCCAATGTATCTATGAAGAAAAGGACTTCATGCCTAAATAATTACACATTCATAATGATATCCTATTACATATAATTATAATTATTACGTTTGGTGTAAGCTAACAACATTCAGTATCACTTAATGAATCAAAATCCAACAGAGCAAATATCGCAGTAAGACATTACAGAAGAAAATGCGTACCTGCCAACAACAAGTCCACCGAGAAGCTTGTACCTGCCAACAACAAGTCCACCGCTCTTATGGTCACTCTCTTATGCATGAGTTTATACCTGGATCCATTATCATCAAATCAAAAACCTCTCAGAAATCATGTAATAGCCAAAGATAAAACTAGACAAAGAGAGAGGAAGCTTGTTTACTGTCACAACTCACAAGAGGTGTAGAATTTCATAACACTAAAATGTCTGGGTCATTGTGATATGAAATAAGAAACAAAAAGGTCTAAGCTTGCTTTGCTTTTACAACAGATATCTATCGTTGTGAGGAAACGGAAATGAAAGCAATCACCTTGGATACCCATTACGCCGTTCAATGAACTCCGCAACCTCTTTCCTAACTCCTGGAAGGACTCTTAAGTCACTGTAAGCACCTGATAAACACCTACAACAATTGGTTGTTATAGTTACTATCTAGTCAACATAGATTGAAGTTTGATGGTGTGAGAATATATACCTGACGAGGAAATGTCAGCGGCTTCTGTCCTAAAGCATGAGGGTTCCCAATGTGAAAATAATCTTATGTAATATTAAGCCCAAATTAGCTAAACACCTGAAACGCTGCCAATAATTATGGACAAATAGAGTGCTAGAACACAACTGCAATTGCATAACAAGTCGTAAACGAACTAAGAATCACATGTATAATGACTCATTGGATGTTGGTCCAGTGAGTCATGCAGTTCAAAGTCGAAACATAATGTGGAGCAAACAAAACACACCTTTGCTGCCAAGTCATCGACTTTTTGCTGAAGATTAGAGAGAATCTTGGCCTGTTCTGAAAGTTTTGTCTCCAGGTCTGAAACATCTTTGCTGCCAAGTCATCTGGTCTGCAAATAAAATTTGATTAATATAAATGTTATTACATCTGCTGAAATATGAAGCGAGAATCTAAGAACTACGGTTTGCACACGTATAATAGTAGTATATATTAAAGCTAGAATTAAAATTGAAACTTTTGGGACCAGCTATATCCGGAAGCATTAGTCAAGAATGGTTTTGATAACATAAGTCAAGAGAAAGGGTTATAACTGATTGGCTATATACGAATAAAACACATTTGTTAGCCATATATCGGGACTCATAGTAAGCTTATATCTTCAATTCCTTTGAGGCAAACACACAATCACTAAATAGCTACAAAATGTGCTATAAGATGGAGCTAACACGCAAAAAAATAGTTCTTACAATGGATATATTGACTGGATATGCACATCAGCAGGGAACAATTTGCATTCCTCGGAAAATATCAGAGACTGTCACTCTGCAATAGCATCTCTGCAATAACACGCGAAAAAATAGTTCTTACAAGCTTCCCGTTTACGCTCTGGAGCTTCAACGCCTCTTTCCTCTGCTTATCTCGACACCTTAAACCTCACAAAAACAGATAGCCCTCTCGTTCTAGCACCCATAAAAATACAACACTGGTTTTTATTTTGGACAAACAAAAAGAACACAAACTGGTCAATATAAAAGCTAGTCTTTTACCTTGTAGTTGAGATAAAATCTTATCAGATTTTCACTTACAATATCATCCCACCCAGAAGCTACAATCTTTTCAGCAAGCACCCTTAAAACATGAAATTAATCACTCCATAAACATTCATTTGCAGACAGTGAAATGAATGTTTAATCGATGAAGAGGGGAGAAGTATATATATTACCTCAAGTTTGGAGCTTCATACCTTGAAGAACATAAAAGAAGCTCAAGTTAGAATACAGAGATGAGGTGATAAAATCAACAAATAATAAAATCCATAGTTACTTGGCCATGTCTTTAACTAAAACATATGACTTTTAAATCAGAGAAAAGAAGAAGTATGATTTACCAAAAACATCAGAGATGAGGATGACGCACAACTTGGAATCGAGAGAGCCAGAGACGTACACGTCGAGCCCGACCAGCTTTCTCCACATGACCCAACCCGGATAACGGGTTAAGAGCCGGCGGGTTTTCGACGAAGCTCTGGCTCGTCTCCATCGTCTCTCCAGCTGAAAAAAAAATATTACAGTTATCTGGCCTCAATCTTCGATTAAATCAGAAACTGAAACAATGAGAGTTAAAACCAGAAACATAGAATACCTCCAACTGGAAGCAGTAGTTGAAAACGAAGAAGAAGAGACAACTGAGGATTTGAGATTTGGTCTCTAATTTAAGCTCACTGTGGAAACATCGATTGCGAAATTAGGGCCAAGAGAGTTAGGGTTCTAAGAGAATAGCTGATTTTGGTGGTTGTGAGAATGGGGGGCGAATGAAAGCTGATTTTGTCTGAGATGATTTTATGTTCAAGAGGGAAAATGAAAACCAAAGAGAAAAAAATGAAGAGGGAAAATGAAAGTTGAAGAGGGAAAACTAGAATATGATGTTCAATATCCTAAATTTTCATTAAGTGTTTGGCGGTTCATCTAATTTTAGCTTCCCGCTTATTGAAACTCCATTATAGCGTTTATCTAATGCTATTATAGAGTACAAAAATTTCGAAAATATCTACGATAGCAGTTCAGTAAAACGAGCTATCGTAATGTGCTATCAATGAGAACTTTTTTTGTAGTGAAGGAAAACTCGAGGAGTTCAGATGAGTTTTCAAACCAAGAAAAACGAGAAGCCTAAAGAACAAACTCAAGAGGTGACAAAGACGAGTAAAGAGCTGCATGTCCCTTGCAACCACTCTGCCAAAGATATCAATGGAGAAGCAGAAGAAGAAAGAAAGACCAGAGGAGTTCAACTTAACTTTAGATAAATGGTAATATTTGCATGCTTTGTATCCGCAATTGAACCGAAAACGCATGTGCAGGCAATCGATGATGAGTTCTGGATTGTTGCTATGCAACAAGAGCTGGAACAATTTGTTCGCAATGATGTGTGGGAATTAATTCCAAGACCGGATAAGGGAAATATTGTTGGTACAAAGTGGATCTTCAAGAACAAGATTGATGAAGAAGGGGTTGTGATTCGAAACAAAGCTAGATTGGTTGCTCCGGTTGCAAGACTTGAGTCAATCAAATTGTTCTTGGGAATGGCATGCATCATGAAATTTACAGTCTATCAAATGGACGTAAAAAGTGCATTTCTGAATGGATTCTTTCAAGAAGAGGTGTATGTTGAACAGCCAAAAGGATTTGAAGATGCATTGAATCCTAATCACGTGTACAAGCTAAACAAAGCTCTCTATGGTCTCAAACAAGCTCTCAGAGCATGGTATTAAAGACTAATTGGATTTCTGTTAGATCAGGGTTACAACAGAGGAAGTGTAGACAAGACTTTGTTTATACTTGAACAAAGCAAGGAGATTTTGATGGTGAAAATATATGTGGATGATATCATTTTTGGAGGCACATCACAAGAACTGGTTAATGAGTTTGTATCAAGCATGACAAAGGAGTTTGAGATGAGCATGGTTGGTGAGTTGAAGTATTTTCTAGGACTTCAGATCACAAGTCAAGAGACGGGATATTCATATCACAGGCAACATACGCTAAGAATCTCCTCACCAGGTTTAAAATGGAACACTGCAAAGAAGCTAAGACACCTATGAGTACTACGGTCAAGATGACAAAGGACGATGAGGGAAAAGATGTGGATATCAATACCTACAGAGGAATGATAGGGAGCCTTCTCTATTTAACTGCAAGTAGGCCAGACCTGACGTTTAGTGTTGGTGTGTGTGCACGGTTTCAAGCTAAGCCCAAACAGTCACATCCGGAAGCTGTCAAGCGCATCATTAGGTATGTTAAAGGATCAGCTAGCTTGGGGATTTGGTATTCTAAGGGATCAAATAAGAGTCTGGTGGGTTACTGTGATGCCGACTGGGCTGGCAGTGTGGATGATCGGAAAAGCACCAGCGGAGGTTGTTTCTTCTTGGGGAATAATCTCATTTCATGGATGAGCAAGAAGCAAAATTCAGTGTCCCTCTCTACAGCAGAGGCGGAATACATTGCAATGGAAAGTTTTTGTGCACAACTCTTATGGATGAAGCAAATGTCTGCGGATTTTGGAATGGATTCAGGAGTACTACTGGTATACACTGTGACAACAAAAGTGCCATAAGTATTTCAAAGAATCCAGTACAACACTCTAGAACCAAGCATATTGACATAAGACACCACTTCATTCGTGAGCTAGTGGAGGAGAAACAGGTAAAAATATAACACATTGTCACTGAGTCTCAACTGGCTGATTTCTTTACAAAACCACTTGACTTTAATCATTTTGTCACCCTAAGAAATGCACTTGGTATTTGTGAAATGTGACGGTTTGTGAAAGTGTGCAGAACTGATACAGGCAATGACTCAGGATTTGTATTAAGCTCAGATTTAGTTTGGAGTCATATGATAAAATGGAAAAGAGCTACCTACCATTCCGTCTTATCTAAATCCAGTACAGGTTTCGTAGAAAGAGAGAGCAAAAGACTAAAAATAATCAGATTTGAGCTAGTTTTTGAGAAGTCAAGTGATAAAGCTAGCTCAACAAGTAAGTCAAAGAAGAAAAGAAAAGAAAGAAAGAAAGAAAAAAAGGTATGCTCTCTCCTACAGGATAAAGGTTGAAAACTGGCAAAGACAAGATAAAGGAATGAGAGTGTGAAAGCTAGCCATGAGAATCTAGATGGCCAGATGCATGAATCAACATGAGCTGAAGATAGATTCTAGTACATGCATTGTGTCAAAAGGTGCAAAGAAATCCTAAAATCTTGAAAAATTAGTCATTTCAAAGCCAGTTGACTCATGTGTAATCAGTACTTGTATATATATTCCCATTAATCTCATGCTTTGTTGTGGATGTGGTTGAGCTGGTTATGTGTTAGGCTCTTATAAATCTTATGAAAGAATGATATGGTCTGTCGCAGCAAATCAGGCAGTACTAGAAATCAATTTCAGTTGAACCAGATCGGCCCAATCCTAAACCAAGGAATGCACCAAAAGACAAAAGATTGGATGTTTGAGAGTCACAACTATTAGTTCGCGGCAAAAGGGAGAAAGGATCATTTACTATCTTGCTCATCTCCAAGAAACCCTAACAGGCGATTGTGAGTGTAAATCAGCTGAGACACCATGAGTTCCGAGAAGATCGATTCCACACAAATCAAGTCTCCGATGGAACATGCAACTGAAAACAAAGCTCAAGAAGAACAAATCGGAAGCCATGACGACTTCAATCAACTTGACATGGTGGTATACCGATGCAAAGGCGATAGCGATGATAAGAAGGATTCAACCGAGAATCGTGATGATCTTGCAAACGAGAAGACCTCGATAGAAACTCTCAAGGAACCTGAGAACCTCGACACACAATAGACAGAGGTTGAAATCGATGGGGCTGAAGCTGTAGAAATCGATACAGGTCTTGAGCCAGCTGATGATTCTACTCAAGTGGCTCAGGAACCTGTTCTGGAAGAAGAGAAGCTGACCGATCTTACTGGATTTGGAAAATCAAAGAACAAGAAAAAGATGAAGGTCGTTCATATTGTCTCTGGAAACTCAAAGAAGAAGAAGAAGAGGAAGAAGCCAATCGAGATTTCTGATGAAGAGACATTGTCTGACGGATACGAATCTGCAACCAAGATCTCGGTACACAAGCAATCGGAGAGAGCAACTCGATTGCAGACGAGGAAGAGAAAGCAGGCTCCAGAACAGACGGGATCAAAAGTCAAGACATCCTATGGGAGACCGATTATGTCCAAGAAGCTCAAAGTATCCAGATCTTTGGATCAAGAAAGGTACAAACTTTCTGAACTAGAGGAATATTACATGAACGTTTGGTTGATATGGAAGAAGAGGATGAATAGGGCTATCTGGAAATGATTAAGGATGGAAATTTGGTTACAACTGTGACTGGGTTAGCTGGGTATATCAAGGAACATGCCAGTGAGTTTTATGCAGCACTGCCGAGCGTCAAGTTGGAAGAATCAGTGGAGAAGGTGGATGTCTGGTTCATAGGACACACTTATGAGCTCTCACCTGCTGCGATTAATGAGTCTCTGGGACTTCAAGAACTGAGCAAGGAAGAAATCCAGGCAGAAGCTGAGGTTGAATCAAAAATCATGGAAACAGTTGATGCATGCCTCAGTGAAGGGAAAACATCATGGAAGGATATGACTGCTACAGGACTTCCTCCTTGTTATGCTGCGTTGAGCGTGTTATCAGCCTACTACTGGATTCCATCTACTCACAAGCATCATCTCTCTGCTGACAAAGCAAAACTGATCTACAAAATTGTCCAGGGATAAGAACAGATGTTGGGAAGATGATCTTCAAGCAGATTTTGTCTCTGGGTGTTGTCAAAGAGTCCAACTCTCGCTGGTTAATGTTTCCAAGGGTCATCACTGGTCTTGTGCAGTTTCAGCATGAAGCAACGGTACTCAAAGGAGAAAAGATCATTGCTCCTATTTTTTACAAGAAAGACTCTCGATTTGGTGAAGCTTTTATCAAGATTGAGGAGTCTAAATCTGCTCGAAAGGAGGTTGTCCGTGCCAGTGCTAGGACCATATGCCACGCAGTACCATCTCCAGTGCATCATCTCCAAGATATTCGACTCAGACCATGCAGGAGATTGTGAGCCTTGGATCAGTTAGGGTGCCAGTCGGAAACTGTAGTCCACGTGCAGCTCGAGAAGCAATTGAGGACACTACCAAGGCATTACAGACATTCTCTGAGGTGATCAGCGTGTTCTTCGAGCCATGCCACGTAAGTTTATGTCTCCTTAGTCAATTTCTTAGCTACTGACATTCAGTTTTTAACATTATGTGCTCACAAGCACGGAGAGGATAGTGGCTAAGAATGGTCTGCAAGGATTATGGGGGAGTGAAGCCGCTTTAGACTAGATTTTCTTTTTGTTTTGGAAATCGGTTCACTTGGGAACAAGTCTAGGATTCTGGGGGAGTTTGTTTTTATAGTAATATGATCTTATCATTTTGGTTATCTTTTAGATTGCAAAAACTTTTTTTGAAAGACTCACTTGTGTGTTTATGAATCAAGTATTTAAGATTTGAGAAATCTAATCGAAGATACGAATGTTCAGAATACGACTTGTTCTTTGTGTGTAGTATTCTTATTCTTATGCAGATGCTTGAGAGACACACAATCCTAAAAAGGGGGAGATTGAAGATGTGGCTGAGTCACTTCGTGTATCAGTCAAGAAGTATCTCAAAAAGTGAAACACGCAAGCAGAGTGTGGAACGCATCATGAAGAGCTAATGAGATGACTTGATCGTGAGCTGGAGCTGATGTGGACAATCCATAAAGTATGGCTGAGCTGGACATGCATCTTGGAGAGTATCAAAACGAGATTTAATAAAGATCCGAGGGATTCCTAAATCTTAAGGGAGTTAGGATTCTTATGTATATCTAAGAAGATAAGGTTTATCTTTTAGAGGGTTTTTGGCTAATGTGATTAGCGAGCCTATTGTGTATAAATAGGATAGCTTGCGCCGATTATTAGGTCAAGCTTGCATTTTCAGTTACCTGTCCAGCTGACCTTTCCTGAAGAACATCCTTATAAACTTGTCCTTTATTCAACTGGATGTTCCTGATAAACACACATTTCTCCCCTTCAAATAACCAAACCTTGTACCTTTGGTACCTGGAGGATATCCTAGGAAGATACCTTTAATTGTTTGTGGCGTCAACTTACCTTGATCCATAAAGACATATATGCAACAAAACCAAATTTATTCATGTTTTTATAGTCTGTAGTTTTGCCTAACCATACCTCTTTTGGAGACTTGAAGCCTACTGATGTTGTTAGAGACATGTTAATCACATAAACTGAGTTGCAGGAACATTTGCCCAAAACTGCTCACTGAGACCTGATTCATTCACGGACATCTAACTTTCTCCATAATAGTTCAATTCATCCTCTTAGCAACCCCGTTTTGCTGAGAGGTATTTGTTCATGTCTTGTGTTTGGATATTCCATGTCTTTTGCAAATAGTCATTGAATTGGTGATCACAGAATTCAAGACTATTGCCAGTCCTTAGCATTTAACCCTTCTACCAACTTGATTCTCTACAAGTGGCTTCCATTCGCAAAACTTGGACAACGTCTCATCATTTTTATTTCAGGAAATAAATCCAGACCTTGCGTGAGTGATCATCTATTATAGAGAGGAAATACTGATTACCAGATAGAGATTGATGAACATTGAAGATCCCCATAAATCAGTATGGAGATAGTCAAGAATATGGTTTGTGTCGTGGTTACTTGTTTCAAAACTTACCCGCTTTGCCTTACTAATAGTACAATGCTCACATAAAACTTATGTTCCATTGTCCTTCTGCTTCATGACACTATCCTTGACCAGAACCGGCAGATTTCTGTAACTTATATAACCAAGAGGACTGTACCAGAGAGAAGGAGAATATTTAACCATTTCTACTTGACAAGACTCCTTTGTAACTGTCTCTCCAACCAAGATATACAAACCATTTCTCAAAGTACCTTGAATAGCTAGCTTGTTGTTCTCGTAGAATTGTAACTTTCCTTTACGATCGGTGTGAGTGAATCCGAACTTATCCAGAATGTTTGTTGAGATCAAATTTCTTCTGAGTTTTGGTACATACCTCACATTCGCCAGTGTCTTTACAGTACCACCATGTCTATTGATATTAAATGTTCATGTGCCAATTATATCAAGTGATTGATAGTCACCAAGGAGGGTCTTGCTTGAAACTTTCTCTTGAAAATCAATAAACCAATTCTACTTAAACGCATATGGTGGATGCATCTGGAGTCAATGACCCAATCACAGTTTGGGTCACTTTCTAAGACATGTAGCACATCCATAGTCTCAAGAGGTTCAATTGCTACTAATGACTCTTCTTCAACCTCATTTTCAAGCATCTTTTTCACATGACCTTCCTTCTTTAAAGAACCAACAAGTGACATTTCCTGACATGGCTTCGGCTTCCTTTGTTATCCTTGTGTTCTATCCTGTGAGATTCCTCTGTCATTAGTGTAAAGAACAATGGCTGAGTTATTATCCAGACGGTTATCTTTTTATAACTAACGCTGCTTAGATTTTTCTGCGGCTATAACTTCTTACAACGTCAAATATTCCTTCCCATACTTCAAAGTGTGTTTCAATTGATTGTATGTCATAGGCAGAGAGTTCAAGAACACAATGGCCTGAATTTCGTTAGAGACCATAACATTTAGACTGCTCATCTCTCCAACTATCTTGAGGAAGCCATCCACATTTATATTTATCGACTTCGTACCATCACACTTGTATGTATAAAATGAGATTGAAGGTGTATCCTATTAGGAAAAGACTTAGACATATAGAGTATTTCAAGCAGTGACCACATAGACACAACAATGGTACAATGCTTCACTTTCCTAAGAATCTGATCTCTTATGTTCACGATGATCATATTTTTGCCACGTTCATCCTTCTCAAGTTTAATCGGATCAAGAATTACCTTGGTCTTTCTATCTTCAGTTTCAGGTTCTTTGAAATTGTCGCTAATGATGACTTCCTCCAATCATGAGACTCCGAAGTGAGCCATCATGCGAATTGTCCACATCTATAAATCTCTTGTTCCGTCAAATCGCTCCACCTGAGTTGTGGTCGTCGAACCCACCATTAAAATCGATTTCAACATGGCGCTCTGATACCAATTCTTGAAACATGAAGACAATCGAAATGACAAACTTGAGCTGAGAATGCAATTGCTTTTGTCGATTGATTATTCGATGACAATCCAATTTGATCTCACAAACACTCAATCGTGAATCACTCAAGAAAAGAAAGAACGTGATTAAGGTAAAGAAAGACACAATGATTTGGTGACCCAAAGTTCGCTCTCGATGTGAGGTACTACTCTTTGGAGCTAGATATCGATCCAGAAAGCTCCTCTGACCAGAAAGAATAGGTGTTCAAATCCGAGCTTGCCCAACAGAGAAGAAGTCTCTGATGACTGATCAACAAGATCAATGCCATGTTCCCTTTTATAACACAAGGGAAATGTTTAACAGCAGATAATTGATACCTTAAGTTGAAGACGGCTTATACAATTAACAAGAAGCCTTGTTCAACTTAAATCTCGAGCTCTAAGCGAGTGTCTTCAGTACTTAGTGTTTGATGGGCAAACTTCAACATCCAAACCATTGAATAATTCTAGCTAGGGCGTATTGGTATCTGTTGACTGATAGCTACACTTTTTTTCTTTACCATGTAATTATCTATAAATAGCTTTGTTTAATGTAACTTGGTCCAATAATCAAACCTAATGTAAAACTTGTAAAATATATTCATTAATGGCTATTAGTTTCACACTATCTTCTTTCAATAGTAACGTAAACCTGATTGAGTTGGTAGTTAGAGTTAGCTAGAGGTATGAGTTTCACATTGGTTGATCTAGCGATGTTTTTTTTTTTTTTTGAACAAAAACTTAAAATGGTTTAAGTTGGATAACTTGACCTAGCGATGTTGACAAGATGTTATCCAAGATTTTGGATAATTGATATGATATGATTTGTTTAATTAGTCCACATCCAATATTTTACATATCTAGGTTGAGAGTTGAACCCACACCTATAGACATCGAATTTAATTTTATTCTGAAACCGAACAATATATTACATATGTTTTCGCATGGTATCACCAGTTTACGTGAAGGAGATTAAACCATTGTTTTCTTTTCAAAAGTTGGTTCAAAAAAGGAAAAAAAAGTTGGATCAAAAATTTTGAGTACTTTTGAAAATTCATAACAAAAAATAAATAGACACATGGCAAAATATATGCTTCAAACTCTGAACCCTAAGACATTAATTGTAATCAATGTAAATCAAATCTTTTACAAAAAAAAATCAATGTAAATCAAATCAACCAAAGAATATTTCCTAGATATGTATATTATTGTTAAACTTTATATCTATCATGTGGGGTGTGACTAGTCAAAAAGAAAGTGGGATTGTGAAGAAAAATAAAGAAATAACTATTAGAAGGAAAAAAATCTCCCTTTTCAACTTTGTAAAAAGGAAGTTATTTTAGTTTTCTCCTTATTTTCCATCTCTCAAGTAAAAGTTATACAGCTTCATTTAAATTTGTACATGGTTAAATATTTGAAACTTTAGTCATCGTCCACTAGATTCATATTTAGCATCAAACCATCGTCAAATTTATAATGGCTTTATACAGAACGGTCCGAAATTCCATATCGTGAACAAAGTTGAACAGAAACTGGCTCCATAATTTTGTTTACATTTTTGTAGCGAAAACATATTTTAAAGACGTGATTACACACCATTAATTACTAGTAAAACAACAATATGATAGCTTATGGAAGCTCTTTCAGTAGATATGCGTAGTATTATATTATATGTGTGTGTACATGTCTATCTTCTCGTTTGGAATTATATATTAGTCAAATCATTGGTACGTACCTCTTGAAATGAAGCCATAATTTAGTACAATTTCAAAGTATAATTGATATATAGACGGAGATTTTGTGTAAGGTTCTGGAAACGTTGGATGGATAATATATATAATTTAAAACATGATAGAAAGTGGGACAAATGTGTATGCATGTTTAAGGACCTTACGGTTGGTGGTGCGGTGTGGACGGGATCTGCTGCCGAAAATATCATAAACAACTTTGATGATGATCAACCAATCTCCACACTTACTCACACACACTTAAAAACAAAGAAAAAAAACTTAATCTCATAAACAAATTAGCTGACATCTACTTTTTTTTTTTTTTTTTTTGGACAAACATATTTTCATTACTCTTAAAAAGGTTCAACCTCTACCAAGAGAGAATACAAAAAGCTACTTAGAGCCGAACAAACAAAAGCATCGACCCACAAGATGGTCGAGCAAACCGTAAAGCTGAAGCTAAAACAACTCAAATAGAGATAAAGAGATAATCGGGAGCTAAAGCGCTCAACCGAGGTAGCATCCAAGCAAAGGTGACGAAGAAAGAAGACTTCTTTAACTTTGCCATCTTCAATGAATCCCAAAGGAGGAAACAACACCTCCAGAGTAGTCACGGCCAACGCATGAACAATAATGACAACTGCTACGCGAAAGATGATTAGCATCATCGGTTCTAAAACATATAGAACCACCTTCGACAAAATGCTCCATGTAACACTCACGAGTGAGGTATTTGGGAGGAAGAGAAACTTCACAACGGAAAGGTTAGGACTATAACAGTCCAGGAGAGCCAGAATCACTGATAAACAATAACTAACAAAAGCTTTCATCACAATCTGCCACAAAGATGGAGAAAACCATGCAATTACCGTCAAAGCGTAAAGCGGCTGAAATCTGCATACTGCAGTAAGAGGTCGCACCAAGGCGATAAGATTTCCACTTGAGGACACAAAGGTGGGTATCAAACTGCATACTGCAGTAGTTGGTCGCACTAAGGCGATAAGAATGCCAACGAAGGGCACAAGGGTAGCAAAGAGATAGCCATACATGGAGATGGAGACGACCACGCCGAGATTAGAAGATCTAATATCCGGGATTGACACAGCAACTGGTGCAAAAATATCAATCAAGATTCCGGCTATAAACGTAGAAGAGGTGACAACGCACCAAACTACTAAACCTTGGAACCAAACAAAGGTCAAATCATTTGATATCTTCGACATATTACTCCCTGCGATAAAACCACTCAAAACAAATGGTAAAGTTGGGAGAAAGATAAGCTCCATAAAGGAGAAGTGTGGACAATTCATGTCCAGTAAAGCCAGGCTTGAGAAAGCAAGTTTTAGTCCATCAGATCGCCACAAAGGAAGAGATAATAACTTGGTATGAACTCGAGCCGATACAAGACTGCATACTGCAGCAAGGAGAACCTCATACTGAGGTAAAAGAGCCTCATACTGAGGTAAAGGGACCTCATTCAGAGGTAAAAGAGCCTCAAACAGAGGTAAATGATGTTTAATCCAGAGCTTAACAGATTCATATAGAAGTGACTAGACCATAAGACAAACAAATTTAAGTCCTAGTCTAAGGCCAGCTCCACACAGATACGAGACATTCCAAGAGATTTTATGAACCAAACCTGTTGAAAGACAGGTTAAGAGCAAACGTTGTGGTCGAGTCTTCAAACGGAGAACAAGATAGCTCTGAAAACGACAGCCCACAGAAAGAGCATGTAAGGGTGTAACTGGATTAACTCCGAGGACCAGAATCGACAAGATATCCAAGGCAGAAGCGATCCAATCAGAACGAGAATGAGACAGATCTGACCGACAGAGACCAAACAATAGATCTGAAGAGCCGAGAGCAACATAATGGTCAGGAGGGTCGGGAGGGTCTGGAGGATCGGGAGGGGAGACCGCATGAGGAGGAGCTGGAGGAAATTCCGGTGGCGGCGGCTTTGGAGGAGGAGGTGGGGAAAAGACCATCGGAACCACAAAACTCGAACAAGAAAACAGAGAAGCCATGGCAGAAAGGAAGAGGAGGGAGAAAGGAGAAGATTCTCGCCGGTGGGCGAGAGGCCGCACCGACGGCGGCTTAGCGAGGCAAAACCCTAATCGCCCTAGGGAGAGAGAAAGTTTTAGTTATATTATACAAATTTTAGCTGACATCTACATCTTGTAAAATTTGAAATAAATATGCTTGATGGGACGACTACCTCTCACATTCATAAAATTATTGATCAAGTTTTATATTGTTATAAAAAAAGACAAAAGGCATAAAATAGCACAAAAAACATGTTTTGTTATAAATATAGCACCAAAAAAAAAAAATTGATATTTTTAGCATTATTTTAATTACAATGACTTTTATAGTATTATATAAATTAGGGTTTAGGGTTTAGTATTTAGGGTTTAAGATTTATTTTTTAGGGTTAGGGTTTAGTATTTAGAGTTTAGGGTTTATTATTTAGGATTTAAGGTTTAGTATTTAGGGTATAGGGTTTAGTATTTAAGGGTTTGAGGTTAGAGTTAATTTTGTCTTATGCTTTTAATAAATGCTATTTTGTGACTTTCTTCTTTAATGCTATATTTGTGACAATGCATGTTTTTGTACTATTTATAATTTGCCCTAAAAAAATTCGAAATAGTATAATTATGTATGAACAGTTTTAAAGTAATTTAATTATTTTCCTTACTCTCGACCGTTAGTTTATTATTTTTATTTTTCTATAACTTATATATATATATATATATATATATATATGTATATATATATATTCAAAATTTAATCTATATTTTAACACAAAGCTTACAATAATAAAAAGAAATTTATTGTAAAGGCTATAAAGTACCAGTATTGAGATTTAAAAAAAAAAATATGTTTATAAAAAAATAATTCATTAAAAGTTAATAAATATGAATTTAAAACTATTGTTTTTGTTTCATATTTTTGGAAGTTTTCTTTTAAATGATGTTATATTAATTAATTTAAATAAATAGGTAAAGAAAAATGACATACGCAAACTTAAAGATAATTATTGTCTACCACGATAAAATGCATGTTCATAAGTTCGAAAATCTTAATGTTAATGTTGAAGTTAAACTTGTTTGTGGCTATTTGTTCCATGTTAATGACTACAAACTAATCATGGAAATAAATAGCCATGAGTAATGAGTAGCTACGGAAATAAACATGGAATAAAATAGCTACAAACAAGTAGTCTTTGCTACAAACTTCTTTATAGTTACTAGGTCTTTCATCCGCACAGAATAAGAATTAGATGCTGGTCATTTTTTTTCCCTGAACTATAACAGTTATTAGCTTCTCTTCTCCAATACGCTCACAGTCCCATTAATTGAGGCAACTTCAGATCTCCCTGACCTGAGCTTTTTCCTCTCCGGCGGCCGGCGATTCGCGATGTCGCCGCCGGGAGAGGCCCCGTTTTCCTTCCTTTGCCCTTGTCTTCGTCTTTTCGCTTAGCCTGGCTTCGTCTCCGACCTGTCTTCTCCGGTCTCACGGCGCCGTTGGTTGTTCTCGGTCATCTCGGCCCTTTTACGGTGGTTAGAGAGCCATGGTCTGTCGGATCCCGCGTCGTCTCTTGCTTCAATCGGAGTGCTTCTGGGCTTCATGTTGGTGAGCGTCGTCATTGTGCTTTAATCCGTGTGTTTCTGGGTTTCTGGGCGTCGTCTTCGGTGCCTTCTGATGCGGCTCCGGTGGCTCGAGTGGAGCTTCTCTGTAGGCAGGTGGTGGTTGCGGGTCTGTTTCCGGTTGATGTGCTGAGTAAGTTGCCTTGCAATTTTTCAGATTTGAAATCGGTTCTGGCTGGTTGAGTTGGCTTCGGTGAAGTGGGTTAAGCTTGGTTTTCGTTTAGGTTTCGGTATATATGCTGGTTTTAGGCTAACAGGTGATGGTTAGTTTAGCTTTGAGGTCCTTTGGTCAGATTTCGGTCTAGGGTTCCAGCTTTGGTGGGATTGGCTCGCTTCAGAGTTTCTTAGCTCCGAGTTTCCAGCTCCGTTCATGGCTGCGTTTAGTTTGTCTTGGTTGTTTTGGGTGGCATGGATTCTCCGTCCCAATCTATATTATTTGGGATCTTGGTTCTTGGTTTTTCTCGCATCGTGTCATCGGTCGTCGATTGGTTAATGGTATGTTCCTTCGTCTTCCTCGGTTGGATCTGCATACGACTTGCTCGTGGCTCTGTGAAGCCTTTTCAGAGTGTCGGTGGATCTGCCCCAATAATCTCGACATTGGATGCTTCTCCGGTTTGTTCTCGTTTCATGAGGTCCATGCTTCTGAAATGCCTTGTTTGACTGATCGTGATCTAATTCCGTGGTGATTCAGCTTCTGATTTAATCCTGTTTAGTTCTTGTTTCTGTTTTATTTATCTTATGTTAGTCTCCCTTGTTTGGGCTTTTGGTTCCGGTATCGATGTTTGATAGCCGGCTTCTGTATTTCAAAATCGTATCCCAAAAACGCATCTCAAATATGTAATCGACTCTGGTTATTAATGGAAAATATTGAGACGAAAAAAGGTCTTTCATAGCGCGGATACATATTAATAATTTTACTTATTATATTTTTGAATTAGTTTACATTCAATATTTATAAGTTTATAATTTTATTATTGTTTATTTGATTTTACTATTTATATTATAAAAGAATATTTTTGTTGACAAATAAGAATTTTTTAGTAACAAAATAATTTGTTGGTATTAGTTTTTATTAAAAAATGTGATATTCTATTTTTACATATTTGGATAAAATTTATTGTAATAAAATAAATTAAAATATATTTTGTTAAATTTTATGATTAATTTACTAAAAAGATAAATTTGTAATCAGAAAGTAAATCAAATAATTTACTTAGTGATTGATGTACATCCACTATTGTTTTAAAATATATTGTTTTAAACCTTTAACAGCTGCAATCAATTTTTAAACAACAATATATTACTTTAAAACCACAGACACGTCTAAATTAGTGTATGTATGCAGAGACAAATTAAAATAAAATATTTTACCATATAGGTCAACATTTATGTCGACTATTTCTTTAAACACATCATAGATCGAATTCTAAAGCTTTGCCTTTCAATGATATCGTCACCTTGATTTGCATGAACCATTGTTGTAAGTTGAGTAAATTGAATTTGAAATTTGTGGGAAGTCACTTTGTAGTTGTTCTTGTTATCAATAACTACAAAAAAATTGATTTTGTAGACTACATCAGCCTTAAGGTTTGATTCATAGTAGCAAATCCGATTAGCAGATATGAATGCATGGATAACAATGCCCTGCATCATTTTGTTAAAATTTATAAGTAGTTGTATTAACTAAATATTGAATAGATGATGTATTAATAAATTTGCAAATACCTTTTGATTAATGAGAACGAGTTCAAGACCCATGAGTAAATCTTTTTTTTTGTTGTTTCGTGCTTCTCAAAAGTGAAGAACTCTAACAAAAACTTCTTTCTTGTTAAAACCTTTCTGAAGCTAGTTCAAAAACAAAGAAGCAAGTGGTTGGTTAGTAAAAGAATTGATCATTGCTTTATAAAGTTATCTTTGCTTCTCAAGATATATTTTTGATTTAGAAATTTGTGTAAGCTATTGAAATTTGAGTTGCTTATTTATAATCAACAGCTAAACTTTTTAATAAGAAAACTTCCAATTTTAAGAGAGAAACTAATTTTCTTTTTATAATAGTTGGAAATTATGTTAATCAAGAAAAATGTAAATTATGTACGTAATATTTAATTATATCTTTGAATTTTATAATTTCCCTTTTTGGATCAATATGTACATTATTAAATTAAATAATACTTATTTGACATTTTGTTCTTATGACAATTTATGTATGTTTCTTATTGAGAAAAGTCATAAAATAGAACAAAAAACATCTCTTATCATAAATATAACATCAAAGAAAATAATTGACATTTTTACCATTATTTTGATTACAAAGACTTTTATAGCATTATATAAATTAGAGTTTAGAGTTTATTATTTAGGGTTTAGGGTTTATTATTTAGGGTTAGGGTTTAGTATTTATGTTTTAGGGTTTATTATTTAGGGTTTATGGTTTAATATTTAGGGTTTAGGGTTTAGTATTTAAAGATTTAGGGTTATGGTTAATTTTGTCTTATCCCTTTATTAAATGCTATTTTGTGATTTTTTCTCTTTGTTGCTATATTTGTGACAATGCATGTTTTTGTGCTATTTGCGATTTGCCCTTTCTTACTTCCATTTCTACGTTATTTATAAAATTGTGCTTCTTATTTCTATTTCTATGTTAGTTTTCTATTTATAAAATTTTGTTTATTTGACATTATGTTTTTTATGACAATTTATGGATATTTTTTTCATTTCTATGTTAGTTTTACTATTTATAAAATTTAAAATTTAAAATTTGTAAATTTTTTCAATTTTGAATGATGAAGTTGACCAATGATATTGATTTTTTAAAATCATATGTGGACATTCTCAAATGTCTATAGCTTCAACTTTTACATTATATATGATTTGTGGTTTTATGATCCATGAATTTCTCACAAATTTATTGGTGGCTATTTAAAACGCTACACCCCAAAAATAAACCATAAAACCTTGAATTATAAAAAAAAATATATAATTATTATAATATGTTCAAAAATTAAAATTCAACATTTACAGAAAGAATTCTTATTTTTCAAATATAATTTTTTTCTTTCAAATTTTAACCTTAAATCTAAACTCCAAACCCTATACATCAAACATTAAACCTTAAATTATAAACTCTAAACCTTAAACTTTTAATCATATTAATTAAATAAATTAAATGCTAATGCATAAAACCAACATATAACCATTAGTTATATATACATAAACCAATATTTACAACCATTTACAAAATACTTTAGATCAAATCTTTTTTTTTTTGAAAAATAATATTACTTATAAAAACTTTGAAATCTAGTCATTTTCTTGATCCTAAATTATAAGTTTATAAATTTAAAAAGATAATTTAATTTCTTATATATTCAGAACCAAAATTTAATAATTAGAAAATTTGATGAATCCCTGAGGATGACGTTGTAGATAGCTGATTTATTGACAACCTTGAATTTGGCGAACTTGGTGATTTTTCCAATGTAGATAAGAAGCTTGATTGTTTTGATCGTCATTGTAGTCTCGCTTGTGAAATATGTTAGGGTTGATCACAGATTTTATATCCCTTTTTAATTTTCATCTTCATTAGGGTTTCTTTGAGGTCAGATTTACAAAGATTTTTGTGCCAACCAAGATGCTTGTTACCTCCAAGTTTCTGATTAGGATTTCCATCACTAGGGTCATTGTGGGGTATATCGAGGCTGATGGTGTTGTCGTTATCATTCATGTGTTTAGGCTACTTTTGTGCGGTGACGGCTTTGGGTTCATATTACTTTATATATCGTACAGAGTCATTGCAAGAGATTAGGCTGCCCATAATCATGTTGCTTGTCGTATGACTCAGGATGTGCTGTCCTTTGATTCTTCATTGTCGTGTCCTTGTTTGGGTGCATTGGTATCTGTCTAATTTTTTCGAGAAGATTGATATATTATGGTTTTTACTGGTTTTATGCCATGATATAAGTATGTTTTAGAGTCTTTTGGTGTTCTTTTAGAGTCTTTTACAGGTGTTATTAGGTACACACACGTTTGGAGTGGATTTAGAGATTATGGAGCTAAATGGAGCATTTTGGCGTTTTGACCCGAGAGTTTGTGCTCATTGTCCGAAACAGAGGAGTGTGTCGATTGACGCACATCAGCATCGATCTATGCACAGCGCGTTGGGGGCTCGCGAGAGTTAATGAAGAATGATGATATTGCAAAGTTGCCCAGAAGTTCCAGATATTTACACAGAAGCCCCAAGACGTGATTTAGCTATTTAATTAGGTTTTAACTTCAGTTTTTACATACGCTATTATACTTTAGAGCAGAGAGTTTTTAGAGCTATTTAGGGCTGATCTGATCCTGTACTACACCTTATTTTTGGAGAAGATTTCGAACCCCTTTACTTGTTTAATCTCTTTTATGATATCTAATTATTCTTTGATCATGTTTACATTATCTATGTCTGAGTAGATTCATAGTTAGGTTTAAGGATTCTCAATAGGGATTTTATGACTTGCTAGATATAATTAATTCAGTTAAGGATTCATATCAATAGATATTCTTCAAACTAAATTGTGTTTAATGCTAGTTCTAACTTGATCACTTAGAATCTAGATCTTAGGTTGCTAGATTGACACGAAAGTGTGGTTTAGAATCTGAACTATTTAGGTTGAGCAATATAATTACTCGCAAAGAAATTTGGTTTAATTAGATTGTGAACATATAGAACTTGATCATTAAAGTTGGTTTAATCTGTTAGGAATTACAAAGACATTTGAATTTCTGCAATTAGGCTTGGAGAATTCTCACAACGAAAGTTGGTTAATTCTATATCTGTGTTTTGAGTTCTAGAACTGTGTTTAATTAGATCCTGACTGAATGATTTGTCTGCTTGTCTGATTTCATGAGAACTCTCTAGACTTAGCGCCCTTAGTTAATTGCTTACAACCAAACTTGCTACTTGTTTACTTTCTTGCATTGTTTTTCGTTTCTCAATACAATTTGCTTTCTCCTAGTTTAAGCTTGACCGTTCTAATTCTATCGTTGCCTAGAGTCCTCGTGGATTCGATCCCTAAGTACTACATTGATATTGTTGTGCACTTGCAGTTAGTATAGGGTTAAAACTTGGCGCCGTTGCCGGGGACTCTTTGGAGTCTTCGATAGATTCGAACTTAGGGTTTTTACTAGGATTTTTATTTTTTTGTTTTAGTTACTAATTTTTCTCTGTTTCTTCTCTGTCGCAGGTTTATTTTCGCATAGCATCGATCGTTGCATCTCTTGTGTCGATCGTTACTAGGCGATTGGAGTTGAATCGATCGTTGCACTGTTAGCATCGATCGTTGCTTGACGATTACAGACGGTTTATGCAGACGCGTGATACCAGAAGTAATCCGAACACTAATCTCCTTAACCTCCAACTTGAAGAGCTTGCTAGACTAGAGAGGACTAACAGAAGAGTTCAAAGAGAAAGGATGGTAGTTGAACGTGTGATTATATTGCCTGATGCTCAAGGTGTCCTGAGGGACCGTGCTGGGAATCCGTACAATGCTGCTGGGGAACGGATTGATGCTGAAGGGAATGTTATCACTGATCCTCTTGAGCAACCACGCCAGGAGCAGAACCAAGGCCAAGGACAGGCCCAAGGTAGAGAGATAGTTGTCCATGAGAGGACTTTGGCTGACTATAACCGTCCGGATGAGTTTCATGCTAACCGGTCAACTCTCGTACCTCCTGATTTTGATAGGAATGATTTTGAAATCAAGACCATCTACTACTCTCTTCTGAGGCAGAATGCCTTCCATGGTTTTCCTAATGTGCAACCGATGGATCACATAGATGAGTTTGAGGACATAGTCACTGGGATGAAATATGATGGAGTGAACTATGACTATCTGTTTCTCAAACTCTTCCCCTACTCTCTCGCTGGAGATGCTGCTGCCTGGCTGAAACAGCTTCCACCTGGGAAGTTTGTTACATGGGATGCTTTGAAGAGTGAGTTTCTGTGACACTTCTATGATGATGCTCGCTCTGATCAGTCAAGGCAGGACATTATCACTTTTTCTCAAGGTCCGACTGAGCCTCTTAAGACTGCCTGGATGAGATTTAAGAAGTACCAATGTGACTGCCCGCATCATGGATTCACTGAGGTAACATTGCTGGGTATCTTCTTTAGAGGTATAGATCTTCCATATCAGACTGCATTAGACAATTCTAGCAATGCAAATTTCAACACTAGGACTCCTGCTCAAGCTAAGCAATTGATAGATAACTTAGTAAGCAGTAATAGCTGCAAGACTACTGATGAGAGAAGGAAGAAGTCTGGTGGAAAGATAGAGAATTTGGAGATAGCTGATATTAGATCTAAGCTGGACACTGTTTGTAATCTTCTAGCTGGGAAGAAGGCTGTCCATTTTGCTCAAGATGTTGAAGTGATCAATGCTGAAGAGGATGGTCAGGAAGAGGATGTGAACTACATCGGAGGATCTGGATTCCAGGGAAATAGGTTTGGAAATCAGTCTGGTAATAGGTTCTTCAATGGAGAACAGAAGAGTACTTTCAACAGCAACCAAAACTCTTCTGGATTTGGACAGACTAGTGGATTTCAGAAACCTTTCCAGCAAGGTAATCAAAGGACTTATGGATCTTCTTCTTACCGGAGACCCCCTGCTGCTACTGCTCACGAGAGCAAGATGGAGGCTATGATGGAACAGCTGCTGGAAGGACAGACTGAGATAGCTGTGGACTGCAACAAGAAGTTGGATGCTGTTTATGAGGATCTCAATGGAAAGTTTGAGTCTCTAAGTACTCATGTGAAGCAATTGGACACTCAGGTGAGCCAAATTTCGAACTCTGTCAAGGGAAAGAGTGTTGTAGACACCCACATTAAGGCCTGGTCAGTGTACATTGATGATGGATCGCACCTAGGTGAAAGATTTGAGCTAAATACAGCTGAACTGGTAGAAGAGGCTGAAATTTCTGATTTTGAGGAAAATCTCTCGGGTGGAATCTGTGAAAATCTGACTGCATCGATCGATGCACCCTTAGCGTCGATCTTTGCATGGCGTGGACAGACAAATTTACATGATTCTTATGGCATTGATGCAGAGGCAGATTCAGAGCTTAATCGTTTATTCCCTGGAGTGTCTGAGATAACTCAACAGGAGATTTATGCACTATCTAATCGGTTATATCCTAAAGTGTCTGAAGTAATTCAACAAGATATTGATGAGCTTAAACAGTTGGAAAAGGTTGGTGAAGAGTTGGAAGAAATTCCACCATCTGATGATCCACCTTATCACCCTTGTGTGCAGAGATACTTGGGTAAGATGTTGCCTTTGGATGAAAAGCTGAAAGATTGGGTAATAGTGGTTCCTAGACATATCAGTGAGGTGTTGCTAACTAAGATTCCTAAGAAGCTACTTGATCCTGGGATTTTTGTGCTGAGTTGTTCCATTTTTGAGGATGGTTTTAAGCACTTTCTGTGTGATTTAGGAGCTGATGGAAGTCTCATGCCATATTCTATGGCAGAGAAGCTGGGTATGATGGATTTTTCACCCACTAGGACCTCTCTTGTCCTAGCTGATCAATCAATAAGGATTCCGAAAGGAGTTCTTGAGGACGTCCCAGTGAGAGTTGGAAACTACTTGATTCCAACAGACTTCTTGGTGCTTAAGTACGACAGTGAGCAGGATGATGCTTTGATTTTGGGCAGGCCATTCTTAGTCACAGCTGGAGCAGTGATTGATGTGAGGTACAGCTTGATTGATCTCCATCTGGGAGATGAGCCTCTGCACTTTGAGATGGACATGCTGCGCAAGCCACTGATAGATGGGCAGACTTTCACTATTGAGGACGGACATTGAGCTCAGACTAGTAACACTTTGGTTTTGGATCCTGGGGAACATTTCATTCCGTCTTTTCTTGGACGAGTTCACACTGATGACGCTTACTTTCCACCTTGGATGAGGAGACTTGCAAAGAGGAAATCACAGTCTCTGTCAGGATCTCCAGCAAACTGATCTTGTTCGTCCGGTCAAGCTAATGACCTTAAACAAGCGCTGAGTGGAAGGCAACCCACTGTTAGGTTTTAGTGTTTTTCTTTCTTATTTTTGGTGTTTTTCTTAGGATTTCACGTTTTTATTTGTTTTTGCTAAGTTTTTGATACAGAACACTGTCTGAAGATGTGTGACGATCGTTGCTATATGTGCAACGGTCGTTGCAGGGAGATATGACGAAGAGATGGGATCGCCTTGTGATGATCGTTGCTGCCATGTGCAACGGTCGTTGCAAATGGTTTAATTGCAAAATTAAGGTACGCGTGCCAAACCGGAACCAATTTGGTTCAACAGCGTCGATCGTTGCACCTATGCATCGATCGTTGCTCACACGACCCATGTAAGTGCCTTAAACCCCTCTTCTCTTCTTTTCTTCCCCATTTCGCCGTCCGTACAACCGCGAGTGCACAACCCTAAATCTCTAATTTCTTCATCGTTTTCTCTGATTCAAAGCTCGATTCTACTTATTTTCATATCCCCTGTCTATTTCTCTAACCCATTTGCAGTGAATCTAAGGTAAGAGCTCTCATTTTCATCATTTTCGGATTCGGTTTTAGGGTTTAGAAATTAGGGATTTTTAGGCTTGAAATTGATGAACCCGTACTGATTAGACTTGATTAGGGATGTTTGGTGATGGTATTTGTCTGTTTGTGGGGTTTTGGAACGAATTTAGAACTGATTTTTGAGATTATTTGTCGGCTGTGAAATCGCCCTGCAACGATCGACGCACTTGTGCAACGATCGTTGCATTGCGATTCCACAGGGAGTTTCTGCCGTGACTTATATTGTTTACTTTCTTGCAGATGCCTCCTCAACCAGCTCGCAAACGTAGAGCTACCACAGCCACAACAGCTACAGATCATCATCATCCACCAGCTAAGTGGTTCCATCGAGAATCACCATTTCCTGAGGACTATCAGAGAGATCAGGAAGCGATACAGCCGCCCTGGCCTAGAGCAGATGAGCAGTTAATTCCGACAGATAAGGTTTGAGGCATGGATATTGATGAGCTGCTCAAGACTGACACGTTCACAGAGAGGCCATTGCTTGAACATTGGGATGAGTTTGACACATTGCTCTACAATGGTTGGTGTGGTATGACGCTTAAGCCGACCAAGTTTGCGGATTATTCGACTTGTAAGAGTCTGGGCATCGATGAGCAGGTTCTTGCACTGTGTAAGGGCATTGGTCTGGGGACATTGCCTATGCAGCCTTACGACTTGTATCCTGATCTGGTGAGACAGCTGCTGGCCACCTGTAGAGTGATATACCCTGACCCAGAGAGCAGGAGAGCTTCAGGAGGTTTCTTTACCTTCATGTGCTTAGGAGCCATGTATCGGATTTCCCTTCTCGATATCTGTAGGATTTATGGATTCAGCACTGAGCCGACGTGTATTGGTATGACTCTTGAGTGGGATGTGGAGAAAGCTCAGTATTTATGGGAGTGTATTGGCAATGGTCGGTACAACTCGAGGACGACGAAGCTGATACAGGTCAGACATCTTGTTCTCAGATATGTCTTGCGCATCTTGGGATGTACTCTGTTGCGCAAGTTTGAAGCCAACAAGATGCGTAAGAATGAGATGGAGATGCTATTCATTGGACTGAGGGACCAGTTTGAGGATACTGTTCTGAGAGATCCCACTAGAGGACTCAACTTGGGCGCTGTTTTTGCTCATCATTTATGTGACCTGCAGAATAAGCCATTGGATGGTAAGGGCACTGAGACAGTAGGGAGTATGCTTACTCCCATTTTCAGGCATTTCAGGATTCCCTTAGAGGGTACGGAGTGTAATGACAGCAAGGAGTTCCTTGATTTTAGCCACCTGCAGAGTGCTACATGGCTGAAAGAGGGACGTCTATGGGTCTATTATGACCCTGCCACTGAGAGGCGTGGTGTGGATCTTCCTGCTGCTGGTCTGACACAAATTGATACGCTGGATGCCTTGAGATTCCAGCCCCCTACGAGAGATCATCGCAGAGTTCCTTCTATGGCTCATCCGCTGGGAGAGCCTTCTACACGAGCTTCTACTTCATCTGCGCCTGCACCTGCTGCCCCTGTTGATGATGTTGGCCCTTATCCCGAGCCTTCGATGCCTTTTGGTGATATGTCTGAGGCAGAGTGGAGAGAGCGTGAGGATGGTATTCTACGGAGCATCTGGAACTTCATGCGTACCTGCACTTGCAGGAGACAGCCGCAAATACACCATCCAGGACCTTCTCGACGTAGACAGCGATCTCCGACTCCCGGTTCTTCGAGTGGTACTGATCGCATTGATGGGATGGAGGACGAGTGAGAGTAGCGAGCATTTTCCGACTACGGTTCTTTGTATTTCTTTTTCACTTTTCTTTTGAATTTTTCTTTTGATTTCTTAGGATACTTATGTTTGGATGCTGTGATTGGTTTGAGACTATTAGTTGCTTTGATTTTCTCTATTTTCAGTGATCTTCAGCTTGCAGGTTTGAAATTTGATGATTCCTCACGGACTAACCTGCTAACTTGCTGACTGTTCTCGGATATCGCAGTGCGTCGATCGACACAACCTTGTGTCGATCGTCACAACACGAGAAATCGCATTGCAGCGATCGTTGCGGTCCTGAGAAACGATCGACACATGACGAAAAATCGCCTAGCGATGGTCGTTACATTTATGTAACGATCGATGCATGAGCGACAGAGGTAAAAATCAGACAGAACTCAACACATCCATTAACATTTTCTTTCTTTTTACCAACCCTTAGCTTAACACTACTGGGGACAGTGTGTTTAAAGTGTGGGGGAGGTAGCTACTGACTTTTATCTTTCTGTTTTCTTAAGAGTCAGTCCAGTTTTCAAAAAAAAATTGTTTTATTGAGTCAAAACAAGTTTAAGTAGGAAACAGTGAATTTTGGAGAAATAAACAACATCTTGCAGGAACTTAAGTAACCATTGGGATGAAGCTGAAAGATCAATCTATGACTATTAGAAAACCCAACACGGATCAACCTACTGAGGACACCCATATCAATTCAGGTATTCAAAGGATCCTTTTACTGGCTTCACCCTTAACTTGACTTTAATTTTCTCACCTAAGGGCTTGGTATACCTTGAGTCGGACTCCTTTGTTAGTTCTGACACAGCTTGTAAACCTGTCCAAGTATGGTTCCCTTCTCCCCTTACATAAAATAAAATAAAAAGTAATAAACTGAGGATTAGCTAGTAGCTCCGAAGTGGTCACGGGAGTAGTAGCAAACACTATTACCTCCTGTGCGATCCATGGAATGTGTCCAAAGTACACCCCTTAACGGGAAGAGCACTGATAAAAAAAAAAAAATAATACCCAATGGGGAAAAATCAGAATGCTAAGAAAGGGAAAAGAGAAGAAAAGGAACCAGAAAAAGATAGTATGGTGGTCTAGAGCTGGCAAAGTAAGAATCCATGTGCCCTTTGATCGATAATCCTTAGGTGAGACCGCATTTAATATGCTTAAGAAGTCAGTAGGGTGAATTTGAATTGCTTGGAATGATTGTGGAGTTTACTTAGGACAGTTGCTAAGTGTGGGGGAAGTACATGTTGGTCTTGATATCTTGCAGTTGATTCTTTCAGTGGATTACTAAGGGGAATCTGAGTGTTGTTGCTTCTAGGACAAAAAGAGTTTCTGAAAGTTTTCAAACCTCTTCACTATATTTTAGTTATCTGTTTTGCTTGAGGGCAAGCAAATGCTAAGTGTGGGGGAGTTGATATATCATAGTTTTTACCGGTTTTATGCCATGATATAAGTATGTTTTAGAGTCTTTTGGTGTTCTTTTAGAGTCTTTTACAGGTGTTATTAGGTACACACACGTTTGGAGTGGATTTGGAGATTATGGAGCTAAATGGAGCATTTTGGAGTTTTGACCCAAGAGTTTGTGCTCACTGTCCGAAACAGAGGAGTGTGTCGATCGACGCACATCAGTATCGATCGATGCACAGCGCGTTGGGCCAGGCTCGCGAGAGTTAATGAAGAATGATGATATTGCAAAGTTGCCCAGAAGTTCCAGATATTTACACAGAAGCCCCAAGACGTGATTTAGCTATTTAATTAGGTTTTAACTTCAGTTTTTACATACGCTATCATACTTTAGAGCAGAGAGTTTTTAGAGCTATTTGGAGCTGATCTGATCATGTACTACACCTTATTTTTGGAGAAGATATCGAACCCCTTTACTTGTTTAATCTCTTTTATGATATCTAATTATTCATTGATCATGTTTACATTATCTATTTCTGAGTAGATTCATAGTTAGGTTTAAGGATTCTCAATAGGGATTTTATGACTTGCTAGATATAATTAATTCAGTTAAGGATTCATATCAATAGATGTTCTTCAAACTAAATTGTGTTTAATGCTAGTTCTAACTTGATCACTTAGAATCTAGATCTGAGGTTGCTAGATTGACATGAAAGTGTGGTTTAGAATCTGAACTATTTAGGTTGAGCAATATAATTACTCGCAAATAAATTTGGTTTAATTAGATTGTGAACATATCGAACTTGATCATTAAAGCTGGTTTAATCTGTTAGGAATTACAAAGACATTTGGATTTCTGCAATTAGGCTTAGAGAATTCTCACAACGAAAGTTGGTTAATTCTATATCTGTGTTTTGAGTTCTAGAACTGTGTTTAATTAGATCATGACTGAATGATTTGTCTGCTTGCCTGATTTCCTGAGAACTCTCTAGACTTAGCGCCCTTAGTTAATTGCTTACAACCAAACTTGCTATTTGTTTACTTTCTTGCATTGCTTTTCGTTTCTCAATACAATTTGCTTTCGCCTAGTTTAAGCTTGACCGTTCTAATTCTATCGTTGCCTAGAGTCCTCGTGGATTCGATCCCTAAGTACTACATTGATATTGCTGTGCACTTGCAGTTAGTATAGGGTTAAAACTTTACACCTATCAATTGTCGTATGACTCAGGATGTGATGTCCTTTGATTCTTCATTTTCGTGTCCTTGTTTGGGTGCATTGGTATCTGTCTAATTTTTCCGAGAAGATTTTTCCTTGCTTCTTCTTCTTCTTCGTATTGTTGACGTTGAGCTTCATTTTCTCTCTGAGCGGCATCTCTTAGCTAGTAAATGGACGTGCATAGTTTTCCCTTCTGAAATTTTATGAAGCGGACGTTTCTTAGATGTATGCACGAGGTTGTGTCATGGGTACTGTTTTTTTAAACCGTCGTATCATTGTGAAGGATTGTCTTCTGGATTTTGCAGTGTTGGTGGTGCTGAAGGAAGTGGTGACGCCGCGGTGTTTTGGTAGTATTTGTTCCATTATATTTTTGAAGAGGTAGGTCGTTGTGTGATAATATCCTCGACATAGAAACTGGTATGCTTCCTATGGGGTCAAGTTTCCATTGAAGTTTTGAGGTTCGTGGTATTCATCTTGCTTAGAGTCGTTTTAAAGCAGCATACACGACTTTTTGATCTTCGATCTCGATGAATTTGTTGGCCAGATGAAAGGCGTCTTCTAGCGTATGAGGATTGTTGAGAAAAAGGTCTTCGAAAAGGGAAGACTCAAACAAAATAGCATTTATAGTGCACTAACGGCCAGTTCATCTGGGATTGAGACACATGAGACGAGTGTCTAAAATCGTTCCATGAAGGTATGTATGGTTCCTTGGTCCTGAGCTAGTATCCATAGTTTGTTTTGTAGGATCTCCTAGGATCTAGGGTTTGATATATTGAAATTACCAACCTCGTTCTTACCTAGAACTGGCAGCGGAATGATTGGTGAACGAGATCAGTAGCGAATCAAGTGCTTCGCCTCTACCAAGCACACACTCACACAACCTGGAACACCGGGATGCTAGTGCCGGATTCAGGGATGAGTTTTCGATGTCTCTGCTTTTCTCCTTGAGAATTACTGTGACGGCTAGGGTTCAGGTCGACCATATAAACCTTTATATATCGACCTGGAATTGACATCACCAAACCCGTCGGAGAAACCCGACTTGTTTATGTCAAAACCCGATATGCATCGATCGACACACTTACTGTGTCGATCGACACACCTTCTCGAAAAGCCTGCATCGATCGACACACTCATGTATCGATCGACACATACATCATAAAACTCTATGTCAATGTGTATCCAATACACATCAACGTGATCATTATCAAATGATCATTCCCATATGTTAGCTTCCAGATTGCTTAGGTGTGTGACCCTATAGGATCATATAATACTGGCAGTAAGTCTACAACTTACAGATTACAAGAGGCTTCTAGCAAAGCATTACAATCACCAGTATTATATGAACGATTGATCTCGATACACAACTATTATCAGGAGTGAGTACAAGTGTGATTTCAGGACACAATCCCAACAATCTCCCACTTGTACTGGAATCATCAATTCCTACAATCCTTTTGTCTCTATATCTCGATTTGGCATAAGACAAGATTAGTGTCATTCTTATTAAGACAATATCATGTTTATCGAACTCCTGATCTATGTTGAACAAAACAAACAACTGAACTACAGTTCGTTTGAGTGCGGCCACACATTTTCTCAGCATAAAATCTTCTATAGGCCCTGAGATATTTATCTCCCGTTATTCAGGAGGGACAAATCCCATCTTGTTTCATCCCTGTTCCTGTACACACTTCATGAAACACCTGAGCAGTGCCTTTATAGCCGCCAGTTACGGATCGACGTTTGACAAGGTCAAGGTGCACCAATTCACATGCAAGAAAGCATGATGAACTCAGGTCTAAGGACTATACTCAATAGTCGTAATGAGAACCTCTCATGACACAGATATAACTATCCTGGAGACTTCTCATTAGCGGGTCACGTCCGATCATATGTTCACCAACATATATCTATGTGACTGACTGTGATATTCATATCATTGACTCCATGAAACTTAGTCAACAGTCACCTCACAAGCTAGTCTCTCGCGGTTGTTATTGTCCCACTTTAACAACCTCGACTAGGGACACATCATAATTAATGTCATTTGTTACTTATAGGGTTTCATGATCAAGTCCTCAACTTGATGGCCTATAATATGACATAAACTTATTTTTGGGACCATTATTTAATTATCCAATAGTCAAATAATGTTGATGTCAGTATTTCATAAACATGACCATATCATATTTATCTGAACATCATAACTAAACTAACTCCCACTAGAATCAAGACCAAGTATTCAGATATCTAGTACCTACAGCAACAGTATACAACTTGTGCTTAGGTTTTGAGAGATGCTGCGGTGTTCTTGCTTGGAACCTATCCTTAGTGTTTCTCAAACATTTGGGGATATTCCTTGCAACTGTCCAGTGATTTATACCGGAACACGTTGGTATCTTCTCGTCATGCTATATGCGTAAGCTGCATCTATACGAGCGCACAACATGGCATTTATGATGGATTCTATTGCTTGAGCAAAAGGAATCACACTCATAGATACTAGCTCAGCCAGTGTCCAAGATACTTCATCTTGCTAAGATTATTGCCGTAAGACCTTTGGTGTGAAGTCATTCTTGGAATCAAGCACATTTGAACTGTCCAATACCTTATCACCATAAGGATTCTGACACGATCCAATTGGTCTTTGCAATCCATTTCAATGGATCCATATTCCAAGAGCTTACACGGCTTCTCCCATGTCCATTGTTAAGTTTGACTTCCGACCCAAATCTTGATAAGACTTTAGCGTCGGAACGTCGTTTATGAGATCAAGTACGTTCTTAACATACAGTTTGAGAATTG
This sequence comes from Orychophragmus violaceus, assembly GCA_030180135.1. Classification (NCBI taxonomy): domain Eukaryota; kingdom Viridiplantae; phylum Streptophyta; class Magnoliopsida; order Brassicales; family Brassicaceae; genus Orychophragmus; species Orychophragmus violaceus. The sequence continues at coordinate 24,141,301 of CM058239.1, forward strand.
CAATTTCGCTCCCACTAGTTTACTTGTAAATGCACTGTTTCTATTCGTTCCTGATCGAGTCAAAGCCTTTGACCGTTTTAACAGAACATAGATTCCAACTCCAAGATGCTTGCTTCAACCGGTGAAGCTAACATGCATAACTAGCCAATTTTTCGGAGTTGGGGCTCACCATCGCTTCTTTGAATTTCGCATGCTCATCACTTTTCAATGATCAACGGATCACGACAATCGGTCACGAGGAATCACCCTCGATTTAGTGATGGATCCTTTCGGATCTGCGAATTTCAGGCTCCACAGGTGTAGATCCTACAGCACTCTGTAGATCTAACCGCTACTCTCCCTCAACAGGTTGAACAGCCTCCTCTGTTTCTCGAATTTCTTCGAGCTGTACTTTTACTCCCATTGTTCTTCTTGGAAAAACAGAGTTCCGAACAACAAAACTTTGTTCTCGGATTGGTTGCAAAAGTACTAAAACTCGGTTTCCTTAGGACAACCAGCGACGCAGCACTTATCATATTTGGGTTCAAGTTTGTTTGTTGACAACTGCTTTACACAAACCTTGCAATCCCAATTAATCAAAAAAACATATTTGGAAATCACCCAGTCCACATCCAATGTGGTGTTTTTCACTGATTCTGATAGAAAACTTATTTAGCGTAAACATGTTCATTTTAGAGCGTATTTTAAAAGAATAATGGAAGATTCATGTGACTCATCATTAATCGGAGCATATCCAATAAGATCCGATTCATTCTCTCAGAAACACCATTCAAGGTTTTCAGTAGAGATGAGCTGTGAAATGACTTCACACTCACTTAGATGATCACCCAATTCTTGACTCAAGTATTTTTCCTCCGCGATCTAATCGAGGATCTCAATACTTCTGTCAAATCGGTTCTATACTTCATTCTAAATCTCCTTTGATCATTTCACAGGATTCTGACTCGTGTCACATCAAATGAACACAGTCATACTTGTTGAAGCCATCAATAAGTCAATGAAGTATTGAAGTTTTCCTTTGGCACTAATGCTCATCGGGCCGCATACATCAGTATGTGTAAGGCCCAACGAGCCTCTGGCCCGTTTCTTTAGCTCTGCTAAAGAAGCCTTAGTCATTTAGCCCAGCAAGCAGAATTCATGTCTCAATTGATTTACAATCAAATGAACCTGAAGTCCATAACTATGGAACTTCTGAAGCCGCTTCACTCTATTTGGTCAATATGACTATGCCGAGAAAAAATCGAGTTCAAGTCATCAGACTTAAACCGTTTGGTATTTATGTTATATCCAAGTGTATATTGGTTTGAAATATAAAACCCATTTATCAAAAGGGGTGCTACCATATAATATTTCATTAAGATCAAAAGAGCAACACTTGTCTTTTATCAGAATGAAAAACATCCAAATTCTTTACAAGAAAATGAAAGACATCTCTGCACGAAGCAGGTACATAGTAGCAATTACTTAATTCAAAACCAAGCTTGAAAGGCTCCTACAAGTGGAGAATCTCTACGGCTTATGTAGCAACCATTGCTCCATACTAGGCACGCAGTTCCACTTGTCCTTTCTTCAACGTTCTACTGTTGCTTAGGCCCTGCATATTTCCAAAATATCAGTACCACAACCAGTATCCAATACTTACGTAGAACTTGAAATAATAACACAATACCTGAAGAAGAAGTACCATACATATTCTTCATCTCTTGTGAATCTTCCAAGAATTTAATGCAATCTCTCTTCCAATGCCCATACTCATTACAGTAGAAGCACTTTCTAACACCAGATGGGCCGGACTTGGGCTTATAAGATGACACAGGCTTATCCTGATTCCAAATCTGGACGGCCCTGCCTCTACCCTTGCCAACACAAGATTTCTCAAATCTTTTACCCTTTATGATGTCTTGCTCTACTGTTTTGAACATGCCATGTAGCTCAGTCAACGTCTTCGTCAAGCCTTTCTTGATATAGTTCTTAATGAACTTATCATAGCTTGACGGCAGTGACTGCAGAATGATGTAAGTTGCCAACTCTAAGCTGACAGGACAATCCAGTTTCCCCAGGTTATCAACGTAACCCATCATTTTAATGACATGAGGACTTACTGGAACATCCTCTGGTAGTCTGCATCTAGTGAGAGACTTCACCAACTGGAATCTCTCAACTCGTGCCAGATCCTGAAACTTCAGTTTCAGGCTGGTGATCATCTCTATTGGCGACTCCATGTTCTCGTATTGAATCTTCAAGTCCGAGTTCATGGTAGCCAACATTAGACCACGCACATCTACCACATCAATATAATGCTTAGCCAACATTATACTGCATTCGAGCGATTGGCCCCAAGCCTTTCTGGAAGAGCTTTCTCAAGGACATAGTCCTTACTCTCCTGCTTGAGGATTAATCTCAAATTGCGATACCAATCCAGGAAATTTGACCCATTTAACTTGTCCTTCTCAAGGACGAAAAAATTTAATCAAAGAAAATTTTAGTTATGATTTCAGGAAATGAGGAATCTTATCCAATAAGAAAACTCGCATTATATTCAAACAATGTTTCCTCTATGAATATAATAATCCAAGATCCATACATCACTAAAATCTGAGTGGACGACTCGTCATTACTCAGAGTTTAGTAATCTAGGTAAGCAATCCATTGCTACTTGTACTCAGTACAATTCTTGGTCGTAGATGAGACAATCCATGTCTCATCCACTCTGATGTCTCTGGGCCCAGAACTTCTGACAGCCCAGTCAAGTAAACCAATCCCTTTTGTCTTGTGATCACTGACAGTCGCACTGCAAGTCTGTCAATGACCACCTGCCTAACTCATGTTGCAGTGGATACCAAGGACTCCAAGACTATCCAACAAACGACACGAGTCTTGACAGTAGACAAGATTGGGCAAGACATCAAGGTCACTTGATATTTAGTTGAGGAAATGGAACTTTAAAAGTTTAGTAATTCAATCTCTTAGGTCACGTAATTGTAGATGTCAAGCACTGCAAGACCATCAACGTTACTATCTGCCTTACTCACGTAATTGTGGATACCAAGCTCTTGGCAAGACTATCCAACAACGAAACGAGTCTTGACAGTTGACCTTATTGAAACTAAGCTTTGATCTAACACACATCCAATGTGTATTAGACAGGTTTAGAACATTTTACTTCTAATTTTAATTAAGTTTTAATCGTTCTAATTTCAGTGGGTTAGGTCATTCGGTTCGTTTCTTAATCATTTGGTTCAAAACCAAACGATTACGGTTCGCATCGTCACCGTATGTGTCGACTGACAAACTTGGTCGACTCTTGATATGCAACCTTCAGATTATTCGAGATAACCGGTCAAATCCAATTTGACCAGTTCATCTAATCGAACCGATTCAAGCAGTTTTAATTAATCGCGATAACCGGTCCAATCCAATTGAGCCGACTTATCCAATTAAACTGATCTTAACCAATCTACCTTAACCAAGTATGATAACCAGTTCAATCCAATTGAACCGATTCAACCATCACAAGGCCTGTGTCGAACCTGTGTCGATCGATACAGTAGCAAATCAGGGAATTTTAATCGAATTAAACCGACATAACCATGCGAGACAACCGGCTCAATCCAATTGAACCTATCTATCCTTTCGCACAGCCTGCGTCGATCGATGCACCCAGTGTGACGATCGACACAGTGCGATTTTCTAGATCGAAACCCAATGATTTAATAGGCGAAGTCGCGATGCATCGATCGACACACCCAGTGCATCGATCGATGCTGTGCGAAAACCCTAAAATTATTTTACGCGAGTTTTCGCTCTGTGTCGATTGATGCACGCTTTGCAACGATCGACACGCTGCGACAAACCCTAAATTGTTTGCGAGTTTTCGCTCTGTGTCGATCGATGCACGCTTTGCAACGATCGACACGCTGCGACAAACTCTAAGAGTTTACGTGTTTTCGCTCTGCATCGATCGATGCATCCTTGCAACGATCGATACACTGCGAAAAACACCGATATCGAATTTTCAACAAAAGATTTTAATCTGAGATTATCATGTTAAAACTCGATTTCAGCAGGCAATCAACAATTCAACAAACCCAGCTTTCGAATTAATTGCATCAGATTCAATAGCTAAACCCTAACATGGCTCTGATACCACTGTTGGATCTCCTAGGATCTAGGGTTTGATATATTGAAATTACCAACCTCGTTCTTACCTAGAACTGGCAGCGGAATGATTGGTGAACGATATCAGTAGCGAATCAAGTGCTTCGCCTCTACCAAGCACACACTCACACAACCTGGAACACCGGGATGCTAGTGCCGGATTCAGAGATGAGTTTTCGATGTCTCTGCTTTTCTCCTTGAGAATTACTGTGACGGCTAGGGTTCAGGTCGACCATATAAACCTTTATATATCGACCTGGAGTTGACATCACCAAACCCGTCGGAGAAGCCCGACTTGTTTGTGTCAAAATCCGATATGCATCGATCGACACACTTACTGTGTCGATCGACACACCTTCTCGAAAAGCCTGCATCGATCGACACACTCATGTATCGATCGACACATACATCATAAAACTCTATGTCAATGTGTATCCAATACACATCAACGTGATCATTATCAAATGATCATTCCCATATGTTAGCTTCCAGATTGCTTAGGTGTGTGACCCTATAGGATCATATAATACTGGCAGTAAGTCTACAACTTACAGATTACAAGAGGCTTCTAGCAAAGCATTACAATCACCAGTATTATACGAACGATTGATCTCGATACACAACTATTATCAGGAGTGAGTACAAGTGTGATTTCAGGACACAATCCCAACATGTTTATGGAAACATCTTTTGGAGATACATGGAGTAATGTGTAAGGAACTTCATCGAGAGCTGGTGGAAATTTTCGATCAAGTTTTCTTTAATTCAGGAGAATCAGCTAAGGGCGGCCCCACTTAGGCTTTCGATGAATATTTGACAGTAACCGACATCTTTTTCTTCTGGCGTGAAATATGCTCGTCCCATAGCTATTGTAAAGGTGGCCATATGGTTTATAGGATAGGAGTTACCGTCAAAGGTCGGTAGTTTGATCCCGTTCAAAGGGTACGTTGGAAGCCTTCAATAGCACAACCGACAAAAAAAGAAGAATCTCGCTACGCCGAGCTCACTCTTTATCAATCTTTGTAATGAACTACGAGTGACTTGATTCTTCTTTGGAAGATACGAGGCAGCCTTCACCGGCACAGTCACAAAATTTTAATAAAATCATCATTTTATACTTTATGTCGAGTATCAACTTGATCTCTATGCCGAGTTCCACTTACATAAACTCTATGTCGAGTTCCATTTACTTATAATCTATGCCGAGTATCAGCTTACCATAAACTCTATGCAGAGTTCCATTTACATACACTCTATGCCGAGTTTTATTAATTTTTATGCTTTATGCCGAGTATCAATTGACCATAAACCTTATGAAGAGTTTCATTCACTTACACTCTACGCCGAATACCAACTTAAGCCAAAGTTGCAAACACATTCGTACTGCCGGCTCGTCACAAAGCCAAGCTCCTTAGCTCGCAAAAGTCAAGCAACACACGCCTAGACTGTAAGCCGAGCAACTAGTAAGACTCACACAGAATTAGCATCATGCTCCCTGGCAGGAGTATTGTCTTCTTTACAAGATGAGATGCATTTCAGCCTATAAATTGAATGCTAAACAACTCACCGTAGGGAAAGCCGAGATCGGTCTCGCACTACAAAACCGGGCACCTACCAGTATGCTCTCTAAGATGTGATAGTAAATAATCCTAGCACTCAAGCCTCACTCAATCTTTTCGTCTTTAGACCAGAAAATCCAAGCACGTATAAGGCTCCTAACCAAGGTTAGCAAAAACAGAAGCCTCATGATTAAGTCGTTTATTTAATGCCCACCTTCTTACTAAAATCGCTCCACGCCGCGCTCACAAAAGATTCGGTACAAACAACCAGAGAAGCCCAATTTAATAAAAGTCTCGCTGAAAATACGAGCATGATGCTGACATACTTGATTGTCAAAAGGCTACCAAATGCCGCTATCACAGGCTTAACTTTTACGAAGTCGAGTATAGCTAAGGAAAACAAATTACTTTCCGTCTTAAACGATCAACTACTAAGCGAAACAAAATGAAAATGCACTTTCCATAAAACAAACAAGGAAATGAGAAATGCTTCTGATAAACAAAATACCTCCTTAAAGGAGAGAGTTCTGATATATAACAAAATAAATTACAAAAAAAAAACAGGATAAAAATCCTAAAATAGACCGGTTTCACCTCGGCCTCCAACGCTCTCTCCTTCTCCGCCTGATATTCCACAATAATCTTCCATGAGTCTTCGGCCAGAACCATGTTTTCGGTCTGATCCTGGATTTGAGTTGAAGATCAACCTGATCTTGATCAGCCTTTGTACCATCAGTAGTCTCGATCCGTAAAGGCTGAACGGATGGATCGTTTAGAAGAGCAGGAGAGATCACTCCCTTATTCTTCATGTACTCGTTAATATTCTAAGGAACAAGAGCCGGAGAGTCACGACGGCATGAGATCAGAGGGTGCGTAATCGGCGAGAGAACGAATTTGAAATCCTCCCTCTCAAGAACATCAAGCTGCTCAAGCTCAAGATCTAGTTTCTTCTAGTCCTTCGTCACCTTATCCGTCACTGACCGAGAAATCTAGACACCCTCACTGATCAACTTCTCGAGGCAAATTTTGGTGCCGCTGATTTGACCTGCTTAACCTTTTTGAGCTTCAAAATCTCATGCTTGTCGATGTACTACTGGAACCTGTCAAAATAAGACTGAGTTTTCACGCTTATATCGGCCTCGACACACTGCCTTTCCTTCCGAACAAGTTATTTACGGTATTCTCGGAGACTTCTCCTATGCCTAGAACTTATCAAAGTAGGCGATCACGGTTTTCTGCAGGTCGAGCAGTTTTTGCAATAGCCGAACTCGGTCTTATTTCATGTCGCATGAGAACTTAACAAGTTCCTCAATCCTCTCTCCCATTTTCTTCAAGAGAGCATCCCTTTTCTTCACTTCCAGAATGGCCTTCCTTATCTATGAGGCATACTCCAAGATCACCCGTTTTGATGCAGACGTAACCTACAAGGAACAAGGAAGGAGAAGGGAAATTTACCGCGGCCTCATAATGCTTGAGCTCTGCGATCAGGTCGGGATCAGGCATATATTTCAAATCTGGGACGTCCCTTGCGCTCTCATACTTGTACGCGAAGTTATGAACCGAGGGCAGTTTCTCTGTCGCTTTACCCTTAGAAAATTCGGCAGCCTTCTTCTTCCCCGATTCCTTGGCCTTTTCTTTGTCGTATATTCTACAGCTTTCTTCTTAGAAGAGCTTTCCTCGTCATGTCTCTCGGTAGCCGATATTTTCGTTGACAGAACCAAACCTGAAGCTGCAGACCTATCAGCTTTAGGGTTCACCTTTTTCTTATTTTTCTTAGGATCAGAAGACGGCTCTGTAGCGATCGGCAAGTCGGCATTGCTTCTATGGTCTAGAGAAAGAATTTCCTCAAGATTTTCCGCCGACAAATCCTGAGCGGCAGACGACTTCTTGAGGCCCAGCTTCTGGGAATATTCGACATTAAGCTTCTTTACTTTCCCCATTACGAGTTTCGCCGGATTGACGGCTTCAAGAGTATCCCACTTAACTGCAAAAAAGTAGACAAGGATTAAAACAGATTATATTGCCCATGTACAAGATTGATGTATCTTACCTTTGCTGATTTTAGCGCGAGAACGATTGATACTCTGCGATCGACCTGAGACCACTTATGGTGGCTGAGAATCCTTATAACCTCAACAATGGAGAAGAAGTTATATGGATAAGGCTTGTAGAAAGGATGACACACTGGAAAAAAAAACGGATAAGCGAATCTTAAACAAACACGACAAAAGAGGTTATGAAGAATATCACTACCAATGTTCGTATTCCAGGTAGATTTAAATTACCTAAGTGGATCTGGGACGACCAAGGATGTTATCTAGGCATAAAAGTAACTTATCTGCCAATGATAGACCTTATTCGGCCTACCAGTAACCACATCATGATTTGATCTTATTTTGACATAAAAACACCATGGGCTAGATTTCTTCATACGAGTAATGGATGTCATTTCCTCGAACGTCCTGACATATATCGTAATGTCACATTCGGTGGCGAGTACCAGGATTCCTACCATATGACGAACGGTTGTCGCCAAAATATGAGAAATGGAGATGTTCCGCCGAGCACAATAAGAGATGAGGAGGTTGGAAAGAGGAAGCCAAAGTTTGCAGCCGCTGGTACTAAAAATGATTCGTACAAACATATATAACCCGACGGCGGCGTCCAAGGCCGAGATGTCAGAGAAGGAATGATGAAGCGGATACCTGGATCAGCGCCACACTCCGCAAGTGTGAACCTGTCCTTTCTATCTTTTGACCAAGTTGGGAACACGTTTTCTAGAGTTCCCTTAGAGCAGTCGGTAACTCCTCCTCAGCAGGCCCATCCACGGCATAATCCTTCTCGGCATCATATTTCTTGGCATCATCTTTCTCGGCATCATCTTCATTCTCTTCATCTTCCTCTAGGTCATCCGAATCAGTATCGCGTAGCTGAGGGATTTCAATTTCAGGCTGGCATGAACTCTCAATAGCACCTTCAAATTGAGCTAACTCACGACGGCGTTCGAGTTCTTCCATTGTCGCGTAGCCCGTATGATTCATTAGGTCGGATGACTTATCACTGGAAGACAAATTCCCTGAATTACTCTGCCGACCCCGAGACTCATCCTCAAACAACGATGATATAGTAACAATTTATTTTCCTTCAAAGACATTTCCGATGAAGAACTAGTGAAGAACTACCGATAGACAAAAAGCTAGATCTAAAATACTAAATGGATACGGCGGAGCAATGACGGAAATTCAATCGGAAAATAAAAATGGCAGAGAGCAAAGAGAAATACCTTTTTCACTTTAGCAGAAATTGGAAAAATTAGAAACGAAGACGACATTTTATAGAAGGATATGTGCATTACTCGAAAAGACATCAAAACTATATCTAAGGCGACGCTTCGATCTCCGCACCTATAAGACGGTCCAATCGGAATCTTACTAAGCCAGCTGACCTAAACCACTTCATGAACTAACCGGTTATTTTCCTCGTATTTTCGATCCTAAGAACAATTCGAATCTCCACATTGGGGGAGGGATTATTGTTTGAGATGGATTTAGCACCTCTCCTTAAATGCCCATTCAGAGATTAGTCGGCCCAAAGAGGAAAGAGTTAGGGCAATACGACAAGGTGGACAATCAAGGCGGCAAAAGATAGCGGCGCGCGTGGAGTCCATGCGAGCAGAAAGATTCATTCGAGATATCTATGAGAGCTTAAAAAAATATTCTAGTTTATGTTTTAGGAAGTTTATCGTTTTACGCCGACTTTGTAACCTATATAAGAGCTAAAAGCTCGCTGATGTAAAACATAATTCATTCAATATACACTCTTTTAGTAAAAACAGTTTTCTGGGAGTTTCGAAAAACTTATTCTAGAACGATTTTCCGACGACTTTCCGACGACTTAACCACCAATCATCCGCCGCTATCTTTTCTTTCGGAAACCTAGCAAAACCCTAATTACATCGTCCGCTGCCGAACTAAATACATAAACTTTTTCGAATCCTTTATAAGAAAATTCTAAGATTCCTTTTATCGTTAGATAAATAAAATCGAGATCTTAAGTGCAGAACTCATCTCTCTTTTTTTATCAATGCTGAACTCATCTCAAACAAATTAGTATCATGAATACAATATTTCGTTGTTTCAACAAAAAGATAACTAATTCTGTCGGGAATAAATTACTCTATTTCATTATTGAGTTTGGAATGGACCAATCATTTCATTTCTCGGATTAAGTTAATCATCGTCGTCCTAATCAAACTCAGTGTCAAGGGGCCTTCCAATTTTGTCTTCTTCCCTCGTCATAACTTCAATAGATGGGAAACTAACCTATTGATTTTACGTATGAACGTCGTCAGTGTTTTATTGTTAACAACTGGATCAAGAAATTTCAATACTCGTACTAGTTATGCAAAACAAAACAAAAACCGACAATTTTTGAAAATATAAAGAACTCAATATAATCATCTTTTTTTTTGTTGAATGGGAAAAAGGTAACCTTTCTCTTCTTCGTTGACAAAAGAAAATGGAACCTTCTCTTCCCAATATTCAGGACATTATTTGGTCACAAACCGAATATTATGCAATTAAGAATGGCGTTAGGTTTATATGACTTATTGGACACTCTTGGTATTAGCATTTAATTGACCTCCTTGAAATGGTTTCCAAGAATATAAGAAAATCCCACGTTTTCAATTCAATTTAATAACCCATGAATTGTTGGCCTGTTTTCAAGGAATAACCCACTTAACTCTTACTTTTGCTTTTCACCATTTTAGTTGTTTTTTTTTCCTATGGGATGAGACTTAAAAGTCATGGGAGTTGAAACTACTAATAAAATTAATTGAATTTTTTTATGGTTTTACTTTTTCCTTGAGCTATGTTTTTGTACATTCTGAGAATGGGTGGATTTTATCATATTTAAAAATTAGTTTAATCTATTAGATTTTTGGTGTTTTCAATAAATTAATAGAAAATATTGTGGGTTGATAAGATAAATTTTAATAACATTCTCTTAAGAGTAGTAAATTATAAAAGATCACTGGTGTCTTAAAAGAACTCAAATTATCTTGCAAAAAAAAACATAACAAGGTTCTTCAAACATTTCTTTTTTTTTTTTGATTAACCTGGGGATATCCCGGGCCTATGGAAGGGCCCAGACTAATCCCTAAGGGGAGGTGCAGCCCATGGATAGATCCTTTCTCCGGGTATTCAAATGGGCCGTAAGCAATGGGCCCATATCCATGTGGATGAGCAGATGAGACATTTTTGTTTCCGCCTGGACTCGAACCCGGGTGGTGTCTAGTCACCACGAACCCCTCAACCAGTTGGACTACCTCAACCGCTCTTCTTCAAACATTTCTTCTAACACTTCTTCAAACAAATTATCCTCTAACACTTCTTCAAACATTTCGTTCAAGTTGTCTACCTTTTGACTTTTAATCTATGCCATTATATTGTAGCCAGCTTAAAGTTTTTAGTTTTGTACCTCGTCATAAAACGTTGAATTTTCGCACTTCTTCTCATTAATAACACGCAAATATTCTAAAAATAAAAAAGTATTAATTTAATTTAATAACAATAATAACATAAAAAATCTATATTAGACTATTTGTAATTAAATATAAACATAAACATTATTATACTTAACCTTATTAAAGTATTTTGTAGTTTATTCTAAAATAAAATTAATAGTAAAAAAATTATAATTATATATTTATATGTATTAACATCAATATATAATTTTTATTATAAAATTTTATCCATTTATATTTAAATTTATATAAATAATACAAATTTACTATAAAAATTTGTATTATCTATAAACAACCAGATTTATTAATAAATAAAAAATATTCATATTTTCATATTTATCATCTTACTTTTTATTTTTTTTAATATAAAATTTTGTATATCACATAAATAAAATTAAAATATAAAATAATTATATATGTATAAATATAACTTATTATTAAAATATTTTATCATTTATATTCATCTAAATTTAAAATTTATATAATTAATACGAATTTACTATATAATTTGTATTATCCACAACAATCATACTTATCAATATTTAAAATTTATAATTCAATTTTTTTTACCATCTTATCTTTTTTGATGATATATCTCTAAAATTAAATAAAAACTAATATATTTAAAAATATATATAAATAAAAACTAAGGTTAATATTGTAAATATTTAAAATTTATTAGTGACAAATTAATAATCAGCTATTTTATGAGAGAATGTAATACTAAAACATTTCTCATTTAATATATATATATATATATATATATATATATATACACGTGCGTGTAGGGATGGTTTATTGGTTGTAGAGTGAAAAATTATCATAAATTACTGAACCAAATTTTTACAGTAATTAATTATTTTCTCCGTTTCACAAAGAGTCATTTTAGAACTTGATTTTTGTTTCATAAAGAGTATCGTTTTACATTTACGATGCAAAAATTTGAATAAAATTCAGTTTTAACCTTATCTTTTTAGTGTATTAATTAGAAAGAGAAAATGATATAGTGCATTAATAAGGGGTAAAATAGAATTTTTAATAGTTTTCTTAATATGTGTGAAAAGTTGTAGAATGACACTCTTTGTGAAATAGAGGGAGTATCATACTCCCTCTCTGTTTCACAAAGATACATGTTTTAACATTTTCACACATTTTAATAAATAATCTGCAATACCAGTTTTAACCTCGCAACAATATTATTATTATTTTCAATTTTATCTTGAAAAATGTATTTTAATTTATTTAATATGGATAAAATAAGTAAACAACTCAAAATTTTACATTAGAAATACAAAACACATATCTTTATGAAACAATTTTTTTTTCCTAAAACATACTTCGTGAAACCGAGTATAAAATTTCTTGTGAAGCTGCTCAACTTATAACACGAAAACATGACATTTATTAAACTAACGGAATGCTTTACATCGCAAGAAACAATCAAGTAGCTGCTAAAAAAATTCCGTCTACTAAACACTGATGATATGTGTCTTAACTCGGAAACTTAAACAACAAGAACAAAGTTTCTACAAATTAAACGACTTGCGAACCTCGTCCATACAACAAATTTATCAACTAAAAAACCATTTTCATGGAAAAAAACATTCAATTTTAGATTCTTGGGTAGGACAAATCGATGAAGATTGTCAATATTTATGTAATGCGAAACCATTCACCGAACTAGGATAAACCACAACTCAAGCTCTTCACAACGTCCTCAACATTCATATCAAAATCGCTCGTCTTCTGCAAAAGAATACACAATATTGTTTATATAGTATTAATTTTCATTAATGAGATTTTTAAGTCGAAATTTAAACTAAAATACTAAATTTCGACCAACAAGACTATGTATTCACAATTGAAACAAGTTCAACTATTTCTTCGAATACATATATACTAAAATTTATTGTATACAGTTTGGTATGAGAATATATAGTTACCTGAGCGATAATAGAGATGTCGAAAGTGGGTCCGAATGGCAAGACACTGCTGTTGGTGATAGACAAACCAAGCTTCTCAATCTCACCCATAATCTTGATCAGATGACCCTTTTGCTTCTCGCATAGGATTTTAATAAGAACATCGTTTCCCGAAACCCTAACTTCGATCTCTAGAAGATTCGTACTTGAGCAGTCACGATTTCCATCTGAGGAAGATGATGATAATTGATGATTATCATCCAAAACCAGCTGCGATTTCTTCACAAGAACCACTGATTCCATTGTTCTTTCTTTCTTTTGTTCATCATGCTCTTTCACAATCTCTTGGAGGTACTTTATATGCTTTATTGCTTCTCCCAAAACAGAAGCCTTGTCCATCTATAAACACACACACATATATATATGATAATAAGTCTGTAGCACGTAAAAGTATTTAGATTTAGTCAAAATTAATATATATGTACCTTCTTTAGACCAGGAATTAGGGCGGAAAGAGCTACAAATCTTTGAGTAAGTTTTTCTCTCCGTTTTCTCTCGGCCAATATGTGATCTTGAGCATTTGATGGGCTTCGAGTAATGGTTTGAATCCTCTTTGTCCCTCTTGTTATCAGATCTGGTGATCCAACTTCTTCCTTGGGGCTAAATATTAAGTTTGGAGGGTTGTGGTTCATAACTTGTAATCCCGTCTTTTCGAAAGAAAGAATTCTAGAAGATGGCTGAGGATGTGGAGGAGTAGGATTGGAATAAGGACAAGGATGTAACTTTAGTGATTCGTGAGTGGTCTTGAGGATCTTTGAAGGTTTCTCTTCGACCAAATCATTATTACAAGAAGCATCAAAGTTATAACAAGTGGTAGTTTCATCAAGAGACGAGAGAGATTGTGGAAAATCTCCTACCAGTGAGTTCATGTGGTATTGGTGGATGATGCTATACTCTTCTATATCCTATAGAAATACCAAATAATTAAGATTCATGAAATATGCCAATCAGAGAGGGATAAAATACCATGAATATGGATTATATACAACATCATAATATGAAAAAGAGACATATAAATATGAATATATGTAGAAAAATACCAATTCGGAGGACCATTTGGTAGCGAATACGTTCATCGTTGTGGCCATTTTTGCTAGCTGCTTAATTGATCAGGAACCTGAAAATTGGTAAGCATGAGAAGAACATTATTAACCACACAAAGAAAATTAAATTACGTGAAACAATAGACTTTCTTGAATTTTAAAAGTTTTGTCCAAAAACTTCCAAGAAATTGAAGAAAATGGTGCAGTCTAACAAAAATGAAGTTAAAGCGTACCTTCTTCTCAGATGTGTGTGTGTGAGAGAGAGAGAGAGAGAGAGAGAGAGAGAGAGAGAGAGAGAGAGAGAGAGAGAGAGAGAGAGAGAGAGAGAGAGAGAGAGAGAGATATTGGGGTTTGCTAATAGCTGACCAAGATATATATCTACAAGTCTACTACTCTGAAGTCATGTGTGTACGTGTGAAAGGCAATCAAATACATATATATATATATATATATATATATATATATATATATATATATATTTATTTATATATCTACAACTCTGAAGTCATGTCTACGTGCCTTGTTCGAGAATTCGCTAGGCGCTATCCGTGCGGCTGGCCCGGGCCTAGCGAGTTATCGAAAAATCGGAGAAAACTCAGGGAGTACGCGGGGCGGAATTTTTTATAATAATTTAATATTTATATATATCAATATTAAAAATAATAGTTATTATGACAATATTGCTTAGTTTAGTGGTTGAGTCTTGTTGAATGTCATCAAATGTCTTCAGATCGAGGAATCCAAAGCCCATTTTTAATGCTTCAATAATTATATGATGATATTTGTATTGTCTTTTGAACTTTTTACTAGTTTAGAACGTGGCACAGTGGTGTGAAGCTAATTAAGATAAGCTGTTTTCACGTGTTCGAGGCTCATCACGTGCATTTTTATTTTTTTTTCATTAATAATGGTAAAAGTCGAAATTACCCCCATCTTCTTCCTTCGAAAATCCACGATCTGTAAACCTAGATCTCGGCCGCATCTCTTTTCATAACACATATTTCTTCATTTTCTTCTTGTTTTAACTATCATTTACATTAAAATAAGGTAGATCTATTAAAAAGGTATTGATTTGTGACTGAAAACATAAGAAAAATGAACAAAATTTTGAGGATCCGATTTGTTGGCCGAACACAGCCAATTCGCGGCGGTGGCCACCCGCACAGCGCCTCCGCGCCGATTAACCGGCCGCCCAGCCCGAATTTTCGAACAGAGTCTACGTGTGAAAGGCAATCAAATACAATCAGATATTAGTTGGTGATATTAATTAAATAAAAAACTATAATCGATATTTAATAGTACTAAAAAAGATCTTGATACCAAATGTGTATCTATTACAAAATATGAAGATTTAAGATCGAAAATACGACTATACGAGATATAGTGAATAAATTCTGCGAATTTTATAAGATTTGAGATATAGTGATCATAAACTGTGCTAGTTTTATCAGACTGGAAAATACTAGTTTAATATATATTTTTAATTTGTTGACTTAAATTGACAAAAAAATGCTTTAAATATTTGATTGTTCATAAAAGATGAACATGAAAGAAAAAACCCTTGTAAGGCCAACTCCAACCACAACACCAAATTTGGTGTACACCAAAACAATAAATTTGGTGTTTTGGTGTTTTACTTTTTTTTTTAATCTCCAATCATAACACCAAATCTCACACTAAAAAAATTATTCTCTAATATTATATTATTAAATTTTAGATTATGTTATTTTTAATAGTTTGAATAAATACTAATTATTTTTGCAATTGATTAATTACAAATAAAATTTAAAATTGCAATCGGTTAAGATAAAAAAAAGAATTAATGCATAAATTTAAAGTAACATAAATACTAATTATTATGCAATAAATTATAATTAAAATTTAAGATTGCAATAACATAAAAAAGTTACAATGCATAAACTATAAATAACCGAAAATAAATTACACTATACTAACTCTCATTATTAGTATATTCAGACCACAAATGTTCAATTAAAGCATCACGAAGTTCAATATGTGCATCTCGATCCTTGATTTTCTTGTGTCGAGCTAAGAATTCTTGAAACCGACTATCATCATCACCCACCATCTCAACTTCTGCAGCTGGAACTTCTGTTTGTTCTTCAATTGTTGCATCAACATCACGTTCATCCTCTATGATCATATTATGCATTATGATACAAGTTGTCATTATATCATGTAACACTTTCTTACTCCAAAAGCGTGCTGGTCCAGCCACAATTGCAAATCTCGATTGCAATACTCCAAATGCACGTTCTACGTCTTTTCTACAAGCTTCTTGCCTCTTTGCAAAAAAATTGCTTTTTGGGACCACGTGGATCGTGAATTGTTTGAACAAGAGTGGACCACTTTGGATATATACCATCAGCTAGATAATAACCCATATCATAACTTTTGCCGTTAATTACATAATTAGCGGGTGGAGCAGTTTCTTCAGCTAGATTTGCAAAAAGACGAGACGCCTCTAGCACATTTATATCATTGTTAGATCTTGGTAAACCAAAATATGCATGCCAAATCCAAAGATCGTAATCGGCTACAGCTTCTAGAATAATAGTAGAAGATCTACTACGACCAGCATATTGTCCTCCCCAAGCTGTTGGGCAGTTTTTTCATTTCCAATGCATACAATCTAAACTACCCAACATACCTGGAAATCCTCGGTTTTCACCAATGCGGAGTAGCCGTGCAACATCGTTAGCATTAGGTGATCGAAGGTAGCGCCTTCCAAAAACCTCGACAACAGCACGACAAAATCGCTTCATACTTTCTATAGTTGTGGACTCTCCTATTTTGATATACTCATCGACGGAATCTGCCGGTACACCGTCTCTTCGCTGGACAAAATAATTGTCATGTCTTTGTATAGCATCATATATACGCAGAAACAATGGACGTCTCATCCGGAATCTTCGTCGGAACACCGCCTCCGGAAACAGATGATTATCTGAAAAATAACCGTTGAAGAGATTGCGAGAAGCATTTTCCCGGTCACGGTTGATCACTATATGACCAGGAATAGATCCACCATGCGGACCGTCTGAGTTAATTAGATTACGAGTGACGAGAAAATTGTTGTTTGCAGTAATTTGATCAACAACCTGCTTTTCAATATCCTCGTAATAATCATCTTCTGAAGAAGAAGAAGATGAAGAAGGTGGTATATAAGATGAACTTCCGTAGTCAAAATTCATCTTGTATAAGAATTAACAGAAGATGATGGTGGTATTCATTTTTTGGCAAACATGATATGAATTTTATAGTGTAAGGAAATCGATCATAAAAAAAACAATCTTAGCCGTTGATTTTTGTCGACCAAGATCTAACCGTTGCATTGATTAGTCACATCTTGTCCTATCAATTATCACAATCTCAGAAAAATACGAAACAATATTAGCCCTTAATTTTTGTTGACTAAGATCTAACCGTTGCATTGATTAGTCACATCTTGTCCTATCAATTATCACAATCTCAGAAAAATACGAAACAATCTTAGCCCTTGATTTTTGTCGACCAAGATCTAACAATTGCATTGATTAGTCACATCTTGTCCTATCAATTATCACAATCTCAGAAAAATACGAAACAATCTTAGCCCTTGATTTTTGTCGACCAAGATCTAACCGTTGCATTGATTAGTCACATCTTGTCCTATCAATTATCACAATCTCGGGAAAATACGAAACAATCTCAGCCCTTGATTTTTTGTCGACCAAGATCTAACTGTTGCATTAATTAGTCACATCTTGTCCTATCAATTATCACAATCTCAGAAAATACGAAACAATCTTAGCCGTTGATTTTATGTGGACAAGATTTAACTATTCTTTTGCCTTCACTACTCTATAAAATGTATACTTCTTGTTGAATGATCACATATCTCAAAATTGTTTTCTTATTACTACAAATATTCTTTCTAAAATGGAATCATTTTGCTCTAAGTCATTTTCTATTGAAGAAGATCAACACTTATGTCATGTATATCTTGATGTTTCCCAAAATCCAATCATAGGGATAAACCAATCAGGAGATCAGTTTTGGGCAAGAATTCAAACTGAATATGAAAAATCTGAGATTTCTCAAACTCAACCAAGACCAAGAAGATCTTTTCAAACTCGAATGACTACAATTCTTTTTGAAGTCACAAAGCTGAGGGGATGCGTTAACCAGATTGAAAATAAGAATCCTAGCGGTGCTTCTGAGCAAGACATTGTAAGTTTATCTATATAACTAATTGTTTGTAATTGCTCTATCTTTATTATTTTATTCGTTTTCTTACTTGTTTTACATTTTTGTCTTTGTCATTATTAAATCAGGTAAACCAAGCGAAGATGTTATTAACACAATATCTCAAATACAAGAAAGGATTCAAATTCGATCATGTTTGGCCTATCCTTAAAGGTATGGAGAAATTTGCAAAGAACCACAATAGTAGAGTCAATGCATTCCCAGAAGAAAGTCGTAATGTTATGTCATCTTCATCAATCCAAGATGAGTCATCGCCGTCCGCTGGTATGAATTCATTCGATCTAAATAAAAATAGTGAAGAATTCGCTGGTAATTTATCAAACACACTTATGGGTGTGAAGAAAGCAAAGAAAATACAACATTCTGATGCGCAATTTAAACAAATGATGGAGCAAAATGATAAACTTCTCAAATCTATGGTTAAAGGTACTAATGAAAGAAACGAAATTAAAAGACAGAAACTCGAGGTACAAAGAAAGAAACATGAGCGTAAAATGTTACTCATGGATTTGAGTACTATAACTGATCCAGCAAGACGTTTGTATATTGAAAGGGAAAGAGCGGAGATTTTGAGCCGAGGAGCACCAACAAACCAATATGAAGAACGTGGAGAAGGTTCTCAAAGCCAATATCATGGATCTCAATACCAAACATTTCGTTATCGAGAAGATCAAACTCAAGGAAATCAAGCTCAAAGAAATCAAGTTGAAGGACAACAACCTCAAGATAGAGATCCAAGATCACCAAGTGAGCAACAAGATTTTAGCCAGTACTATGATTTGCTTATCGGAGGCGGAAATGGTTTTCCCGGATATAATTAAATTATTGTGTGTTTGGTTTTAATTATATAATTTTTATGTGTGTTTGATTTTAATTATGTGATTTATGTGTGTTTAGTTTTAATTATGTTATTTTTTGTGTCTTTGGTTTTGATTATGTAATATTTATATGTGTTTGGTTTTAGTTATGTAATTTTTATGTGTGTTTGTTTTTAATATTATGTAATTTTGTGTTTTGGTTATTCTAATTAATCATTAGTATATATATAATCAATTTAATCTTATATTGTATTTTTTAAAATAAAAAGTAAGAATAAAATATTATTATTTTTTAGAGTTTTGGTGTGGTACTATTCATTAAACTCTAAAAAAAAAAAAATTCCGTCTCTTTTAACGTTCCATTGGAGCACTCCCAACAGCATAATTGCTGTTATACCGTTCGATTGGAGAAAGATGTGAAGCTGTGAACTATATTTCGTATTTGATCTATACATTATTTGTAACCTTGTATGATATTGAATCTTTTTTTTTTGTGAATATCAGGAGGTTCAGGGCCCGTGGATCCGTACGTCCCCCCATGGCGGGATCCAGACCAAGTTAAATTCACTCTCTTTAGGAGAGGGGATCCCTTCCGAAGTGGATCGAACTCAGGTCTGGCGAAGGTTACTAACATTCCTTTACCAGTTGAGCCAACTCCCCGTTGGTGATATTGAATCTTTATCTTCCAAATTATCAATTAGTCTCTTCTATATATTATCTGACAAACAATTAAGAGATAAAAACTTAAGACATTCATGGCGTAATATACCCAAACTCGGTCCGTAAAATTTTTGTTTAAAAGAAAGAAGAAAGCCCAAATTCCAGCCCAAACCCACTTTCCTTTCTATAAAACCCTAGGGTTTCTCCTCCTTTTTCCTATAAATATCCCTCATTCTCATCAGAAACTCATTTTCTTCCTTTTCGGCGAAGCTCTGTTGAAATCGTGAGCCGTTCGAAGCACCAGAAAATCCTATCCACGTTTTTGTTCCTCCCTTTCTCACCAGGTAACTCTCGAGAACCGAATCTATGCTTTTAAACCGAAAAACGTTTTAATTATTTCGTATCTCCCAAAATGCCCTGAATCCCAAGAAACTGAACCTACCATCGTGACCGCCTCGACGAGACGAAGCCGGAATCGCCAAGCCGAGCCCCACGTGCCGCCGCACGCGTCCGCACGCACCGGAGGAGTCACGGCCACGTGAGATCCACGCGCCGCCGCCGGAGCCACGCGCCGCCGCCAGAGGAGCCATGCGCCGCAGCCACGGCCACCGGAGCTGTCGTCGCCGTCACCGGAGTGACCGCCGGAGCACCGCCGTTGACCACAGCTGTCGCCGCCGTTGACCGCTGACCGTTGACCGATCGGTCCGGTTTAAATCAATTCTTTCGGTTTGTCGGTTCAATCAATTTTCCTTCTGGTTCAATTAGTTCTGGTTTAATTCAATTAGATTCCCGGTTTAGTTGGTTAGGGTCTGGTTTAGGATTTGGGCCGGCTATGGATTTGGGCCTGATTCAGTCTGGGTTTGGGTCTGGGTCTGAGTTGACCGGGTCAACTGGTTGACTTTGACCTGCCCGTTGACGTTCAGTCAAACAAACTTCGTTGGACCATAACTTGACCATCCTAAACCCGATTCGAACGAAATGAAATCCTATCTCACTCGATTTCTTGTCCTCTTTCTAGATCCGATGTCCGTTCGGGCTAATGGAGCTTCTCAATTACCGTTTTGCCCTCTTTTTGGCTAAGGTGAGGACCGATTATGATCTCCCTTGCTTCATTCAATTCCGGACGATAGTCCTCGGTTAGTATTGTCTTTCCTAGGTAGTGTAGGTTAGTATGGTACCAATGTGATTGCTTGAGAACATAGAACTGCTAGGTTATCGCTTAAAACCGAAAACGTTGCTTGTGTGTGATGGATATGGTTGACTAAAATTGTGGTAGGGCCCCCGAAAGGGTGTTTCGTGGCAGGGCGCGTATAACGAGTTTTGGTACGCGCCCTTTAACTCGTCGGATGGGAGGTGTTGGTGAGCCTCCCCGTGAAAAATGGCCGCACAGGAGCCAAAGTGTTATGCCGGGTGAGCCGGTTGTGTGGGCCTTCGAGCTGGGGGAGGTGTTCATGAGTGTGAAAGCACGAGTGGATGTAGATTGTGTGGTGAAGCCTTCGGGCCTGTTTGCAAGGTGATATTAGCTTAGGACTTGTGAGTCGTAGTTGTGTGTCTTAAGCCGAGATCGCGGGTTCCTTAAATCCGCCCTCACTGGGTAATTGTGTTTGAAATAATTACTCAGGCCTCTTTCCTTTCCATGTCCTCGTTTCTTGCAGGTCCGGATGCGGGATTGAATGATTACGTGACATAGTTGGTGTGTTTGATTACGAAGGAAGCGCCTAGGACCTGGAACAAGTTGAGATGGCGTCCCGGTTGGACCGAATCCGGTTCAACGGACGTCCTAATGCCGCGTCTCCGTTTTACCTGGGAGACGGGTGTTACAATTTGGTATCAGAGCCTAGGTTAAGATCTCCCAGTCCTATCCTGGGAGATCAGCTTTCGTTGTTTACCCCAAAACCCTGTTTTCAAACTTTTTCAAAATGTTTGCAAAACTTTTATTAAAATGGTTACTTTGCGAAAGATTTTTCAAACACCAATATATCGCTGATTATCTCCTGTTGTGACCTCACTTAGATTCGTTTTATGCAGGATGTCCACCAATTCGAGCTCTGATTCTGGGTCCGAGTACACCCCTAGCCCCACCAGTGTTCTACGCACCCGTGCTGTGACCAGTAGGAGTGTTCCGCGACGACAGAGGAGACGTCTCACGATCGGGATACCAGTTGTGATTCCCGGCACTGCCCAACCGCCCACCCAACACCCAGTTGGAAGACCCGTGCTTGCATCAGTTCCAGTTGAGACAGTTTCGAGGCCGGCGAGGGTTAGAGGTTGACCCTGGAAGATGCCCGTGGTGGCCCCATCGACATCCGCGGGTGCACCCAGTGTTCGGAGGCCAGGGAAGGAGCCTGCAGTGGAGGAGAGTAATCCCAACCCGCCATCCCATGTGTGCTTCATGACAGTGAGACCCTCAGCCCAGCGTGACCCGACCTACCCGGAGTTTGGACCTGAGGCAATTCCGCAGGAGGATGACACCAGGAGCGTCGACATCGAGGCCCCAGGCGCAGGAGCATCCTCGGGATGTGCCCCAACCATTCCAGATGGTTGGGATGAGCGTGGAAGAATGGGCTTGTTCATCTGGAGAGCAGGATGCACTTACCCAGGACGCCGATCCACATGATGACCACGTTCATGGATGGTCTGTTACCGGAGATTCGTCAGGGGATGACAGATGGTGGAGAGTATGGACAGTACATCTTGGTTGCGATGGTTGCACGTTATGCATAAGCTGCGGAAAGGAATCAGAAGGATATGGCCTACAGACAGCAAGAGAGAGAAAGGAACCAAAGGAATGAGCCAATCAGGCGACAAGTGATGGCGGAGAAACATAAGGCTTGGGATGATGAGCAGAGGATACGACGGGAGCAGGATGCCAGAGACTATGCTTGGTTGGATGAGCAGCGGGCTACCCGAGAGCGAGTGCAGGAGAGATTAGATCGGCAGCAGGCCGCCTGGGAGCAGGAGCAGAGACAGCAGTAGCAGGCTGCACAAATGCAGGAGCAGGAGGTGGCACCACCAGTGATCACCATCTCAGATTCAGAGCCAGATTCTGACCCAGAGGAGTATGGGAGCGAGTACGACCAGCTGTACCGAGGAGACTAGGATCTCGAGTACCATACCCCAGGATCATCACGTGGCTAGAGTCGAGGGCTTTGGGGATTTGCTAGGAGTAGGGCGTAGTCATTCTTTCTAGGTGTTGGGGTTTTTCTTTCGTTTTTGTTTTATTTCCGCGGTTTTCGCGTAGTCGGTTTTACTTCTATTATTCCAAAACTATGTAGCCCTATTCCTTATTCATTTTCATTCTTTTATTACATCGTGCCTTCCGAACGGACTTTCCGTAGCCCAGTCTCCGTACCCTGAGTAGATGGAACCCTTGAGTTCGGTAGTGAACGGGAAACCGAGCCTCCAGAATTCGGGACGAATTCTTTTCAAGGGGGGAGAATTGTAACATACCCAAACCCGGTCCGTAAAATTTTTGTTTAAAAGAAAGAGGAAAACCCAAATTCCAGCCCAAGCCTACTTTCCTTTCTGTAAAACCCTAGGGTTTCTCCTCCTTTTTCCTATAAATATCCCCCCTTCTCATCAGAAAATCATTCTCTTCCTTTTCGTCGAAGCTCTATTGAGATCGTGAGCCGTTCGAAGCACCAGAAAGTCCCATACACGTTTTTCTTCCTCCCTTTCTCACCAGGTAACTCTCGGGAACCGGATCTGTGCTTTTAAACCGAAAAAACGTTTTGATTATTTCGTATCTCCCAAAATACCCCGAATCCCGAGAAACCGAGCCTACCATCGTGATCGCCTCGATGAGACGAAGCCGGAGCCGCCGAGATGAGCCTCACGTGCCACCGCACGCGCCCGCACGCGCCGGAGGAGTCACGGGCGCGTGAGATCCACGCGCGCCGGAGGATCCACGCGCCGGATTCCCACACGCCACCGCCGGAGCCACGCACCGCCGCCGGAGGAGCCACGCGCCGCTGCCGCCGCCACCAGAGCCGCCGTCGCCGGAGCATCGCCGTCCGCCGCCGTCCGCCACCGTTGACCGCCGGAGCACCGCCGTTGACCGCCGCCGTCGCCGCCTTTGACCACCGTTGACCGCTGACCGGTTAGCTGGGTTGGTCCGGTTCGATTTCAAATCCTGGTTTAAATCAATTCTTTCGCTTTGCCGGTTCAATCAATTTTCCTTCTGGTTCAATTAGTTCTTGTTTAATTCAATTAGATTTTCGGTTTAGTTGGTTAGGGTATGGTTTAGAATTTGGGCCGGTTATGGATTTGGGCCTGGTTCAGTCTGGGTTTGGGTTTGGGTCTGAGTTGACCGGGTCAACCGGTTGACTTTGACCTGACCGTTGACGTTCAGTCAATTAAACTTCGTTGGACTATAACTTGACCATCCTAAACCCTATTCGACCGAAATGAATGCCTATCTCACTCGATTTATTGTCCTCTTTCCAGATCCGATGTCCGTTCGGACTAATGGATCTTCTCAATTACCGTTTGCCCTCTTTCTTTGGCTAAGGTGAGGACATATTATGATCTCCCTTGCTTCATTCAATTTCGGACGATAGTCCTCAGTTAATATTGTCTTTCCTAGGTAGTGTAGGGTAGTATGGTACCAATGTGATTGCTTGAGAACATAGAACTACTAGGTTATCGCTTAAAACTGTAAACGTTGCTTGTGTGTGATGGATATGGTTGACTAAAATTGTGGTAGGGCCCCCGAAAGGGTGTTTCGTGGCAGGGCGCGTATAACGAGTTTTGGTACGCGCCCTTTAAATCGTCGGATGGGAGGTGTTGGCGAGCCTCCCCGGGAAAAATGGCCGCGCAGGAGCCAAAGTGTTATGCCGGGTGAGCCGGTTGTGTGGGCCTTCGGGCTGGGGGACGTGTTCATGAATGTGAAAGCACGAGTGGATGTAGATTGTGTGGTGAAGCCTTCGGGTCTGTTTGCAAGGTGATATTAGCTTATGACTTGTGAGTCGTAGTTGTGTGGCGTAAGACGGGATCGCGGGTTCCTTAAATCCGCTTTCACTGGGTAATTGTGTTTGAAACAATTACTCAGGCCTCTTTCCTTTCCCTGTCTCCGTTTTCTTGCAGGTCCGGATGCGGGATTGAACGATCACGTGACATAGGTTGTGTGTTTGATTACGAAAGAAGCGCCTGGGACCTGAAACAAGTTGAGATGGCGTCCCGATTAGACCGAATCCGGTTCAACGGGCGTCCTAATATCGTGTCTCCGGTTTATCCGAGAGACGGGTGTTACACATGGAAAGAAAAAACTGGACTAGTGTGTCATCGTTCGCATAAAGTACTATTTTTTATATTTGAATGGTATTTAGAAAACAAACTATTTAATTAGTAACCTATTTACATTTATGTCAATTAAACCAGTACGATACATAAGATATTAATGTTACCACTATAACATAATAAATATGAACTCAACTTCCCAAAAATCTCAAGCAAACAACTTTGACATAGATACGTATTTCAAAAGATAACCAGTTTATGTTATAAATAAATTCAAACAAAATATGAAGAAATTTGGTATATCAATAGGGATCCCCAACCCATATTGTTAATAATTAATTTAGCGCCCATTTTTTATAAGATAATATTCCCATTGTTTGGTTGAATACTAAAGTTAATGTAGGTTTAAGAAAAAGATTACGAAATCTTCGAGAAGACTTTAATAATATCATCTTATCTTCCAAAAGTATTGCCATTTGCCAACAAGAATGTATTCAAACAATTAAATGTTGAATATTTTGTAAACAACGCAGCTAATTAATTCATTTCAAATATAAACAAAGATTTTACACTCATCCACAACAAATGGCGGGTTCAATCATTGTTCATAAAAAGAAAAGTTTATTAGCTTTTTTGTTGTTGTTTAAATTAAGTATGGCACCAACCATTTATCAAAAAAAAGTATGGCACCAACCTAAGTAGGCCTGGGATTTCGGATAGTTCGGATCGGATCGGTTCGGATATTCGGATAGTCGGATAGTTCGGAAATCACGAAAGTTACCGAAATAAACCGAAACATATTTCGGTTCGGTTCGGATCAAATATCGGGTAGTTCGGATAATGTTATGCATAACCGAATTGAACCGAATTCTTTAAAAAATTCGGATACATATATGAAATTCGGATATATCGGATAATTCGGTTTAATTGAGTCGGATAATTTCGGTTCGGTTCGGATATAACGGATATAACGGATAAAACGGATATAACAGAAAAACCGGTTTAAATTGATTAAACCATGAAATAACCAATAATTTCATCTCTATATGTATATCCTGCTAAACATGAATCAAACGATGTGAAAAACCAAACAAAACAATACACTTATCTTCCACCTAGTAGCAAAACACCAAAGCAAACACTTAACAAAACATCATCTCTTTATCAATTAAAGTAGCAAAAATGCAAAGAACCATAATGGTTACATCCTTGTTCTTCAACACAAATCACAAACTTGTCTTGTTTTATCTTTAGGATATCTAGAGATAAAACATGAGAAGTTTGATACAAAAAAGAGAGAAGACAAGAAAATCAAAAAACAGTGATAAAAGAGTGATAAAACCAGAAGCTCTAACAACTTCAAACCGAGAAAGAGAATCCACCCACGACACATGACCCATCCTTTCATGTTGCAGCTCATTAAGTCTCTTGTGATTGTTGAGGAGAACCTATACAAGGAAAATACAATAAAAGAGTCAACATATCATATTTAGAACTTACACAAGAAAAGGACTTGATTTGATTACCTAATGACTCATGGAAATCGAGTTCTTCAAACATTTGCACCAAGTTTGCAAGCTTCTCAGCATGAAATGTATTCCTCAGCCATTGTTGTAAGCAAACCAAAGCCTCAATCATATATGGCGTCAAACAACTGCGGAAAGGATCCAATATTCTACCACTAGTACTAAATGCTGACTCTGAAGCAACAGAAGACACTTGAATGGCGAGCACATCACTAGCTAGCTCTGATAAGATTGGAAACTTTGCACTGTTACGCTTCCACCATGATAATACATCATAGTCCAATCCCAACCCATTAGTAGTTCTCTTAACTGGTTTCTCCATAAGGTACATGTCTAGCTCACTGCTTCCTTCTTCATTTGCAGTTTCAGTGATCATTTCAGAATACAGAGACTCCATTCTCTCATATCCATCATCATCCGATAAATCAAATAAATCACATACCTGTTCTGATTCTCCATGTTCACTCCTCGATCCTCCACTATCACCTTGAGAGGTGCTCAACTTTGACACATACTCTTCATATAGTTGTTTCATCACTGCCCTAATTGAAACTCTAAGATGAGTACTCTCCACACTCTCCTTTCCATACAGCTTGTCAAAGCAAATAGTTGCAAATTGCATCTTGTTCCGAGGATCAAATACAGATGCAATGATCACTAGTGGATTCATATTGAGAAGTCCATCCCAATATTTCTCAAACTTATCTCTCATAGCTCTTGCTTCCACCTTCAGTAGCTTATCACTATTGTTGCTTAGAGAGATCAAATTTCTTTCAATGATCACAATCTCATTGTAGCAAAGTGAAGATGTCACGGTTTTGGATGCTGAGAAGGCCAAAGTGCAATTGAAAAAGATCTTCAGAAACTTCACCAACCTCTGTACTTCATCCCAACTATCAACAGTTGGTGGACCAATTCGCTTCTGTCCATTCTCCTCCGATTCCTTGAAGTATTCACTATATAGCAGATCTTCAGTCAACAATTTCTGAAATGCAACCCTAAACTTGAGAGCAGCCGTGAGCATTAGGTAAGTAGAGTTCCACCTAGTTACACAGTCTAAAGACAAGCTTCCTCTAGATACATGACCTGTCTCAACCCTTAGCTGAAACGATTTCAATCTTGTACCTGATGACCTTACGTACTTCACAGCATTCCGAATAGAGACTATACTATTATTTGCTGTTGCTAGACCATCCTTCACAATTAAGTTTAGGATATGAGCACAGCAACGCATATGCAGTAGGTCGCCACCTTTAACTAATGCATTAGGTCCCTTCAAGCGAAATTCATCTGTGAATAACCGCAAAGCCTTGTCATTAGCCTTAGCATTATCAACTGTGACTGTGAAGACCTTTTCGATTCCCCATTCCTCTAAACACTGAAGAAGGTGTTCAGCAATAGTCTCACCTTTATGATCGGTTATGGGCTTGAAGCTGATAATCCGTTTCTGTAGATTCCAATTCCCATCAATCCAATGAGCTGTGACAACCATGTAGCTATATGAAGTTGTAGGAGCCACCCAAAGGTCAGTAGTCAGAGACACTCGCTTCTTTTCACATACAAAGAGCTTCTTCAAATTCTCTTTCTCACACAGAAACATGGAAAAGATATCTTGAGTTGCTGTCTTTCTGCAGTGGACCGTGTACATAGGAAGAACATTGTGACAGAATCTCCTAAACCCTTCTGATTCAACAAACGAAAATGGCAGCTCATTAATCACTATCATCTCATTCACTGACCTCCTAAACAAAGCTTTATCATACTTAACTGCTGTCACTACACCACTACTATCACCAGCCAACACTTGTTGGGTACCACGAGCTTCAAATGCCAAATACAGCTTACATCTCAGAAGATGATTTTTCATTGGACTTGTCCCTGCTTTCTTGGTGTCACAACCGATCTCTTGACCACAGTAACGGCAACTACAAACCGCAAGATCATCTTCCTTCTGAATAAAATGCTGCCATACCTCTGCCCTATGAGCTGGCCTTTTCCTTGGTTTAGGTGGAAGATCAGAAGTCGATCTCTGAGTTGTAGTTCTTTTATTTCCAACCTCAGGAGGTGCTTCAACTTCTTCCTCAAGAAAATCATCATTGTTATCATGAGCGGAATATGCAGACATCTTAAGTACCTTGAATGAGAGACAATACACATATGTTAATCTATCATAGCCAACAAACGAACACAGAAATAAGTACATAAGAATCATAACAATAAACCAAACACATACATAAGTAATGACCCAAACAAGAGAACACAAACATAAGCCAACACAAACGACAAGCTACAAAGTACACAAGTCACAAGGACACAAACACCTAAGACAAACCAAACACAAACATAAATAATGACCCAATGATTCACTGTTCTATAATCTAAAGTCAAAACTCAAGTCGAATGAAGAGCTCTCGGATGATATTTGCAGAGATTTTTTAGTGCAGATTCATTACCTCGAAGAGGAAAATAGATGATGAATGAAGAGCTCTCGGAGGTTTATTTGCAGAGATTAAACAAGGAAGATGGAAGAGAGATGAAGATCATGTGAAGCAAAGAGAAGAGTTGAGGTCTTGAGGAGTTACGGCTGCAAAGTGAGAAGAAGATAATCGCTAAATGAAAAATTAGGGTTGGGTTAGGATTATATTAGATAAATGAAATTGGTCGGTTAACCAATCGGTTATAGCAAAACCGAACCGAACCGATTCCATATCCGAATAAAATTGTTTCTCTTGCCGTTCGGTTTTCAGTAAATAACCGAACCCGAACCGATTGACCAAAACCTCGGTTCGGATCGGTTCGGACCAATC
This sequence comes from Orychophragmus violaceus, assembly GCA_030180135.1. Classification (NCBI taxonomy): domain Eukaryota; kingdom Viridiplantae; phylum Streptophyta; class Magnoliopsida; order Brassicales; family Brassicaceae; genus Orychophragmus; species Orychophragmus violaceus. The sequence goes on from CM058239.1 coordinate 24,170,888, forward strand.
GGTTCGGGGCAAAATCCCAGGCCTAAACCTAAGATTTCCTCTTGATTTTGTTTTTGTATTTTCTATAGTATTGGACTGTTGGTTATGGCATTGTTACAACTTTTTTGGTCTAGCCTTTTTAGGTATAAACCAAAGAATATAAATTGCTTGTAAAATAGTTGTTGGGGAGACACCTCTTAACTCTTTTGAGGGTCTAGTGTCCTGTGCAACCGTGGTATTCTATATACATAGTATAGTCACTAGGTTAAGAAAACTCATTACATATACTCATAAAGTTTGTTGGAAGTGTGGAAGTATTCAACCTTTGAAAGTAAAAAGCACGTGGGTTAATGCAATAATCTATTTGAGAAATGACAGGCAAGAGACAACTAATTTCTCGATCCCGCTATTACCTCGCCCCATGATGGAAGCATCTTCAAAGGAAGACACATATATAAATGATTAGTTACAGTAGTATTTAATTCATTGTCGAAAGCTTCAAGTATATATATATATGATTAGGGTAATTATAAGAACATTTTATTTTCGAGATCCAAATCTCCATAATGAAATAGTTTGATGGATCCGTATCTCCGGTGTAACATGAGCAGAAGAAAAATGATTGCAATTTGTATTTCTCATCTAATAATTACAGAAAGTAACATGTGGTACATAAAGGTGCATAATAAATTTCTACTCGTGTACTATATCCCAGCATAGTTGGTTTAGTGATTAGGAAAAAACTATTTATTTGCGCATAAATGAAAGAAAAAATCTGCTTATTAACTTTTATCATCAAGAAGTAGCGATTGAATCCAAAAGGTAATAGAGAGAAAACTCAAACCAAAATCTAGTTTACGAGAAAAAAGGGTTTAGTTTTGATAATATAGATCTTGGATGATTTAAATTATCTAACTTTCACGTGTATCACCAAGAGTTACTGTTGCATCCAAAGAAAAAAATGGAGCGAAAATTCAAAACAAAATTTTGTGTTTTATCAGAAAATATTTTGGAATTTGATAATATAGGTTTTTTATATAAATAAATAGCATTTGGATTCGGGGATCTTTTTTTCTTGTTCTTATTATAAATTATCTTCTTTTTTTGGGAGTTGGCAACGAAAAAACAACAAACAGAAGTAGACAAAAAAGATATATTCTATTACGGTTTTTTGGATTTAATGTGATACTAGATTCTGATCCGCGCTATCTATCAACACGGAATAATTTTTTTAATAAAAAATATTGTTAGTAAAACATTTTTTCTATCACTAAGACACAAATGCATAGATATACATTATATGAGAATGTGTACATATAAATATAAATTTTGAAAAAAACATGATATTCTCTCCGTTTTAAATTAGTTGACGTTTTAGACATTTTTTTTTTCAAATTAGATGACGTTTTCGATTTTCAATGTAAAATTTATTAACTTTTTAAGTTTTATGACTATTTGTATTCTACAATTTGTTTTATCATTGGTTGAATTGTGTTTAGGTGGATAATTAATGTGATACTAGATTCTGATCCACGCTATCAACACAGAATAATTTTTTTAATAAAAGATATTGTTAGTAAAACATTTTTTCTATGTTTTTTTCAAAATTTATATTTATATGTACACATTCTCATATAATGTATATTTCACTACAAGAAAAAGGGCATGTTGCATCAAATATAATATGTCATAAAAACAACTGATACCAACTAAAATCATTTTATTGACAACTGATATTAAATATGTGGTTTAACATCATTTAAAATAATTGATGTCATTAGTAGAATATTTAGCATCAAATAAATTAAATTGATACTAACTTAAACTAATTTACATCATTTAAAATATTTTTGCTACAAATAAAATTTTTAACATCAATTAAACCAAATGATGCATGTGTTAAAGCGATGGTAACAAAGATCTTATTAAAATGATATATATAATTTCATTTAAAAAACAAAATATTTTAAATTAGTCAAAACCACAAAATATATCTAATTTATAAATTAAATGTTTCATATTTAGTAATAGTATTCCATATAAACAAATAGTATTAAAATTATTCTATATCTAATACAATTATAACTTTTTAGTATGAATTGTTTTCTCACAAACATATTAATTTATATATTTAATCAATATACTGTAGTTGATAAAAATAATTCTTTTTTTAGTAACGAAAAGTATTTACAACATATTTTTTTCTTAAATAGCTGGAGATTAGAATCAATAAATTTTAGTTGGTAAACTATAATGTTTTATTTAAGCATTTACGTGTATGATGTTTTCCTAAAAAAAATTAAGCATTAAATGCTTAGTCTCATGTCCCACATCGGACAGAAGGGAGGTGAAGAGAAGGACTTTACTCCTTTATAAGATTCACTTCATTCTAACTTGTCTCTAAGTTGGGCTTAAATCATCTTAATACCCATCATTTAATAGTATTCTTTAAATCATAATGGTTTTAGCAAATCAATAAATAATATGACTAGTGAATACGATTAATATCTAAAATTAATAATATAACAAATCAATAATAATAAACAAATATGATTTATTATCTAAAATTAATAGTAATTTTTTTAATCAAAATCATAATATTAGTATCACTTATATAATCGACGTAAAAAATTAATATCAGTTTTACAACTGACACATATATATTAGCATCATTTACGAAATGATAAAAATAGTTGCATCAATTGGTTTCAAATGATATAAGTATTAGAGTCATCACTTTCAAAATCAATTATATAAATGATACAAATTCGTTTGCATCAATCAAAAAATGATGTTAATAAAGAAAATAAATGATATAACACCATTGATTTCTTGTAGTGTCTATGCATTTGTGTCTTAGTGATAGGTTCATATTGGTTTTATTAGATATATGTTTTTCAGGTAAAAAAATTTGGACCGATATTAAAACCGCTGGAGTTCCAGTCGGATATTCGAGTCATTTTCATCTTGATCCATATTAGTTCGCTCTTCATATTAAGAACCTGTAAATATTCAAAAATTCGAGTCCGCTTGGATTCGAGTATTACCCGAACACTTGAAAAATATCTGAAATCCAAAAACACTTGAAAGCCTAAAAATACTTGAAAATCCGTGAAAATATCTGCAAACTATTATATAACTCAAATATTTAAAATATATTTAAAATTTTGAAAATTAAAAAAATCCAAAATGTTAAAATTATATCCGTAAAACTCAAAATAAATAATATATTTGATATTTTTGGATCATTTGGATACCCGAACGGTTCTCCGGTAGGAATCAAAACCGATTTAGACCCGCTGGTGAATGTAAACTATTATTTTTACCTTGAACTTATAAATTATAAATATATTCGATTACATTTTTAATTTCAATTGTTTGATTTATTAAATCTACATAAATAATAATATTAGTTATACTTAACAACAAAAATCAAAAATATGAATCATATATTAAAAGTTCAGATATTACTAATAATATAGCTGGGAAGTGGGTCAAACTCGCCCGTTTGACCCACCTGCTACGATATGTTTTCAATCAACAAAACCCGTCACGCATAACCCGTGAAAGAAAGAAATTATTTACAAACAAGTCTCACCTAAATTTGAAGGTTATTCGCGAGATCCACAAATATTATTTAAACACTCGTACAATTATTTTATATGTGTTTTAATTATTCAATAATATAAATTAAATACTATATAAATTAATATATAAAGCATTTTTATTAATATATTACATTATTTAATATTTATACTGATATAGAGAAAGCTATATATAAGAAAAATGGTTTACTTTAATGTGGGGAATATTTTTATTTTGGAAATATAATAATTATTTATTTAATTAATATAAAATATATATATGTAAAAATATAATTTGATTTATTAATATGTAAATCCCATTTATGATATTAATATTTTTAAATATTAAGTAATATAATAATTATTTATTTAATTATAAAAACATGTATGTAAAAAATATTTTGATTTATTAATATGCAAATCCCATTTATGATATTAAATTTTTTAAATATTAACTAACTAAAACTTTATGAAATTGAATAATATTAACTGATATTTTAAATAATTTTTGATTTCATTTATGTTATTTAATATTTTATTTCTACAAGATTAAATATTTTCTAAAAATAAATATTATTTATTAATATTATTAGTTAATTTTGAATTAATTAATTTCCAAAAATAAATATATTATGGTTAACCAAAATATATTAACTATAAATTTTGTTTTTTGAAATAATTAGGTATTTACTTTAAAAAAATATTTGTAAGATTTTCTTACCAAGATTAAATGGCAACAAACAACTTTCCTTTTAAATAGAATTTTCAAATTATTTAGCATTAAAATTAAAAAAGAAAATTGATGGCACATATTGTAAATAAATCAAAAAGAATGAGCAGTTTATATTTTGTACTTCTGTTTTAATAATATAGATATGTTTGAATATATAATTTTATTTATTTTGTGTCTTTTAAATCTTTTACATGTTATTATACATTTGGAGCCGAAATGAAGATTATAGACCACTTTAAAGCTAATTGTAGAGAAAAACGAAGTTGGTGCCGGTTTACATAGCTGGTGTCGGTCGACGTCCATGATGCCCACAAGTTTTCACGCAGATTTTAAAGATTTTTGAAGAATTGCATCTTTGCCAAAAAAATTTCATAATATATAATTAGACCCCAAATCATATTTGAACTTTATTATTAGATTTTAGAGCCATTATTGGCTAGTGTTTTCTTAGTTTTTGGAGACTGCAAGATTTAAAGTTTGGGGTTGATCTGCTATTTGCACTATTTTGAGAGAAGATTTCCGTTCCCAATTTTTATATCGATTCATATCTTCTTGATTTTCTATTCAGTATGTCTTTTGTTATGATTGATATGTCTGGATAATTTACTTTGTTTGATTTTGAGATTCTCGTAAGAGATTTTATGCTCTATTAGGTTATCTAATTGATTAGAATTCATAATTTAATTAGTTTTTTTACTATAAGTTAATCTTAAAGCTAATTCTCGATTGATTACCTAGAACTTAAATCATAGATTAATGATTAGCACGAGAGTGTGATTAATAATCTGACAAAACCTGGGGTGGGTAATTTAATGAATCGCAAAGAGATTTGGTTTAAAATATTGTGAACGAAACGAACGTGGGATTAATGCATGTTTATAACTTTAGAATCGAAAATAAATTTGGATCTCTAGGTTGTTAAATATAGTTAACATTCGCAACGAGAGTTGGTTTGTTATATTTCTGTATTTCGAGTTCTATAACCTACACTTTAAATGAATTATAATTGACTAGTAATGTGCATTATGTGATATTCTGAGAAATTCCATGAATCTGACGCCTTCCCCCAATGAGTACACTAGTTAAATATACTTTCATTGCAGATTTAATAACATAAATCTTGCTTAGCTTAGTCAAAAACGAACAATATGTTAAGTGATCTTGAGGTTCTTTGTTCGATACCCTTATATACTACGATTGCTTTGTTGTGTACTTGCAGTTTGTAATAGAGATAAAACTAGACCTATCAAGTTTTTGGAGATGTTTCTAGAAGCCTCATTTATTACCAATATATCTAAGCTCTTCTCACACACTCTTGGTGGTGAAGTAGCTTAATGGTTGAAAAAGATGCCAAGATGATCTCTTAGTAATTGGGATGTACCAAGAAAGCTTTCGTGCAGACTTTTATGATGATGGGGGATCAGAAGAACTAAGAAACAAGATTTTCAATTCTTTTAGGGTTCCACTGAAGCCTTTTAAGACTTCTTGGGTGCGTTTCAGAGCGTATCAGTGCGATTGTTTACATCATGGATTCTTTGAAGTTTAGTTGTTGAGCATTTTCTTCAACTTGTGGATTAGAGATATCAGATGGCTTTGGATGTTGGTAGCAATGAGAATTTCAACACGAGGTACCCAGAAGATGCATATGTGCTGATTGAGAACTTGGTTCTAGCAATAGCACCAAGAATGCTGATTTCGAAAGGCTGAAGCTTGCTTGAAACATTGATGGAGTGCGGATGCTGAGATGAAGAAGAAGATGAATTATATGTAAAAAATTATGGTGGGCAAGAAATCAGTTCAGTTTTCTGCAGAGGTTGAGACTTCTGAGCCAGTTGATGAGTGCGTGGAAGAAGATGTCAAATATATTTGTGGAACTTGTTTACATGGTCAAAGATTTGAGAATCAGCAGGGGAACATATAACTCAGTGGTAATGGTCAGAAGAGTGACTTCACAGGTAATCAAAACTCTTCTGGCTGTACCCCAAAGCATGTGTATCATAAGGCTTTCCAGCAGAACATTTCAATCTCAAGGCATTATGGTTCTTCTTCTTACTAGACGCCTCCTACACAAGCCCATGAGAGTAGATTGGAGTCTATGCTGGAACAAGTTCTTAAAGGTCAGCAAAAGAGCATTGTTGACTTCAATAGAAAGATCGATGCACTATATGAAGACCTGAATGGAAAATTTGAAGCATTGAATACTCATGTGAAGCAGTTGGATACTCAAGTTGCTCAGACTTCTAGAGATGTGAAAATGCAAGAGGGATTCCTTCCTGGAAGGGCTAACACTAATCCGAAACATTAGTGAAATTTCATCATGCTGAGAAGTGGAAAAGAGCTGAATCCAATGATGAAAAGGGCTTAAGTGTTGATGGACTTGTTGAATTGGAAGGGATCAAAGATGAATATTTTGTAGAGGAATGACTAGTGTCGGTAAACCCCCAGGAGGGGTATCGGTCTTCACCATTACAAATTGAGGAATCTTCGAGTTCTTGTAATGAAGCGAACTCGACTAAGGTCGACACATAAAATAAAATGGTGTCGGGTACGGTGAGTGTCGACCAAAATTCACACAGTGGCACTCGACACCAACCTCCAGAAATAAATATTTCAAGTCTTCACGAACCAGAATTGTTCAATTCCAATACTAAGGTCGACACAAAGGGAAAATTAAAAAAGCGTCAACAAACACAAGCAGTGTCGACCGACACAACCTCCGTATCGATCGACACCACCCACGACCTAAGACAAACTCTTCGAGATAGGTTCCCTTTCCAAGAAATCATAGGAAGTCAAAACAGGAGATGTATTAAGCTAAATGCAAAGCAATAATGAACAAGATCACCATTGAGATACTTTGATTGATGCTATCAAAACTACTCCAGTAGTTAAGAGTTGTTTAAAGAAGATGTTTACTCAAGATATTAGTTTAGAGGAAGGTGTGATGATGATCTCTAAGATTTGATGCTTTTTGATTTAGAACATAATTCCATTGGTGATTGCATGATACATACAAACTTTGTGGTTTTACAATATTGTGATGAGCCTAAGGATCCTCTTATCTTGGGTAGACCCTTATTGGCTTAGCTGGTGTCATCATTAATGTGAGGAAGGGCAAAATAGCTTTGAATGTGGGTGATCTGGTGATGAATTTCGACATGGACAGGATAATGAAGCGACCCACGATCGACGGATAGACCTTTATAGGACACTCTCAGCAATCTCCATAGGAGATCTTTCATGAGATGAATCATGTATACCCATTGGAGAGAACTTTGATCAATTCTACGCAGGATATGGAGCATTATGATGACATTGTTGTTGGGTATGTAAGGATGATAGATGCTAGTAAGCATGTGATGCAGGTGGTAATTTAGGAGGAGTTGGTTTGTATTTCCCAGAGAGCTGCAACAATCAACGATTAGAGCGAAAAGGCTCCCAAAATTAAGCTGAAACAACTCCCTACAGGGATAAGGTACGTGTTTATTGGTCACAATTCTACATACCTTGTGATTGTTAATGCTTCCTTGAACCATGCAAAGCTCAATTTACTGATAAGCAAGATGCGTAAGTATCGAAAAGCTCTTGACTATTCTGGTTATGACATTTTAGGTATCTCTTTGGACTTGTGCATGCATAGGATTCACCTTGAGGATGAGACCATATCAACGATTGAGCATCAAAGGAGGTTAAATCTAAATCTAAAAGAGGTTGTAGAGAAGGATATCATAAAACTCTTGCACGCTAGGATCATATTTCCAATATCAGATAGAGATTGGATTAGCCATGTTCATGTGGTTCATAAGAAACGAGGAGTCACAGTAGTGAATAACTAAAGGAACAAGCTGATTCCTACAAGCAATGTCACTAGGCACAAGATGTCCATCGACTACAAGAAGTTAAATGTTGCGAATAAGGAAAACCATTTTCCTCTGCCCATTTTTGATCATATGCTAGAGTGGTTAGCAAACCACCCATATTATTGCTTGCTCGATGGAAACTCAGGTTTCTTCAAGATTTTAATCCATCCGGACGATAAGGAGAATACCATGTTTACTTGTCCCTTTGGTACATTTGTATATCGTAGAATTCCATTTAAACTTTGTAACGCTCATGCGACATTCCATAGATGCATGATGTTTATATTCACATACATGATCGAGGATGACATGGATTTCAGCCGCTACAATAGTCAAGGCAGTGATTATTTTCCTGGGACATGTTGGGTTCTACAGAAGGTTCATCATATACTTCCACAATATAATTCTACCACTTATTGCTCTGTTTCAAAGGATGTGGAGTTTTAGTTCACTATTGAATGTCAGACAGCCCTTGAGTAGATCATAACACGCTTTAGTGAGCACTTCTATTGTGCAGCCACCATACTGGGATTTACCTTTCAAGATGATGTGTGATGCCAGTGATTTTGCGGTAGGATCTGTTTTGGGGAAAATAATGGATATGAAGCTACATGTTATTTACTATGCGAGCAGGATACTTGATGATGCACATATAAATTGTGCAACTACTGAGAAAGAGTTGTTAGCTTGGTGTTTTCTTTTGAGAAGTTTCTCCCAAACTTGGTTGGTTCGAAGGTGATTGTACATACGAACCATTATGCACTCAAGTTTTTAATGTAGAAAATGATGCTAAGCCGAGATTGTTGCGATGGACTCTACTTCTTCTGGAACTTGACATTGAAATAAGGGAAAAGAAAATATTGAAAATGGTGTTGATGATCATCTTTCCAGGATCAGAGTCGATGAGGATGTTCTTATTGTTGATTTTCTGCATGAAGAGAACATCCATTGGGTTGAGATGAGTCTGCCTTCGGTTGATGTTGAAAACTGCAAGTTTTACAAGTTTCAGATAAGTTGTCATTCGACACCACCTTGGTGTCGGTCGACATCCCACTGAAAACACGGACACAAATCGACCTTGTTCGATATCAGATGCTTGACACAAATCAATTTTGATCGACACTCCTACTAACGACCTTGTTGGCCTTTTAGTGTCAGAATTGTGTTTGTCTACAGGTAATGCAGATCAAGAGGAGTGGGTCATGGACATTGGCTGTTCTTTTCATATGACATCAAGGAGGGATCTATTCATAGACTTCAAAGAGACAGAGAATGGGAAAGTCAGAATGGCGAACAACACTGTTGCAGAGGTCAAAGGGATAGGTTCCATCAGGTTTCAGAACCCAGATGGGACAACATTTATGTTAAATGATGTCAGGTACATGCCGGATATCTCCAGGAACTTGATTTCTCTGGGATGGCTCGAAGGAAAGGGATGTGTATTCAAAGGGGGAAATGGTGTACTAAAGGTGGTGAAAGGCTGTACGGTTTTCATGAAAGGTGTGAGAAGACTGTCTTTGTACATTCTTCAAGGAACAGCAAGATCTGCCTCATCATACTCCACTGAATCAGAGACTCAGGATAAGCCAGATGATCACTCGCAACTATGGCACAACAGATTGGGCCACATAGGCCAGAAGGGCCTAGAAGTATTATCAAAGAAAGGTTCTCTAAATGGTGACAAAGTAACAAACATCAAGTTTTGTGAGGATTGTGTTATTGGGAAGACTCACAGAGTTAGCTTCGGACCAGCTCAACATGTAACCAAAGACAAGCTGGACTATATACACTCAGACCTGTGGGGATCACCCAATGTTCCTCCAAGCCTAAGCAAAAGCCAATACTTCATCACCTTCACAGATGATCACTCCAGGAAAGTGTGGATTAACTTCCTCAAATTCAAAGATGAAGCTTTCAAATGCTTCTTAGAATGGAAACAGATGGTGGAGAATCAGTCAGACAGGAAGGTAAAGAAGCTTCGGACAGACAACGGCTTAGAGTTCTGCAACCAACGGTTTGATCAGTTCTGCAAAGATGAGGGTATTGTCAGACATCGCACGTGTGCTTATACCCCCCCAACAAAATGGGGTTGCAGAGAGACTTAACAGATCAATTATGAACAAAGTCAGATGTATGCTCAGTGAGAGTGGACTTGGAAAGCAGTTCTGGGCTGAAGCTGCTGCTACTGCAGTATATCTCATCAACAAATCACCATCCTCAGTGTTAGAATTCAAAGTACCAGAGGAAGTATGGTCATCAGCCATGCCAAGTCTGTCAGGGTTGAGAAGATTTGAGTGTCTTGCATATGTTCATTCAGATGATGGTAAGTTAAACCCAAGAGCTAAGAATGGTATTTTCACAGGTTATTCAGAGGGAGTAAAGGGCTACAAAGTGTGGTTATTAGAAGACAAAAAGGTCACAGTAAGCAGGAATGTCATTTTCAGAGAAGATAAGGTCTTTAAAGACATTAAAGATGGTTCAGACTGTAAAGATGTGGGAACAGAACCCTCAGATAAGATCAGCTTTGATATTCAAGCTGGCTTTGATCCCACAGTAAATGCCTCTCAAGGTGGAGCACATACTGAAAGTACGCAGTATGAAATACCAGACACAGAGGATCTGGTATCATCTATTCCAGCAGAACAAAGGCCTATAAGAGAAAGAAAGCCACCAGCCAGACTAGCAGACTATGAGTGTGGACTGAATGATGCAGTTAATGAGTATGAGTGTCTTGTATGCTCAATGTCAGAAGATGAAAGCAGTGAACCATCATCATACAATGAGGCTATGAATGACCCTGATAGTGATAAGTGGTCAGAAGCAGCTGATGAGGAAATGAGATCACTGATGAAGAACAATACCTAGATCTTGGTAGAGAGACCAAAGAATCAAAAGACTATCGGATGCAGATGGATCTTTAAGAGAAAACCAGGTATTGCAGGAGTTGGGGAACCAAGATTTAAAGCCAGGTTAGTGGCCAAGGGTTTCTCGCAGAAGGAGGGCATTGACTTTACAGAATTCTTTGCTCCTGTGGTAAAACATGTGTCAATAAGGTACTTGTTATCTGTTGTAGCTCATTTCAACATGGAACTACAACAACTTGACGTCAAGACTGCGTTCCTCCACGGCCACTTCGATGAGTATATTGTGATGGAGCAACCAGAAGGATATATTGACAAGAGACATCCTAACAAAGTATGTCAACTAAAGAGATCTCTGTATGGTCTCAAGCAGTCTCCCAGACAATGGAATAAAAGGTTTGATGACTTTATGAAGAAACATTCATACACCAGAAGCAACTATGATCAGTGTGTCTATTTTCAAGAACTAAAAGATGGCACCTACATATATCTTCTTCTATATGTGGACGATATACTAGTAGCTTCAGTTAATAGGGATCAAGTACATAAGTTAAAGTCACTTCTAAGTTCAGAATTCGAAATGAAGGATCTCGGGGATGCTAAGAAGATTCTAGGCATGGAAATTGCTAGAGACAGAGTTAAGGGAGGCTTATGGATATCTCAAGAAGGTTATCTCATGAATGTACTTTCAAATTACGGAATGGATCAATGCAAGGCTGTAGCAACACCAATGGGTGCTCATTTTGAGCTCAAGTCTGCAACATATAAGGAATATGCAGAACAAGAAGAGCTCATGTCCAAGATTCCATACCAAAGTGCTGTTGGGAGTATCATGTACTCAATGGTGGGTACTAGACCTGACTTGGCCTATCCAGTATGCCTTGTGAGTAGATTCATGAGCAAGCCAATAAAGGAACATTGGCTGGCAGTTAAATGGGTGTTAAGGTACATTAAAGGAACGGTCGACACAAAGCTTAGCTTCAGGAACAAAGGTGAGTTTGTGATAAAGGGGTATTGCGACAGTGACTATGCAGCTGATAGGGACCAAAGAAGATCAATCACTGGTATAGTCTACACAGCAGGAGGAAATGTTGTAAGCTGGAGATCAACCTTACAAAAGGTTGTTGCTCTTTCAACAACGGAGGCAGAGTACGTTGCACTTTCAGAAGCAGTAAGAGAAGGCGTTTGGTTGAAAAGGTTTGCAGAAGAACTTGGGTTTCCACAGGAATCAGTTGAAGTCTACTGTGATTCTCAGAGTGCCATAGCATTATCCAAAAATGCTGTTCATCATGATCGTACTAAGCATGTTACGGTTAAGTACCATTATGTCAGAGACTTAATCAACAGTGGAGAGGTTCAAGTACTGAAGATTGCTACGGCGTACAATCCAGCAGATATATTCACTAAAGTGTTACCATTCGCAAAGCTCAAGGAAGCATTGAAGATGCTTCGAGTAACTAAAGACTAAAAGGAGTTGATCATCCTTATGGATGATGTGTCCGGTCAAGGACACAAGGAGTTTCAGGTTTGGAAGCTCAAAGATATGAAGTTATGGTTGATCTTGTCTAAGGTGGAGTTTTGTTGGAGTTTAGACCAAGATCATGAGCTGGTTGATAGCTCAAGTCTCCAAGCTCAAGCTCGTAGCTGGATAAGCACAGTCCAACGGAAATTTCAAGTTGCAAGGAAGTTACTAACGACTCTCTTATCCGTTAGATAACAACTCAGATGCGTCCACGTGTAGGGACAAGATTATACTTGGTTAAATGTATAAGTGCCTAATAACCGATGGTTATCTCTCTCTGGTTCATTGTGATTGTAAGCTCATAACTTGTGTTAGAGAGCGATCAGAGAGAGTGAGTGAACGGTGAGAGTTGTAAGCTCTGGCAAGTTTCGTCGGAGGTATTCTAGTGCATTGCTGGTTCAATCCCAGCCCCAGTGAGTATAGCTCTCTCTCAGTTGAGGGAGGAGGTGAACACCGGGTGAACAATCTCTTGTGTCATTTCTTTACTTTCGTTCTTTCATCTTGATCTGAGATTCTAGAGAGATAGTTCGATTGAGTTCAAACCGAGCTAGGATAGTATCAAGGTTTCACACCAGCATTTTGGAGACGTTCTTTCCGAATTTGTCGGTAGTTTGGCTTCGAAGACTGAAATTGCAGATCTACCGGGACATCTGAAGAGGGCTTGCATAAGCTACAGAGGAGAGTTGACATCATTGTATGAGTATATTCCACGTATGAGGAAGTCAGATCCAGAGTATGTTCTGCTTCGACCATTAATTCATATACATTATCTGAAGTGATTATTTGGCTTCTTCTCTAAAGTATATTATACACTTCAAAAGCAGAGAGGTAAAAGATAACATCGCCAACCAGAGAACATACAACATATTGGTGAGTTTTGAAGAAGTTATTAAGGTCAGTGAGATTAGAAAACAATAGAACAAAAATGAATTATAAAATTTAAAATATGGACAAAGCTCCGTCTAGTGTAAATATAACGAGTATGAATTAAGATGATTTGGATCACATGATCACTTATGTTTTATCAAGTTAGGTAAGCGGCTGTTTAGGGCATTCGACAAAAAAAATATTTTTATATATTTTCTCCATTAATATACATTTAAAAAATATTTAAAGAGACATTTTAATAATACAATTTTTCATTAATAATATGGCATAATTTTTAGATTGATACGTTTTCTAGATTTGTCTCAGCTTCTTGAAATGTTTTCTAGGTACCTCTAAGTGGACGCCTATTCGATAAGTATCTGATATACGAAGCTCTCGATATGATCGCCAGTGGCTCATTCTATTTGGCTAGATGTGAACTGGGGCAGGGCGCCGAAGCTGAGTCATACTCAGAACTTGAAGTTAGTTTTTTATTCTGAATAAAATTAACTGTCAGGTTTAGGTTTGATGTCCTTGTCAGTAAGTATCCTAAGTTTCTAGAAGAAGTAAACAAACTACAAGCCAAAACGAATGTGATCCCACTTTAATCTGTTCTCACTTGCTAAAGAATCCTTCATTAATTTCTGTAGGTTGGTGCGGATGATAGAAAAGTATTGGATCAAGTCATTGATTCATTAACTCGATTAGATGATCAAGAAGACTCCACGTAGAGAACCAAATAAGTTTTCACTCAAGATTGGAAATGTCTAGCAAGAAAACGAGAGGCATGAAGAAATGACGAAGAAATCAGCGGTGGTTTTGATCATATTGGAAAGTGAATAAATAAAATTTACATAAATGAGTTTTTTTTTTTTTGGTAATCTAAAGTGTTAATGGATTTTACCATAATTGTTATTTCCAAGTGCCACTGAACACCCCCAAGTAGCTTTCCAAGACAAGACTCTTGTCCATTACCTATTCAGTTTCCGATTAAGGGAAAACGGTCTCGTTGAGATCATCTTGGAACTGTTGATTTTGAAAAAATCTTATGTATAAATTCACCCAGCTCTTCGACAGTTTTGTTCTCATTCCGAATCAAAACCTCAATTCACTCCTCATACTAAAACTAAACTGATCATATCTTCAAGAAAATGGACAAGAAAGAAGGTAGTGGAAAATCTGGCAGTGTAGCACAAACCGGTGGCAATGGATCTGGTTCGGGGAATATGGTGGCGCCGGGTACTGGAGGTGCAATTCATATACCTCGAGATGCTTTCGAAGCTAATACTAAGGCTTATTTTGACAACCTTCATGCCAAGGACAAGGCAACTAAGTGAAAAGTTGTTTCGTAGTTAAAGGAACGATCAGCACTTTCATTGTTTATGCTCCTATGATGATGATCACAATTAAAATAAAATGAGTTATTTCTACTGGTTTTCTTTTCTTGTTCTATAATTTATAGATCATTCTATTACGCTGCCATTAAACCTTCTTGGTCACTTATGTTTGATAAGTCTTCTTACTGTCGTCTATTGCACTTTATAACTTTTCTATTAGTCAACAAAGTTTGGATTCATTACAATAATTTTGATTGGTTCATGTCATCCTCATGTATTTATGAAGAAACTTAATATGATTATACCAAACACATCTAATGAGATCATTGAAATGTAACACTATTAATTATGTAAAGATCTCCAAAAGACCGAGTTGTTTTTTCTTGTAAAAATTAAGGTCGCTTTTCCAATCCTCAAACCATATTATGTTTTTTTTTTTTTTGGTAGTAAAAACCATACTATCGCATGAATAATCAGAGAATAAATTTATGTTGAGAATTGACATACGTTACATACAATTTACGAAAACATAAGTTTAAATAAAAACACGAAAACAGTTAATTTCATGTGTAGCTTTCCAAGACATTCTCTTGTTTCCAACGACTGTTCAATATCTCGTGAGATCTTGGGAAGTGTTAATTTGATCCTCAAACTCATCTGTTTATCACTACAAAGCCAGAAATCTCTTTTTCCCCTCATACTACTAATCAAATTCAGATTTCACACGAGTTACTTGAAACAAAAGGGAGAAAAAAACCAAAGTGGAAGAGCTGGCTCTGTGGCACAGAGCACCGGTTCAAGCATTGGCACTGCTGGTTTGGAGAATATGGTTGCGTCCGGTTCTGGTGATTCTGCTAATATCATTAGAGATGCGTGAGGCCAACGCTAATGCCTATTTTGACAATCTCCATTCAAAAGGAGAAGGCAAATAACTGAATTAGTGTTTTAATAGTAATCAACAAAGCAGTAACACTTGTTTGTTTATGCTCCTATTATCAATTATCATCTTTAAATAAATGAGATTTTTCTTGTTCTTTTTTTTTTTTCATTTTATCGCTTCTTTTACACTTTCTTCATTGGTTTTAACAATAAAGATTATTGGATTGCTTAGAATAGTGATTTCAAGACTAGCGATTTTAACGTCGCTTATCTTAGAAAACAACTTTGGTGTCTCCTAAAATAATCATTGGTCCCTCTTGGCTAGGGTATTTAAAAAAAGGTATTAGAGCATGCACATCAACATTCTCTGCACACAGTTTTTTTAAAAAAAAATTTAATATTTTTTTATTTTTTTTCTCAGATGCAAACAATTTTTTTTTAAAGGACCAATGACGTTACGCCACGTGGCATGAACTGTTGGGATTATGTCCTGAAATCACATTGTACTAACTCTAGAGATAGTTGTATTGTCGAGATCGGACAATTCATGTGATACTGGGTAATCATAATGTTTTGCTAGAAACCGCTTATGACAAATGAGTTGTAACTTATTTCCAGTATCGTGTGAACCTACAGGGTCACACACCTAAGCAAGTTGGACATACTTAGTATGGGATTGATCATTGGCATATGGTCTGGTCGATGTGTATTGGATACACATCAAATATAAGTTTTAAAGAGGTGTGTCGATCGACACCATTGGGTGCGTCGGTCGACACAAGACATGTGTCGATCGACACCATTAAGTGTGTCGGTCGACACAAGGCCGAAACCGAGACTGAAGTTTCGGTTTATGTCGAGGTCTGTATATAAGTGATCTTATACATTCGACCTAAACAGATGTGCGCAGCCCAGACAGTGTTTTCTCAGAGAGAAAACACAGAAACCTCAGAAACTAAAATCCCAGGGAGATCCGAGCACCGGTACTAGCATCCCGGCGGATTCCAGCTTGTGTACGTGTGGACTACAGTAGAGGCGCAGCATCTGAGGCGCTGGAGATCTTGTTTATATGACCATCTTCCGCTGCTAATCTCCAGGTAAACAGAGATCAGATCCTTGATTCAATTAACTAGACCCTAGATCCTAGGCTATCGGGAACCTGACAGCAATTCTGAATATGGTAGAATTGGCTCTAAGTTCCATCAGTGGTATCAGAGCCTTAGGGTTTTATCATTGAATCAGACCTGTTTATTGAATTTAATGATTTAGATTCGCAAACTAGGTTGTTTGGTTAGAACAGGTCAGATCGATTTCGATCAAGATCGAGTCTGTGTTTTCGCACATTGTCGATCGACACACTAGGTGTGTCGGTCAACACAGAGTGGCGAATTCGACAAAATCGGCGGCTAGGGTTTTTCGCGAAGAAAAACCGAAAGCCTACTGTGTCGATCGACATAGGTTGAGTGTCGGTCGACACAGAACAGATTCGGTCCAGTGTCGGTCGACACATACCTAGCGAATGGTTAATTGGTTCAATTCGATTGGACCGGTTATCATGCTTGGTTAAGTCCGAACAGATCGGTTTAAATTGGATGAATTGGTTCAATTGGATTGAACTGATTATCTCAATTAGAATGAACCGATGAGTTGAATCGGTTTTATTGGATAAGTCGACTCAATTGAATTGGATCGGTTATCGCAATTAGATGAAACTGATTAAAACGGTTTAAATTGGATGAATTGGTTCAATTGGATTGAACTGATCATCGCAATTAGTATAAACCAATTTGAATGGTTAAGATCAGTTTGATCTGATAAGTCGGTTCAATTGGATTAAACCGGTTATCAAAACTGTCTTAGGTTTAGGTCTATGTCGACCGTCACACACGGGTTGTGTCGATCGACATGACCGGTTCGATGAACCGGGTTAATTGGATTAACCGGTTATTGAAGTCCGGTTTTGTTTGTGGTGTCGATCGACAGATATATTCTGCGTCGATCGATACAGTACTCGAAATTCTGGTTATTGAACCTTGAATTTGCAGAAACCAAACTCGACCTAAACCTTGATCAAAGCTTAGCTTCAATATGGTCAACTGTCAAGACTCATTTCGTTGTGTGATGGTCTAGCCAATAGCTTGGTGTCCACAATTACGTGAGTAAGGCAGGTAGTTGTGTTGATGGACTTGCAGTGCTAAATATCAACAATTACATGACCTAATAGATTGATTTGATCAACCTTTCTGAGTTTAGTTTCCTCAACTAAACATCTAGTGACCTTGATGTCTTGCCCAATCTCGTCTACTGTCAAGACTCGGTTCATTGTTGGATAGTCTTGGAGTCCTTGGTATCCACAGTGACCTGAGCAAGGCAGGTGTTCGTTGATAGACTCGCAGTGCGACTGTCAATGATCACAAGACAGAAAAGATTGGTTTTACTTGACTGAGCTATCAGAAGTTCTGGGCTCAGAGACGTCAGAGTAGATGAGACATGTATTGTCTTATCTAGGACCAAGAATTGTACTGGGTACAATTAACAATGATTTGCTTACCTAGATAACTAATTTTGGGTGATGGCGAGTCGTCCACTCAGATTTTGGTGAAGTGTGGATCTTGTATCATTATATTCATAGAGGAAACATTGTTTGAATATAATGCGAGTTTTCTTATTAGATAAGATTTCTCATCATATACATAACTAAATCTTTGTTTTTCCTTGGATTTCAGCTTATGTTTATGACTACTTTCTCGTTGCGATCCGTCCTTGAGAAGGACAGGTTAAATGGATCCAACTTCCTGGATTGGTATCGGAATCTGAGATTCATTCTCAAGCAGGAGAGCAAGGACTATGTCCTTGAAAAAGCTCTTCCAGAAATGCTTGGGACCAATCGCTCGCATGCAGCATATAATGCTTGGAATAAGCATTATATTGATGTGGTAGATGTGCGTGGTCTGATGTTGGCCACCATGAACTCGGACTTGAAGAGTCAATACGAGAACATGGAGTCGCCAATAGAGATGATCACCAGCCTGAAACTGAAGTTTCAGGATCTGGCATAAGTTGAGAGATTCCAGATGGTGAAGTCTCTAACTGAGTGTAAGCTAACAGAGGATGCTCCAGTAAGTCCTCATGTCATTAAACTGATGGGTTACATTGATAACTTGGGGAAACTGGAATGTCCTGTCAGCTTAGAGTTGGCCACTGACATCATTCTGCAGTCACTGCCGTCAAGCTATGATAAGTTCATTAAGAACTATATCAAGAAAGGCTTGACGAAGACGTTGACTGAGCTGCATGACATGATCAAGACAGCAGAGCAAAACATCAAAAGGGGTAAAAGATTTGAGAAATCTTGTAAAGACAAGGATGAAGGCAGGGCCGTCCAGATTTGGAATTAGGATAAGTCTGTGTCATCTTATAAGCCCAAGTCAGGCACATCTGGTGTTAGAAAATGCTTCTACTGCAATGAGTCAGGGCATTGGAAGAGAGATTGCATTAAAGTCTTGGAAGATTCACAAGAGATGAAGGAAATGTATGGTACTTCTTCTTCAGGTATTGTGTTATTAATTCAAGTTCTACGTAAATATTGAATACTAGTTGTGGTACTGATATTTTTTGAAATATGCAGAACCTAAGCGACTGTAGAACGTTGAAGAAAGGGCAAGTGGAACTGCGTGTCTGGTATGAAGCAATGGTTGCTGCATGAGCCGTAGATATTCTCCACTTGTAGGAGCCTTTCATACTTGGTTTTTTAAATTAAGTAATTGCTACTATGTATCTGCCTTGTGCAGAAATGTCTTTCATCTTCTTGTAAAGAATTTGGATGTTTTTCATTTTGATAAAAGACAAGTTTTGTTCTTTAGATCTTAATGAAATATCATATGGTAGCACCCCATTTGGAATGGGTTTTATATCTTGAACCAATGTACGCTTGTACACATAACATAAATACCAAACACTTTAAGTCTGATGACTTGAAGTCGATTTTTCCTTAGCATAGTCATAACCACACAAAGTGAAGCGGATTCAGAAGTTCCATAGTTTTGGACTCATTTGATTATTAATCATTTGAGATATGAATTCTGCTCACTGGGCCAAATGACTAAGGCCCTTTTAGCAGAGCTAAAGGAAACGGACCAGAGGCTTGTTGGGCCTTACACATACTGATGTATGAGGCCCGATGAGCATTAGTGCAAAAGGAAATCTTATGTACTTCATTACCTTATTGATAACATCAATAAGTATGGCTGTGTTCATTTGATGAGACACGAGCAGGAACCCCTTGAGGAATTCCAAGATGAAGTGTAGAACCGATTTGACAGAAGTATTGAGATCCTCGATTGAATCGCGGAGGAAAATACTTGAGTCAAGAATTGGGTGATCATCTAACATAATGAATCGGATCTTATTAGATATGCTCCGATTAATGATGACTCACAGGAATCTTCCATAATCATTTAAGAATACGTTCTAAAATGTCTATGTTTACGCTAAATAAGTTTCTATCAGAATCAATGAAAAACACCACATTGGATGTGGACTGGGTGATTTCCAAATTTGTTTTTCTGATTAATTGGGATTGCAAGGTTTGTGTACGACAGTAGTCAACAAACAAACTTGAACCCATATCTGATAAGTTCTACCTCGCTGGTTGTCCTAGGGAAACCGAGGCTTACTACTTTTATGACCAATCCGAGGATAAAGTTTTGTTGTTCGGAACTGTGTCTTTTAAGAAAGATCATACTTTCCAAAAGGAACAGTGGGAGTAAAAGTACACATCGAAGAAATTCGATAAACACAGGAGGCTGCTCAACCTGTTGAGGGAGAGCAGTGGTGAGATCTACAAAGTGCTGTAGGACCTACACCTGTGGAGCCTGAAAATCGCAGATCCGAAAGGATCCGTCACTAACTCGAGAGTGATTTCTCGTAGCCGATTGTCGTGATCTATTGATCATTGAAAAGTGACGAGCATGCGAAATTCAAAGAAGAGATGGTGAGCGCCAACTCCAAAAATTGGCTGGGTATGCATGTTAGCTTCACCGATCTATTTCTGGATTGAAGCAAACATCTTGGAGTTGGAATCAACATTCTGATAATGTGGTCAAAAGTTTTGACTTGATCAGAAAGAAATGAAACCATGCGTTTGCAAGAAGAATAGTGGGAGCGTAATTGCAATTCTCACACTGTATGTAGATAACATACTTAATCTCATAAACGACGTTCCGACGCTAAAGTCTTGTCAAGATTTGGGTCGAAAGTCAAGTTTAACGATGGACATGGGAGAAGGCCGTAAAAGTTCTTGGAATAAGGATCCATAGGAATGGATCAAAAGGGCCAATTGGATCATGTCAAAATCCTTATGTTGATAAGGTATTGGACAGTTCATATGTGCTTAATTCTAAGAATGGATTCATACCAAAGGTATTATGGCAATAATCTAAGTGAGATGCAGTGTCTTGGACACTGGCTGAGCTAGTGACAATATCAACAAGATGAAGTGTTTTTGAACACTAGCTGAGCTATTATTAATGAGTGTGATTGCTAATGTTGATGCAATAGAATCCATCATGAATGCCATATTTTGCGCTCGTCTAGATGCAGCTTACGCATAAAACATGACGAGAAAATACAAAAATGTTCCGGTAATAGTCACTGAGCGGTTACCAGAAATATCCCAAGTGTTTGAGGAACTCTAAGGATAGTTTTGTGGTGAACTGAGGAAGTGACGAACCAGTTGAAAGTAGTTAGACGGACAAAGACGATTCCCGGTTCCCACCTGGTTATGTCTCTTTGTCTGAATAGCGGTGCCATCTGTTGGAAAGGCTCCAAGCAGTGGACCGTAGAATAGTGCTTTTATCTGAATGGCGGTGTGGTTTGTTAGAATTGTTTCAAACAAAACACCGCAGTCTCTCCCACAACCTAAGCACCAGATTTATTTTGTTGCTGTAGGTATAAGATATCTGAAGAGATGATCTTGATTCTAGTGGGAGTAATTCTAGTTATGTTGTAATCTTTACATAGACATGCTATGGTAGTGTTTATGTAAGTCAAACTGACATCGGTATTATTTAATTATTGGATAATTAAGTAATGGTCCCAAAGTACTTTATGGTCATCATATAGGTCATCAAGTTGAGGACTTGATCATGAAACCCTATAAGTAAAAGATGACATAAATTATGATTGTCCCTAGTCGAGGTTATTGAAGTGGGGCACCAATAACCGCGCGAGACTGGTATGTGAGGTGATTGTTGGACTAAGTTTCATGGAGTCAATGATATGATTATCACAGTCAGTCACATAGACATGTGTTGGTGAACATATGATCGGACATGACCCGCTAATGAGAACTCCACAGGATAGTTATATCAGTGTCATGGGAGGTTCTCATTACGACTATAGAGTATAGTCCTTAGACCTGAGTTCATCATGCTTTCTAGCATATGAATTGGTGTGTTTTGACCTTGTCAAACGTCGTTCCGTAACTGGCGGCTATAACGGCATTGCTTATGCGTATCATGAAGTATGTGTAGAAACAGGGATGGAACAAGATGGGATTTGTCCCTCCTGGATAACGGGAGATAAATATCTCAGGGCCCATCGAAGATTTGATACTGAGAAAATGCATGGCCGTGCTCAAACGAGGTGATTGTCAGTCGTTTGTTTTATCAGTTAAGATCAGGAATTCGATGAACATGATGTTGGCTATAATAAGGATGACACAGTCTCTTTCCTTATGCCATATCGAGATATAGAGACGAAGGGATTGTAGGAATATGTGATTCCAGTACAAGTGGGAGATTGTTGGGATTATGTTCTGAAATCACATTGTACTCACTCTAGAGATAGTTGTATTGTCGAGATCGGACAATTCATGTGATACTGGGTAATCATAATGTTTTGCTAGAAACCGCTTATGACAAATGAGTTGTAACTTATTTTCAGTATCGTGTGAACCTACAGGGTCACACACCTAAGCAAGTTGGACATACTTAGTATGGGATTGATCATTGGCATATGGTCTGGTCGATGTGTATTGGATACACATCAAATATAAGTTTTAAAGAGGTGTGTCGATCGACACCATTGGGTGCGTCGGTCGACACAAGACATGTGTCGATTAACACCATTAAGTGTGTCGGTCGACACAAGGCCGAAACCGAGACTGAAGTTTCGGTTTATGTCGAGGTCTGTATATAAGTGATCTTATACATTCGACCTAAACAGATGTGCGCCGCCCAGACAGTGTTTTCTCAGAGAGAAAACACAGAAACCTCAGAAACTAAAATCCCAGGGAGATCCGAGCACCGGTACTAGCATCCCGGCGGATTCTAGCTTGTGTGCGTGTGGACTACAGTAGAGGCGCAGCATCTGAGGCGCTGGAGATCTTGTTTATCTGACCATCTTCCGCTGCTAATCTCGAGGTAAACAGAGATCAGATCCTTGATTCAATTAACTAGACCCTAGATCCTAGGCTATCGGAAACCTGACAGCAATTCTGAATATGGTAGAATTGGCTCGAAGTTCCATCATGAACAGTTTAAGAATCGATCCTTATATAAAAGACTATGTCCATCCATAGATTTTAGGGTGGGATTCTTAAGAAAAAATTATAAAATATTGTGGGCCCCCACCACAATAGTTAAGAACTCCAGCTCCAAAAATCCTTAGCTAAGAGCATGTACAACCATGAACCCCCCCCCCCCCCCCCTTGGAGATTCTTAATCTTATTTTAATAAAAAAATTTTTTTGAAAAGTTTAGAAAAAAAAAAAAAAAAAAAAAATAAAGAACGAATAGGAAGGTGCCACGTAGGCGTGAATAGTGAAGAAACTGATCCTTAGCTAAGGATCGATTCTTAAGGAGTTCTTAAAAAAAAATATTTTTGTTCTGTTTTGTCTAAGAACCCGTGCCAAAACCCCTACCTTCGTTGTACATGGTCTAAGGATCGGTCCTTGCACTGTTCTTGCCACGTGGCGACATTCTATTCGTTCCTTTTTTCGATATTTTTTTTACTTTCCAAAAAAAAAAAATTATTAATTTTTTTTAAGAACCCCACCTTGGGGTTCATGGATGGATGTATATGGTCTAAGGATTTTAAGAACTCGTATGTTAACTATTGTGTGGAGCCCACACATATTTTATAAAAAAAAATTTAAGATACCGTGCTAAAATCCTTCGATGTTCCTGCTCTTAGAGACACTCAAACCTGATGGTCGACAAAGCAAACAACCCTCATTTAGCTGGGGCAATATCACTACAGCAAAAGGTTACAAAACCGCTTACAAAAAAGACCTATCAAAAAAGGTTATAAACCCCTTGATGTAATTGTATAGTCCACACAAAACCTCCAAATCCCATTTTTCTTTTTTCACAAGAAGAACCGGGCTCGAAAATGGGCTTTTACTATCCCTTATGATTCTTGCGGCCAACATCGTCACATCTGCTTCTCAATTTCCCCTTTCTGAGCTCGGGGATACCTAAATGGCTTTACACTAACCGGACAGCCCCGTATACAACGTTATTAAATGCTCCTTTTCTTGGGATGGTGGTAAACCTCTATGCTCATCAAACACTTCAGAAAACTTCTCTATCACACTCCAATACCTTGGGAACACTAGCATATACCACAAACTCTTCTGCTTGAATCCCTCCATACTCAACTATCACTCCTTCACCATCATCCTCCATCGCTTTCTACAATGCCTTGAGTGAAACCGAAGCTTCTCCTCCTCCGTGAACTCATTAAGTTCAAAGAACTTCTCTACACACAGAACCCAATTATCCGCATTTGACCAATCAAATAGAGGCATATCCATACGTTGATTAAGGGGTTGATTCCTTACCGCTAGTGGATCTTCCTGCTATAACAAAAAGGGTTCTAATTAATAATACAGCAACACATCATTACCCACATCTCTATCATTATCATCACCAACTCCACTCACCTCATCTTCTCCTTTTAGACAATTGGAGTGTTTGCTTTTATGATCATGTTTAGCTTTTGTTATTATAACATATCTTGTAGTTAGTGAGCTGTTAGTAGACTTGTATAGCTGTTAGCAAACTTGTATAAATTAGCATGTATGTTCTTCATAAGTATCAATCAAATACAAAACCTTTTCCACAATACTCTTATGGTATCAGAACAGGTTTAATACCTAAATCTCTAAACAAATCTTCTCTTCCACCCTCTCTTCTTCTTCTTCTTCTTTATCTCACTAACTCGAGCCGCATCAATGGCTTAAACTTCTTCTCAAACCGTGTCTTCAACAGGCACAGCCCCTGTGTTTAACACAACAGATCCAACCTCAACCCTCATCTCTGTTAGCATGTCTAACGTCACCAAGCTCTCAGCCACGAATTACCTCACGTGGCGCCTCCAAATCCAAGATCTCCTTGAGGCACATGAGCTTCACTTCTTCATTGATGATGAAGATCACTCGCCGCCTGCAACAATAACAAATGCAAATGGTACATCAACTCCCAATCCAAATCTTGCTGCCTGGAAACGTCAAGATAAACTGCTTTATAGCAACATCATCGGTTCTCTCTCCATCAACATCCAACCGATCATTGCAAGAGCAACATCGACAAAAGAGATATGGCAAATCCTGTATCGTACATATGGAAAACCGTTGCGTGGTCATATTATACAAATCCGACAACAATTGAAGAACAGTAGCAAGGGAACTCAATCAGTCCATGAATATATGCGTGGGATCATCGGAAAGGCTGATCAGCTGGCTCTGCTTGGTTCTCCTCTCGATCATGAAGATCTGCTGGACCATATCATTAATGGTCTTGGCGATGACTATCAAGCCATTGTTGAAATGGTTAATGGTCGCGACTCGCCTAAATCAATCGATGAGCTTCATGAGAAGCTGATTAACAGAGAAAATCCTCTAGCTATTTCTGTAACTGATGTTGTTGCACCCGTCACCGCAAATGCGACGCAATACCGCTCTCAACAACAAACACAATCCAGCTACAGAGGATCTGGTCGTGGCAACAACCGTGGTGGTTTTGGCCGCGGCAGCTATGGACGTGGTTACCAAGGAAAGTGTCAAATTTGTAGTGTTCAAGGACACAGCGCTCGCCGGTGTCCGCAATACAGTTATGGTGCACATTCACTCTCACCATACCGAGGTAACTCGCCAGCACCACATCTTCCATTACCACCTCCTCAATGGCAAAATCAGGCTCATCACACGACGGCAAGCGTCGAGGATTCCTCGCCTTGGCTTCTGGACAGCGGAGCTTCGCATCATATTGTGTCTGATCTCGGAAATCTGTCGCTTCATACACCATATACGGGAGGAGAGGATGTTATGATCGGCAACGGTACTGGTTTACCGATCACTCACACCGGTTCTACAACTTTCTCTACTCCTACTCGTTATTTATTACTAATTGACATTGTTTGTGTTCCTGCAATGAAAAAGAATCTCATCTCAGTTAATAAACTTTGCAAAGCTAACAATGTTATGGTGTAACTTTGTCCCTCTGACTTTCAGGTGAAGGATCTCAACTCGGGCTTAACAGTTCTCAGCGGCAAGGCCAATGAAGGGGTGTATGAGTGGCCTATGAAAGCTTTTCCAGATTCATTTTCAGCTTTCTCTTGTTCCAAAAACACTTATGCTGATTGGCATTCTCGTTTAGGTCATCCGAATTCTCAAGTGCTTAGTTGTTTACTTTTTCAATTTGATTTACCAGTTTCTGGTTCGTTGTCCAATCTCATTTGCAATTCATGCTCAAGCAATAAAAGTCATAAACTTCCTTTCTCTATTTCTTCTTCGCTAACATCTACAGCTCCTCTTGAAATTTTTTTCTCTGATGTTTGGACCGCACCTGTTCTTTCAGTTGATGGATTCAAATATTATGTGATATTCGTTGATCATTTCTCTCGCTACACATGGCTATATCCATTAAAGTCTCAAGTTGCGCAGGTTTTTGTTGCTTTCAAAGCCTTGGTGGAGAACAAATTCAAAACCAAAATAGTTACGCTTTACTCTGATAATGGTGGGGAGTTCATTGCCTTACGTCAATTCCTCTCTACTCATGGTATCACTCATCTTACAACACCTCCACACACACCCGAACACAACGGAATGGCGGAGAGAAGGCATAGGCATATCGTGGAAACCGGTTTGTCCTTGCTGTCTCACGCCAACATTCCTAAGGAGTACTGGTCCTATTCATTTCTTACGGCTGTGTACTTAATCAACCGACTTACCACACCTAATCTCTCTCACTCCTCACCATATCAGATCCTTTTTCAAGCGACGCCTAACTATGACAACCTTAAAACATTCGGTTGTCTTTGTTATCCTTGGATCAAGCCGTACAGTCACAACAAATTCAGTCCAAAGTCCACACCTTGCGTATTCTTGGGATACTCTCTTTCCCAAAGTGCATTCATCTGCCTTGATGTTCCTACCTCTCGTATATACATCTCTCGGCATGTTCAGTTCTACGAAAAAAGTATTTCCATTTTCTCAGCTTATTTCAAAAACATCTCATTCCTTTCCTTTGTGTGATCATTTTCCTTCAGATGCCCAAACTTCTTCGCTTGTTCCTATCTTTCATAAGCCACTCAACAAAACTGCTGACCAAAGTCGAGATCCTTCCCCTGCATCGTCACTGGACTCCTCTGCATCAACCCCGGTTGCTGATTCTGATCCTCCTGTCGCTACTACTTCAGCTCAAGCTACGTCTAACTCAGCTCAGTCGCAACCTCAGACAGTTCCAGCTCCACGTTCAGCGCCACCTCGGCCACAGATACGCAAAAATCATCTGCCTTGTACTATCACAACGAGAGGTATGAATGATATCAAAAATCCGAACCCGGAGTATGGCTTGATGGCTGCCCTTAAGGAAATTGAACCGGCTAGCCATACACATGCGCTTAAAGAAGAGAAATGGCGGAAATCTATGAGTGATGAGTATGATGCTCAGTGCAAACATCAAACGTGGGAGCTTGTTGATCGCTCCAAGGCGAAAAATATTGTTGGTTGTAAATGGGTATATCGCATTAAACGCTTACCCAATGGCCCCAATGGCTCTGTTGACAGGTACAAATCGCGTTTGGTTGCTAAGGGGTTTCACCAACGTCCTGGCTTGGACTTCAATGAAACTTTCAGTCTGGTCATTAAGCATGCCACTGTTCGTCTTGTGTTGGGTGCTGCGGTCGCGAAAGGCTGGAGTCTTCGACAACTGGACGTGAATAACGCTTTCTTGCAAGGAAACCTTACGGAAGAAGTCTATATGACCCAACCACCTGGTTTCGTTGACAGGGATTTTCTGGATCATGTTTATCGGTTGCGAAAGGCTATCTATGGCCTTAAGCAAGCTCCCCGAGCTTGGTATAATGAGCTACGACAGTTTCTTCTCAGCATTAACTTTGTCAACTCTCTTGCTGATGCGTCTCTCTTTGTTCAACGGACTGGTACCTCCTTCATCTACATACTTATCTACGTAGATGACATTATTGTCACGGGTTCAGTACCATCGGATGTCTCCAAAGTTATCTATGTTCTTGGTAGTCGGTTCTCTCTAAAAGATCTTGGAGACGTCTCCTATTTCTTGGGTATGGAGGCGACTCGTAACAGCCACGGTCTTCTTCTCACACAGACCAAATACATTACTGATCTGCTTCACAAAACAAAGATGACGCATGCGAAGCCCGTAGCTACTCCTATGAGCTCCACGACCTCACTCACGCTTATATCTGGCAATGCATTGTCTGACCCAACACCATATCGAGTTGCAGTTGGCAGTTTACAATATTTACTTCTTACCCGACCGGATATTGCGTTTGCCGTAAATCGTCTCTCGCAATATATGCACAGACCTACTACTGTCCATGAAGAAGCACTCAAACGGGTCTTGCGATATTTGGCGGGTACTGCGGACAAAGGGATTTATTTCTCAGCGACTACTAACTTCAATCTTCATGGGTTCACTGATGCGGACTGGGCAGGAGATAAAGACGACTACAAGTCAACCAGCGCTTACATTATTTATCTTGGTAAACAACCGATTTCTTGGTCTTCGAAAAAGCAAAATGGTGTAGCTCGTTCTTCTACAGAGGCAGAATATCGAGCAGTCTCTGAAGCCGCATCCGAGGTCCAGTGGCTTTTGTCTCTCATGTCGGATCTTCACTTGAGGTCTGATGCAATGCCAACACTCTATTGTGATAACATCGGCGCAACCTATCTATGCGCCAATCCAGTGTTTCACTCACGCATGAAGCATGTTGCGCTTGCTTAGCACTTCGTGCGTGAAAGAGTTCAAAACAACAGCCTACGAGTGTCTCATGTAAGCTCCGCTGATCAGCTTGCTGACACGTTGACTAAACCATTGTCGAGACTCCGATTTCTTCATCTAGCCAACAAGATAGGACTCTCTAACGGCCGTCTATCTTGAGGGGGTGTAATAATACAGCAACACATCATTACCCACATCTCTATCATTATCATCATCAACTCCACTCACCTCATCTTCTCCCTTTAGACAATTGGAGTGTTTGCTTTTATGATCATGTTTAGCTTTTGTTATTATAACATATCTTGTAGTTAGTGAGTTGTTAGTAGACTTGTATGGCTGTTAGCAAACTTGTATAAATTAGCATGTATGTTCTTCATAAGTATCAATCAAATACAAAACCTTTTCCACAATACTCTTACTAATGTGTTTCCTCCTTATGATACACTTGCATGTTAATGGACAATCAGCTTCAATATTCTGATCTGACTCTTCTTCTCCTCAATCGGAACGCATCCACTGAGTTGTCACACCATCGTTGGTGTCTCTTCCACATGAATTGATTTTCGTTTGTCGATTTAGAGCGCATGTTTCATGGCTTCTTCCTCCTCCAATAATTGTTGCTCCATCCTCTCGAGAATGGTAAATCGTCCCAGCTACTGCTGGATATCTCCCATTGTTTTCTCTAGAACCACAATTCTTCCACTTTCTTGGCGTTGTTCTATTGCATATGTCAAGATTCTTTACATATCAATATGTATCTGGTCCACTGCCTGCTCAAGCTCTGCAACCTTCAGAGGCATGGTGTCTGGTTTTCTTCTCAACGAATTGAATTCTCTGATATCAAGTTGTTAAGGGTAAAAATGCAACCGGAACAAAACACACGATTTGAGAGAAATCGAAAACGGTTTACAAGGAAATAAAGTTAAGAGTGGCTCCTCTCCTCATGAACATGACGATCATAAAAATGATGCATATTCTCTCCTAAACTCTAGCTCCTTATACTCACTCTCCTCTAACACTTGTGCAGCTATCCACGTCACTCATCATCCCATGTGCACTGTTTAGATTTGGTTAACGGTTCATCACGTGCGCAAGTATTTATTCCTTATTCTTCTAGATGCATTACTCATCTGGTACTAACACCTAGATGGGCTGAAGGAAGACCATTTCATAAACTTAATTATTTTGGGCTTTGCGATCCTTGTACTTGTAGAGAATGGGTGGGTGCAAACCTCGTACGTATCAATCAACAGTTTATACTACAGTTAGTCTTTTCAATTCAGACTCTTCTTGTCTTATGTTTTCACTTAATCAATTAAATTCAGATTTTTATTTTTCCTTTGGTATATAAGATGAATAAGAGGTTGAATAGAGTTTTTGCAGAATAATTAATGCTAAAAACTAGTTTTAGTTGATTAATCTCTTAGTAATATGTTTAACACATCTAAAATGTATAGCGTGTATGGCGAAATCAGAATCATGTACCACTCATTACCAATGTATTTTACTAAACTATACAACACAAATAGATTCCTATTTAGATAAAGTATTTAAGAACTTGGGTTCGATTTTTTCTTGCTTGCTCGGGTTCTCATTTTCAGATAAAGCGATCGACACTGTTTATGAATATACCTGAAATGAACAAGAATAAGTTGTTGATTTGTACCAGAAAGCTTTCTTCTATGACTATTCAAATCAAAGAATAGAGATTCGTTTTACCTACAAACCATATTGCAGCAGCTAAGAACATAATGGATGTAGGGATCAACGATGTTTCTCTCCAACTGTCGATATGAACATTTTTTACATGAATGATACCAACAAGAGGCGAAGATGGAATATTGCCGAATGTGAATTGCGACAGTGGAAATAGCCATTGATAATGGTTTTAAACTTGGTTTCTGATGGACTTTAGCTATCTTAATCTCCTTTATTCAATATCAAAATAGCAATACAAAAATGGCTTTGCATGTTCTGATCTCACTCACGTTCTCATGGCAAATCGATGATCTTATGGTGATCGTCTTGTGACTTATATCATCATCAATTTACAACATACAAATCATGATCTCTAAACAAAACAAACCGATTCATGTTTAGTTAAACCTTTTTTGTCAAAGTTTTTGTTGATTCAGACCAAAACTTATAAGGACATGGATTCAATTTTTCTTTGTTGGGGTTCTCATGAATATCCTTGGAATGAACAAGAACAGGTTGTTGATTTTGGACCAGAAAGCTTTCTTTCTGCGACTATTCGAACTAAAGAATTGAACTTAATTCATATTATTGGACTTTTAAAAAGTATCATCTTAAACTAAAGAATTCTGCAAGATAAGAGTAATGTGAAAACTATCATGTGAGTTCGCCCTAAAAAATACTCTCATACACGTTTTACGAGGTGCGCTGCCGAGCTTCATTTTGATTTGCCGTTGGCTCTCTGGGGTTGGCGTCTCTTGCCAGTGCCGGAGAGTGGATTCCAGTTACTGTTTGTTTCCCTGTCGTTGTAGTTTGCCTCTCTGGTCTCTGTTTCTCGATCCTGCTTGCCGCATAGCCTTCCGTTGGGGTCCTCCTCCCTCTTCCTCCTTTGGCTGCCGGTATTGGCGATGCGATCATTTCGGCTTCTCTTGCGGTGTCGCGTTTCTTCAGGTGCGAGTTTTTGAGTTGTCGTAGTGCTCGTGGATCTTTTTCTGTAGGGTGGTTGGGTTGGTGATGATTGTCTGAGTTCGGGTTTGAGTGTCATCAGTGTCGGTCATGTGGTGTGTTATCGTCGGGGCTTTTGACGATTATGCTGGGGTTATCGGTTATTTTGGATACATTGGTTTAGTTGTGAGGTTAAGGTGGTTGGAGCTGGTTTGTTTTTTTGGTTTGTTTCAGTCTGGTTTGCTTTTGCAATATGTTCATGCGTTATTATTAGTTGTCGTCTAGGCTAGTTCATTGGTTGTTTGTGTGCTTTTGCCGGATCTAGTCCCCGATTTCCAATTCCCTTTTTGGTGGATTGTCTTTATTGGTTCTGTGTTATTTGGTGGTCTCCGGTTAGCTTGGTTTTGGTGGTGCTCTTTTTCTTCATTTGTTTGGGTCTTGGGTGCTTGTTTTAGTTTTGCTTCTAGTTGTGAGATTGTTTTGTGTTGAGAGTGTGTTTTTCATCGCGTTTAGTTGTTTCGGTATAGATCCCGCATAGGTTTTGGTCTTCGGCTCAATCTTTAAAATTTGGAGCTTCGACTCTCCTCACCTCAAGTCGTCGGCTGACGTTTGATTAAAATTGATTCCTTCGACGCTTTGGTCTATCTGCATACAATTTATCTCGTAACTTCCAATGTGTTGAAGTAATATAATAAGTTCCGGTGGATCATACCTAATAAAATTCGACTTTGGATGTTATGTTATCTTTTCTTTCAAAATTTGTGGTGATCCTTCTTGCTCAAATGTCTTGATAATAAAATTTGATTTGGTTTCTGGTTACTTATACATGGTATTTAGTTGTTTGATTTATTTATTATATGGCTCTGGAGTTTTCCTATATCTGCTGGTTTGTGGTTCTAGGAATGTGTCATCCGCTAATTTAATCTCTGGAGGTCCAGAGATTCGTGTAACTCATCGGTTTTGTTTTTCTAATGGTTGTGTATAACCTCGGTGTACTTTGTGATAATGAAATCTTTCAATGAAAATAAAATAAAACTAAAGAATCCCACGTGAATAAATATATTCTTTTTCTCCCTGATATCCTTTCCCTTTTTCATTCTCGGACAAACAAAAAGAATCACGCTTTCACCAACTTGGAAGGTTACCAAGAAAAATTGGATCAAATTCTCCATTTTAGATTCCCGCAGATTCCTGAAGTGAATTATTATTCCTAATTGTACAATTACAAGAAGAAAAGATCCTGAGAAGGAAAAAAAAAAAAAAAGAGTTATCCATTAGCCTTAAGCGGCATAAGAGATTTAAATAAGAGAAGGCTAAAAAAGACGATCTCAAGTCCTAAAAAGAAGGCAACAGATCTAACTTTTAACGGATTGGCTTGCGCATCCTTCTTCTTTCTCGCTCTTCTTCTTCCTTAAGCAGCAGTGCTTCCTTTTCATCTTCCTCCCTTGCAATTCTCGCACTGCATTGACCCCAATATATAAGAATAAACAAATGAATGAAACTTGTGATCAACAATATTCATGTACCTTCTTCTCTCTTCCTTCATGATATCGTCGAAGTTCGCTTCCATGTTTCTGTCATCATCGTCACGCCCAGCATAACGATTGGTACTGAGATTGAAATACAATACGCATTCAGTGTCAGGAGAAATAAAATGGATTTGAGAGTAAGGAGGAAAGTTGGAGGCACTACTTGAACATTTTTCTAATCATGCTCAATGCCTGGTCATCCTCAGACATTACTGCAGGCTTCTTCTTCTTCTTCTTCAGCAGCCTCCGATCATCCATATCACGCGGTGGAGGTCTCTTGGGCGCAGGTTCACTCATCACCTGTGCACGTCAGTTCACAAATTAGTGCCTTCGCTAGTTTTTTGTTCTTGGCTAAAAGGAGAAAGATCATACCTGGTGTTTTGTGGACATTCGGGATGTACTAGGGTCACGAGAAACCTTTCTCTGTTCCCCAAGCCGTTGCCTGGGATCAGATGACATTGGTCTCGATGAGGACGATCTCTGAGCACTTTGAAGGGAACTCTTTCCCGCCGACATGGAAGGCGTTCTCTCCAATGAAGCCTTAGAAGGCAAAGATCTGGACGTGGACACTGACCGACCAGGACCAACTCCATTGCTGCTGCTGCTCATCTGCCTCCTATGATCCACTGTCACCTTCGCAGTAGCTGATCTTTGGGGATCTGATCTGGAACTTGGCTGGCCATTACGGTTAGCTGATTGGCCATTCATCATGGAATTTGGTGGTCTTGTTGGTGCTTGGCGGTTTGTCGAGGAACCAGGTCTTTGGCTTCCAGAGGATGCAACCCTTTGCTGCATCTGGCTACAAGAGGAAGCTGCCTGTCTCGAACTCTGCATTTGGCTGCTGCCGCCTGAGGAAGCCGGTCTCCCTGAGAGAGATCTCTCAGCCGCTCTTGACTTTTGCATTTGGCTGCCAGAAGAAGACGGTCTTGAATGCCCATTCGCTGAAACAACGGGTCTCTTCTCCTCACGAGGGGGGACCTGAGCAGTTCTACCATTGATACCTGTTGATTGTTTGGACCTCGCTGATAATTGAGCCTGTCGCGACTCTTGAACATCAGCAAAAAAAAACTGTATAAGTTATCTCCATGAAAACGGTATGCTTTAAAGATCAAAAATTGCAAACAAAAGCTTTCCAGTATACAACATACCAGAATTAGGAAAGGAGCCACTTCGAGATAGAGGTTCCTTCTTCGGAACAGGAAGCTCCGCATCATCCGAAAACAAGAAGGAATAGTCTCTTGTATCTTTGAGAGTCTCAACTTTCCTTCTCATGACACTCACAACTTTAGGCCGCTTCTCATGTGACATATTCTTATCGCCCGAACTGCTCGTTGGAACAGGTCTTTTCTTCTGCACACCACAAACAAGTCCATAAGCACACAAAAAAAACATTTCAAGCGATAACATGTGAAGACAGAAGAAGACTAAGGAACATACAGGTTGGTTCGAGTTCCGTATCTCGTTTTCAAGCAACGATTTGCTTTCTTGTATAACCCTGGAGGATATCACAGGCCGTGAAGGACCAAAGAAGGAACCAAAGCTGCAGGAAGAAAAAATCACAATTTGCCGTATATCAAAACACATTCCATGAGATGTTGTAATAACTTTTGTAAAAACAATGATGAATTGCTACCACATACTCGTTATAGGGGAGTTTTCTCCTTCTCTCTTGTGAAGATTGAGCATTAACACTTGCTTTGCCCAATTTTTTCCTGATTGATTCCTTTATCTTTTGGCGCAATTCAAGATACTCCAATTCTTCCTTCGGGGGTGCTTCTTCTTCCTCCTCGTCATCTTCATACTCCTGTTCTGATCCGCCATCATCACTATAATAGTCGTCATACCCAGCTTCCTCATCAAGGTCCTGCAATTGAAATAGATAACCATATTGTTAGACAGAAGATGTAAGATCCAGATTTATACGAATTGGAAAACATCACCCAAAAATTCTTACTTCTTCATATCCCTGCATTTTCGCTGGAAGATTTGCTACCAATTAGCGAAATCCTGCAAACAAAAATATAATTAATACATGAAATTGACATCAAATTTTAGCTAACTTTAGGTTTCCCTTCCTGAAAAAAAAACGAAATTTATGATACGAAATCATAGACACAGATTTAAAACACGAAATATATGGATATGAGAAATTAGCTGATTTTTTATCATGCCTAAAAGATAAAATATGAAAAAAGTAATTTTTTACGATAGATCTGAAGGTAAGACCATTATTCATCACAAATCGATAGAAATATTGCTGAATAATAGGACTTTTCCCCCACATAACTCGTTTCCAGAAATTCTTATCAACAACAATCTAAATCTAATAGATCTTAAAAAACAAACCTTTTAGATGGATCCGATGTTAAGAACATGAATCATAACAAATCGAGATCGGACTAACTGTCAAAACCAAGAAAACCCTTCAAAATTCGATTTTAAACAACTCGTTTTGCAGAAAAAAATATTGTCGATCTAAATACAATGAATCGAATTCAAAAACATATAAAGCAAGCACCAGATCTGATGTCTCACAAACAAACCCAACAGAAAAACATCCAAAAACAACAGATCTGATCGAAAATTACCTGGATTTGACTTGTAATCGATGAAATTCGACGAAAAAGCGTGAAAATCGAAGAGATCTGACGAATTCGAGTTGAGAGAAAAAGTGATATATTCGGAACGGCGAAAGAGCCAAGATCTGTGTAGATCTGCGAGAAGAGAGAAAGCTGCGAAGACATAAAAAGAAGAAGAGATGGTTACTCTCGTGGGCTTTAGGTTTTTGGAGGGATAAAGACGAAAACAAAGGAAACCGAAGGACCCAGAAACAAAAAGGGCTATTGCTATTGTGCGCCATCTTGCGCCTCTCATTCATCCCAATCTTTCTCATTCGCATCTGATATCTCTCTTAAATGGAAAATATATTAAATTAATGGGGTTTTTTTGCTTAAATTAGGGTTTTTTTGTTTAGAAGGTTAAGAAAATTCAAAAGATTTGCTTCCTTTTGCTTTATATTTTTGGTGAAACGAATGTGTGAAATTGAGACTTCTCCTCTGGAGTCTCTCTGTCTCTTTATAACCGTCGGCCAGAGTCCAATGGAATTTTTAGATAAAAATTAAAGGTTAAATAAATATTTGAGATTTAGAAAGATTTTTCATAATTATCCGTGGTTGATAAAGAATTTCAATTTTAATATGCAAATATGATACAATTACATGGCATCATAATTCATAACTATGATTAACTATTGCAATATAATTTAAATATATCTTAATCACAGAATTTTGAAGAATAAGGAAAAAGGAAGTATTTAAGAGTTATCTAAATACTTGTCTAATAATTAGAAGTTATCTAATTGTTAGTTTTCCATTTATTAGAAGTTATCTAAATAAGTAGTATTTCTTTTTTGTGATTAAGAAAAAGGATATGAGATCTCTATATAATGGGATGACAAGGTTGTGTCATAACTTATGAGTCAAGAGAGATTGAGAGCTTAAGTTTTGAGTAAGTTTCTTAAGCTAATAAAAGAGAGTTATTTTTTTAATCTTTGTCTCTTGAAAACTATATTTGGTATCAGAGTCTTACTTGATCGAATCGTTAGAACAAATTCGATTGTGTTTTCTTTTGTGAGATAGACAAAAGAAGAAGAAGAGACAATGGCGAAGGATGAGGACAGTACCACAACAGGAAAGATGAAGGAAGGAGGACCTTCATCAATTAAGTGTCCCATGCTGAATTCAAGCAATTACACAGTATGGGCCATAAGGATGAAAATATTGCTCAAGGTAAATAAAGCATGGGAGGCCACCGAGATAGGGAAGGACGATGATGACAAGAATGACTTGGCAATAGCGTTGATATTTCAGTCGATTCCCGAAACTCTTATCCTGCAAATTGGAGACCTTGACTCAGCAAAAGAAATATGGGACGCCATCAAGGCGAGACACGTCGGAGCAGAAAGAGTAAAAGAAGCTAGGTTGCAAACATTGATGGCGGAGTTCGATCGTATCAAGATGAAAGATGATGATAAAATTGATGATTTTGTTGGAAAATTATCGAAAATATCCTCAAAAACGGCTGCGTTGGGTGAAGAGATCGAAGAACCTAAACTAGTCAAAAAATTTCTAAAGTGTCTTCCTCGGAAGAAATATATCCACATAGTTGCTTCCCTTGAGCAGGTACTAGACTTAAACAAAACAAGTTTCGAGGATATTGTGGGACGATTAAAAGCTTATGAAGAACGTGTTGCTGAGGAAGAAGAACAACAAGATGATCAAATCAAATTGATGTATGCTAACTCGGATTCACAACAAACGCACCAAGAAAGTTACGGTAGTAGCAGAGGTAGAGGACGAGGAAGAAGCCGTGGAAGAGGTAGAGGAAGAAGTCGAGGACGATCAGGATATTATCACAATTCATGGACCGAACGAGATGCATCTCACATCACATGTTATCAATGTGACAAACTTGGACATTACGCATCTGATTGTCCGGATAGGTTGCTTAAACTCCAAGAAACAATTGAAAAAAGGATGAAGAAACTCATGAAGCTCATGAATTAATAGTGCATGAACTGGTGTACCTTAACGAGGAGAAGGTAAAACCAAACATCTTCGAAACAAGTCTAGACACGAGTAATGTGTGGTACTTGGATAATGGAGCTAGCAATCACATGAGTGGGAATAGATCCTTCTTTCTAAACCTCGATGAAACTATTAGAAGAATGGTAAGATTTGGTGATGACTCTCGAATAAACATAAAAGTCAAAGGATCTATTCGCTTTAGATTCAATAGCGGCGAGAAGAAAGTACTCAATAACGTCTATTTTATTCCGGATCTAAAGAGTAATATCATAAGCCTTGGTCAGGCCACAGAAGCAGGATGTGAAGTACGTATGAGAGGAGATCTACTCACACTATATGATCGGAACGACAATACACTTGTAAGAACGACTAGATCCAGGAATAGACTATATAAAGTGATCTTAGAAGTGGACTATATCAGATGCTTACAAATCGAAGGAGTGAATGAGTCGACTAAATGGCACGCTAGATTGGGACATATCAATCTAGAGACGATGAAATCTATGATCAATCAAGAGCTTGTGAAAGGTATACCTAAAATCCATATAAGAAAAGATTCTTGTGTGTCATGTTTATTTGGAAAGCAGATTCGACAAAGCTTTCCACAAGAAACATCATACAGGGCGTCACAAGTACTTGAACTTATCCATGGAGATCTGTGTGGACCGATCTCGCCATCCACACCATCACTTAGAAGATATGTATTTGTGCTCATTGATGATCATTCGCGCTATATGTGGACAATTCTCTTGAAAGAAAAGGGAGAAGCACTTGATAAGTTCAAGAAGTTCAAAACAATAGTTGAGCAAGAGACGAGAGCCACTATCAAAACCTTTCGAACTGACCTAGGAGGAGAATTCACATCTCATGAGTTTCAAAACTTCTGTGAAACACATGGTTTAAAAGGCATCTAACTGCTCCATACTCACCTCAACAAAATGGAGTCGTTGAACGAAGAAACATGACACTACTTGAGATGACAAGAAGCATCTTGAAACACACAAGTTTGCCAAACTATCTATTGGGGGAGGCTGTTAGACACTCCACCTATCTGATAAATAGAGTAACAACAAGATCTCTTGTTAAGCAAACCCCATATGAAGTGTATAAAGGTAAGAGACCAAACCTTGAGCATCTTCGAATCTTCGGATGCATTTGTTACGCACGAACTGAAGCAACTGGATGGAAGAAACTGGACGATAGATCACGAGTGCTGGTGTATCTAGGAACTGAGCCAGGATCAAAAGCTTATCGACTCTTCGATCCTACAACTCGCAAAATCATCATCAATAGAGATGTGTTTTTTGATGAAACTAAGAATTGGGAATGGGACCGGAGAAAAGAAAACAACGATAGGTCTGAAAATTTTGATCTAAGTCTTGGAGAGTTTGGAAACAAAGGGCTGAGAAGAAATAGTAGTTTCATAGAAGAACAAGAAGAAAGTAGAGGTGAAACAGGGGAGAGAATAAGTGAAACAGAGGAGAATGGGGGAGAAGAAGACGAAAGTGAAAGCGATACAGGGGATCTTATTGAGATTGATAACCCGAGTCATAGTAATGATGCGATATATCTATCTCCAACACGACAATCAACAAGGGTTCGACGCACACCGGATTACTTAAATGATTACGTGTTGCAGGCAGAAGAAGACGGAGAACGACTCCTAATGGTAATGAATGAAGAACCATGGGATTTCAATGAAGCTAAAGTATCGAGAGATTGGATTTTAGCATGCGAAGATGAGATTTGTTCTATAACTAAGAAAAAAACGTGGAGCTTAGTTGATTTACCTGCCGGAGCTAAAGCAATCGGGCTCAAGTGGATTTTCAAGATAAAACGAAATCCTGATAGAAGTGTCAACAAATACAAAGCCAGCCGTTTACGTCAAGAATGACTTCCCAAAGCCAGACTTGTTGCAAAAGGCTACGTACAAAGACACGACATTGATTTCGATGAAGTATTTGCCCATGTCGCTCGTATAGAAACCATCCGTTTCATCATCACTTTGGCAGCTTCAAACGCATGGGAAGTGCACCATCTCGACGTGAAAACTGCGTTTTTGCATGGAGAGTTAAAGGAGGTAGTTTACGTCACACAACCAGAGGGGTCTGAGATCAAAGGAAAAGAAAACATGGTGTACAAACTAAACAAAGCTCTATATGGGTTAAAACAAGCCCCTAGAGCTTGGAATGAGAAGCTGAACAAGATTCTTAAGGAATTAAACTTTGATAAATGTTCAAAAGATACAAAAGAAAGTTACATCAATGAAAGAGATTACAGAAGAAACATTGGATGTCTTCGTTATCTTCTCCACACACGACCCGACCTCTCTTATAGCGTTGGAGTCCTCAGCCGTTATATGCAAAAGCCACAAGAAGCTCATGGAGTAGCATTAAAGCAAGTATTGAGGTACTTACAAGGAACTCGTTCCCACGGTCTTATGTTCAAACGAACAAATGGAGCAGGGTGTTGGAATTGTGTCCAGTAATCTCGGTACTGTCTCTAGAAAGTAAGAGTATGTCATTGATCAGACATAAGTCATATAATACTGGGGGTCATGATGGCTTGCTAGAGTCCGCTCATGATCTATAAGTCTTGGACTCATTGCCTTTATTATATGATCCCATATGGGTCACACGCCTAAGCTAACAGGAAAATGTGTAGGAACGGTTTAGCAGAAGTACAGTAAAAGTGCTAGGCATTTACTGTACTTAGAGAGAATAAAAGGTTTAGCCACTGTGCATCGATCGATGCATAAGGTGCAACGATCGATGCAGTGCGCAAACACCGACGAGTTAATTGGTATTTGGGCCAAATGGCCCAAACGGAACAGGACGAGTTTTGTGTCATAAAACTCGAGTTTCAGACTGATTAACCCTAACACTTGAGCCGTCAACTCTCTCTCTCCCCTGCGCCGGTTTCTCCTAGTGGTCTAGCAGCTTTCTTCCTGCTTGGTGTGCGTGTGTGAACCTCTGGAGGAGTTATCACTCGGTGGCTCTCTGATCTCTGACCTGTTCTTCCTTTCCGCTGCACAAAACAGGTAAAAGGTGAGATCTACTTATGTTTCTAATCAAGAGAACCTAGATCTGGCATGTTTAGGATCAAGTAATCTGATGAATTGAATCAGGATTAACACAAAAGATCCTTCAGTGGTATCAGAGCCATTGGTTCTGGTTCATCTTGTTTAGATTCAAGTTTAGGATTGTTTTCTTGTTTAAGAAGTGTTTTGAATCAATTACTGATAAGAGAAATCACTTAAGCAACAAGGAATTGAAACCTAAACACATTTGAAATCGCAAAAATCCAAGCTATATTGATTTGGAAGAATGCGATTTTCATTAAGAAGTATCGGCTGTGATCGCGATGCATCGATCGATGCGATCGCATGATCGGTCGATGCAACCACGAGAGATCGCATTGCATCGATCGATGCAATGCAAGGATCGATCGTTGCAGTCGCGAGAGATTGACCGCGATCGCATGGATCGTTCAAACGATCGCATGGATCTCGCGAGAATCTCTCGGCCAAACCTGATAACCGTTCGTGCACGCGTGAGAGCATCGATCGATGCAGGATCGATGAACGATCGTTGCAGGATCGATGCTGAGAGCATCGATCGATGCGGTTAGGGTTTAGACTCGGTTTAATTTAATTAAAATTAAACGTCTCGGTTTAATAAACAGATTTAATAATTTTATTAAGTCTGGTTAAACCGGGATAAGAAATCCAATGTCGAAATAATTATTGGATTTAGTGCCTAAACCAGGATTTTCTAATTTGATTTGGTTGGACCAAATAAATTGAGAAAATCCGGTTTAGTAAATAACCGGTTGACAATTGTGGTCATCGTAGTAATTAAAACTTGGTTAGACCAGTTTTAATGAACCAGACCGGTTATGTCAATTAATTGGACAATTGGGTCATGTCTTGGACATGGACAAATTCTTGGGCCTCGGGCCAAGAAGTTAAAACAATTGGGCCAATTATTTGAGTCTTTCTTCAGATTAATTTAAAATTTATTTTTATAAAATTTTAAAATCGATTTTAAATTAATAAGTTTCCAAAATTTTGAAATTAGAAAGTTTCTTAAATTAGAAGTTTCTGAATTTGCATGTTTTGGATTTAAGGAAAGTTTCCATTTTAGAAAGTTTCCTAAAATAGTAGGTTTCCTAAAATAGAAAGTTTCCCGAAATAGTAATCTTCTATTTTGGGAATGAAATTTTAATAAACCTACGAACCTCATATAATATCAAGCGTTGGATGTCTTGTCCATTCTATGTCAGCTGTCAAAGCCCATTCAATTGTATTCATGGCCTTACAGTGTGAGGATGTCTGCTTTTGCGTGGGTAAGACGGTTTGTGATTCATAAATGTCATTGGGAGTCCCAGACATTAATGATTACATGACTGTATAGTCTGGTTTTCTTGACTAGGCCATCGGGAGTCCCGGGCCTTGAGACATCAGAGTGGATTGGGCCTCGGGCCCAGATTCACAACCAAGAGTTATATCACGGATATAATTAGCCGATATAGGGCTTACCGATATAAGCTAAGATTGGGTGACGGCCAGTGGCCCACTTTAATATTAGTTATATGTGGATCTTGGAATCATTATATTCTATTGAGGGTAACTGATGTTATTGAATATAATGCGTGATTAATCATATTAAATTTTAATACGGGATTAATCACATTGAACATATTAACTAAAATCCTTTTATCTTAATTTTCAGTTATGACTAGCACAAACGATCAAAACACTTTCTCGATCCGGTCTGTCCTTAAGATGGACAAGCTGAACGGATCAAATTTCTTGACTTGGTCGCGGAACCTGAGGCTAGTCCTCAGACAGGAGAGAAAGGACTATGTTCTTGAGAGAGCTCTCCCCGTGAGGATCGGGTCCAATGCTTCTCATGCAGTATATGTGCTTGGAATAAGCATTATAATGATGCGGTAGATGTGCGTGGTCTGATATTGGCTACCATGGACTCAGACTTGCGGAAGCAATATGAGAACATGGAGTCGCCAATAGAGATGATCAGCAGCCTGAAATTAAAATTTCAGGAGCAGATAAGAGTGGAGAGATACCAGTTGGTTAAGTCTCTCACTAGCTGCAAGCTACCAAATGATCATCCAGTGAGTCCTCATGTCAGTAAAATGATGGGTTACATTGATAACCTGAGGAAACTGGATTATCCAGTTAGCCAAGAATTGGCAACTGAGATCATTCTGCAGTCACTGCCGTCAAGCTATGATAAGTTCAGAAAGAACTATATCAAGAAAGGCTTAACGAAGACGCTGACTGAACTGCATGATATGCTCAAGACAGTTGAGCCAAACGTGAAGAGTATCCTGTACAATCTCATGAATGAGAAGGGTAGGTTTACTAAACCTAATGCTGACAAGGGTGAAGACAAAGTTGTCCAGATTTTGAATCATGGCAAGCGTGTGTCTTCTGAGTCCGAGTCAGATACCTCTTACGATGGTAAGTGCTGCTACTGTAAGGAGACAGGGCATTGGAAGAGAGATTGCATTAAATTCATGGAAGATGATGAGGAGTTAAAGTCGATGTATGCGACTACTTCCTCAGGTATTCATGTTATTACTTCAAGTTCTACCTTAAAGGTATTGGATACTGGTTGTGGCACTGATATTTGTGATAATATGCAGAGCCTAAGCAACAGTAGAACGTTGAAGGAAGGGCAAGTGAAACTACATGTCTGGAAGGAGCTTGGGATGCTGCCTCAGCCGTAGGGTTTTCACTTATAGATCCCTTTTAGGCTTGGTTTTGTATTAAGTAATTGCTACAATGTACCTGCTTTAAGCAGAGTTGTCTTTCATTTTCTTGTAAGAATTTGAATGTTTTTTCATTTTGATAAAAGACAAGTTTTGTTCTTTTGATCTTAATGAAATATTAATTGTAGCACCCTATTCATGGAATGGGTTTTACATCTTAAACCAAAGAGTGCCTAAATGTAACATAAATACCGAATTGGTTTAAATCTGATGAATTAAACCTGATTTTTCTTGGCATAAAGTCTTGGTCACATAGAGTAAGTCGGATTCAGAAATCCCATAGTCATGGACTGTTGGGCTCATTTGATAAAATATCTTATGAGACTTGAATTCTGTTTACTAGACCAAAAGGTGAAGGGCCTATCTTAGCCGAGCTAGAGAAAAGCCCAAAGGCTTATTGGACCTGGAACATACTGATGTATGTGGCCCAATGAGCAGCAATGCCAGAGAAAAATCTCCTGTACTTCATTGTCTCTACTGATTACTTCAGTGAGTGTGACTGTGTTCATTTGATGAGACACAAGTCGGAATTCTTTGACATGGTCGAAAGAGTTCCAGAATGAAGTATAGGATCTGAATGACAAAAGTATTAAGACTCTGGATTAAATCACGAGTGAGAATACTTAAGTCATTGATTGTGTGATCATCTTAATGAGTGTGAAATCGTTTCACAGCTCATTTCTCCTGAAAACCTGAAGGTGTTTCTGTGAGAAAGAATCAGATCTTATTAGAAATGATTAAAGATGAGTTACACGAATCTTCCATGATATCATTTAAGAATAACGCTCTAAAATATCTAAGTTTACGCTGAAATAGTTCCACAAATATCAGTTGAAAGACACCACGTTAATGTGGATTGGAATCGATCCAAATTTGTCTTTACTGAGTATTTGTAGTCGTGCTACTTCGCTGGTTGTCCTAGAGAAACTAAGGCTTGTTACTTTTACGTCCAATCTGTTTTCTAAGAAGGGAAGTTATTTTCCAAGAAGAACAGTGGGAGTAAAAGCATAACTCGAAGTTTTCAAAGGAAACCAAGGCTCGGTACTTTTACGACCATTCTGTTTTCTAAGAAGGGAAATTACTTTCCAAGAAGAACAGTGGGAGTAAAAAGTATTTTTACAACCATTCTGTTTTCTAAGAAAGGAAATTAATTTCCAAGAAGAACAGTGGGAGTAAAAGTACAACTCGAAGAAATTCGAGAAATACATGAGGCTGCTTTACCTATTGAGGCAGAGCAGCGGAAGAATTTACAGATTTCTGTAGAATCTACACCTGTGGAGCCTGAAGTTCGCAGATATGAATGAA
The DNA here is from genome assembly GCA_030180135.1 of Orychophragmus violaceus. NCBI lineage: Eukaryota > Viridiplantae > Streptophyta > Magnoliopsida > Brassicales > Brassicaceae > Orychophragmus > Orychophragmus violaceus. The sequence continues at coordinate 24,215,633 of CM058239.1, forward strand.
TCAGTTACTAATCCGAGAGTGATTTCTCGTCATTAGTTGAACCTGATAATCATTGAAAGTTCGCATGATCTGATGATCATTGAAAGCGACGAATCTGCGAAATTCAAAGAAGCGAAAGTAAGCCCGGACTCCGAAAAATTACATTTTATGTAAGTTAGCTTCATCGATCCTTTCATGGATGGAAGCAAACATATCGGAGTTGGAATCTTCGTTCTGTTGAAGTAGTCAAGGTTTTGACTTGAACAGGAACGAAGCGGAACTGTGTGTTTACTAATAGATAAATGGGAGCGATATTGCATTTCTCATATTGTATGTCGATGACATACTGATTCTCGGAAATAACGTCCCAATGCTGCAGTCGGTAAAGGACTGGCTTGGGAAGTTAGTTTTGTGATTGACATGGGTAAAACCACGTAAGTCTTGGATTCTGGATCTAAAGATAGAGATCCAGAAGAGCTGGTAGGACAAAGTCAGGATTCTTAAATTGACAAAGTCCTACACGTTTTCAGCATTCCAAGAAGGGTTTTATGCCAATGTCACATGGCAATACGTTAAGCAAGAAGCAGTGTCCTACGATAACTGCTGAGCTTAAATGCATGGATAGGATTCATATGCGACGGCAATTGGATCTATCATGTATGCCATGACACGTACTTGTTTTAATGTTGCTTCAATGTTAAGCAAGACAAGTAAAGACCAGTCAAATCTAGTAAAGAATAACTGGATAGCCGTGAAGAATATTCAGAAGTATTTGTGGAATACTTAAGAAAGGTTCTTGATTTACGGAGAAAGTGAGGTGCTACAAGTCGATAGAGTCTGAAAGGCAATTTTCCAACGGACAAAGATGATTTTCGGTCACAGTCCGGTTATATCTTGTGTCTATTTGGCGGTGCAAGGCACTGTTGCTGACTCCATGACTTAAGCTGAACATTTCGCAGCTTGGGAAGCGGCGAAAGAGGTTGTTTGGAAAGAAGAGTTCGTCACTGAACTTGATGTGATTCCCAGCATAGATGAGACTAGCTGCACATCAGAGGTCCAAACACCTAGAGGATAGGTATAACCTATTACGTGAGATAAATGACAGAGATGTTAAGTAGATCAGCAAGTTTCAACGAATGAGAACGTTGCTAATCTATTAACGAAGCCACTCCTTAGGCCTAAGCACGAGTCACGGACTGTAGCTGTAGGATAAGTGAAACTAAGATGCAGTCTTAATTTCAGTGGGAGTTTGTAAAGGGCTTTATTTAGTTATTTGATATGTTCATGTAAAACATTATTTTATGTTTTAATGAAATTATTATTTCAAGATTATTTTAACTGTGATGAAATAATCGTTCCAAAATGATATGAAGCATTTTATAGGTCATCGAAGTAAATGATTTGATCTTGAGTCATCGAAGTCATTTAGCTTGATCATGAGATCCTATATTTGATAAATGTTTTATATCATCCTGTCCCTAGTCGAAGGTTGTTGAAACTGGAACACCAACAACCGTGTGAGACTGGATTGGTACGTGACTTATGACAAAGTCTCAGTGTGTCATAGATGCGCGGCATCAAAGTCAGTACATAGGTGTATGTTGGGAACATACGACCGGACAAGACCCGCCTATAAGAACTCTTCAGGATATTTATATCTGTGTCATAAGAGATTCTTACTACGACTATAGAGTATAGTCCTTAGACCTGAGTTCGCATGCATGTGACTGCACATGGACTGATGTACTTTGATCATTGTCTAACGCTATCGTTCTGTGATAGCTATAAGGACCTTGTTTGGGTACATCATGAAATGAGTAGTTTACAGTGATGGAACAAGATGGGATTTGTCCCTCCAATATAAATGGAGTGAATATCTCTAGGCCAATCGGAGATTTGAATACTGGAAAACGCATGGCCATGCTCAAACGGACTTTCCCGAGTCGTTTGGATTGTCAGTATCAAATCAGAGTCCGATGAACAAGATTAGGCTTTATAAGGATGACACTAATCTTGCCTTATGACTAATCGAGATATTGAGACAAAAGGATTATGAATACAGAGATTCCAGTACAAGTGGGAGATTGTTGGAATTGTGTCCAGTAATCTCGGTACTGTCTCTAGAAAGTAAGAGTATGTCATTGATCAGACATAAGTCATATAATACTGGGGGTCATGATGGCTTGCTAGAGTCCGCTCATGATCTATAAGTCTTGGACTCATTGCCTTTATTATATGATCCCATATGGGTCACACGCCTAAGCTAACAGGAAAATGTGTAGGAACGGTTTAGCAGAAGTACAGTAAAAGTGCTAGGCATTTACTGTACTTAGAGAGAATAAAAGGTTTAGCCACTGTGCATCGATCGATGCATAAGGTGCAACGATCGATGCAGTGCGCAAACACCGACGAGTTAATTGGTATTTGGGCCAAATGGCCCAAACGGAACAGGACGAGTTTTGTGTCATAAAACTCGAGTTTCAGACTGATTAACCCTAACACTTGAGCCGTCAACTCTCTCTCTCCCCTGCGCCGGTTTCTCGTAGTGGTCTAGCAGCTTTCTTCCTGCTTGGTGTGCGTGTGTGAACCTCTGGAGGAGTTATCACTCGGTGGCTCTCTGATCTCTGACCTGTTCTTCCTTTCCGCTGCACAAAACAGGTAAAAGGTGAGATCTACTTATGTTTCTAATCAAGAGAACCTAGATCTGGCATGTTTAGGATCAAGTAATCTGATGAATTGAATCAGGATTAACACAAAAGATCCTTCACAGGGTTAGTCGGATATAGTGATAGCAGCTATAACGTTGATGTTGATGATGGAAAGAGTACAACCGGCCATGTCTTCTACTTCGGTGAATGCCCTATCACTTGGTGTTCTCAAAAACAAGAAACTGTAGCCTTATCATCTTGCGAGGCAGAGTTTATGGCTGCAATAGAAGCAGCAAAACAAGCGATTTGGCTACAAGAGCTCTTCTCTGAAATAACCGATAAAGAATGTCACAAGGTGGTTATACGAGTTGACAACAAGTCTGCGATCGCACTTACCAAAAATCCAGTATTCCATGGACGAAGTAAACACATACATACTAGATATCATTTCATAAGAGAGTGTGTTGAAAATGAACTAGTCGAGGTGGAGCATGTTCCTGGCAATAAACAAAAGGCTGACATTCTAACTAAAGCACTTGGAAGGATCAAGTTTAAAGAGATGAGAGATCTCATTGGAGTTCGAGATGTTGGAGAAAAGGATTTCAAGCTTAAAGGGGAGAATGTTGGAGTAAGCTTGTAAATCAAGCTATCTTGAAGAATAAGGAAAAATGAAGTATGTAGGAGCTATCTAAATACTTATCTAATAATTAGGAGTTATCTAATTGTTAGTTTTCCATTTATTAGAAGTTATCTAAATAAGTAGTATTTCCTTTTTGTGATTAAGAAAAAGGATAGGAGATCTCTATATAAGGAGATGCCAAGGTTGTGGCATAACTTATGAGTTAAGAGAGATCGAGAGCTTAAGTTTTGAGTAAGTTTCTTAAGCTAATAAAAGAGAGTTATTCTTTTAATCTTTGTACATGAAAACTATAGACGTGTTATTTACATGGCATACCATTGAAAAATAAAGGCAATTATATAGATTTTTAAGGGTATATTTGTCAGACCAACTATTATTTATTGAAAAAACCCGCTGATCCAGAAATAAATTCGGGTCAACATGTGGACCCTAAAATTTTTAATCATATACGTAGAATTCAATAATTTTTAATCTTAGCCGTTCAAATAAAAAATATGTGGATTATATCATGTATTACATAAAATAATGATCCAATTATGAAAGAGCATCTAAAAGCATATGGAATCAAACATATACGTACAAATATAAAATAATGATCCAATTATGAAAAATATCCAAAAGCAAACATAATCATACGTAAAAGTACAAATGCTTTTATACATCCTTTGATCAGTCCTACAATTCTTCAATATATATATTAAAAAAACTCATTTTAGTAGAGTAATTAACTATTATAAAACGGGTTGCAAAATATATTAACAATTATAAAATGGGTTAAATATATATTAACCATTATAAAAATCTTGCACTTTTTATGTTATATGGTTAAAAACGGGTTGAAATGTATTAACTATTATAAAACGGGTTGGAAAATATATCGACCATTATAAAACGGGTTGAAATATATATATATATATATATTAACCATTATAAAAATATCTAAACAATCTTGAATACTAATCCATAATATTTCATAAATACTCAATTATGAAAACAATACAATTTCGAGTATACTCAAATAATACAAAACATATTATTTAGGAAATCAAATATTAAGATCATCCAATTTTAGAATATTAGAAACTTATTCCCTTATATATTCATTCAATTTCAATAAATCTATTATTTAAGAAATCAAATATTAAGATCATCCAATATTTGAATTTTTATATTAAAAGATTAATTTCAAGTTTCACAAAAAATTACCAAATCTAAACAATTCAAACTACTACTAATGGTAATATAACGGATTCTCTATATCATAGTTAGGAAATCAAATATTAAGATCAAACTACTATTATTTTTATTTGATTTTTTAATTCAGGTTTTTATCTTTTATGGAATTTTTTAAATTTTAATAATCCCTAATTAAATTCAATTTTAAAATCCGGCATTAAATTTCTCATTCCGAATTAATTAGAATTCAAAATATCGTCATTAAAAATTTCATAAATCTCTCAATCCCGATAGATAATCTAATTTCAAATCACATTTAATTTTATTAAATCATACTTCATGAATCTTTATAAATCTTAAATATATTCATCCCTACTCACAAATAAAAATAATACCGCCAGATCTTTTTGAATGAAAACCCTATCTAACTTTTTCTCATATTTATACACACCTAAACTTTCATTTGTCAACATCAAAAAATCACCATCCTCTCCTCTTCTTAGATCCATTTTTCCGATTTTTTATTTGCTCTACATTTTTTCATAGCAGTAAAATTTCTCGGTAAATTAGCTATGTATGTGAGGCTTCTTCGTTTTTTTTTCTTCTCTTTTGCTTTCCATATGTTTTTGATGTTTTTTTGTTTTCTACATCACATCCATTTAGATCTATTTCATTTTATCATTAGATATTGTATGCTTTATATTGTTTATTTTTTAATTTATTATTCATCCAAATGAAAAACATCTCGAGGGCTCCATCGGTTTTTTCTTGCCTTCTGTTTTCTTATATGTTTTCATTTGCGTTCCATTAATGACCGGATCGATGGCTAATTCTTTTTGTGGTTGCTTTCATTGAATTCGACGGTTTTAGTTAGCGGGTGATGGATCATATTTTCACGGTAACCATATCGATGGTTTATTTCTTATGCTTAGTTAGTGGAAGATGGCTAATTCTTTCTGGAATTTTTTTTAGTATTTTTACTTACATTGGTTACTTTTCTTTTGAATCATATATATGGTCATATGTAATGAATGATTTTTTTTTACGTGTTTAGTAGTTTAGTTTTTTTTTTGAATTTTGCAATTAGTGGTTATTTTTAGATCTTTAAAATTTAAATTAAATTTATTTAGAAATTTTTTGTAGATCATACCTAATAGATGTCTAACTTTTAAATTTAATATATGAATCATACTTATTCATTTTTCCAAAAAGGTTTACGTTGAAAATTAAGATTTATAAATTCTATCCTTATTAAATATATATTTTCCAAATCTCTTATCTATTAAAAGAATCTTTTTAGTACAGTGTACAATTTTTAAATTTTTTTTTTATTGCTTTGGTTTATTCAATATATAATAACAAACTAACTTTAAATTTGTATTAATTACAACTAAAGTGGGTAACAAAAATTACTAGATTTTCGTGTCAAATCCACAATTTTTTAGTGTTTTTTAGTTTTTTAATTAATATTTATAATTTTCTAAGTTAAATTTTTTATATATTCGAAACTGAAAATCTTCCAAATCAATTTCCTTAACATCCTCCTAAATCCCTTAATCTAATCCCTAAATTTAATGCAGAAATTCCATATAATCACGTTTAGAATATTTATTTCCTAATACATTTTATACACGATATTAACCGAATTTTTTTTTATTCACTAAATCTGAAATTTTCTCAAATTAGTTTTTGAGTCCTAAATTTAAACAACATATAAATTCAAGTTTGTAAAAACTACATAATAATTAGCTACCACACGTAAAATAATATGAAAAAATGCATATGATTATGTTCTCTTGATAGTTAGCACCATTTTATCATATGATTTAATAAATATATGGCAAGCACTTACAGGCTGCTTATCGGTAACAAGGAATCTCAACACAAGATGTATTAAGTGTGATATACAATGCGTCCGTTGTGGAATGGACGAGACAATAAATCATGTTCTGTTTCAGTGTCCACCAACAAGACAAGTTTGGGCTCTATCCCAAGTTCCAACAAACCCGAACACATTCCCTTCAGAGTCGTTATTTGGAAGAAAGCTATCCATGAATTTTATGGTATATTTGGAAGAGCAGAAATGATATGGTATACAGTCAAATTGATAAAAGTCCTCCGGACACAGTCAAAATGGCAGAAACAGAATCCAATTTATGGGAAGAGGCTCAAATGCCTGCAGTTAAGGAATCAGAGATAGAGCCTATTGGTTTAAGGTCAATTGGACGCGAATTGGTATACTCTGGTCAATGGTGTTTCGTGGACGCCTCGTGGAAAGAAGGGGCAATGACTATAGGTCAGGGGTGGTATAATTGTTATGAAGGTGGAGTAAATATTATGATGGGAGCATGAAATGTCAGACAAGGTCGGACACCACTTCATGCGGAATTCGAAGCACTACTCTGGGCTATGGAATGTATGAAGTCTTTACACCAACCTCATATTACATTTGCGACGGACTGTTCAGACCTGGTTAAGATTGTGTCAGAACCAGACGAATGGCCTGCCTTCATAGGACACATCGAAGAGTTTGATCACAGGAAGGGGTATTTTCAACATTCAAGATCAAGCACATATCTCGAGCAAAAAATAGGACATCGGATGGGCTAGCACGAAGAGCACATCTCATGCAGTCATGGAGCTTTCATGTTGGACCGGAGCCACCAACATGGGAAACATATAGTTAGACTCTTTTATTATCATTGTTGCCAAAAAAAAAGATTTAATAAATAACAAATCTAATTTAATTTTTTATATAACCTCAATTATAAAATATCAATTTTTAATAAATTTTTAAAATAAATAAAAGAAACATAAACCTGCGCTCATGCAGCGCATGTCAAAATCTAGTTAGACTTTAATATATATATACTAATGAGATATGAAAATCTCTACAATTCAATCATTTGATTGTGCAGTACCGTTAGAATATATTGTATTACCATTCTTGTACAAATCTATGTCTGTATATAAATAGAGTCTCTAATTTAATAATATTCACGATTCACTTTATACTCAATATGGTATCAAAGCCAATTAAATATATATTTCCCCTTTTCTCATCTTCTTCTTCCTCACATTTTTCTTCTTCTTCTCACCATAACTTCTGAATCTTCTGCTAAACGTGCTTTTGTCTTTAATATTCAAGACCCACAAAGCAATCTCCTCTCTGTTAACATGTTTAAAGTGACAAAACTCTCCAACATCAATTATTTAATGTGGAGTAGACAAGTCCGTGTGTTACTCGAAGGCCATGAGCTACATCATTTCATAGATGATTCCGACAACGCACCTACATTAACAATCATGACAGATGGTGTCTCTGTCCCGAACCCATCATTCGCACCTTGGAGGCGTCAAGATCGACTCCTTTATTCTGCTATGATTGGATCTATCTCACTGTCGATCCAGTCTGTCGTATCCACTGCCACAAACACCAAGGAGGTTTGAGATATCCTCGTTCAAACCTTCGGAAATCCGACTCGCGGTCACATACGCCAACTCAAACAACAGATCCGAGCTTGCGTCAAGGGCACAAAGACGATAAGCATATACCTGCGTCTTATCAAATCAAAACAGATGATTTGGCCTTGCTCGGGAAGCCGATGGACAAAGAAGATGTTACTGAGCAAATTCTCGCAGGTCTCACAGAGGAATGCAAGCCTGAAGTTGATGCAACCAATAGCCATGACACACTAATTTCATTCAAAGAGATTCACGAACGTCTACTGAATCGTGAAGCTATGATTTTGTGTAGCGAGCCAACCTCTGCTCTACCGATCGTGGCCAATGCTACTGATACGTGCCTCCGCCAGTACAAACAACAACAGCACCGCCTCCTATTCTACCAACACGTGCAAGCACAAGACCGCGCAAACCGGTTCAAAAACTCAACCTCCATACGAGGGTCACACCAACACTGGAGACGACCCCAACCTCTGTAGCTGAAGCTCTTCGACATACTCATTGGCGCCAAGAAATGAGTCAAGAGATTAATTCTCATGTGACTCAACATACTTGGGATCTAGTTCGACCAACTAATGTCTCTAATGTTGTTGGGTGCAGGTGGATATTCACTATTAAACGAAAACCTGATGGCTCGGTCGAACGATATAAAGTGAGACTAGTTGCAAAAGGCTACAACCAACGCCCAATAATCGACTATCATGAGACCTTTAACCCTATCGTCAAACCAGCCACCATCTGCATTGTGCTTAGTGAAGGAATTTCTAGCAGTTCCTAATCCAATTAGGCAACCCTAGGTATAAATTCCAAGCCTAAGATCTAGGGTTCATGTAATTGAATCATTGGGATCTCAGAATTACCTGGTGATTAGCAGCGGAAGATTTGCAGATAATCGAGATCTAGAGCGCCTCAAATGCTGCGCCTCTACTGGTATCCACACGCACACAAACTGAACAGAAGGGATGCTAGTGCCTTTAGAGATCAGATCTCTCAAGAGGTTTCTGTTTCTTTTCTGGTGGCTGTGAATTAGGTTAGAATTGAGTTTAGGTCGACCATATATCTTATATATGTCGACTTAAACCACAACGGAATTAACCAACGATTAAACCGAATTAATCTGGTAATCCGCGAGTTGTGTCGACCGACACACTCTTTGTGTCGATCGACACTGTCGATCTGTGTCGACCGACACACTTATTGTGTCGATCGACACTGCCAAGAAACTTGGTATTGAATGCATATCAAATATGCATTCACCCGATCATTACATTAATGATCAACCTCATATACAACGTCCAGTTTGCTTAGGTGTGTGACCCTGTAGGATCATATAACACTAGCAATGAGTTCTAAACTCATTGATCATAAGTGGCTTCTAGCAAAGCATTATGACTACCCAGTGTCGTATGATTGTCTCATCTCGACAATACGACTTTCTCTCAGAGTAAGTACAATAGATTTCAGGACATTTCCAACAATCTCCCACTTGTACTGGAATCATCTATTCCTTTAATCCCTTCGTCGCTATATCTCGATCTGGCATAAGGCAAGATCTGTGTCACCCTTATTTAGCCATGATCATGTTCATCGAACTCCGATTTATACTGACAAGACAAACGACTGACAATCACCTCGTTTGAGTGTGGCCACACATTTCTCAGTATCAAATCTTCGATGGGCCCTGAGATATTTATCTCCTGTTATATAGGAGGGACAAATCCCGTCTTGTTCCATCCCTGTTTCTTCACACACTTCATGATACGCCCAATCAATGCCTTTATAGTCACCAGTTACGGCTGACGTTTGACAAGGTTAAAGCAGACCAATTCACATGTAAGAAAACATGATGAACTCAGGTCTAAGGACTATACTCTATAGTCGTAATGAAAACTCTCATGACACTTATATAACTATCTCGTAGAGTTCTCATCAGTGGGTCATGTCCGATCTTGTGTTCTCCAACACATATCTATGTGATTGACTTTAATACTCTTATTAATGACTCCATGAAACTTAGTCATCAATCACCTCACATACTAGTCTCACGTGGTTGTTAATGTCCCATTTTAACAACCTTGACCAGGGACCAATCATAATTTATGTCATTTATCATCTATAGGGTTTCATGATCAAGTCACATACTTGATGACCTATAAAATGTCATAAATTACTTTGGGACTATTATTTAATAACCATTATTAAATAATACAGATGTCAGATTTCAATAACACAATCAAATTATGTTTATACGAACATCATATCATAACTAAATTAACAACAACAACTCCCACTAAGATTAAGATCACATCTTAAGACATCTAATGCCTTTAGCAGTAGTCTGACCCTTATTCGTTCTTGCTCAGCGTGTGTCCAAGGACACTGCGTCTTGCTAAGAGCAATACCAAGAGTCATTTGCACGAATGTAAGTTATGGACTTACTACCAGTACTATATGATCCTATAGGGTCACACACCTAAGCAAACTGGAAGCTACGACATGGGAATGATCATTATGGTAATGATCATATTAATGTGTATAGGATACACATTATAATCCATAAAATGGTGTTGTGTCGATCGACACAGCTTGTGTGTCGGTCGACACAGTTCGGGTTTTTCGAAAGGCTTTTCGAATTAAGACTTGATTAAGTCTGGCCCGGTTAATTGTGTTTTAGGTCGAATATAACAAGTAAGTTTCGACCTAAACACTGTGCCGTCCACTTTTCTTGATAGAAACAGTAGAAACAACAGAGAGAATCGATTCCCGTTGATCCGGCACTAGCATCCCGTTTCCAGCGAGCGTGCGTGTGTATCTGGTAGAGGCAAGGCGTTTGCGTTGCTCCACTGATCTCGTTCACCATCTAAATTCCGCTGCCAGAAAGGTAAGAACGAGGTTGGTTGTCATTCAATATATCAAACCCTAGATCCAGTGGGATCCAACTGTGGTATCAGAGCATGTTAGGGTTTAGCTATTGAATCTTGTGTAATTAATTCGAAACTTGAAGTTGTTGGATTGAATTTTGCCTGTTAAAATCGTTTTATTGAATGTTAATCTCGGATTTTGTTCATGTTGAAAACGATGGTATTGTTGAAATCGCACTGTGTCGATCGACACAAAGCGTGTGTCGGTCGACACGCCGCGAAACAAAAACGTAAAATTTTAGGGTTTGTCGCAGGGTGTCGATCGACACAAAGCGTGTGTCGGTCGACACAAGGCGAAAATCCGTAAATAATTTTAGGGTTTGTCGCAGGGTGTCGATCGACACAAAGCGTGTGTCGGTCGACACAAGGCGAAAATCCGTAAATAATTTTAGGGTTTCGATCTGAGATCGAGTACCCGTATTCCTGTTGTGTCGATCGATACACTGGGTGTGTCGGTCGACACAGGCAATGCGATTAGATAGATCGGTTCAATTGGATTGAACCGGCTATCTCGCTCGGTTAATTTTAATTAACCAATTGGTTCTGGTTTGGTAATGTCGATCGACACACAGCGTGTGACGATCGACATGGACCATTAAACCGAATCGGTTCAATTGGATTGAATCGATTGTGTAAATTCGATCCGGTTTGACCGGTTATCGAAAACCGGTTTAAGTATGGTTGCGTCGACCGATGCCAATGGTTGGTGTCGATCGACACAACATTCGCAGATATACTGGTTGGACCACAAATTTGCATATACCAGAAAAATTTTAATCCTAAAAGTTCTAGATGAACCTAATCTATTAAAACAGAATGTTTTAAACTAAATTAATAACTTCTTGGACGTATATTGGATATGCATCAAGATAAAATAGTTCTTTTCTTCAACTAAATATTAAGTGATCTTGATGTCTTGCCTGATCTCGTCTACTGTCACGACTCGTGTTGTTGTTGGACATCCTTGGAGTCCTTGGTGTCCACAGCAACATAAGAAATGCAGGTGATCATTGATAGATTTGCAGTGCAACTATTAATGATCACAAGACAGAAGAGATTGGTTTTACTTGACTGGGCTGTCAGAAGTTCTGGGCCCAGAGACATCAGAGTGGATTAAACATAGTTTGTCTTATCCACGACCATGAGTTGTACTGGGTGCAATTAGCAATGATTTGCTTACCTAGATGACTGAAGTTTGAGTAACGGCGAGTCGCCCACTCGAATTTTAGTAATCTGAGGATCTTGGCTCATTGTATTCATCTGAGGAAACATAGTTTTGAATACAATGCGAGTTTTCTTATTAGATAAGAACTCTCATTTCTTGAGCATTATAACTAAAATCTACCTTTTTGAATTACAGCTATGTCTGTCTCAAATCACATCAACACTTTCTCACTGAGATCCGTCCTTGAGAAGGACAAGTTAAATGGATCTAATTTCTTGGAATGGTATCGGAACCTGAGAATAGTTCTCAGGCAGGAGAACAAGGAATATGTCCTTGAAAGAGTTCTCACCGAGAGGCAACGTTCCAATGCCCCGCAGACAGAAAAGAATGCTTGGGATAAGCATTCAGCTGATGTCAAAGATGTTAATTGTCTAATGCTGGTGACTATGAACTCTGAGCTGCAGAAGCAATATGAGAACGTGATGTCACCCATTGAGATGATTAACAGCCTGAAAGCTTTGTTTCAGGAGCAAGCTCGCACAGAGAGATACCAGACGGTTAAATCTCTCATAGATTGCAAGATGGCTAAGGACAGTCCAGTAAGTCCTCATGTCCTTAAAATGATGGGTTACATTGATAACCTGGGGAAACTGGACTGTGCCATTAGCCAGGAGCTAGCCACTGACATGATTCTGCAGTCTTTGCCGTCGTGTTTTGATCAGTTCATCATGAACCACAACTTGCAAAACATGACTACGACATTGACTGAGTTGCACGGCATGCTGAAGACAGCAGAGCCGAATCTCAAGAAGGCAACTCCCAGTGTACTGATGGTACAAGGGGGTAAAAGGTTTGAGAAACCGAAGAAGGACAAGGGAAAGGCCCAGGTTGTCGAGACTGAGAGTCAAGACAAGCCCAAGCCCAAATCCGGGCCTTCTCCTGAGGATAAGTGCAACTACTGCAAGCAGTTGGGGCATTGGAAGAGAGACTGCAAGAAGTTCAAGGAAGATTACAAGAAGCTGAAAAAGACGTATGATGCGTCTGATTCAGGTATTTATGTTATCGAACTTAATGTTATATCTTCTCGTTCTACTTCGTGGGTATTGGATACCGGCTGCGGTGCTCGCATTTGTACTGATGTGCATGCACTAAGAAACAGTAGGACACTGAAGAAAGGACAAGTAGAGCTACGGGTCGGAAATGGAGCTAAGGTTGCTGCACTGGCCGTAGGCACCTACGAGTTGTCCTTACCTTTGGGCATGGTTTTAATTTTAAATAATTGCTACTTTGTACCTGCGATTAGCATAAACATAATTTCAGTTTCCGTTTTGGATTTGGAAGGTTTTGATTTTGCTGTTAAGAATAAAGTTTGTTCTTTTAATCGTGATGGTACGTATTATGGTAGACCCCATTAGATAATGGGTTATATGTATTAGACCAAGAAATGCCTAACTTTAACATAAATACAAAGCGGTTTAAGTCCAATGACGAAAACCCGACTTTCTTATGGCATTGTCGTTTGGGCCATATCAATGAGAAACACATCCAAATGCTCCATCGAAATGGGCTTCTGGGCTCATTTGATTTTGAATCATGTGAGAAATGCGAATCTTGCTTGGTGGGCAAAATGGCTAGAGCCCCTTTCAACAAACCAAATGAAAGGGCCAGTGACTTATTGGGCATTATTCATACTGATGTATGTGGGCCGATGAGTACTGTTGCCAGAGGAAATTACAAGTACTTCATTACCTTCACTGATGATTTCAGTAGGTATGGCTATGTCTATTTGATGAGACACAAGTCAGAATCCTTTGATAGATTCAAGGAATTCAAGAATGAAGTACATAATCAACTTGGCAAAAGTATCAAAGTTCTGCGATCGGATCGCGGAGGAGAATACTTGAGTCAAGAATTCAGCGACTATCTGAGCGAGTGTGGGATTATTTCACAACTCACTCCTCCTGGTACACCCCAATGGAATGGAGTGTCAGAGAGGAGGAATCGAACCTTATTGGATATGGTTCGGTCTATGATGAGTCATTCTAATCTTCCATTATCCTTTTGGGGATACTCTCTAGAAACGTCTGCGTTTACACTAAATAGGGTGCCATCTAAATCAGTGGAAAAGACACCACATGAAATGTGGACTGAGAATGTTCCTAGTCTGTCTTTCCTGAGGATTTGGGGATGTGAAGCTTATGTCAAACGATTAATCTCTGACAAGCTTGCACCCAAATCAGATAAATGCTACTTCGTTGGTTATCCTAAGGAAACCAAGGCATACTACTTTTACAACCAATCTGAGAACAAAGTATTTGTTGCTCGGGACTGTTCTTTTCTTGAGAGGGAGTTTCTCTCTAAGAAAAACAGTGGGAGTAAAGTACATCTTGAAGAAATTCAAGATGCACAGGAAACTACTCATCCTATTGAGGAAGAGCAGCAGCTGGATCCACAAAGTTCTGTGGAACCGGCGCCTGTGGAGCCTGAAGTTCGCAGGTTCGGAAGGATCTGTCACGAACCCGAGAGATACTATGGATTTCTCGTAACCGATTCCAATGATCTGATGATCATTGAAAGTGACGAACCAGCGACCTTCGTGGAAGCAATGATGGACCCGGACTCCGAAAAGTGGCTTGGAGCCTCTAAATCCGAAATGGGATCCATGTCAGAAAACCAAGTATGGTCCTTGGTCGATTTACCTAATGGTGCAAAAGCCATTGAGTGTAAATGGATCTTCAAGAAGAAGATTGACGTGGATGGCAATGTACAGATTTACAAAGCGAGGTTGGTGGCTAAAGGTTTCAAGCAAATTCATGGTATTGACTATGATGAAACCTATTCCCCAGTCGCTATGCTTAAATCCATTCGGATTCTTCTAGCGATTGCCGCTCATTATGATTATGAGATTTGGAAAATGGATGTCAAAACCGCATTCCTGAATGGTATTCTGGAAGAGGATGTGTATATGACACATCCTGAAGGTTTTGTCGATCCTAAGAACGCTGGGAAGGTATGCAAGCTTCATAAATCCATTTATGGATTGAAGCAAGCATCTCGGAGTTGGAATCTTCGTTTTGATGAATCAGTTAAACAATTTGGTTTCATCAAGAACGAAGAGGAACCATGTGTTTACAAGAAGACTAGTGGGAGCAAAATTGCGTTTCTTGTACTGTATGTCGATGACATACTCCTCCTCGGTAATGACGTTCTGTTGCTTCAGTCTGTCAAGACTTGGCTCGGAAGTTGTTTTTCCATGAAAGACATGGGAGAAGCCGCATACATTCTTGGAATCAGAATCTACAGAGATAGATTGAATATGCTGATTGGATTGTGCCAGGACACTTATATTGATAAAGTGTTGCACAGATTTAGGATGCAAGATTCCAAGAAGGGCTTCATACCGATGTCTCATGGCATGAGTCTCAGCAAGAAACAGTGTCCGGCGACACCTGCTGAGCGAGAACACATGAATAGGATTCCTTATGCTTCTGCAATAGGATCTATTATGTATGCCATGCTCTGCACTCGTCCAGATGTAGCTTACGCGTTAAGCATGACGAGTAGATACCAATCTGATCCAGGTGAAGTTCACTGGACAGCTGTCAAGAATATTCTCAAGTATTTGAGGCATACTAAGGATAAATTCCTTGTGTATGGAGGAAGTGAAGAACTTGTGGTGAATGGATTCACCGATGCGAGTTTTCAGACAGACATAGACGATTTCCGATCACAATCTGGATATGTCTTCTGTCTAAATGGCGGTGCAGTGAGCTAGAAGAGCTCTAAGCAGAATACCGTAGCTGATTCCACAACGGAAGCTGAATATGTTGCTGCTTCGGAAGCGGCAAAGGAAGCTGTTTGGATTAAGAAGTTCATGACTGAGCTTGGTGTGGTTCCTAGTATCTTGGAGCCAATGGCTTTATTTTGTGACAACAATGGAGCCATTGCTCAGGCGAAAGAACCCAGGTCACACCAGAAGTCCAAACACGTGGAGAGGAGATATCACCTGATTCGTGATATCGTCAATAGAGGTGATGTGAAGATCAGCCGAGTTCCGACAGACGAGAATGTCGCTGATCCTCTGACTAAGTCACTCCCAAGGCCTAAGCATGAAAGTCATACGACTGCTGTAGGCATTAGAGATCTTAAGATGTAATCTTGATTCTAGTGGGAGTTTTAGTTTTGTTTTAGTTATAATAAGACGCTTTTGTAAACATTCTTTTTGAAATGTTTAATGAAATTTGATTTCAGCATTATTTATTGTGATCTAAATAATGGTCCCAAAATAAGTTTATGACATATTATAGGTCATCAAGTTGAGGACTTGATCATGAAACCCTATAAGTTAATAAATTATTTTGTGCCTAATCGAGGTTGTAGAATTGGGACACTGACAACCGTTAGAGACTAGATTGTGAGGTGACTGTTGGCTAAGTTTCATGGAGCCAATGATATGATTATCGCAGTCAGTCACATAGATATATGTTAGTGAACATATGATCGGACATGACCCGCAAATGAGAAGTCTACAAGATAGTTATATATGTGTCATAAGAGGTTCTCATTACGACTATAGAGTATAGTCCTTAGACCTGAGTTCATCATGCTTTCTTGCATATGAATTGGTACACTTTGACTTTGTCAAACGTCGACCCGTAACTGGCGACTATAACGGCACTGTTCAAGTATATCATGAAGTGTGCGTTGAAACAGGGATGGAACAAGATGGGATTTGTCCCTCCTGTATAACGGGAGATAAATATCTCAGGGCCTATCGAAGATTTAATACTGAGAAAATGTGTGGCCGCACTCAAACGAACTGTAGTTCAGTTGTTTGTAATGTTCAGTATGAGATCAGGAGTTCGATAAACACGATGTTGGCTTAATAAGGATGACACCAATCTTTCCTTATTCCATATCGAGATATAGAGACAAAAGGATTATAGGAATTGATGATTCCAGTACAAGTGGGAGATTGTTGGGATAGTGTCCTGAAATCACACTTGTACTCACTCCTGATGATAGTTGTGGGTCGAGATCAGACATTCGTATAGTACTGGGCGGTTGCAATGTTTTGCTAGAAGCCTCTTGCAATCTGTAAGTTATGGACTTACTACCAGTACTATATGATCCTATAGGGTCACACACCTAAGCAAACTGGAAGCTACGACATGGGAATGATCATTATGGTAATGATCATATTAATGTGTATTGGATACACATTATAATCGATAAAATGGTGTTGTGTCGATCGACACAGCTTGTGTGTCGGTCGACACAGTTCGGGTTTTTCGAAAGGCTTTTCGAATTAAGACTTGATTAAGTCTGGCCCGGTTAATTGTGTTTTAGGTCGAATATAACAAGTAAGTTTCGACCTAAACACTGTGCCGTCCACTTTTCTTGATAGAAACAGTAGAAACACCAGAGAGAATCGATTCCCGTTGATCCGGCACTAGCATCCCGTTTCCAGCGAGCGTGCGTGTGTATCTGGTAGAGGCAAGGCGTTTGCGTTGCTCCACTGATCTCGTTCACCATCTCAATTCCGCTGCCAGAAAGGTAAGAACGAGGTTGGTTGTCATTCAATATATCAAACCCTAGATCCAGTGGGATCCAACAGGACCTATGCAAGGCCTTATCACTATAAGTATCTTGACACAATCCAATTAGCTTATCCAATCTATCTCTATAGATTCTTATTCCAAGAATGTATACGGTTACTCCCATAATTTTTATAGAAAAACAACTTTCGAATCAAGTCTTAACAGACTGAAACAATGGAACTTCATTTCCGAGAAGTAGTATGTTATCAACATACAATACTAGAAATGCAACTGCGCTCCCACTAGTCCTCTTGTAAACACACGGTTCCCTTTTGTTCATGATGAAGTCAAACCTTTTGACTGCTTCATCAAAACGAAGATTCCAACTCCGAGATGCTTGCTTCAATCCATAAATGGATCGATGAAGCTTGCATATCTTCCTAGCTTCATTAGGATCAATGAAAACTTCAGGTTGTGTCACGTACACATCCCTTTCCAGATTTCCATTAAGGAAAACTGTTTTCACATCCATCTGCCAGATCATAATGAGCGGCGGTTGCTAGGAGAATCCGAATGGTCATAAGCACGGTGTCTGGGATTAGGTTTCTTCACAGTCAATACCATGAATTTACTTGAAACCTTTTGCCACCAACCTAGCTTTGTATATCTGAATATAACCATCCATGTCAACTTTTCTTCTTGAAAATCCATTTACTCACAATGGTTTCTACACCATCGGGTAAATCAACCCAAGTCATACTTGGTTCTGTGACATGGATCCCATTTCGGATTCAGCGGTTTTCAGCCACTTTCGGAGTCAAGACCCATCATTGCTTCTTCAAAATTCGCAGGCCCGTCACTTTCAATGATCAATGGATCACGGCAATTGGTTACGAGAAATCCACATTTCTCGGGTTCGTGACGGATCCTTTCGGATCTGCGGGCTTCAGTTTTCTGTAAAAGTCACGCACACATATCTCATATGTATACTTTTACCATGACCTAATTAACCAAGATTCAAACCGTGGTTAATTAAGTCATAAACCAAAAAATTTTGGTTCGCTATCTGTGTCGATCGATACAACTTTTGCGTCGATCGACACTTCTTCAGAAACTCGCATTTGAATGTATATCGAATATACATTCACCAGATCCTTGCAAACCTCAGGCACCACAGTTGCAGGTTCTACAACTCTTTGTAGATCCAACTGCTGCTCTTCCTCATTAGGTTGAGCAGTCTCCTGTGATTTTCGAATTTCTTCGAGTTCGTACTTTACTCCCACTGTTCTTCTTGGAAAGAAAATCTTTCTCAAGAAAACATTGTTCCGAGCAACAAACAATTTGTTCTCGAACTGGTTGTAAAAGTAACATGCCTTGGTTTTGTTAGGACAACCAATGAAGTAGCACTTATCAGATTTGGGTGTGAGCTTATCAGAGATTAAACGTTTTATATAAGTCTCGCAACTCCAAATCTCCATGATGGATAAATCAGAAACATTTCCATTCCACATCTCATGTGGTATCTCTGTAACCGATTTTGATGGAACTCTATTTAATGTAAACTCAGACATTTCTAGAGCGTATTCTTAGAAGGATAATGGAAGATCTAAGTGACTCATCATTGATCGAACCATATCTAATAAAGTCCGATTCAGGAGGAGTGAATTGTGAAACACTTTCACAATCTCTCAGATGATCACTAAATTCTTGACCTAAGTATTCACCTCCCTGATCTCATCGTGGAGGTTTAATACCTTTGCCAAATTGATTATGTACTTCATTTTTGGAACTCTTTGAACTTTTCAAAGATTCTGACTTATGCCTTACAAATAAGGCATAACCGTACCTTCTGAAAATATCAGTAAAGGTAATGAAGTACTGAAATTTTCCTCTAGCACTAGTGCTCATCGGCCCATATACATCCGTATGTATAAAGCCCAATAAGCCTCTGGCCCTTTCATTTTGTTCGTTCGCAACCTGTATCGACCGACGCATCGTTTGTGTCGATCGATACTACCTTTGTTGAAAGGAGCCTTCGTCATTTTACCCAATAAACAAGATTCACTTTACTCATTATGATTCATAATCAGATGAGCCCAAAAGCCCATCACTATGGAGCTTCTGAATCTGTTGCTCATTTATGTTGCCCAAACGACAATGCCAGAGAAAAGGTTTGATTCGTATCATTTGACTTGAATCTCTTGGTATTAATGTTATAGTTAGACACATTCTGGTTTAGAACATAAAGTCCATTCTCTAATGGATTGCTACTATAAAATATATCATTGTAATCAAATGAATAACACTTATTCTTAATTTGAAAACTGATATCTTTCCATATCCAAACAAGGATTAGAAATAATCTTTCTGCTCATAGCAGGTACATAGTAGCAGTTTTAAGTTCAGAACATGCCATAAAAGAAGACAAATGAAATACTCCTATGGCTAATGCAGCAACTCTTGCTCCATTTCCCACGCATAGATCCACTTGTCCTTTCTTCATGGTCCTACTTTTGCTCAGGCCCTGCACATTTTCACAAAATATGAGTACCACACCTGGTATCCAATACCCAATAAGTAGGACTATAAGAAGTAACATTTACTTCTATAACATAATACCTGAAGAAGAAGTCTCGTACGTCTTCTTCAGCTTCTCATAATCTTTCAAGAATTTATTGCAGTTTCTTTTCAAATGCCCAACCATTACAATAACGGCACTTAACATCTTCAGAAGGACTGGTTTTAACCTTAGGAGCATGGCCAGACTCGCTTGGATTCACAATCGAGCTCGTCTTGCCATCACCTTTGTTCTTACCAAGTTTCTTAAACCTTTTACCCTTTTGTACCATAAAGACATTTGGGGTGTCCTTCTTGATGTTAGGTTCAACAGTCTTAAGCATCCCATGCAATTCAGTCAACGTCTTCGTCAAGTTGTTCATGTTATAGTTCATAACAAATCTATCATAGCTTGACGGCAGTGACTGTAGAATGATGTCAGTAGCCAACTCTTGGCTAATGGGACAATCCAGTTTCCCCAGGTTATCAATATAACCCATCATCTTAACGACATGAGGACTAACTGGTTCGCCCTTTGGTAGCTTGCACTCAATCAGAGACCTAACCGTCTGGTATCTCTGAGTTCGTGCCTGCTCCTGAAACATACTTTTCAGGCCAGTGATCATCTCTTTTGGCGACTCCACATACTCATATTGCTTCTGCAATTCCGAGTTCATGGTAGCCAACATGAGACAACTCACATCCACCGCATCATTAGAATGCTTATCCCAAGCATCCTTATCTGACTGCCAGGCATTGGTTCGGTACTTCTTGGGGAGAACTTTCTCAAGGACATAGTCCTTCTTCTCCTGCTTGAGAACAATTCTCAAGTTCCGATACCATTCAAGAAAGTTTGATCCATTTAACTTGTCCTTCTCAAGGACGGATCGCAGGGAGAAATTGTTACGATGGTTTGTGCTAGACATAGGTGAAAAACAAGGGAGATTTAGTTATGATGTTCTAGATTCTAGAAATGAGAAGTCTTAACAATTTAAGAAAACTCGCATTATATTCAACCAATGTTTCCTCAAATGAATATAATGATCCAAGACCCATACTTCACTAAACTTGAGTGAACCACTGGCTATCACCCAAATTTTAGCTATCTAGGTAAGCAACAACTTTGCTAGTTATATCCAATACAACTCTTGGTTGTGGATTGACATCTCATGCCCAATCCACCTGATGTCTCTGAGCCCAAAACGATTTTGATGGCCCAGTCAAGTAAACCAATCTCTTAAGTCATGTAATTGTTGATGCCATGCACTGCAAAAACATCAACATGATTACCTCCTGTCTTACTCATGTTATCGTGGACATCTCGCACTGCAAGTCTACCACACAATGAAATGAGTCTTGACAGTTGACAAGATTGGAAAGACATCAAGGATCACTTGATATTTGGTTGAGGAACGGAACCATTAAAACGTTCAGTTTTATTGTGTTTTAATTCTTCTAATTAATTGATTTATCTTGCTTTGGTTCTGTGATTTCAGGTTCCATAACCTAAATCATCGAATCTGATGTCGACCGACACTACTTTAGTGTCGATCGATGCAGAATAACCAAAATGAATCCGCGATAACCGATCAATCCAATTGATCCGGTTTTGAGTACCGATCAGTGTCGATCGATGCTACATTAGCATCGGTCGACACCAACCTAATCAAACCAATCGCAATTAAAACGTTCTTAGCGTTTAACCATTATTAACCAAGCTCGATAACCGATCCAATCCAATTGAACCGATTTATCAATTTCGCGAGGTTTGTGTCGACCGACAACGCTTGCGTCGATCGACACTAGGCGAAACCTAAGTTTTATTCGGGTTATCCTTCTGTGTCGACCGACACCGGATTGGTGTCGATCGACACAGGGCAATAAACCCTAATCGATTTTCAATCAAAAAACCTAAAAAACTAGATTTTCATGAAAACGAATTTTAGCATGTTTGTATCAACTATACAGAGATCCAGATTCAACTAATCTAATCATCATGCTACAGATTCAATGGAACCCTAAGGCTCTGATACCACTGAAGGAATTTCTAGCAGTTTCTAATCCAATTAGGCAACCCTAGGTATAAATTCCAAGCCTAAGATCTAGGGTTCATGTAATTGAATCATTGGGATCTCAGAATTACCTGGTGATTAGCAGCGGAAGATTTGCAGATAATCGAGATCTAGAGCGCCTCAAATGCTGCGCCTCTACTGGTATCCACACGCACACAAACTGAACAGAAGGGATGCTAGTGCCTTTAGAGATCAGATCTCTCAAGAGTTTCTGTTTCTTTTCTGGTGGCTGTGAATTAGGTTAGAATTGAGTTTAGGTCGACCATATATCTTATATATGTCGACTTAAACCACAACAGAATTAACCAACGATTAAACCGAATTAATCTGGTAATCCGCGAGTTGTGTCGACCGACACACTCTTTGTGTCGATCGACACTGTTGATCTGTGTCGACCGACACACTTATTGTGTCGATCGACACTGCCCAGAAACTTGGTATTGAATGCATATCAAATATGCATTCACCCGATCATTACATTAATGATCAACCTCATATACAACGTCCAGTTTGCTTAGGTGTGTGACCCTGTAGGATCATATAACACTAGCAATGAGTTCTAAACTCATTGATCATAAGTGGCTTCTAGCAAAGCATTATGACTACCCAGTGTCGTATGATTGTCTCATCTCGACAATACGACTTTCTCTCAGAGTAAGTACAATAGATTTCAAGACATTCCCAACACTTAGTAATTCGGTCTCACAAAATTGGCTACTACGTCAGCTTGATGTTAATATTGCCTTTTTGCAGGGTCATTTAGAAGATGAAGTATACATGGTTAAACCAACTGGTTTTATCAACAAGGATAACCCACATGCGGTCTGCAAACTTATAAAGGCAATTTACGGGCTCAAACAGGCACTTCGTGCCTGGTACAATGAGCTTCGCATGTTCCTCCTTCAATCCGGGTATAAAAACTCCTTTGGCGGATGCTTCTTCTATAACACCGATGAAAATCTTCTCTACATGCTTGTATGCGTCGATGATATAATCAGTACGGGAAACAGCCCTAATCTCATCAATCGGTTTATCACTTCTCTTTCTCAACGCTTCTCTATTAAAGATTTGGGTGACCTACATTTTTTCTTGGGTATCGAGGTAACTCGATCACTATATTGTAGATCTCCTGGAACGAACGAAGATGACGCAAGCCAAGATGGTCGCCACACCCATGTGTACGAACACACCGCTTACACTTCTCTGGCAGTACACTCGACGACGCAACAGAGTACCGAGGTGTTGTCGGAAGCTTGCAGTACTTGTCCCTTACACGGCCAGACATATCCTTTCCGGCCAAAAAGTTTTCACAATATATTCACCGCCCAACGACGGAACATTGGAAATCTGTGAAGAGAATCCTACGCTACCTTGCAGAAACTTCGGATCGAGGACTCTATCTTCACGCAATTAACACGCCAACACTTCATGCCTTCACTGATGTGAACTGGACAGGAAATCGCGGCGATTACACATCCACAGGAGCCTATATCGTCTAACTTGGAAGACACCCCATTGCGTGGTCTTCGAAGAAACAAACAAGTGTACAATGTTCTTCCACCGAAGCCGAGTAATGATCTATTGCTTCAACAACTTCAGAATTATGTTGTATATCATCACTGTTATCTGAGCTATCTATACCACACAAGACACCACCAATGATATATTCAGACAAGATGGGTGCAACGTACCTAACTGCCAACCCTGTGTTCCACTCAAGAATGAAACACATTGTTTTGGATTAACATTTCGTGCGATAGTTTGTGCCGAGTGGGCAGGTCCGTGTATCACATGTCTCCACCCAAGACCAGCTCGATGATGCTCTTACCAAACCCCTAGCCCGTGCTCGATTCGACAACCTATGCATCAAGATCGGACTTTCCTCTCGCCGTCCATTTTAAGGAGTTGTAATGAGATATGGAAATCTCTACAATTCAGTCCCTTTGATTGTGCAGTATCGCTAGAATATATTGTATTACCATTCTTGTACAAATCTATGTCTGTATATAAACAGAGTCCCTAACTCAATAATATTCACGATTCACTTTATATTTAATATATACATATTTTTTTTTTTTGGACAGCTAAATTAAGTTGTTTTTCAGATCTTTCAATTTATAGTATAAATCTATATATAAAATTAATATTTTAATAATAATATAATTATTAAATTAAATTTTCATCCAATTAATTTTTTGATAAATTAATAAATTATCATAATTATTTATTTTTAAAATTTTTATTGTATTACAAAATTATATTACATCACCAAGTATCACTATGCTATAAAATAACTTTTTTTTTTTTTGTATTACAAATGTACAATACATATCAGTAAACCACACCAAAAAACAAAAACAGTTTTATCAATGGAGAATACACTTCAGTTTTTAGAGAAATTGACCCAAAAATTCCAAATTTTCACTTAGTTTCTTATTAAATATAAATATGCATCTCAAGGAGATATTAACAAATCATCTTCTATGTTATTCTCAACCACTCTTTCTTTTGTCGTATGTTTTGGACCACTGTACAACCTCTCTATACAATGAGATCCTCCTAATTAGTCCTAAGTGTTTGGATATCTGTTTGGATTCGATCGGATATTTCAGATTTCAATTTTTTTGGTTTTCAATTTTAGGATTCATTCGGGTTCGGATCGGTTTCGGTTCGAGTATGTTTGGATTCGAATTAGGTGAATAAAAAACCTGTAAACCAAATCTACTTGGATATTTTCGGGATACTGAATGATTCGGGTAATTTAATACCTGAAATAACCAATGAATAATTTAAAAAAAAAAACCAATCTGCTTCAAAAAAGTAACCAAATCTATGAAATAATATCCGAATTTGTAATTGTATATAAGTATGAAACAGAGGTTAAAACCAAAAACAACATAAAACAACAACAAAAAGTCCCAAAAGTTTAAAATGCAAACATAAAAGTTCAAAAACAAACTGATTTAACATCCCAAAGACCATAAAAATATCAAACCACTCTCATAAAAAGATCAACCAAGTCTTAAAGTGTTAAACCAGAGACTAGAATAAAAACAGTTCATGCAATATACCACCACACGGAGACCAGTTCATGCAATACACGAACAATGTCCAACCAACTAGTATTTTGGATATCAAAATCGAAGATAAGTAAACATGGCATAATTCGAACGAAAACCAAAAAAAAAAAAAAGCATAACACCATATTCAAAGGCAAAAAATAGGCACTCAAAGGCATAAAGCCTTTATCTCTAGTTCCCTACACAACACGAGTGTTAGAATTTCAGAGTATGAAAGAATAATTAAGTGAGAATGGAAGATTAGAAGAGTTTTGAGAGAGCAAGAACAAGAGAGATTAAGCTTTAGGGAAGAATAAAATCCCAAAGTTAAAGTATCATAAGTGTTTACAAGAGTATATATATGCTATACAACTAGGGCAACAAACAGAAACCATGTCGCCGACACCATCGGTAACACATGAAGTTCAGAATCTTCTTTAGCGTCTATGTCGCCGACACCTTCGGCAACACATGAAGTTCAGAATCTTCTTTAGCGTCTATGTCGCCGACACCGTCGGCAACACATGAAGTTCAGAATCAATATTTATCTCATGATCAATACTCCCCCTCAAGCTTAGACTTTGGAATCACCCTAAAAGGCTAAGCTTGGAATGATCATGGCAACACCTCATTAAAAACCTTGATGTGAAAAACCACGTGGGACAAAACCACATCAAGGGAAAAAGAGTATGCTGCACATGAATCAGGAGAGTTCTAATCATGGATGGATACAAGTCCTAGTTTGGGAAAGATGTGATCACAAACCTTGAGACTTGCAGCCTTGGTGAAGATATCTGCTAATTGATCTTTACTTCTTGTATAGCAGGGTAGGACAGTTCCATCTTCAATCTTCTCCCTGACCTTGTGACAATCAATTTCTATGTGTTTAGTCCTTTCATGAAACACAGAATTTGAGGCTATATGGATTGCAGCCTGATTGTCACAGTGGAAGGTAATGGGGCTTGATTGCTCAATGCCAAAGTCCTTAAGGAGAGCCTTCAGCCATGTCAACTCGCTTGTGAGCTTCCTCATTGCTCTATACTCGGCTTCAGCACTCGAACATGAGACAACCTTCTGCTTCTTTGTCTTCCAAGTTACCAAATTTCCTCCAATGAAAGTGCAATAACCGGTAGTAGATTTCCTATCATTTTTATCACCAGCCCAGTCTGCATCACAATATCCAACAATCTCAGTGTTATCATTCTTACCCATCCAAATGCCTTGTCCTTGGGAGCCCTTGAGATATCTGAGGATCCTTTCTATCATGCTCCAATGGTAGACAGTAGGTGTTTGCATGTGTTGGCTTACTTGATTCACAGCAAAGCAAAGATCTGGTCTAGTAAGTGTAAGGTAGATGAGCTTCCCAACCATTCTTCTGTATAAAGACACATCCCTGAACTTATCATTATCCGATTTCTCCCCCTTTCTTTTGACTTGGTAGCCATCTTCAAGAGGAGTCTTAGCTATCTTGCTATCTTGCATTCTTGTTTCTGTCAACAAGTCCTTCACATACTTTCTTTGAGATAGAAACAGCCCATCCTGAAATCTGCAAACTTCAATTCCCAAGAAGTATTTCAACTCACCAAGATCCTTGATGTCAAATGAACTCTTGAGGAAGGCTTTGGTGGATTTAATTCCTTCTTTATCACTTCCAGTAATGATAAGATCATCCACATATATCAGTACCACAACCACGCCTAAAGAGCTTTGAAGAGTGAACAAGGTATGGTCAGATTGAGATTTCCTGAACCCATGATCCATAAGAGTGTGGCTTAGCTTGTGATACCAAGCTCTTGGTGACTGCTTCAGACCATATATCGCTCTTCTCAGCCTCAGAGCTTCACCTGGTTTGCAAGATGTTCAAGACCTGGTGGTGGTGTCATGTACACTTCTTCTTCAAGTTCTCCTTGTAAGAAAGCATTTTTGACATCCATCTGCCATAGATCCCATGAAAGGTTGGTAGCCAAAGAGAGAGTGACTCTCACAGTGTGAAGCTTAGCTACTGGTGCAAAGGTATCAGTGTAGTCTTCTCCATAAGTTTGAGTGAATCCTCTCGCAACCAGCCTTGCCTTATACCTCTCTATATCCCCATTGCTCTTATACTTGATTGTGAATACCCACTTGGAGCTAACAGCTTTCTTTCCCTTTGGTAATGACTCCACATTCCAAGTGTGATTCCTATCCATAGCCTTTTTCTCATCAATCACAGCATCCATCCACACCTTGATGTCTTTAGCCTCTTCATATGTCTTAGGGACCCAATCAGCATCAAGAACTCCCATGAAGACTTTATGTTCTGTTGGAAAGTAAGCAAGAGTGCATGTTGCTTGGATTGGATGTGCAACAGCCTGACTGTTATAGTAGATGAAATCCTTCTTTCTCCATTCAGATGGGTCCTTCTTAACCCTCGTACTTCTCCTAAAGGTTTCAACCGGTTGATCAGCCTCTCTTTCCTCATGATCAGACTCCATTTGAACTGGTTGATCAGCCTCTCTTTCCTCATGATCAGACTCCAATTCTTTTTCCACTTCTCCTCCTTGATCATGAATGGCAGAATTATCTTGTTGAGATTGTGATTCTTCATTGTCCCCCTCATGATCAAGGTGGGTATCATCAGCAACAACTAAAGGTTCCTCCGGAGTGTTTGCCTTCTGATCTTGCTGTTTCTGCCTTGGTTGACTGATCAAATCACAGGTTGGTTGACTGATTCCAAGGTTTTCCAAAATGATCCTCAAGTTTGTGGCACGATCAGATGGATTATTGGATAGATCCTTCAGACTATCCCAACTCTTCTCAACATAATAGCCTTTTGATTCCACAAACTTAACATCCCTGGATACCAAGACCTTCCTGGTTTCAGGTACATAACACTTGTAGCCTTTCTGAGTTGTAGAGTAACCAATGAACATTGCCTTTGTGCTTTTTGCATCGAGCTTGTCCCTTTGTTCTCCTGGTACCAAAACAAAACACATACACCCAAACACCCGTAAGTGATTAATTGAGGGTTTGGTTTTGTTTAATACCTGAAATGGTGATTGATCATGCAGAACTTTGGTAGGTGTTCTGTTGATCAGATAGCAAGCTGTCATAACAGCATCTCCCCAAAAACTTTTTGGAACATTTGTGTAGAACATCATAGACCTTGCTACCTCCATTAAGTGTCTATTCTTCCTTTCAGCAACTCCAATTTGTTGGGGAGTGTAAGGACAACTGGTTTGATGAATGATTCCATGCTTGGCTAGATGATGTTTGAAGGCGTGGCTAGTATATTCTCCACCGTTGTCTGATCTGAAGATCTTGATCTTGGCATTGAAATTGTTTGTCACATAGTTCTGAAAGTTGGTGAATGCTTCCAACACCCTATCCTTGGTTTGGATCAAGGTTAACCAAGTATACTTGGATTTCTCATCAATAAAGGTCACAAAGTACTTATGACTATCTCTAGACACGCAAGGAGCAGTCCATACATCAGAATGAACAAGATCAAAGCACTTCTCATAAATGGTTGAAGACTTAGGAAACACAGACTTGCAATGTTTTCCAAGGATGCAAGCTTCACAATCATCATTTGCAAATGAGACTTTAGGCAATAACAAACTTAAAGCTCTTGAATGAGGGTGTCCAAGTCTAGCATGCCAAATAACATTATCAGCAGTAGCGAGGAATGAGTTAGAAGCCTCAGAACAGAGATCAGACGACGGCTTAATGCTATCTAGAACATAAAGGCCATCTTTACTTACTCCTTTCCCAAGTACCTTGCTAGTCTCAATATCCTGAAATTGAACATCATCAGGACTGAATATGACATTGCAGTTTAAATCGGTGGTTGCCTTTTTCACAGATAGCAAGTTCGATGTAAAGCTAGGCATATAGAAGGCTTTTGATTTCTTGTCAAACAACCGAAGATTCCCTACACCTTTTACTGGTATTCTATCTCCATTTGCTATCACTACATTCCTTAAAGCCGGTTCAACATTAGTGATCAGGTTTGAGTCACTAATCATGTGATGAGATGCTCCAGAGTCTATAATCAATGGCTTGGAGATAGTAGGTGCATGGAGAGGTTTACCAGACACATTACCAGAATCTTTAGATGCTTTCAAGGCATCAATGAGGGCATATATATCTGACTTCCTCAGAACATCATGTTGAGAAGACACCAAAGCATTTCCTTGTTCCTCAATGAACCGCAAATGATAACTCTTTATGGCTGAGACCGTTAATAGCCTACTGAGATTTGAAATATTTCCAAATACCTTCTGAAGAGTAGTCCACAACTCTCTTGCAGTTTCACAATATGAATAAGCCTCCAATATTGAAGCTTCAAGTGAAGTTTGGAGAATGAACAGAACCTTCTGGTCTTCTCGAATCCACTTCTCCACATCTTGGACCAGCTGGGTTGGAGCTTCATCACTGACATACTTCCATAACCCACATCCACCAAGGGCAGATTTCACCATTCTTGCCCATAACAAGTAATTTACCCCCTTTAGGGTCACTGGAATGAATATATGCTCTGAGTTCTCCATGGTTAAACTTAGTTATACCTTAGGAGGGAATATCAGGCACAAAAACAACTCAAAGAGAGGGAAAAAAAATCGAACAGATTTGAAGGAACAAATCTTTCAAGAACAGAGATTTTGAAAGGTAAAAAGATGAAGGATTTGCGGAAAGAAATTAAGTTTAGGAGCTTAATAGCTTTGGGAATTTCGTCGAACACTTGGTGGGCGTTTTAAGAAATGGTGAGAAATTTGAAAGTTTTGGAGAATTTTGAAAGAGAGACAAGAGAGAATCAAAAGAGTATATTAGAATCAAGATCAAAGCTCTGATACCATGTTAGAATTTCAGAGTATGAAAGAATAATTAAGTGAGAATGGAAGATTAGAAGAGTTTTGAGAGAGCAAGAACAAGAGAGATTAAGCTTTAGGGAAGAATAAAATCCCAAAGTTAAAGTATCATAAGTGTTTACAAGAGTATATATATGCTATACAACTAGGGCAATAAACAGAAACCATGTCGCCGACACCATCGGTAACACATGAAGTTCAGAATCTTCTTTAGCGTCTATGTCGCCGACACCTTCGGCAACACATGAAGTTCAGAATCTTCTTTAGCGTCTATGTCGCCGACACCGTCGGCAACACATGAAGTTCAGAATCAATATTTATCTCATGATCAATAACGAGTCCCTAATTGGTTTTGTTCCTGACTATACAAAACGCAGAGCTCTACGAAATAAAATTTATGGAGCTGCAGCCTCTGTTCACGTGTTTATTGATTTTACACACCGAAGAACATATAAGAGAAAACTTAGACATGTCATTAATGTTACACAATTTTGTCGTCGATTTCACAGTTCTACACTACTGTCTACCAAAATCGAAAACAAGAATGAAGAAAAAATATCTGAGATCGAGTTATTAACGTCTTAGATGGAGGAGATATTGAGATATGGTAATTTTGCAGATTTTGAATTGGGGATTAGGGATTAGTTTTTTTTCAGGGATTTGGGGTGAAAGCCAAACAAATTCTCGAGCAAAGCATTCTAATGTTTTTTTAATCATATATACATTATATTATAAAGTATAAACATATATAATTATATTATAGTATATAGTGTTACATATATTTTGGTTACTTTCGGGTTGATTTGGGTTTTGGATATAACCGAACCGAACCAAAATCCGAGAGTATAGACATGCGAGACCCAATCGCAGGTAAATGTGCATAACCAGGTTTTTTGTTGGTTCCGATTCGATTCTCCAGATCCGATTAATGTGTCCACGGTTACATTTAAGCATAAAATACTACAATTAAGCATAAAATATTTTGTTGAAAATAAAATTTTAAAAGTAAAAGTGAAACCTGAAAGTTGAAACACAAACGGAGAATACATAGCATTTTGTGTTGGATCAAATTTTTAAATTGAATAATTGTGAATAAAAACGAGTTATTAGACTCATTAATTCAATGCAATAACGTTTGTGCAACATTCAAAAGTCAATATCTATACTATTAAAACAGGTGACTGACCATGGTACATAAATGTTGTTTCCGAAATTTGCCATTGATATTATTAGGATTTGTAACCTTCATTAAGGGTAATCAGGGAATATAACATTATCTCTACAATCCATGTTTCCAAACAAGACAATTATTAAACATGTAACCAAACAACCAAAATCTAATGGGTCTCACTTTCCTAATTAATTAAAATCAAAACAAATTAATTGATAAATATAATGAATAATTTATACATCAACTATTATATATAAATTAAGATTCTCTAATTTATGATTTAATTCAAAATATATTTATAATATATTTTAATATTTTTTAATTTGTTATATATATATATATATATACACACATATTACGATTGATGTTTTTACGATTGTACTTTTTAGCAGGTTTTTCCATCAAACTGAAAAATATATAATTAATTAAACGGGTTGAAAAATTAATTAGCCAATCTTGATTATAAATTTTCTAAACAAAAATTCGCATATAGTAAATAATTTCAGCTGATATATTTTAAAATTAATAAAATATTAAAATGATTTCATACTTATATTATTCAAATATTTGAAGCGACAAATTATGTTTTATGTTTAAACAGGTGACTGACCATGGTACATAAATGTTGTTTCCGAAATTTGCCATTGATATTATTAGGATTTGTAACCTTCATTAAGGGTAATTAGGGAATATAACATTATCTCTACAATCCATGTTTCCAAACAAGACAATTATTAAACATGTAACCAAACAACCAAAATCTAATGGGTCCCACTTTCCTAATTAATTAAAATCAAAACAAATTAATTGATAAATATAATGAATAATTTATACATCAACTATTATATATAAATTAAGATTCTCTAATTTATGATTTAATTCAAAATATATTTATAATATATTTTAATATTTTTTATTTTGTTATATATATATATATATACACACATATTACGATTGATGTTTTTACGATTGTACTTTTTAGCAGGTTTTTCCATCAAACTGAAAAATATATAATTAATTAAACGGGTTGAAAAATTAATTAGCCAATCTCGATTATAAATTTTCTAAACAAAAATTCGCATATAGTAAATAATTTCAGCTGATATATTTTAAAATTAATAAAATATTAAAATGATTCCATACTTATATTATTCAAATATTTGAAGCGACAAATTATGTTTTATGTTTAAACAGTTGACTGACCATGGTACATAAATGTTGTTTCCGAAATTTGCCATTGATATTATTAGGATTTGTAACCTTCATTAAGGGTAATTAGGGAATATAACATTATCTCTACAATCCATGTTTCCAAACAAGACAATTATTAAACATGTAACCAAACAACCAAAATCTAATGGGTCCCACTTTCCTAATTAATTAAAATCAAAACAAATTAATTGATAAATATAATGAATAATTTATACATCAACAATTATATATAAATTAAGATTCTCTAATTTATGATTTAATTCAAAATATATTTATAATATATTTTAATATTTTTATTTTGTTATATATATATATATATACACACATATTACGATTGATGTTTTTACGATTGTACTTTTTAGCAGGTTTTTCCATCAAACTGAAAAATATATAATTAATTAAACGGGTTGAAAAATTAATTAGCCAATCTCGATTATAAATTTTCTAAACAAAAATTCGCATATAGTAAATAATTTCAGATGATATATTTTAAAATTAATAAAATATTAAAATGATTCCATACTTATATTATTCAAATATTTGAAGCGACAAATTATGTTTTATGTTTAAATGAAGTTTTAACGGATAGTTCCATCAAATTTGAAAATTATATATACGACTACAACATGTATTTTATAAAATAATATTTTAGATAAATAAAATAACAATTAAACATATACCACATAACTTTTACAATAGTTGTTTTCACATATATATATTTTTTCCAAAATATGATCTTACGATATAACACAGATTAAAATATATAATGCGAAATCGTTATTTTAATCTCTTAATCCTTACGATATATCTCCTCCAAATAACACATAATTCATTTAAAAAAAAACTAAATTGCTAACTCACTGTTTATAATGTTGGTTAAACAATTATAATCAAAATTAGATTACATAATTAAAAATCTAAACTACTATTAACAAAATGAATAAAAAGTAAAATTTGTAAAGAAAATTAAACCCGCACTTTCTAAGTGCGGGTCAAAATCTAGTTGATTAATTATAATGACAACGTTCGTAACATGTGAGTGGCACAAATCATAATTTGATATTCACTAATATCATTTCTTAAGAGTTTGGTGATATATATCATGGTTTTTAGGGTTTTTAACTATGATATAAGTCTTTGTTATTATGTTTTTTTAGTGTGTTTTGGAATTTTTTCATATGTTTTATAGGTTTAGCTACGTTTGGAGCATATTTGGACATTATGGCGCATTCTGGAGCTATTTCGAGCACTTGTGCGAGAGAGAAGAAATCGTAGGCGAAAGCAGAGCTTAGTGTCGACACTGATGTGCATCGATCGACACAGAGGCGGATCAAGAGTTTCTCGCCGAGTTAATGAAGATTTTGGATAATTGCAGCTTTAGCCCATAAGTTTTTCATAATTACAAAGAAGTCCAAAACGTGTTTAGCTATTATATTAGGGGTTTTAAGCCATTGTTTAGGCTACGCTTTACTTATCAGAGATTGAGAGATTTTGGGGCTGATCTTGTACTCAACAGAGAAGAGATTTCGAACCCCTGTTTTTCTATCCCTTTTATGTTATTTGGATTTCTATTCATCATGTTTATTTTTATGATTGCCATGTCTGAGTAGTTTTTCAGTTAGGTTTAGAGATTCTCATTAGGGATTTCATGGAATATTAGGTTGATCAATCTATAGGGATTCATAACTTCTAGTTCTTCATTTATGGTTGTTCTTAATGCTTAATCTGAATTAGCTACCCAGATTTATGATGTTAGATTGATTTCCGCTACAACAGTTGGTTAATTCTCTAGAAAAAACCTAGATGAGCAATTTGACTATTCACAAAGAAATTTAGCTTATAGGAAAATTGTGAACGAACGAACCAGAGATTAATGCATGTTGAGGATTTCTAGAACTCGCAACGAAAGTTGGTTTGCTAGGTTGCTAGACATAGATAATACTCGCAACGAAAGTTGGTTTCTTATGCTTCTGTGATTCTAGTTCTAGAACAGTTCTTAATTCGATCCCGCTTGATTGATTGACTTATAATCCTGATTTCCTGAGAACTCCCCTGACCTGACGCTTCGCTTGATTGATTTACACCTGTTTGATTTACTTTCTGCATTGTTTACTGCTTTCTTACTGATGCTTCTTAGCTTAATTCGATCCTCTATAATCTATCACAAGATTCTTGAGTCTCTGTGGATTCGACCCCTAAATACTACTAGTCACGTCTGTGCACTTGCAGTATATCTCTAAGGATTAAAACTCGAGCATATCATTTGGACATAAGAAAAGTTTATAAAGGAACTTTTCTTATTTCTCAAAAAGACTCTCACTCAATACTCTCATTAATTTACAAGACTTTTTTTCCAGCATTTTTTTTTCCTTTTATTCTCTTAAAAATGATCTTGTCTTCAAGACTATAGCTTAAATACTAAATCATAGATTCTGTTTTCAAGTGTGTGAGCCGGTCCTACGAGTTTGTATCATGGGATTCAAAATCGTTGTTTAAACTATCACACTGTGGAAGATTTATTGAGGTAAGGAAAAAGATAAAGTTTCACCTTCTCAGTTTATTTTCGAAAATCTATGTCAAAGTCTCGTTCTTAATTCTTTTTGTTAAATTTGTTTCTTTATTTAACGTTTATAATTTCTTATAAAAGTTTTTAATCACATTTTTTCATATCTATATTGTATTGGTCTTACAATCGTAACTCAATTAATCCGCTTCTAGCCTATCGCTACAATCGGATTGAGAATTGTGGTTTTATAAATGATTTATAAGGATTATTATAAGGTTATATAAACATGTTTATAATAACTAAAATTTTATAAACGTTACAAGGTTTAAAGAAAAGAAAAAAGTTTATAAACATTGGTTTATAAAAGTATATTTTCAATAAATAGGTTTATAAAATTATTTTTCTTTTAACAAGTTTATAAACGTCGTCTTTTGTAAAGATTTGTAAGTGGGTTTATAAACATAGATTGATATTTATAACCGGTTTTATAAAACTTGATTTATGCGTTTTAGTTTTATAAACATTAACGGTTTCATGATCACTTATATAAGTGTTTTCTGCGAATCGTTCTCAAAATGATACAAATGGATTTGAAAATGCCTTATAGCGATTCCGCAAAACGCAATTTCAATATTGATCTTCAGATTTAAAATAATGTCTAGTAATGACTTTAGGTGATTTTAGTAAACGTTGATAGGAAATTCTAAGAACCATATGGTGATATCCGGAGGAACTCTAAGCGAATTCTAGAAACGCTTTAGCGATTTGCCTAGACTGCATAATGAATTTCTTAGTTTAATTCACATATGTTTATGTGATTTAATAATATACTTGGAAAGAAAAAAATTGTGATTTTCATCATTGATAGTATTATATTATTGTATCCTTTTGCTACGAAGAAAAAATTAAGCCTTGAAAAAGAAAAATAAAAATGATTAAAAAGTCAAGATTGGTAAGAATAAAATGTATTTCTTAGAAAATTACAATATTCTTCATAAATTGATCCTTATTCATTTATATTGAATGGAGTTGGAGACCAAAAGTTATAAACACTTAATAAAATGATGAATGCAAAGATATATGATTTTAAGTTACCACAAAAATGTGAGGGAGAAGCATGATTTATCACATAACGTCATTGGTATGACACCATGTGACATGTGATGAGGTGAATTCCATTTGTACAAATATGTGAAAGTATGTGGGTGCATAGCAAAGTTTGTTCATATACTAAATTATCATATGGGTAATCCAGTTTGTAAACACTGGAAAGCTATAACTAGGATATTGAGTTACATGCAATATACATAAAGTTATGAGATGTTTTTTAAATAATTGATCTCAGTTGGATAAATATTAATAGATTATATTCAATAAAATGACAACTTAAGATCCAAATTTTAAAGAGTGTCACGAGATCAAATTGTAAAATCATCGTGATGAACGAGTTCAAAGCCTATAACTTAAGGAGGAGGCTTGGCGGTAATCTTATCTATATGACTGGAGATTCCAAAAAATATATTTAAAGGGAAAACTAAGTTAAACTGAATCTGCCAAAAGCTGTAAGATTTTTGTCTCTACCCAAGTCCTATGATAATAAACAGTGCTTCCTGTAAGTATGAGAGGATAAGCATAGCTTTTAATGATTGAGACTATAATCTTGATATACACGTGGAGTATTACAAGAAACTTCTTAAAACAAAGCTATTGAGAATCACTTAGTAAGTATGAAATGAGGTCGTTTCTAGGAAAATAAAAATCAGGCTATATTCTCTAAGTTCTCTAAGTCAGTCATGTTTAAGGCCACAATGAACACACTAGAAAACTAAGTTTACGAGAAATGAATATGTGTTATATATAGTTATTATCTCGGTTTATATCAAAGACCGGAGGGTTCAAGACATCATGTTCACCTCCTATTCGAATAAATCCGATTGCTATTAACAATGACTGGTTCAAGGCTGAAAAATGCTACAAACTCAATGTACAATGATTTTTCGTTTATATTCTGGAAAAGTTTGATTAATATAAGTCTAATCAGTGAAGTCTATCGAGTTTTTATTTGTCTAGTCTTTTTAATCATGTGGAAAATTGTTGGATCAATTTTTGTGAATAAAAATGAGTCATTACACTCATGATTTTTTTTACTTATAATGTAATTGAGTGAGATTATGTCTATCCTGAAATGAGATTGATATATAGATTTAAATTTGGTAATTTGATCATAAAGACAAAATTCATTTTTTACTTGTGTTCAAATATGTTTAACACAAAAATTATTTCGATTAATTTCGGAAAAAGAGAAAAAAGGAACGTGAGAATAAGTTGAGTAGGTCTGTGTATTTTTACCCGGATCCGAAGACCCGAACCTGAACCAGTCTGAAAAAGTTGGGTCCGGATCGGGTCCGGATCGGGTCCGGGTCCAAGGTTTAGAACTTGTTAGGTATGACGATCGAAGACCCGCGGATACAGGTTCGAGTCCGGATCTTACCCGTAGGTCTTTCGGATACCCGGTAGAACCTGTAAATAATATGTTAAGTAATTATTAGAACCTGTTATAATTTGTTAGTAGCATGTTAGAACCTGTTAGGAACCTGTTAGTAACTGACCCGATGAGATCCGATAAGACCTGATATGACACGTATAATCCAATAGAACCTAACAAAACCTGTAGTTTTCAAATATTTTACAGGTTTTTCGGGTATTTACAAGTTTTTTGGTATTTTATATCCGAAAATACCCAAAAAACTTGTAAATATCCAAACCCGAATGGTATTTATAAAAATTCGGGTTTTTGCAGGTATAACCCTAGCAGATCCAAACAACCTGAAAATATACATATTTTTAAATGGTTCCTATATTTCTATACCCATTACACCCGGAATTTGCAAAGACTCAATCCAAACCCGACACGAATATCCACTACAAGAAATATGGATATTGATAGCAGATCACGATAGCACGAATTCATAAACTGCTATTAAAGATAACAAGCTGAGATACCAGCTCTATTATAGCATTCAATCAACGCTATGCAAAATTTTTTACAGAGTTTTATTAAGCGGGAAGACAAAAATCTAACCGTAACACTTAATTCGCCAAAAACTCGGTAAAAAATTCGTTTTAGCACCAAAACTAAAGGTTTTTGTGGAAATTTTGTGTAAGTTTTTTTTTCACATTGAGACTCATAATTCCTCAAAAAAAAGGACAAGACACCCTCTTCTCCTCCGATCTCTCACCGACTCCGACGCTTTTCTCCTCTGTAACTTCTTCTTCTTCTTCTCCAGTTTACTACTTGTCTCTCTTGAATCGAACCAATGGGTAGAGATTTTATGATTCTGGGTATTCTCATTCTCCTCTTTTCTGGGGTTGTAGCTTCAGCTCCTTCAGCTAATTCTCGAGCAAGTTTTCGCATTTTACACTCTCTTCTCTTGAGTCCATGTTTCATCCTTGTTTAATTGTTTCAAATCTCACTTTTTGGCAGAGATTCTTAGTGGGTTTATCTCAAATCGCGGCTCTTCACTCAGCAATTGAGACGAGATCGATGGTGAAATTCGAGAATGGGAATACAGTAGAGTCGGTGTTCGACGAAGAGAACTTGGTAAACCGTATTCGATTGAAGTTTTACCCAACAACAAGCTGCTTATTCTTGATTCTGAGAACAGTAACATCTACAAGATTTCATCCTCTCTTTCACTATGTAAGTATAAGAATG
Organism: Orychophragmus violaceus; assembly: GCA_030180135.1. Taxonomy (NCBI): domain Eukaryota; kingdom Viridiplantae; phylum Streptophyta; class Magnoliopsida; order Brassicales; family Brassicaceae; genus Orychophragmus; species Orychophragmus violaceus. The sequence goes on from CM058239.1 coordinate 24,254,305, forward strand.
TTCTGGCTTTTATTGAATCATATGTTTGTTCCATGATAATAACTTTCAAAATCACTATCTTGAAGCTTGGGACTCTCTGTGATTTTGATATAGTTGACGGTCTTTGAAATTCGATCCTAATTGCAATCATTGTATCTTGTGCTGAGTTTAAAGCCTACCTTGTAGGAGTTACAACAATTTCTGGGGGGCAAAACGGCTCGCAATTGCTTAGATGGAATCAATGGAGAAGATAGCAACAAAATGGAAGAAGAGAGTATGTGGCCGAAGCTGTTTATAACATTATCAACCAAAGAGAAGGAAGAAGATTTCATGGTTATGAAAGGTTGTAAACCTTCACATATGCCTAAGAAGAGAGTCAAACTCATCCAAAGAAGCTTACTTGTGAGTGTTTTCAAAGTTAAATACTTTGTCTTTTTTAAAGTGTTCAAAGATTACAGTTTCTGAGACTCATGACCTTTGCGCTGAGACTACTTGTCCTGTACAAACCGGAGATTTCTTGGTTGCACACTCTTAAGTTCTTCCTGGTTACACTTCTCGTGTAAGTTCGATTCACTTTGTTATGTAGTTTTTGTTATTCAGTTTGAAGAATCTCTTGCAATCATAATGGATGGTTGATTCCTAATAGATATAGAGAGAAGTTTAAGCTTGGTATTGAGTATATTGTATCGGAATGTTTGTTTGTTTGATTTTACTTTTGTGCATTCAGGATTTCGATGGGGAAGCTCTGGAGAAATTTATCGAAGAATCTAGCCTTCCACTTATCACCGTCTTTGACAAAAGGGATATGTTTAACCTACCATATGTTATAAAATTCTTTAAGAGATCTAATACTACTAAGGTAGAATTACAAAAGATCTTACATCCTGTTAGTCTAAAAAAATAAAATTTCCAATTAATACAAATGTTAAAGTCTCACAAACACATTGTATAAGGTTTAGGGTATTGGAGGGTTAGGGTTTAGTGTTAGGGTATTGAAAATTCCTTTTAGTATAAAAGTTCCAATTAATATAAAAGTTAAGTCTCACCAACACATTGTATAGGGTTTAAGGTATTGGAGGGTTTATGGTATTGGAGGGTTAGGGTTTACGGTTAGGGTTAGTTTAAAAATAAAATTTCCAACTAATACAAAGTTAAAGTCTCACAAACACATTGTATAAGGTTTAGGGTATTTGAGGGTTAGGATTTAGTGTTAGGGTATTGATAATTATTTTTTTATCCTAAAGTCTAAAACCATTCTAAAACTTTAACTCTCTACCATAAACACTAATCCTAAACCCTAAACTCCTAATCCATTTTTAAATCAAAACTTAATTATTAAACCCTAAACTATGAGCTATAACCCTTAATTTTGATTCTCACATAAATTGTAAACATAAATTATGAACTATAACCCTTAATTTTTATCCTAAGTCTTCCATCCCAAATTCAAAAACCTAATTATCAAACCTAAATTATGAACTCTAATCTTAAATTTTATACCAAAATACTAAACTTAAATCATAAAATACAAAACTAAAATATAGTTATGAAAATAAGAATAATTATAATTGATATATTTTATCAAATAATTTTGAAAATAGTATTAAAAATCAAAATTGTCATAAATCCTAAATTAATTGTATTCTCTATCCACATTTATAAATATATATATTACAATGTTATAAACCCTAAATCTATACTCAAGTACTCCAACTTTGTTAATGTTTTCCTAATAATTGTTGGTTTCTATGATATTCAATTATATTATGTTAGTTAAGAGTATTGAAGATTTAATCTTAGTTCTTAATGTTAGGCAAGACTAAAATTTTTTTAAACAAAATTAAACCTTTTTGGCACTACAATCAATAATTTGAGCGGGAACCCCAAAATAATTTAGAGCCTAAAGAGGGTGAAGTGAAAAAATTGGTTTTGGCTAACATTTTTTCCAAACCTCATTTCACGCTCACCTCTCCTTTTTAGAACAAAAAAAAACATTCACATCTCCTTTTTTTCTCTAGGGTTCTAGAGAAAACCTTATGTGGCCATCTCCGCCTTGTTTCTCCAATTCTACCACCGGCTCCTCCGTCAATCCGAGCCTTCGATCACAGCCTCACTGTCTCTAGATGAACCGTCCGCTTTCCAGAAACGACGAGCCGCAGCTCACCTTTGCCATCGTTCCGCTCCGGTGATCTCCACATCGTTCCTCGTAACCGCCTCTCGGAAACCACCGCTTTACGGTTTCTCATCGAGCATAGCCACGACGAGTCTAAAGCTCTGGAAACCGCTACGTTATGGTTTCTTATTCTCCGTCCAAGCGAGTCGCGAAGGTTCGATTCAATTTTTGCTTTCATGTGTTGTTTGACTTGGGAATTCTGAAATCAATCTGCTTATTCTCAAATTGGTTCATTGGAAGATAATTAACGATCTCAAATCATGGTGAAACTGGATCAATCTTTCTGATAGTCGTGTGATTTTTTATTGGCTGATAGGAGGTTACTGCTATAGAGTTTGATGACAGTGAAGGTCTTCAAGTAGCTGTCGGGAGTAGTGCAGGAAAGGTTTGATTCTATATTTCATTTTTTATCTGTATTTTTTTGGAAACCATTATGTCAATTTGGCTATGTTTTGTTGATTGTGCTGTTCTATATCTGCAGGTATTCATATATGACTTGCGAACTTCAGCTCCCATACATGTGAAGGATCACATGTAAGAAGGATCACATGTAAGTATTACTAACTCAAAATCCATCATATATGCTATAACTTTAGTGTTTGTTTCCTCGATGTTCATTGTCATTTCTGCAAAACTTGCAGGTACGAGAGCCCAATTTTGAGTATTAAGTGGCAACGGACTCTTAATATTCAACAACCTAAGTTGATTACTACTGACAAGCACATTGTTAGAATATGGGATCTGAATACTGTAAGCTTCCAGTAAGATTGAGTTTACTTACCTCTCGATTTCTTGAACTCATTGATTGTGGTATTTTTAGGACCATATAGCAGTAACATCCTATCATTTGATTGTTCAACATGATTTAGTTTTTTATAATCTTAGTCGTTAATGTTCAACTACAAAGCTTATGGTTATCTCTTGCTTTGCTTCGAGAGAGGTGAATTCCACTCTCCCACTCTCTTAAAACCATGATTAATTGAAGCATCAGTTTCATGACTTGATAATGGAACCTTATTTTTCTTTTGGTCAGAGCATACTCGTCAAATATGGAGCTGTGTTTAGACACTTATGGAAATAAGAAGCTGAGATATGAACACTAGTCACTGTCCTTGAACTTGTTTCTTGTGTCTGAGATATGAATACTCATGTTCTGTTTTTTCTTTCATAACAGGAGAAACATTCAGTGATGTAGATGGGAGCTTTTATTATGTGGTTTGTTCTTGGAATCTTGTCAAGAGGTTGCTAAGAAGCATCCAAGCATCTCCCTTTATCCTCCACAGCCTTGGCAATGATTTTCTTGATATTTACGTGAGAGATAAGACAGTATGAAGAATTTTCTTGGGCTTTTTTCTGCTATTCATCATTCATATTGTTCAAGTTCAAGACCAACAAGGTATCAGACATCTTGTTTCTTCTTCTTTTTGCTGGACACATTCTTCAAAACGTTTGGTTCTTAGAAAAACATTACAATGTCTGTTTACAGGATTCATCAGTTTGGATTGCAGGCTACCTGCAATTGAAGCGTCTCCTTATGAAAAGAGTTATACTAAACTGCGGTTCTCTTCCGACGAAGCGTTTCATACGTAGCGGCATTTAAGTGGTGAAGGAGAAGCTAGAAAGGATGCAGGAGGTTAAGGAATTTCTGAGTCTACCATTAGTATTGTGTAAATCAGCAGCTGTTTTGTTAAGAGTAAAGCTCAAACAGATTTTATAAGTTTGTTCTTGTATTTTGTATTTGCAATTATAAATTTATAAATTCTAAATACATTTATGCAATTCTAATTGATTTTCAAATAATAATTCAAAATAATAATTCAAATAATATTATATAATAAATTTTCTATAATTCCAATTAACATTAAATATGGCAAAATATAAAAGTGTTAATTGGATAAACAATAGCCATAAAGATTGGTCATTATAAATAATAACACAACTACTATAAAACGCTAGTATAAAGTATAATACAACACGAAAATATTGCCACCAAAATATGTATTATTGCACGAATAATATGCTGCATTAATTTATAAAATAGCAATAAACCAATGCTACTGAAAACTATATAATCACATCAAAATTAGCGCTATCGTAGACATATATATGATAGCATCTCAAATTAGTGCTATAGTAGATGGCAGACCTAAGATGGCAGCGGCAAACATAGCGTTTATAGAAACGCTATCATAGACATATGATAGCGTTTTCGTGGTGCTATCAATGCCCATATTTCTTGTAGTGATCCAAACGTCCATGCCTCAAGTTGAGAATTAAGTCCCAATGACATTCATTGTCTAACTTAATGTAATAATGTTTGTGCAACGTTCAGAGGTCAATATTGATTGATTATAATGACACCGTTCGTAACGTGTGAGTGGCATAATTTAATACTATTGATTAATATCATTTCTTAACAGTTTGGACATAAGAAAAGTTTATAAAAGGCTTTCGCGCCTCATAAACATTCACAATTTACAAGAATTTTTTCAGCAATCTTTCTTTCTCTTATTCTTTTAAAAGTGAGTTTTATCTTTAAAAGTATAGCGTAAATACTAAATTCGTAGAAACTGATCTCACATGATTGTATCCTAGTTGTTTTAACCGTCACACTACGGACAATTTATTGAATTAAGGAAGAGATAAATCTCACCTTTACGGTTTATTTTCGAAAATCGTTTTCAAAATAGTGGTTTTACATTTTGGATTAGCAATAAGAGATAATAATGTGCCTAGTTTATCTAAGTTACATTTCTTTCTAGATAATAAAATCTAATATATAATTATGCATTTCTTTCTCCATAGAAAATGTTACATTTCCTATGTGTATGTGCTTCAAAAAAATAACGCAACACACATTAAAATATTACATAGAAGCCCATGCCCATAAGTTATTTTTTATATGTAAATGGACCATGACACAAAACATGTATTTTTATCTTTTACGATGTTAACTTGCCAATAGCAATAGCAGAGCCAACACTGGCAAAAAAAGAAGAAGAGAAGAGTTGCTATAAAGTCAGACAAGTAAGCCTTAAGAAATGCAAGGGTAAAGGAATCTCCCAAACTTCCAATTGCAATATCCACCATTTTCATTTTGACCCCGAAAAATAGCTACGACTACTAACTTTACTTGATGGTTACAAATAGGGTCTTACTCTACGTCGAAGGTCGCAATAGGCGCTGGCCAAACCAGCAATTATTTAGACTATTCAGTTTGTATTTGAGGGTTAGTGACATTGAAAATGATTAAAGGACAACTAGTGAGTATTTTAAACAATGCTAAGAAAATGATTGATAAGCTATTTTATAATATTTGAAGCTAAGAGTGTTATGTTGTCATGTTAGTATCGTGCACTTATATTAATGTCGTTCCATACCAAATATGATAAATGGTCGTATTCCTTTTTCTCCTTACAAAATATTTTATTAGTACGGGTTAGTGCTAAGAGCCTGAAATATTATTATGGATTACGAGTTAAATCAAATACCACCGTTGCTTTGTTTGGAGTTGATGTGTTACAACAAACATTTATTGATATGCAAAGTTTGTGTGTTTAGAGAGGTGCTTCACAATGGTGGTGACATTAGATAATTTTGCAGAGGGATGGTTGTTTAAATTACTTTCTCGGCCCCACTACTAAACTAACATTTTTTTAGTATTATGGTGTTGATCATATTGCACAACAACGGAATTGACTGATAAAAAAACAACGGAATCGAATGATCTTTCCTAATTTCCAACACGCATCAAGTACTTGCTATTCCAGATACTTGCTATCCGGCTTGGCCTGTTCAAACAATTTAATTTGCTATTTATACTTGGTTCTTTTGAAAAAACATGCATAGTGCATTCGAGGACAGGGGAACACCTTGGGAGACCACAATTTTAACACCAACAAATGAGTCCATTGATGAAATCAACAATTTTCTATTGTCTAAAGTTTCAGGTATCTAGAAGGAACATCTAAACGGTGATAGGGTCGGACAAGGAGAATCACATAAAAATGGAATGGAGATGTCTTGTCCGCTAGAATATTATAATGAACTAGAATTTCCAAGATTATCAGCACATCAGTTATGTCTAAAAATCAGTCCCAATCATTCTAATCAGAAATTTGAACTCAAAAGAAGGGTTGTGCAACAAAACAACGCTTATAGTCATATATATGGGAGAAAATAATTGAAACATAGTTTCATACAACTATAAAAGAGCGGTGAAAATATTGAACTCTAAATGGAAATAAAAAGGCATAAACAGACATTAATATATTAAATGAAATTAGAATATTTTAAAAATGACCCCGAACACAAATCAAATCGAGTAAAAATATAAACGGCACGAACAGGCGCAAGATGAAGATAACTAAAAAAGAGATTGAGATGTCAATCTTTATTTTATTTTTTTTTCTAAAATGGACATTTAAATAAACACTAAATAATCTACACCATCTAAAGAATCTCACTATTTAAAATATTCACAAGCCCAATTCTTTAGTTCAGCCCATAATTACAAAACACTAGTGATCTTAACATCCACGTGCACGCGCGGAGGCTCGGTAATGATTTCTAAAATTTTATTTAGGTTTACTCGATCGTAAATGTATTCAATCGCATACATAATCTATTGATAATTGTGTAATAAGTATTTTATTGGATGAATTAGTTCAGGGGATAAGGGGATATATACATAACGAAACAAACTAGGAGACAAGAGTAATTTGCAAATTAATTATCTAATGCTATTATTGCCTATTTTGCCTCTACGAAAAATAGAGAGAGTATGGGTTAAGTAGCCAACTTCGAGAGAAAAGGTTTGTAGGCTCAAATTCATTAAATGTTTATTTCTCCTATTTTTCATATAAGTGAGATAATTAGATGTATCAAATAAAATAAAATTTATTGTAGTTAAAAATATAAAAATATAGGTTAAAATCTCTACCGTTGATTATATATGGTTAACTATGTATAAAATTAACTGAGTTTACACTTATATGGTTTATTGTTAATTGTTAACTATATCGTTAATTGTTAAATAAGTATAAAACATAATTTATCATACAATCAGTTGCTTGAATTAAAAATGTATATCTATCTAAACCCTAAACCCTAAATCGCAAACCCTAAACCCTAAACCCTAACCCCCAAAGCCTAAACCCTAATCCCTAAACACAAAGCCTAAACTCTAAATCCTAAACCCTAAGCCTCAAAGCCTAAACTCTAAACCCTAAAGCTTAAACCCTAAACTTCAAAGCCTAAACCCTAAACACTAAATACAAACCCTAAACACTAAAGCTTAAATCTCAAATCAAACCATAAATATTTGAAAGTTAACCCACTTATCATATCAAAATTATTGGTATAATTATATTTAACATACAATAAAATTATAAACTCGATGTAAAAAAATATAAATATATTCACTTTAACAAGTTAACCAAATTATCATATAATTAAAAAATGCGTTGTTGCGTAAGCAACTTTGTTATCGTAGTTGATTTTGTAAAATTTATGGATAATTTACAAATTAAGTCAATTATATGTTATCATACATGTGTGATAAATGAGTTGTTCGATTCCTGGCCACCGGGGGATTAATCCGAGGTCATCGCCGGCTCACCATGACAACGTGGTAATGTCATAATTGACCGTCCGCACTAGTCGGGACCCACCTAAGGTGGGAGCCCGGATACCTGGTTAAAAAAAAAATCTATTAAAAAAAAAAAAGATAAATGAGTTGTTGTGGACTATTCATCTTCTTCTTCATGAACATTCATGGTTTATCTCATAAAAAACTTTTCACAACTTTACCTTCTTCTAATCTCGCCATCATCCATTTTTAATAAATATAAATTTAGTTCTAATTTTTTTCGCTTTTTTACTTCTTCTTGCTTTCCATCTCCATCTTCTTTTTATATTTCATTTTTTGTTTCTTCTTTCTTTTTCCCGACAAAAAAAAAGAGAAGGTATTTTTTTTTTAATAAAAATATAAAAAAAGAGAGAAAGATATGTATGGATTTTTAAAATAAAAATAGAGGTAAAACTGATTTTTTTGTAAGTAAATAGTGTGAGTGAATAGTGTTAGATGAGAGAGATTTAATTTTAGAATTATTGGATCCTACTCACTTAAATTTCTCTATTTTATTTGACTTGAAGTTTGTCATAGGAGGTTAAAGACGTCTCCAACTATTTTTAGGTAAGTGTTTTTTTGATTAATTTGTTGTAGGATATTTTTTCTTTTTGTCATCTTATTAAATTTTCATTTTTGTTTGTATTTGAGCTTTGTTATTTTGATGTTGGCCCCACATAAATGTGTTATTTTTTTTTGATTTTGTATGTAACAATTTACATATTTTAGTTTTTATAGTATCTACGTACTTAATGTTACTCTTTAATATTTCTTAAATAAAAAGGTAGTGTTTGTGTTGTGGGTTTTGAATCACTAAGTTTAATTTTTTTAATAATTATTTCATATTTAGAATTGTTTTTTCTTGAGAAATCTAATACTGCTTTCTTCTGGTTTTTCACTTTTTGTCGAAACTCTTAAATATTTTATTTATATTTATATTTTTTATATTTAAAAATACACGTTTAAATTTTATGTAGCCCATTCATACATGATATTTCTCTTTTATGTAGTTTAAGTAAATATTAGTTTTTGTTGTTTATTTTTTATTTATGAGTTTTTCATTTTGTATTTATAACTATTTTAATATTATACTATATTATATGTGTGTTTTTTTTTCAATAATATAATATTGTTTCTTTTATTTTTTGAGAAAATTTTAACTATTTTATTTGTACCTATTTTGTTTTTAATATAAAACTATAAATATTTTAGATATATTTGTGATCTATTCTGATTTGAAATTTCTCTTTTATGTAGTTAAATAAATATTGTTTTTTTATATGGCCTTGGTTCTATTTTTGTTTGAACATTTTTATATCTTTTTGATCTAATTAGTAGATTTATTATCTTTTATTTCTGCCGTGAATTTTTTTACACATTTAAAATTCGTATTTCTCTTTTTTACCCATAAATATGGCATTTGTGTTTATTATATATTCACTTTTATACTCTTTTTCTTTTCTAAGAGATGTATCTATCATAATTTTTTTCTTAAAGTTAGTTTAAAAATAAAATAAAAAGTAACGGACGGAGATGGCGACAAGAAAGACGATTTAGGGCTACGATTTCTCGGTGGAGAAGGGATTCGATTTGGTCGGATACGGATGGCGATTCATATTGGTTTCATGGATTTGGCGTGGATTTATGGGATCGTGTTTTGATCACAGGATTATCGGAGGATCTACATACGAGAAATCGGATCCGATTTGATGAATTAAAAGGGTGATTCTTCAGACATATGACGGGATTGCAGACATTGGAAATACTTCAGGGAGATTCAAGGTGCATTTATCTGGGATGTATGATTTTCCTTGGCAGTGACTCTAGGGATTTTGTCAAGACAATTTCCTTGGGGCTTCGTTTCATGGTGGAGAGTCTTATAGGATGCGCTTTATATTTGCTGGGATTATATGAACTTTGTTCTGGGATGATGAGTATGGAGCTGTTACGGAAGGATAAGATTATGTTCCTAGCAAAATATTGTGTTTTTTGGGAACCACATCATATGGAAGGAGATGATTTCGGGAATCAATATCATTTTCATAACCGAGGTATTGAGAAATCTCGTTTTAATTCAGTGATTGATAGCTTCTACCTGAAGATTTTCCTGTGATTGAATGTCAATCACGAAAATTGCGAATTATCATGTAGGATTTTCGAGGGACGATTTCTGCGGAGTATAAATATGGATGTTGGGTGTGCAATTCCTCATCACTTTCAAGACTTTCTTCAGTAACAAAAGTTCACAAATATCTTCGAATATGTCTCATAGTCATATTGTCGTGTCCAAAAGCTCAAGAAAGACAATTGCGGTTTCTTCCCAGAAATTGAAGATATCAGTACCCCACTTTGACAACAGTGAGTTGATCAGAGCATATGGCAAGACACTTATTGGCAGCTGTATGAATCCAAAGCGTCAGGATACGAAGTCCGTAATCCACATGCTTCCAAGAATTTGGAAAATGGAGGAGAGGATTGCTGGTGCGGATTTAGGCATGGGTCGCTTCCAGTTTGACTTTGATATGGAGGAGGATATCATTGAATTTCTGAGTATGGAGCCTTTTCATTTTGACCACTGGGTGATTTCTCTGGTAAGGTGGAAGCCAATCACTGACACCTCTTACCCCTCGGCTATCACCTTTTGGGTTAAGGTTATGGGGGTTCCTCTCCATTGGTGGACAAACCAAACATTCACAAGTATTGGTGATGGCATTGGCAAGACAGACACGGTGGATCTAAACAATGGAAGAGTGAGGGTCGTCCTGGATGGCTTCAAGCCACTGGTTTTTGAGACATATGTGGAGTTCAAATCGGGAGAGGAGGTTATGGTTCAACTTAGGTATGAGAAGCTTCATGGGTTATGTCGGTCAAGCTACAGTTTGTGTCATGATTAGGAGCATTTTCCACAACTTGAGGAAACAAGGTCCATGGAGGAGGTATCTCACAGGAGAAGAGATCACGATCCAAAAGGTCCGGAGGATGCTCTAGGTCCGGTCAGCTACAGAGGAGATGTGATATTTGGTGCAAGAGATGAGCAAAGAGAGGACAGGAAAGAGCCATGAAGGTCCCAGGATGAGCAAGGTCAGAACAGGAGCAAAAACAAGGGGTTAGAAGGAAAAGAACATGAGAAGGTTTTAACTAGGAGATATAATAGATACAGATACTCGAGTTACAATAGGAGGTCTGGTGAAGGTTCATCGTCTTACTCAAGACGGTACAAATCTGTCTCGCCAGGAGAATATAAGAAAAAAGGAGACTCAGAGAGAAGTACATCTTTTAAAGATAAGGTTGGTCTTCTTTCTGAAGAGCAGGAGCGTTTGTTAATTGAGGCCTTCCGGGTAGGGAAGCCGCCAAGTGAAACCTTGACACAGGTGGCTGCATTGAAGGAGCCTGTTATGGGAGAAGCGAAGAATGAAAAATCAACAAAGATGGTGAGGAAGGAACTCAAGTTTGTGGAGGAGGATTCTGAGGCAATGGATACTAATGGCAAGGATAGTAAGGAAGGTAAGCCTAAGGATACTAATATGGCTATGGTTGATCAGGAAAATTAGGTAGATGTAGGCGACTGGGATGTGGAAATGGGGGGGATTTGGAGGATGATGACTGTTTAGGTGAGCTAATGGATGAGGAGGAAGATGGTAAAGTGTTAGCAAAGGGGGAAAATGCTCACCCAGAGGAGGAAGGAACTGATTTATCTGTTCAGGAGAGCAATGAAAATGAGGCTGAGGCTTCAGGTGGGCAAGACAAAGGCAAGGAAGGGTTTGATGGTGTGATAGGATTGGTGAATACCGAGGGTAAAAAGTTAGGAAATCAGAAGTTGAGTGGGGGGAAGAAGAGGCCCCCGGTTGGTCCACTGATGTTGGGGAGTCTGGCCAAGAAGAGGATGGCCTTAGCTCTGACCTCGCCAAGGAAGAAGCCAGCTCAAAATATGGAGACCGAGACAAGCAAGGGGCAGAAGAAGCTGGATGGGAAGGATCCCAACCTGCCAAGCCTAGGAAATGGCAAGGCTTCGGATCCTTCGGGCTAAAGGTTTTTATCAGTTTTAAGTCCTATCTATGGAGACAATAAATCAAGTTTTTGTTATGTGTTATCTTTGGTGTTTTAATTTGTGCCTGCCATGCTCTTGGAAGCATTGGTTTTGTTTCTTTTCTATAAGTTTAATATTGATGAATAAGATTTTTGGTTATGTGTTTCAAGAGATTTTTGGTTGTGTTGGCATGAGAATGAACGGGTTAGAGGGCTTATTCCTAGGAGGAACTTTGACTTATATACTCTGGAATGATAGTTTTGGGGATGGGGGTTACACATATTATCGCATGGGGTTGCTTAAGGGTGCATTCTTAAAGATGGTGTCTCTGCTGGTGATACTGCAATCAACAGGAAAATGTATCTACTTTTATCACTAAGTTGGCAAATAGATGCAGTCTGGTTTATTGTATTAGTAAAGGAAGAGAGTGGAACTTGTTGTTATGTGGTTACCTATGATTGTATGACGGGAACATCCTGTTGGAGATCTTGGGAGCAATCTACGAGAGTATGGTATACTCTTATGAGGGTTATAAGTCATGATGATGCTTGGGATGTAACTTGTTTAGTGATTTTTTTGGTGTCGAGTGTATCAATATATCCATGTGATGTCTGCTGCTTACAAGAAATGGGAGGACATTTACAGCGTTGGTCCAAAGAAAAATGGGAAGGAAACAGCTGATGTTCGGGCTAAACGATTATTAAGATGGTCCGAGGTTTGGTTTTCTTTTGGTTCATGATACTTTAGACATATTTTCTGGTTTCGGGTTCCTAGGAGCAAACGAGTCATTAACATATTAGGAGGAGGGTATCATAGAATCAGTAAGTCTCGATACTATGATCTTTTACAGAGACAAGGTTTCTTGGACTTCAAGAAGAAGTATTTCGAGAAGAAAATTTTACGGTAATAAGTGAAAAAGAAGCTTGACGAAATGGGTCTGGATGAGACTGAGATAAGATGAAGATGGCGGTGTTGTATTATTGAGCAGCATCGTTTATTATCCCACCAAAACTGGATATAAATCCAAACCTGTGTTGGACGTATTTCTAAGATACGTGAATGATCTAGATTTATGTAAGTCATTTCCTTGGGGAAGATTGTTGTTTGAGTATATGATAGAGTCTATTTACAAGATGTGCATATATAAGTGTAAGAAATACGACATGAGAGGGTGGTCTCTTGAGAAAGTCTACGAGAAACTCAGTGATACTAAGGTTAGTAGTACTAGCAGAAATTGGTAGTACTAGCCGAAATTGGTAATACTAGCAGAAATTGGAATAATCAAATTTTGATTGTTTAAATGTGTTAAAATTCACATGACATTGATAGTGTGCTGGTAGCTACGTCTAAGGAGAATGAGTTGTTGGACGAGATTATGGAAAAAGATGACGATGTCGATGGGCATGATATTGTTGTGGAAATTTGTGTAAGCGTCTAGACCAAGGATTAACCGTTAGATTTTAAGATTTGTTGGAGGAAGATTTAAAAGGGCGACAATCTAAGAAGGCAAGAAGAGCAGAGAAAGAATGCCGAAATAAAAACACTCATCTCGAGGAGCTGACTGCCACGTTTACGAACATGGGAAAGCAGATGAGTATGTTTGTGGAGAAGGCCAAAGACCTTGATGAAAGGATGAAGCCACTTGAAGAGTTTGTGAAGGCTCGAAAGAACATTAGTTATGAATCCACTGTTTAAGAAACTATGTTTCAATTTTCGAACCTTTATTTTGGTAATTTCTTGTTTGCTACTGTAGTTTAAATCCTAAAACTGGTACTTTGATAGCTTATTTTGGTATTTTGGTATGTTTTTTTTGTTATTTCGTTCGACCTAGTACTTTGTTGTTAGACAAATTCATGGTATAATACAACATAAACAAAAATGAAAAGAAGTTGTAGAAATGGGTCTTAAACAACATTGATTGAAAGGTATGCATAGTCTTAAACAACATTGAAAATTAGGCATAGTCTTAAACAACATAACATATGTGATAGACACCTCTCCCACCGATTATTTTAGCTTGGCAATCTCTTCGGCTTGGCTTTGAATCTCCTTTTGCATTCTTCAATTGTCTTGCCCTGGTCTTCAACCTTCTGAAGTAGCTTCATAATCTCTTCTTCGACACCAAAAACCCATGGCTGACGAAAGTGGAGTCATCCTACCCAAAAATCAGACACATCTCTAACAATTATACTCAGTATTACCAGTTCTATATATGAACAACATTCAAATAGTTTCACCTAGTTTTGCTTGTTTTACCCAGAAAAACATAAAAATGAAATTTTACCTTAAATTGGTTGCATGTGAAGTACCTACTGCCCGGTAAAGTATCGAAATCATGTTGAAAATTTGGAGTTGCAGACACATCGTGCTTGATTTGTCCACCCCATGGGCATCTTTTGGGAATCCCATATTGGACATCCGATGTAAACATAACCCTGTCGTTATGCTCCTTCATTCGATTCATCTCCTTAATGCGCCTCCTCTCATCCTCGTATGGATCAAGGCTTAAAATTTCCATTTCGGATTGGATTATCACTGTGAAGGAAGGAAGAGAGAGAGAAGGAGAGAGGAGAGAGAGGGAGAGAGAGAGAGAGAGAGAGAGAGAGAGAGAGAGAGAGAGAGAGAGAGAGAGAGAGAGAGAGAGAGAGAGAGAGAGAGAGAGAGAGCGAGAGAGAGAGAGAACATGGGAAGGAAAAAATGTGGTGAGATAGAACTAAAAAAAAGAAATTCGAAAATTTTGATTTTTTGTGCCGAAAATAAAAATTTGCCACCGGAAAAATACTACTTAGCTTTTTGGTGTATTTTAAAACGACGATTTTTATTTTTTGGTGTTTAAAAAACACACATAGTTATACCAAATTATTAGTTATACGAAATGTTCAAATATTTGGTTACAATTTAATTAATATTACACCAACAAAAACTTATATTTTCTATTATTACGATTGATTTTATTGTTTTGTGATATGAATCTCATTTGTCCTATGCATTTCTTAGTTTGAATATTGTTTTTCTGTAACTTTCACTTTCCAAGTTGGTTATCAATTAGAAAGTTTTCTTAAACTTGTCAAATATATTTCATAAAACCTCATTTTAAATAAAATTTGGTTAATTCCTACTTTGTAAAACATATAATATAAGATGTAGTTCTCACAAAATTTCATGTTTTCATGTGATTAAGTTTGGTTTTTAAATAAATAAATATAATTACTTTAAAAAGTTAACTACGACCACTAACACATAGTTATATTAGTATTATCCAGAACTCAAGAAGTCATTATAAAGTATTACATAAATGAAAACACGTTATACTTAGTTGTTTTACAGTTCGACTCAGCTGTTCTACAAAACATAGTCTTTTCCATACAACAACCATGGCAGTGTTCTTCCCTTCCCTTCCTTTTGTTTTGTATCTTTTACGCCTTTCTCCAGTCCATGGATATCTTTTTACCTTTTTCCGACCCTTCTTTATGACCCGATCTGGAGGTATTATTTGCTTATCCATGATGTAATATGGTAAAATCCATGCAGACATATTAGGCACTACATAGATCGACCTAACATAAGCCAATGTCCACATCTCCGTCAAATAAAATTTCGAACACAAATCATGAAGTTCTATGTGAATATCACGCATTCCATGTTGTTTGAAGGAGATGAACGCGGCTTGTGCATGTAGACAAGGATACTTATGAATATCGAAAAACATTCAAGTGCAACTTTTATTACCAAGTTCACCAAGTGAAGCTTTCCTTCATCATCATCGACTTCGTATTCAATCTCGTAACTGTTTACCTCCCTCACAGTTAATTTATCAGCAACAAGCCATTTACTGTGCAAGAAGTTCTCAACCAAGGGCACCAGTTTGTTTGCACTCGGTCCTGATATGGACTCTTTCTTATGTTTCTAAACCAATCAGAAAACTTTGGAACTATGGTATCCAACAATGGTTTTAAGGAGTACTTCATGGCGTCTTTAAAATTTATGTTTAGAGATTAGACGGAGTTACTAGTGTCGAGGTTTTATATATCAACCGGAGAAACACATTGTGCCCATTTTCTGGCATGGTGATTTCCTCCACATACTTCGCCGCTGAAGGATATCTCTTCTTAAATGAGTCGTAAAGAATGTTGAGCTCAACCACCGTGTGAGCCCAACCGCACACTTGAAATATTTGGGCGACATCGTCCTTGTTTGCGGGAGGAGTATTACCTTTCATGTTCTGGGAAATTACCATAAGCAAAACCCATGGTGAGCTTGTGTATACACGTTAGCTATGGCGTTGATGAGGCCTAAATTTCTGTCACTCTCAAAAACCAAATCGGAAGAGTCAGCTACAACAGTTTTCAGCATCTCGAAAAACCAGGCCCAACTAGCGTTATTCTCGCCGTCGAGTACACTGAATGCTATGGGATAAATGTGACGATTTCGATCCTGAGCTTTAGCGAAAACTAGTACACCACCATATCTGTTCTTGAGAAAAGTTGCATCCACCATAATACTTTCCTTATGCATTGAAACCCTTCAATGCAAGCTCCCAAAGCTATGAAAATGTACTTGAATTTTCCCACCTCATCCAATTTCACATCCATTAATGTTCCATGATTCAGCTTCTCTTCGACGTACAAATAATGATACAACATCATGTAGATATGTTACGAACTACCACGCAAATTGCAAACTACTTGATTTTTCCCTCTCAAAGTCGTGGAGTATGATATCTCTAAACTTACTTTCTCTTCACAATATCCATGATGATTTTAGGAGTTGGAATCTCGATTTTCCCCCTCATTCAATCACGCAAAAGAGATGCAACTAGTTGTGCTGATCATTTCTCCTTCTCTATGCCTTCTTTGTATCGCCCCCAACCCACGATAGGGTCGGAAGGACGGACTATGGGACCGGAATGATGGGTGGACGGTTGAGGGAGATCATTTGGAGTGTCCCATGGTCGGATTGGAGCATAGATTAGTGAGAAAATGAGCTTATCTAGGTTGGAAGGAGCTGAAAAAGGAGTGTTCAGCTAATGAGAGCTGAATGGTCGAGCTGGTCAGTTGGACCACCTGTCGGCCAGCTCATATCAGCTGGTCAAAGTGTCACTAGCTCAGGTCAGCTGGTCAGCAAGTGTCACTAGCTGACCCAGACGGTTGGAAGCGAAAGAACACCAATGCAAAATGTCTTCATTCGGCCCCAAATGGTGCATTTTCGCTTATGGACGATTTCTTGGAGAGAAAAGCCTTACAAGGCTTCTCCCTTGGAAATTTTCGACATGCTTACACACAATGTAAATTCCTAGACTAAAAATAGAGCAAATTTAAGAGGCAATCATTAGGGTTGTCCGGACTTCAAGAGAGAGAGAGAGAAGTCGTCGGCGGTTTAAGAGAAGGCTAGGGTGGATTAAGGCTTGACTTGGGAGGCGACAATCAATGATCAGAATGGATCCTGGCGCATCCAAAAATCATGGTAAGGCCCCAAGTTTTTCCAAGGTACGATCGCAGCCCTCATCCTAACCGTGAACCACGACCGTACCGTGTGGTTGATGGTCGATCGGGTCGGGTGTTGTTGCCTTCTATCTTTCGGTTTTTATGATAGAAGTGATGGGACGCTGTAAGATTGGATCCCACTGACTAAAACTAAGGATCGCATCCAGTCGGCCTGCATAGCCGTGTGATTGTGGGGTGATCCCCGGTGTGTAGGGACAGGTTCACGGTGGGAAACTCTAGTTTGTAGCGAGTCTGGATTCCTACCTGCGGGAAAAGAATGGCCCATCAGCGGTTAGGACACACAACCATTCATTGATTAACCAGTGTGAACGGATAAGGACGATCTTTTTGATTGGCACGATGGTCCGATCACGATCGTTGTACAACAATACGTACGACCGGAAAAACAACCACGGTCATCGTACGGGCGATACGAACGACCGGCAAATCGATCATGGTCAAAGTACGGTTGGTACGCTCGGCCGTGAAGACTTCCTGATCGTCCGTGGCTAATGACCATGGATAGAACACACAGATTGGACAATATGTCGGTTCGAGTTTTAGAGAACTTAGTAAGAGAATTGAATGCATATAGAACATGGATTTTAGGTTGTTGGCTTATGAAGTAAATGGATAATTTACTTGTTTATATGTGCAGGAAGTGAGGTTGACCGTGACCATGAACATGCCTAGGAGTGTGGGACACGCGACCAATGAGACAAGTGGTATGATAGACTGGATAGATATGACTGAATATTATTTAATAGCCTATTATGCAATACTCAAATTTGTATTAGTACCATTGATTGATTAATAAAACATCTAGTTTTTCCTTATGTTGATATATCCATTGCCTTAGAATATAAGTGAACGGAATATAATAATGAATATAATGGTTAATATAGGAATGGGCTTAAGAAAGGATCATATAGGTCATGAGCAAACCTCCTCGGCCATAAGGCCCGGATAGGGTGTTTCAATGTGGTATCAGAGCGGAATAGTTTCTAGGACAGTTTGATTTAGGGCAGGCACCACTCGTCCGAGTCAAGATGTTCCGCATTAGTTAGATTGCTTAGGCTTGAAGATCTATTGTCAGGATGCTAACTTGTTGAATCTTCAGGATAAAAGAACCAAATAGAGCATGAGTAAGAAGGATAAGGATCCGGCTGGAACATGGCATGTTGCTAAGGCTCAGACCGCTCGAAACACAGCTGGACTAACCAGACTTGTGGTTTTCCAGCCAGCCAAGATAACAACGGTTCCTCCTGCACCCGTTGGGAGTGGGATTGGAGATCCAAATTTCCAGGAAAGGGGGGAGCTTGAGGACGTGGCAGACTCCTCACATTCGTCTCACATTGAGGCTAATAATGGGAGGAATTTTGCGGAGGGTGAGGTTTAACTTACCGTAGTTACAAACATCGGGGATCTGTGGAACATAATGAAAACGATCAAGAACCAGCTGACGGATCTGACGCAACATGTTCAGCCCATGGTAAGGCCAGATGTGGATCGGCCAAAGGTCTGTGTCGACCAGGAGGCTGACAATGATCCGATGGTCGACCATCTTGACGTGGTCGAGATAACCCACCTCAGAACAGGGCTGGTCGAAAGGTGGACTATCTGGTTATCTTATGCCACATCACTAAGCTGGGTACGAAGCACTTCAAGGGGAGTGTGGATCCAGTTGAGGCAGACAAGTGGAGGAGTCGGTTGACCAGGAACTTCCTCTCTACTTGTTTCCCGAAGAATTACAAGAAGGACATTGCGGTCCACTTCCTCGATGGGGACGCCCATAAATTGTGGCTCTCGGTGAAGAGGCGCACCAAAGGGAGCATTGTGACATTCGAAGACTTTGAGGCTGAGTTCAACCGGATATACTTTCCGCTGAGGCTTGGGACAGACTTGAGGTTCAGTTCTTGAACTTGGTCCAAGGTCGTTGAACGGTACATGAGTATGAGGCGGATTTTGACCAGCTTCGGCGTTTTGTGGGTCGAGAGTCGGAGGACGAGCCGGCTTTGGTGTGACGGTTCCTCTGTGAATTGCGGGTGGACCTTTGTACCCATTTCTCACTGTTGATACCAATGTTATATCATGGTTTTTATAGGTTTTCAACCATGATATAGTTGTGTATATTGGGTCTTTAACCTGTTTTTTCGAGTCTATTGAGTCTTCTACAGGTAGGTTTGCGTTTGGACCAAAGAGCGGGATTATAGACATTTCTGGTGATTTGTGCAACGAGCTGAAGTTGATGTCTCGGCCACGACTGAATATCGACCGACACTGACCTTGGTGTCGGTCGACACTGAGCGCGAGAGAAGCTATACGCCGAGTTGAGACAGGTTTTGAAGCTCATATTTTCAGTTGATCTTGTTCTTACTTTTTTCTTGCTTTTGGAGATTGAGAGATTTGCTAAGGGGATGATTCTTGCTACTTGTAATCTTTGAGAGAAGGATTTCGAACCCCTTTACCTTATCTATTCAGTCTTTTGGTTTTCTATTCATGATGTGTTGTTTGATTGATAATATGTCTGAGTAGTAACCTAGTTAGATTTAGGAATTCTCATAAGGGTTTTATGCATGTTTAGATAACTGATTTATTAGGATTCACAATATGTTCGTTTATCACCTAAGTTGCGTTTAATACTGAATTTTGGACTGATCACCTAGGATTTAGATCTGAGATAATTAACTTAGCAAGAGAGTGTGATTTATAATCTGAATAAACTTAGTGTGAGCAATTTGACTAGATACAAAGAGATTTGGTTTAGGAGAATTGTGAACCGATATAACTTGTTCTTAATGCTTGTTTAGAATTCTAGGATCACAAAAAGATTTGGATCACTAGGTTGCTAGATATAGAAACAATCTCAGCGAGATTTGGATTGTTTAGCATTGTGTTTCTAGTTCTTGAACCTGTGTTTAATCTGAATCCGGTTAGTTAAGTATCTGACATTGCATAATTCCCGAGAACTTCCTAAGTCTGACGCCTTTCTCCTATTGAAAACACTTCTTTGTTTACTTGCTTTAGTTTACTGTCTTCTTCTGATTGATTTAGCTTAACTTGAGAACATACAATCTATCGTGTGATCCGTGAGTCCTTGTGGATTCAATACCCTAAGTACTACATTCGCATCACTATGCACTTGCAGTAGAATAGGATAAAACTCTGAGCCTATCAAGTTTTTGGCACCGTTGTCGGGGACTCAACTGGGTTCGCCGATAGATTTTGTTTTAGAGTTTAGTCTAAGTAGTTTTATTTCTTTTGTTACTTATTTTTGTCGGTTTGGCTTGTTTTGTTGCTCAGGAATCGATATCCGCATCCAATGTCGACCGACACCCTCCATTGTGTCGCCTGACATCGACCTCAAGACAGTGTTTTGAGTTCAGTGTATGCCTAATCGACACATCCGAAGCAACCAGAGCGAAGAACTTTTGAACCTTAGACTTGAGGATCTTGCTAAACTTGAGAGAATGAACAGAAAGGGTCAAAGAACAAGAATGATGAACAATTGATTTTGAGACCAGATGCTGAAGGAGTTCTGAGAGACCAACAGAACAACCCATACAATGATCAGGGGCAAAGGATTGATGCTGAGGGACGCATAATCCCAAAACCTAAACAGCCTCAAGGTGAGGGGCAGATGGTCAATGCTGGAGGTAATGGACATCAACCTAATCCTCCTGGTGCTGAGAGGACTCTTGCTGATTACATCCGACCATATGAGTTTTATTCTAACCGGTCATCAATTGTACCTCCTCCTTTTGACAGGAATGACTTTGAGGTCAAGACTGTCTACTATACACTCCTGAGGCAGAATCCTTTCCATGGTCTTCCCAATGAGCAACCCATGGACCACATTGAGGATTTTGAAGCCTTCATCACTGGGATGAAGCACATTGGAGTGGGTTATGTTTTCCTATACCTTAAGATTTTCCCATACTCTCTTGCTGCAGCTTGGCTTAAGCAACTTCCACTTGGGAAGTTAACTACTTGGGATGCAGTGAAGAGAGAATTCCTGCAACATTTCTATGATGATGCTCGCTCGGATCAGCTCAGACATGATCTTCTGACTCACTTAGGGACCTACAGAGCCATTTAAGTCTGCTTGGGTGAGGTTTAAGAGGTACCAACGAGATTGTCCTCATCATGGATTCTCTGAAGTTCAGCTGCTGGGCATTTTTTCAGAGGTGTGGATCTTTGGTACCAGTCTGCGTTAGATGTTGCCAGCAATGGCAACTTCAACACAAAGACTCCTGAACAAGCTAGAGTGTTGATTGAGAACTTGGTGAGAAGCAACAGTGCTAAGAGTGCAGATCAGAGAAGGAAAGAGTCTGGTGGAAAGTTGGATCATCTACAGATGGCTGAGATGCAGAACAAGTTAGATTCTGTTCACAACTTGTTGACTAGTAAGAAGCATGTCCACTTTGCTCAGGATGTTGAAGAGTTTGGACCTGAAGAAAGCTGCACAGAAGAGGATGTGAACTACATTAGTGGTTCTGGATTTCAAGGAAACATGTTTGGAAACCAACAAAACAACAAGTTCTTTAATGGTGGACAGAAGAGTGCTTTCATAAGTAACCAAAACTCTTCTGGATATGGTCAGACTGTTGGTTACCAAAAGCCTTTTCAACAGAACAACTCTTACCAGAGAACTTATGGATCATCTTCCTATCAAACACCTCCTGCTACCAATGCTCGTGAAAGCAAGCTCGAAGCTATGATGGAGCAGCTGTTGGAGGGTCAGACAAAAACCCTTGTGGACTTCAACAAGAAGCTTGATGTTGTGTATGAAGATCTGAATAGGAAGTTTTAATCTTTGAGTTCTCACATGAAGAAACTGGACACACAAGTGAATCAGATTTCAAGCTCAGTTAAGGGGAAGATGTCATGGACACCCAAATCAATGCTTAGTCAGTTCAGATTGATGATGGGTCGAATCAAGAAGATTTTTTTTAGATTAAGATTGCTGAAC
The DNA here is from genome assembly GCA_030180135.1 of Orychophragmus violaceus. Classification (NCBI taxonomy): domain Eukaryota; kingdom Viridiplantae; phylum Streptophyta; class Magnoliopsida; order Brassicales; family Brassicaceae; genus Orychophragmus; species Orychophragmus violaceus. Next base: position 24,276,568 of record CM058239.1, read on the forward strand.
TCGTCGAAGATAGTCAAAAACCCGAGACTGTACCCCCAATGTCGACCGACACTGCCATTGACGCCGGTCGACATCCATGTTCAACGGAGATTTCGAATTCTCATGACGAACGAAAATCGACCTTAACCGATTTTGGAGTCGACATTGAGCGTGAACCAGCGAATGTCGACCGACATCAGCTTAACGTCGGTCGACATCCTGGGCGTGAGGGACCAATTTCGCCAACATCTCGTGGCATTGCTGAAGAGAAGGCTCATAAGCCTCATATACCTTTCCCTGAGGTGTCTATGAAATCTCAACAAGAGCTTGATGAAGCCAGACACCTGGAAGTGATGGATAAGAAGTTGAAAGGGGATCCACAAGCTGATACTTCGCCCTATCATCCTTGTATACAGAGATACTTGGAGAATGCTACCTATGGACGAGGAATTGAAAGAATGGGTGGTAGTACTTCCTAAACGAGTCAGTGATGTGTTGCTCAATCAAGTCCCCAAGAAGCTATCAGATCCTTGTGTATTTGTGTGTTGAGTTGTTCCATCTTTGAGAATGGCTTCAAGCGTTCTTTGTGTGATTTAGGAGCTGCTGGAAATTTCATGCTATACTATGTGGCGAAGAGACTGGGGATGACAGATTTTCACACACTAGGATCTCTCTGGTCCTAGCTGATCAGTCAAGAAGGATTCCGGAAGGAGTTCTTGAGGATGTCCCAATCAGAGTTTGAAACTATTTAGTTCCAATAGACTTTGCGGTGCTAAGGTACGATAATGAGCCGGATGATCCTCTGATACTGGGAAGACTTTTCTTGGCCACAACTGGAGCAAAGATGGATGTGAGGAATGGTCTGATCGATCTCCACCTGGGAGATGAGCCTCTATACTTTGAGATGGATATGCTGCGCAGGCCCAAGATTGATTGTCAAACCTTTAGCATTAAGTTGGAGAAAGAAGTTCATATCAGTGAGACTTCAGTGTCTGATACTGGAGAAAGGAAGAAGGTGGTTTCTCAATACTCCACCCTAGTATCCTCAGAACTTGCAACTGCTCATAAGCAGAAAGCTCCACCCAAGCTAAGGTATGCACCTGCCAAACACAAATCTGCTAACACCATTGATGTGAATGCACCTCCCAAACACAAAGCTTCACTCTGATCCTAACCCCTCGTTCCTTAGACGATCTCACGCTGACACTGCTTACTCTCCACCTTAGATGAGGAGACTTTCGCAGAGACACTCGCAGCCTCTGTCAAAACCACTCGTAAGTTGTATATACTAGGATTTTTGGTTTTGCATTTTGATTTCTTTCGTTTTTGGACTTTTTGTGTCAAGTTATGCAGAATTCGTAGCACTGTGTAGTCAGTGTTGGTCGACATTCACTCGATGTCGGTCGACATTGATTTCCGAAGGAGTTTTCGATCACGAACGATAATCGATCGAGGTCGATTTCCAGAAGTCGACTTGGTTCGCTAAGGTAAGTGTCGACCGACATCAAGCTGGATGTCGGTCGACATCGATGAAATCGAGGTAAGAGTTCTTAAAAACCCGAGATCAATCTTCTTCTTCCTCATTTCTTTCTCGCCGAAAAATCTCCATCTCTCTCAATTCTTCACCATTTTTGACGATTCAAAGCTCCATTTCACTTGTTTTTCCGTGCTCTATCCATTTCTATCATCTGTTTAATTGATATGCGAAGGTATGTCTCTAAATCTCCAATTTTCAGTTCGTGTTCATGAGAAGAAAGCTTCGATTTTGGATCGATTTGTAGATGTTTAGGATGAATTTCTAGTGGAATGTGATTGATTTTGATGTTGGGAATGATTATCTGGAGTCAATTCATGAGATTATGTTGATGCAAAAATCCGGATTTTTTAGAATCTCATGCTTGTTGGTCTGTTTGTTCGTTTTGCAGATGGAACCTTGTCTGAACTAAGGAAAGCGCCCACGAAGAGCCTCTGCAGCCGATGTTTTTGGTTCCTCATCGCAGCAACGCGATGCTCAGAACCAAGCACCTTGGCCTAGAATGGAAGAGAAGAAGTTCAAGATCACTTTCTTCGCTGACGAACCCGCAGTAGAGGTGAAGAAGCAAGAATGCGTCCACAGGGAAATCTCAGAACAGTGGGACGTCTTTTACAGCTTGTTCTACAACGCCTGGTGTGACGTTAAGATCGAGCCCACACGGTTTCCTTGCATGACCACTATGAACAAGCTCGAGATAAGATCAGGTGTGGTGCGAGTCTTACGGAAGATCGTCTTGGGTACTATATGTACCAATTACTACGACCTATATCCGGATCTGGTCAGGCAGTTTATGGCCACAGTCCGTGTGTACTACACCAATGATGTGGTGAGGAAGGCTTCTTAGGGGACATTGACATTCATGGCCAAGGGCAGGAGATAAAGGCTCAGCCTTCATGAGCTGTGTGACATCTATGAGTTTGACAGGACGCGAGAGAGAGTCAGTTTGCCCGAGCACTGGCCAGATGTGCAGCTCTTCTGGGAACACTTTGGCACCGGAGTGTACGATTCTCAGACCACGAGGCAGAGTGCTGTGCGACATCCGGTTCTGCGCTATCTTTTACGAGTGTTTGCTAACCCTATCTTGTGTAAGATGGAGCCTGGGAGGATGAGGATTGATGAGCTTTTGTTGCTCTATCTTGGGATTGGTGGCGGTATTGATGTCAGTGAGTTTGAGGACGCTCATTTGGTAGCAGACGCCAACATGGGAGCTATTTTTGCTCATCATTTGGATACCTTGAAGGCGACGAAGCCTTTCAATGGGTAGGCAGTGAAGACAGAGATGGTCGGGAATCTCCTAACTCCCATCTTCGACCACTTTGGGCTTGAAAGGAGTCAAATGAGCATTTGCACCAAGAAGTCCGTGATGGACTTTACACATCTGAAGAGCAGTCAGTGGATCAAGGGAGACACTACTGGGAGACAGTTCTTGTGGCGATTCCATGACGTATCTGGCGTAGAGCGCCTATTTCCCCTCCCAGCGACCGAGCTTACAGGCATCACAGATGAGCCTCTCTCACTCACTTTTCAGCCCAGTGTGGAGCTTTGTAGGGCTGTCCCGCGATGATCCACAATACTTAGAGGTGCATCTTCTGGGGCTGCTGCCTCTGCTGCTGAGCATGAGGTTGTCCCTGCTGATACAGACGAGACTTATGGGTTTCCCGAGCTTCCAGGACCAGCAAAATACATGCCACTGGGGCAGTTTCAGAAGTGGGCATCGTCTGTTCTCAAGGGCATCTGGAAGAAGGTACACAGCATTTCCTGTCAGCGATCACAGCGTGTTCATCACCCGCAGCCACGACGTCGCACAACAGCGCAAGAACCTATCCATGTGAGCTCAGTGGATGAGGAGATGGAGGTGGCTGCTGACTCGGAAGAGACAGATGATGGAGACTCTCTAGTCTTCTAGACACTTGCTGTTGATTCTGCGTTTGTTTTTTTTGTTTTTTCTTGAGTCATTTTTATGTTTCTTGTGAGTCATTCTGTCAGTCTTGTTAGCTTGGAACCTTGACTATTTGAGTTTATGCATCACGCTTATTGTTTCTGATGATATTTTGAGTGATCTAACGCAGCTAACAGGTGAGAAATTGAGTGCTAACTCATGATCTTAAACACGGACACATTTCACACTCTGTGTATGGTACCATGAGCTCGATGTCGGGCGACACTACGTCATTGTCGGTCGACCGTGTTCAGGTTCGGATTTTCAGCTCAATAACTCTTTGGTTCCATATTGATTTCTCCTGATATCATACTATAATTGTACTGGGGACAGTGCAGTCTAAGTGTGGGGGAGGTGGATACTGACATTGTGTTTTGTTTTCTTAGAGTCAGTCCCTTGCTTTCATTTGTTTTCAAAATTGTTTTATTGAGTCAAAATGTGTATGAAACTATGATTTTTCAAATAATTTTTTTGTTGGAACAGGAACTAAGTGACCATTGGACAGACTTGCAGTAATTCTATGACTATTAGAAAACCCCAAACGGATCAACTTACCAAGGACACTCATATCTAACCAGGTATTCAGAGGATCCATCACTAACTTCACCTCTAAACATGACTTGATTTTCTTACTTAGGGGCTTGAGATCTCTGGATCGGATTCCTTTGATGTGCTGACACAGCCTATGATCCTGTTTGAGTATGGTTTCTGATTTTCCCCTCCCTTGAAAGTTAAAAAAAAAGAGAGATTAAAACCGAGGATAAGCTAGTAGCTTCGAAGTGGTCACGGAAGTGGTAGAGACCCCTATTACCTCATGTGTATCCATGGAAAGATCCAAAGTTAAACCCCAAGTGGAAAGGGAAGAGCACTGATAGAAAAAATAAAATGATACCCAGTGGGGAAAAGTCAGAGCATGTATTAAATATCCATGAGTTCACCTTTCATTGCACAACATGATAATTCAAGTCAATATTAAGATTTCTAATAGATAGGAAATGATTCAAATCACAACATGTTTCAATCAAGAAGTGAACAATAATGTATGAGATCTAAGAAGGGTTCTTCCTTAATCCAAGCTTATAAGATGTATCTAACAACAACAAGCTAGCGTGATGATCCAAATCTACCGAACAATTCTTTTAAAAGAACACATGTCTAAACTCTCAAATGCATGCAACATAAATGACTTCTAGAGTCAATCTTAAACATGCCAATGCAACTATATGCTTTCTTTTTGTGAAAAAATTTCAATTTTTTCAATTTTTTATGGTTTTTCTATGCCTTAGGTGAATGCATGAGACTCAAAATGCAAGAAAAGAAGATAAGAACACAAAAAAATCATTAGAAACTAGCCTCCTCCCCCAAATTTAAATCACACAGTCCCTTGTGTGATACAAGCAAGGGAAAGAGACCAAAGAGAAAGGTAAAAAATACAAAATGAAACAAAGATATGAAAAAGAGATTGGAGTTGTTTACTTGGAGTGGCGTGAGAGTGTAATGGGATGGAGGAATGGAAAGTGGAGGCTTGAGTGATTTAACGCAGCTAACAGATGAGGAATTGAGTGCAAACTCATGAACCTACCCATGGCCCATTTGATTATCCTGCGTATACTCACACGAGCTCGATGTCGGGCGACACTGAGCTTAGTGTCATTCGACATCGGCCGTGTTCAGGTTCAACATTTTAACTCAATAAGTCTATGGTTACAGATTTATTTCTTCTGATCCCAAGCTGTGATTGCACTGTAGACAGTGCAGTCTAAGTGTGGGGGAGGTGGTTACTGACATTGTTTTTTGTTTTCTTAGAGTCAGTCCCTTGTTTTCACTTGTTTTAAAATTGTTTTATTGATTCAAAATGCGTATGAAACTATGATTTTTTGAGGAAATTTTTCGCTGGAACAGGAACTAAGTGACCATTGGGCACACTTGCAGTAGTTCTATGACTATTATAAAACCTCAAACGGATTAACTTACCAAGGACACCCATATCTAACCAGGTATTCAGAGGATCCATCACTAACTTCACCTCTAATCCTGAATTTAAATTCTTACTTAGGGGCTTGATATCTCTGGATCGGATTCCTCTTATGTACTTGACACAGCATGTGATCCTGTTTGAGTATGGTTTCTGATTTTCCCCTCCCTTGAAAGTAAAAAAAAAAAAGAGATTAAAACTAAGGATAAGCTAGTAGCTTCGAAGTGGTCACGGGAGTGGTAGAGACCCCTATTACCTCTTGTGTATTTATGGAAAGATCCAAAGTTACACCCCGAATAAAAAGGTAAGAGCACTGATAAAAGAAATAAAATGATACCCAGTGGGAAATAATCAGTTGCTAAGGGAGAAAGGGAAAAGAAAGGAACCAGAAACCGACAGTTTGGTGGTCAGTACTGACTGAGTTGAGTCTATGTGTTCTCTGATCAAAAGTCCCTCTGTAAGACCGCACCTAATTGTATACAGAGGTTAGTGTGGTAAACTTGAATATCCTAACTTGATTGTGGAATTTACTTGGGATAGTTGCTAAGTATGGGGGAAGTATATTGTGGTCTTGACATCGGCAGGAAAGTTTTCAATGGCTTACTAAGTGAATGTGAATGCAAAAATCCCTAGGACGATATGAGTTTCTGAGTTTTCAAACCTCTTTCCTATGCTTTAGTTCTTTTACTTGCTTGAGGGAAAGCAAGAGCTAAGTGTGGGGAAGTTGATATATCATGGTTTTTCTAGGTTTTCAACCATGATATAGTTGTGTATATTGAGTCTTTAACCTGGTTTTTCGAGTCTATTGAGTCTTCTACAGGTAGGCTTGCGTTTGGAGCAAAGAGCGGGATTATAGAAGTTTCTGGTGATTTGTGCAACGAGCTGAAGTTGGTGTCTCGGCCACGAGTGAATGTCGACCGAAACTGACCTTGGTGTCGGTCGACACTGAGCGTGAGAGAAGCTATACGCCGAGTTGAGACAGGTTTTGAAGAATTACATAAAGACCCCAAAGTTTCTCCTAATTCTATAGGAGTTTTAATTTGGTTTTCAGACTCATATTTTCAGTTGATCTTGTTCTTACTTTGTTCTTGCTTTTGGAGATTGAGAGATTTGCTAAGGGGCTGATTCTTGCTACTTGTAACCTTTGAGAGAAGGATTTCGAACCCCTTTACCTTATCTTTTCAGTCCTTTGGTTTTCTATTCATGATGTGTTGTTTGATTGACAATATGTCTTAGTAGTAACCTAGTTAGATTTAGGAATTCTCATAAGGGTTTTATGCATGTTTAGATAACTGATTTATTAGGATTCACAATATGTTCGTTCATCACCTAAGTTGCGTTTAATACCGAATTCTGGACTGATCACCTAGGATTTAGATCTGAGATAATTCACTTAGCACGAGAGTGTGAGTTATAATCTGAATAAACTTAGTGTGAGCAATTTGACTAGATACAAAGAGATTTGGTTTAGGAGAATTGTGAACCGATATAACCTGTTCTTAATGCTTGTTTAGAACTCTAGGATCACAAAGAGATTTGGATCGCTAGGTTGCTAGATATAGAAACAATCTCAGGGAGAGTTGGATTTTTTAGCATTGTGTTTCTAGTTCTTGAACCTGTGTTTAATCTGAATCTGGTTAGTTACATATCTGAAATTGCAAAATTCCCGAGAACTTCCTAATTCTGACACCTTTCTCCTATTAAAAACACTTTTTGTTTACTTGCTTTAGTTTACTGTCTTCTTCTGATTGATTTAGTTTAACTTGAGAACATACAATCTATCGTGTGAGCCGTGAGTTCTTGTGGATTCGATACCCTAATTACTACATTCGCATCACTGTGCACTTGCAGTAGATAAGGATAAAACTCTGAGCCTATAATCCAACCAAGCTGAAGAGAATTGGTTGGAGGCTCAGCCACAGGAGAAAGTGATGGGCCATTCCGGGAAAGACTTGATGAGGAAATGGGACCAGGTGGACGGTGCTCAGAACTCTGACAGTCGGCCAATTTGTGGTACCTGCGTGAGAAACCAGCCGGTGAATGCTTGAAGGCTAAGGGATATTGTACAACATGCGAAGACACTGATCGCACAGCCGCAATGTGTCCGCGAGGCAGGGATGACTCAAGGACATGTTACCTATGCAGCCAACAGGGACATCTCTGCAAGGATTGTCCTAAGTCACAAGGGAGGGCACCGAACCGCCAAGGTGGAAACCGTGAGTGAGGCAAACTAGTCAAGGCCAAGGGCCAAGCCGGTGCATCCCGGGTCTATGTGCTAGTGGAGGATACTGGAGAGGCCAGCACCTTCAACACGATTACTGGTACGAACACTGAATCATATCTTGTTTACTTTACATGCATGCATGTCATGGGAAACAGGGGCAATTCTGACCTACAACACATTGAGGAAGGGGTAGCCGTCGCACAATTGCCAGTGTAGGCGGTTCCGGGCGAGTCAGCTACAACTTATTAATGAAGGGATAAGCCTTTGCTCAATTACCAGTGTAGATTGTCTCGGAAAATTCCTAGCTACAACGCATTGAGGAAGGGAGAAGCCTTCGCTCAATTTCCAGTGTAGACCGTCTTGGGGAATTAGTAGCTACAAAGCATTGGGGGAATGGAGATGTTGGAACCGCTCCACTCTCCAAGGCATCCTACCGAATGGCACCAGCCGATATGGCTGAACTCAAGAAACAGCTGGAGGAGTTGATGGAGAAAGGGTTCATTCGGCCCAGTAGTTCTTTATGGGGGGGGGGGGGGGGGGGCGCATGTCCTCTTTGTAAAGAAGAAGGACGAGAGCTTCAGGTTGTTCATCGACTACCGGGAGATTAAACAGGTCATGGTGAAAAACAAGTACCACTTACCTAGGATTGATGAGTTATTGGATCAGCTCAGGGGAGCAACATTGTTCTCGAAGATAGACTTCGCATCGGGATACCATCAGATTCTGATCGCGCCAGAGGATGTACGGAAGATGGTATTCTGGACAAAGTATGTGAAGGAATTTCTAGCAGTTCTAATCAGAATTAGCAACCCTAAGTATAAATTCCAAGCCTAGGATCTAGGGTTCATGTTTATATCATTGAATCTACAACAGATCTCGAAGATACCTGGAAGTTATGCAGCGGAAGATGATTTGGTATTCGAGATTGATTACCGCCTCAAGTGCTGCGCCTCTACTGGTATCCACACGCACACAAATTGGAACGGACGGGATGCTAGTGCCGTTAGAGATCGGATCTCTCAGAGGGTTTTCGGTTTCTCTAAAGTGGCTGTGAATTAGGTCTGATGTGTGTAAAAGTCGTCCATATATCTTATATATGTCGACTTCTATCACGACCTGATTAACCATGGATCAAACCGAAGTTAATCAAGTCATAAACCAAAATCGGTATTTTGGTCCGCGGTCTGTGTCGATCGATACACATGTTGTGTCGATCGACACTGCCTCAGAAACTTGTTATCGAATGCATATCATTTATCAGATCATTACACTAATGATCAACCTCATATTCTATATCCAGTTTGCTTAGGTGTGTGACCCTGTAGGATCATATAATACTAGCAACGAGTTCTAAACTCATTGATCATAAGTGGCTTCTAGCAAAGCATTATGATTGCCCATTATTATATGACTGTCTCACCTCGACAATACAACTTTCACTTAGAGTAAGTACAATAGATTTCAGGACATTCCCAACAATCTCCCACTTGTACTGGAATCATCTATTCCTATAATACCTTCGTCTCTATATCTTGATCTGGCACAAGGCAAGAACAATGTCATCCTTATTAAGCTAGATCATGTTTATCGAACTCCGATTTATACTGATAAAACAAACGACTGACAATCACCTCGTTTGAGCGCGGCCACGCATTTCCAGTATCAAATCTTCGATAGGAATTGAGATATTTATTGCCTGTTATATAGGAGGTACGAATCCCATCTTGTTCCATCCATGTCCCTTTCACCCTTCATGATACGCCCAATCAGTGTCTTTATAGTCACCAGTTACGGCTGACGTTTGACAAAGTCAAAACGGACCAATCCATATGCAGGAAATCATGATGAACTCAGGTCTAAGGACTATACTCTATAGTCGTAATGAGAAACTCTTATGACACTCATATAACTATCTTGTAGAGTTCTCATTAACGGGTCAAGTCCGATCCTGTGTTCTCCAACACATATCTATGTGATTGACTTTAATACTCTTATTAATGACTCCATGAAACTTAGTCATCAGTCACCTCACATACTAGTCTCACGCGGTTGTTAATGTCCCATTTTAACAACCTTGACCAGGGACCAACATAATTTATGTCATTTATCATTTATAGGGTTTCATGATCAAGTCACATACTTGATGACCTATAAAATGTCATAAATTACTTTGGTATTATTTAACAACATTAAATAATAATGAAACAAATTTCATTAAAATAACATAATCATATTATGTTTACATAAACACCATAACGTAATTAAAACCAAAAACAACTCCCACTGAAAACAAGATCATATCTTAAGAAATCTAATGCCTATAGCAGTCGTATGACTCTCATGCTTAGGCCTTGGGAGAGGCTTAGTCAAAGGATCAGCAACATTCTCATCCGTCGGGGCTCTGCTGATCTTCACATCTCCTCTATTGATGATATCACAGATAAGGTGATACCTCCTCTCTATATGTTTGTACTTCTGGTGTGACCTAGGTTCTTTCGCCTGCACAATGGCTCCATTGTTGTCACAATACAAAGCCACTGGCTCAGAAATACTAGGAACCACACCAAGTTCAGAGATGAACTTCTTGATCCAAACAGCCTCTTTTGCCGCTTCAGAAGCGGCGAGGTACTCAGCTTCGGTCGTGGAATCTGCTACGGTGTCCTGCTTGGAGCTCTGCCAACTAACTGCACCGCCATTCAGACAAAAGACGTAACCAGATTGTGATCGGAAATCGTCTTTGTCTGTCTGAAACTTGCGTCTGTGTAACCACTTACTACAAGCTCATCACTTCCTCCGTACACCAAGAATTTATCCTTAGTATTTCTCAAATACTTCAGAATGTTCTTGACAGCTGTCCAGTGACTTTCACCCGGATCAGATTGGTATCTACTCGTCATGCTTAAAGCACAAGCAACATCTGGACGAGTGCAGAGCATGGCATACATGATGGATCCTAGAGCAGAAGCATAAGGAATCCTACCCATGCGCTCTCGCTCAGCAGGTGTCGAAGGACACTGCTTCTTGCTAAGATTAATGTCATAAGACATCGGTATGAAGCCCTTCTTGGAATCATGCATACTGAACCTGTGTAAGACCTTATCGATATAAGTATCTTGAAACAATCCAATTAACTTGTTCAATCTATCTCTATAGATTCTTATTCCAAGAATGTATGCGGCTTCTCCAATGTCTTTCATTGAAAAACAACTTCCGAGCCAAGTCTTAACAGACTAAAGCAGTGGAATGTCATTTCCGAGAAGAAGTATGTCATCTACATACAATACGAGAAATGCAACTTCGCTCCCACTAGTCTTCTTGTAAACACACGGTTCCTCTTCGTTCCTGATGAAGTCAAACTTTTTGACCGCTTCATCAAAACGAAGATTCCAACTCCGAGATGCTTGCTTCAATCCATAAATGGATCGATGAAGCTTGCATACCTTCCTAGCAGCATTAGGATCGATGAAGCCTTCAGGTTGTGTCATGTACACATCCTCTCTAGAATTCCATTAAGGAAAGCTGTTTTCACATCCATCTGCCAGATCTCATAATCATAATGAGCGGCTGTTGCTAGGAGAATCCGAATGGACTTAAGCATAGCGACAGGGAAATAGGTTTCTTCATAGTCAATACCATGAATTTGCTTGAAATCTTTTGCCACCAACCTAGCTTTATATATCTGAATATTACCATCCACATCAATTTTCTTCTTGAAAATCCATTTACACTCAATGGCTTTTGCACCATCGGGTAAATCAACCAAAGTCCACACTTGGTTCTGTGACATGGATCCCATTTCAGATTCAGCGGCTTTCAGCCACTTTTCGGAGTCAGGGCTCATCATCGCTTCTTCAAAATTCGCAGGCTCGTCACTGTCAATGATCAATAGATCATGACAATTAGTTACGAGAAATTCATATCTCTCGGGCTCGTGACGGATCCTTTCGGATCTGCGAATTTCCGGCTCCACAGGCGTGGTCTCTACAACTCTTTGTATATCCAACTGTTGCTCTTCCTCAACGGGTTGAGCGGTCTCCTGTGGTTCTCGAACTTCTTCGAGTTGTACTTTACTCCCACTATTCTCTTTCAAGAAAGACGCAGTTCTGAGCAACAAACACTTTGTTCTCTGATTGGTTGTAAAAGTAGTAAGCCTTGGTTTCCTTAGGATAACCAACGAAGTAGCATTTATCAGATTTGGGTTCAAGCTTATCAGTTATTAACCGTTTAACATAAGCTTCACAACCCCAAATCTTCAGAAAAGACAAGCTTGGAACATTTCCAGTCCACATCTCATGTGGTGTCTTTGCAACTGATTTTGATGGAACCCTATTTAGTGTAAACGCAGACGTTTCTAGAGCGTATCCCCAGAAGGATAATGGAAGAGATGAGTGACTCATCATTGATCGAACCATATCCAATAAAGTCCGATTCCTCCTCTCGTACACTCCATTCTATTGGGGTGTTCCAGGAGGAGTGAGTTATGAAACAATTCCACAATCTCTTAGATGATCACTGAATTCTTGACTCAAGTATTCGCCTCCACGATCTGATCGAAGAGCTTTAATACTTTTGCCAAGTTGATTCTGTACTTCATTCTGTAACTCTTTGAACTTTTCAAAAGATTCCGACTTGTGTCTCATTAGATAGACATAGCCATACCTACTGAAGTCATCAATAAAAGTAATGAAGTACCGAAAGTTTCCTCTGGCACTTGTGCTCATTGGGCCACACACATCCGTATGTATAAGGCCCAATAAATCACTGGCCCTTTCATTTTGTTTGTTGAAAGGGTCCTTAGTCATTTTACCCAATAAACAAGATTCGCATTTCTCACATGATTCATAATCAAATGAGCCCAAAAGCCCATCACTATGGAGCTTCTGAATCTGTTTCTCATTTATATGGCCTAAACGACAGTGCCAGAGAAAAGTGGGGTTCGAGTCATTGGACTTGAACCGTTTTGTGTTTATATTATAGACAGGCACAGATTGGTTTAAAACATAAAGTCCATTCTCTAATGGACTGCTACGATAAAATATATCATTGTAATCAAAAGAACAACACTTATTCTTAATTGAAAACTGATATCCTTCCAAATCCAAACAAGGAATAGAAATAATATTTCTGCTTATAGCAGGTACATAGTAGCAATTATTGAGTTCTAAAACCAAGCCTGAAGGTAAAGACAAATGAAATGTTCCTACAGCTAATGCAGCAACTCTTGCTCCATTTCCCACGCGCAGGTTGCTTAGGCCCTGCATATTTGTACAAATATGAGGACCACAGCCGGTATCTAATACCCAAGAAGTAGAACTAGAAGTAGTAACATTTACTTCTATAACATAAATACCTGAAGATGAAGTCTCGAAAGTCTTCTTCTTCTTCTTCTTTTTATCTTCCAAGAATTTGTTGCAGTTTCTCTTCCAATGCCCAAGCTCATTACAGTAATGGCACTTATCAGTCTCAGTTGGGCCAGGCTTGGGCTTGGAAGAAGGCACATGCTTATCCTGATTCGCAATCTGGATAGCCTTGCCATTTCCCTTGTCCTTGCCAAGTTTCTTAAACTTCTTACCTCCTTGTACCATAAGTACATTTGGAGTGCCCTTCTTGATATTAGGCTCAGCTGTTTTGAGCATGCCAGGCAGTTCAGTCAACGTCTTCGTCAAGTTGTTCATGTTATAGTTCATAACAAATTGATCATAGCTTGACGGCAGCGACTGCAGGATGATGTCAGTAGCCAACTCTTGGCTAATGGGACAATCTAATTTCCCCCAGGTTATCAATATAAACCATCATCTTAATGACATGAGGACTGACTGGAGCGTCCTTTGGTAGCTTGCATTCAATGAGAGACTTAACCGTTTGGTATCTCTCAGTTCGTGCCTGCTCCTGAAACATACTTTTCAGGCTAGTGATCATCTCCATTGGCGACTCCACGTTCTCGAATTGCTTCTGTAAGTCCGAGTTCATGGTAGCCAACATGAGACAACTCACATCGACCACATCATTAGAATGCTTATCCCAAGCACTCATTTCTGCATGTGCGGTATTGGCTCTCGGTTTTTCAGGGAGAACATTTTCTAGGACATAGTCCCTTTTCTCCTGTTTGAGAACAATTCTCAAGTTCCGATACCATTCCAGAAAGTTTGATCCATTTAACTTGTCCTTCTCAAGGACGGATCGCAGGGAGAAAGTGTTTTGATGAGTGTTAGTCATAGCTGAGATGAAAGAAAGGAAAAAGGTTTAGTTATGATGTTCAAGAATTGAGAAATCTTAACTATTAAGAAAACTCGCATTATATTCAAACAATGTTTCCTCAAATGAATATAATGATCCAAGACCCATACTTCACTAAAACTTGAGTGAGCTTTGGCTCATCGCCCAAATTTCAGCTATCTAGGTAAGCAACAACTTTGCTAGTTATATCCAATATAACTCTTGTTTGTGGATTGACATCTTATGCCCAATCCACCTGATGTCTCTGAGCCCAAAACGATTTTGATGGCCCAGTCAAGTAAACCAATCTCTTAAGTCATGTAATTGTTGATGCCTTACACTGTAAAATCATCAACACAATTACCTCATGTCTTATTCATGTAATTGTGGACACCTCGCACTGCAAGTCTATCGCACAATGAAAAGAGTCTTGACAGTTGACAAGATTGGAAAGACATCAAGGATTACTTGATATTTTAGTTGAGGAACGGAACTGTTTAAAAAACTACTAATTTTATTAAGTTTTAATTATTCTATGAATTGGATTTATTTTGGTTTAGTTCTGTGATTTCAGGTTCAATAACCGAAACCATCGGACCTGTGTCGACCGACACTACTATAGTGTCAATCGACGCAATCCTTCCAAAACCAATTTGCGATAACCGATCAATCCAATTGATCCGGTTTTGATAACCGGTCAGTGTCGATCGACGCTACATTAGTGTCGGTCAACGCCAACCAAATCAAAACAATCACAACAAACCGTTCTAAACGGTTTAACCAATATTGACCAAGCTCGATAACCGGTCCAATCCAATTGAACCAATTATCCTATTCGCGAGGTCTGTATCGACCGACATAACTCTTGTGTCGATCGTTACAATTAGGGAAAACCTAAATTTTATACGGGTTATCATTCTGTGTCGATCGACACCAGATTGGTATCGATCGACACAATGCGAAAAACCCTAGAACCGATTTCGAACAACAACCTGAACTAGATTACTTTGATCAAAAACGATTTAGCATGCATATATCCAATATACAACGATTCAGATTCAACTAATCTAATCAACATGCTACAGATTCAATGGAACCCTAAGGCTCTGATACCACTGAAGGAATTTCTAGCAGTTCTAATCAGAATTAGCAACCCTAAGTATAAATTCCAAGCCTAGGATCTAGGGTTCATGTTTATATCATTGAATCTACATCAGATCTCAAAGATACCTGGAAGTTATGCAGCGGAAGATGATTTGGTATTCGAGATTGATTAGCGCCTCAAGTGCTGCGCCTCTACTGGTATCATGCACACAAACTGGAACGGACGGGATGCTAGTGCTGTTAGAGATCGGATCTCTTAGAGGGTTTTCAGTTTCTCTAAAGTGGCTGTGAATTAGGTCTGATGTGTGTAAAAGTCCTCCATATATCTTATATATGTCGACTTCTATCACGACTTGATTAACCATGGATCAAACCGAAGTTAATCAAGTCATAAACCAAAATCGCTATTTTGGTCCGCGATCTATGTCGATCGATACACATGTTGTGTCGATCGACACTGCCTCGGAAACTTGTTATTGAATGCATATCATTTATCAGATCATTACACTAATGATCAACCTCATATTCTATATCCAGTTTGCTTAGGTGTGTGACCCTGTAGGATCATATAATACTAGCAACGAGTTCTAAACTCATTGATCATAAGTGGCTTCTAGCAAAGCATTATGATTGCCCATTATTATATGACTGTCTCACCTCGACAATACAACTTTCACTTAGAGTAAGTACAATAGATTTCAGGACATTCCCAACAGTATGGCCATTACGGGTTTGTGGTTATGCCGTTTGGACTGACGATTGCGCCAGCTGCATTCATGAAGATGATGAATGGGATTTCCGCGAATGATTGGATGATTTTATTATCATTTTCATAGATGACATTTTTCTCTATTCCAAGGACAGAAAGACACACCATGAACATCTCATACGGGTTTTTGGTCGGTTAAGAGAGCAACGACTCTATGCAAAGCTGAGCAAGTACATCTTTTGGCAGAAGAGCTTCGGATTTCTAGGACATATTGTGTCGGACCAAGGAGTATCAGTTGATCCAAAGAAGATCAAGTCTACAAGAGAGTAGTCGAGACCAAAGAAAACCACGGAGGTTCGAATTTTCCTTAGTCTGGACGGATAATACGGGAAATTAGTTTAAGGGGTTGCAAGTAAGTCCAAAGCGATGACTCAGCTAACTGGGAAGGACGTGATGTTTGATTGAAATGATCAGGCCGAGCAAAGCTTTATGGATCTGAAGGATGCCTTGACTAAGGCACCAGTTCAGGCCTTACCTAAGAACGAGGTACCATACATGGTTTATACAGATGCTTCTATAACCGGCATTGGATGTGTTTTGATGCAACAGGGGAAGGTCATTGTCTATGCTTTGAGGCAACTAAAGAACCATGAGGGTAATTACCCTACCCATGACTTTGAGATGGTTGCAGTAGTATTTGCCTTGAACATTTGGCGATCTTATCTCTACGGGGCTAAGGTATAAATACTTAATGACCATAAGAGCTTGAAATACGTTTTTACATAGCCAAAGCTGAACTTGAGACAAAGGAGGTGGATGGAGTTAGTGGCTGAATATGATGTGGACATTGCCTACCACCCCGGGAAGGCTAATGTCGTAGCCGGTGCACTGAGCCGGAAGAGGGCCGAGGTATAAGCAGAACTGGATGCTGAGGATTTGGTCGGGATGATCAGATCCTTGCATCTTAATGCTTTGACAGTAGGTTACGAGCCATTGGGCCTAGGAGCAGCAGATCAAGCCGACTTGTTGACTAGGGTGTTGGGATTATGTCCTGAAATCACATTGTACTCGCTCAAGAGATAGTTGTATTGTCGAGATCGGACAATTCATGTGATACTGGGTAGTCATAATGTTTTGCTAGAAACCGCTTATGACAAATGAGTTGTAACTCATTTCCAGTATCGTGTGAACCTACAGGGTCACACACCTAAGCAAGTTGGACATACTTCGTATGGGATTGATCATTGGCATATGGTCTGGTCGATGTGTATTGGATACACATCGAATATGAGTTTTAATGAGGTGTGTCGATCGACACCATTGGGTGCGTCGGTCGACACAAGACGTGTGTCGATCGACACCACTAAGTGTGTTGGTCGACACAAGGCTGAAACCGAAACTGATGTTTCGGTTTAAGTCGAGGTCGTATATAAGTGATCTTATAATTCGACCTGAGTAGATGAGCGCCGCCCAGACAGTTTTTTCTCGGAGAGAAAACACAGAAACCTCGAAGAACTCAGTTCCCAGGAGATCCGAGCCCCGGTACTAGCATCCCGACGGACTCCAGCTTGTGTGCGTGTGGACTGAAGTAGAGGCGCAGCATCTGAGGCGCTTCACAGATCTCGTTTATCTGACCATCTTCTGCTGCCAATCTCCAGGTAAACACGAGATCAAATCCAGATTCAATTAACTAGACCCTAGATCCTAGGCTATCGGGAACCTGACGGCAATTCTGAATATGGTAGAATTGGCTCGAAGTTCCATCAGTGGTATCAGAGCCTTAGGGTTTTATCATTGAATCAACCTGTCTAAATGAATTTGATGATTTAGATTCGCAAACTAGGTTGTTTGGTTAGAACAGGTGAGATCGATTTCGATCAAGATCGATTCTGTGTTTTCGCACAGTGTCGATCGACACACTAGGTGTGTCAGTCGACACAAAGATGTGAATTCGACTGAATCGGCGGCTAGGGTTTTTCGCGAAGAAAAATCAGAAAAGCTGTTGTGTCGATCGACACAGGTGAAGTGTCGGTCGACACAGAAAAGATTCGGTCAAGTGTCGATCGACACAAGTTAGTGTCGGTCGACACAGACCTAGCGAATGGTTAATCGGTTCAATTGGATTGAACCGGTTATCATGCTTGGTTAAGTCCGAATAGATCGGTTTAAATTGGATGAATTGGTTCAATTGGATTGAACTGATTATCTCAATTAGCATAAACCGATTTGGTTAAAATCAGTTTGATTGGATAAGTCGGTTCAATTGAATTGGACCGGTTATCGCAATTAGTTGAAACTGGTTAAAACGGTTTAAATTAGATGAATTGATTCAATTGGATTGAACCAATTATCACAATTAGAATAAACCGATTTGAATGGTTAAGATCAGTTTGATCTGATAAGTCGGTTCAATTGGATTGAACCATTTATCAAAACTGTCTTCGGTTAAGGTCTATGTCGACCGTCACACGGGTTGTGTCGATCGACATGGCCGGTTCAATAAACCGGGTTAATTGGATTAACCGGTTACTGAAGTCCGGTTTTGTTTGGTGGTGTCGATCGGCGGACATAGTCTGCGTCGATCGATACAGTGCTTGAAGTTCTGGTTATTGAACCTTTAATTTGCTGAAACCAAACTCGACCTAAACCTTGATCAAATCTTAGCTTCAATATGGTCAACTGTCAAGACTCATTTCGTTGTGTGATGGTCTAGCCAAGAGCTTGGTGTCCACAATTACGTGAGTAAGGCAGGTAGTTATGTTGATAGATTTGCAGTGCTAAACATCAACAATTACATGACCTAAGAGATTGATATGCTAACTTTTCAGAGTTTAGTTTCCTCAACTAAATATCAAGTAACCTTGATGTCTTGCCCAAATCTTGTCTACTGTCAAAACTCGTGTCGTTTGTTGGATAGTCTTGGAGTCCTTGGTATCCACTGCAACATGAGTAAGGCAGATGATCATTGACAGACTTGCAGTGCGACTGTCAATAATCATAAGACAGAAAAGATTGGTTATACTTGATTGGGCTATCAGAAGTTCTGGGCCCGGAGACATCAGAGTGGATTAGACATAGTTTGTCTCACCCACAACCAAGAGTTGTACTGAGTACAATTAGCAATGATTTGCTTACCTAGATAACTAAAGTTTGGGTAACGGCGAGTCGCCCACTCGAATTTTAGTAATCTGAGGATCTTGGATCATTATATTCATAGAGGAAACATTGTTTGAATATAATGCGAGTTCTCTTATTATATAAGATTTCTCATCATATACATAACTAAATCTTTGTCATTCTTGGATTTCAGCTTATGTCTATGACTACTTTCTCGTTGCGATCCGTCCTTGAGAAGGACAAGTTAAATGGATCCAACTTCCTGGATTGGTATCGGAATCTGAGATTCATTCTCAAGCAGGAGAGCAAGGACTATGTCCTTGAGAAAGCTCTTCCAGAAAGGCTTGGGACCAATCGCTCGCGTGCAGTATATAATGCTTGGAATAAGCATTATATTGATGTGGTAGACGTGCGTGGTCTGATGTTGGCTACCATGAACTCAGACTTGAAAAGTCAATACGAGAACATGGAGTCGCCAATAGAGATGATCACCAGCCTGAAACTGAAGTTTCAGGATCTGGCACGAGTTGAGAGATTCCAGATGGTGAAGTCTCTCACTGGGTGCAAGCTACCAGAGGATGCTCCAGTAAGTCCTCATGTCATTAAAATGATGGGTTACATTGATAACCTGGGGAGACTGGAATGTTCTGTCAGCTTAGAGTTGGCCACTGACATCATTCTGCAGTCACTGCCGTCAAGCTATGATAAGTTCATTAAGAACTATATCAAGAAAGGTTTGACGAAGACGTTGACTGATCTGCATGGCATGCTCAAAACAGCAGAGCAAGACATCATAAAGGGTAAAAGATTTGAGAAATCTTGTGTTGGCAAGGGTAGAGGCAGGGCCGTCCAGATTTAGAATCAGGATAAGCCTGTGTCATCTTATAAGCCAGAGTCAGGCCCATCTGGTGTTAGAAAATGCTTCTACTGCGATGAGTCAGGGCATTGGAAGAGAGATTGCATTAAATTCTTGGAAGATTCACAAAAGATGAAGGAGATGTATAGTACTTCTTCTTCAGGTATTGTGTTATTAATTCAAGTTCTACATAA
The DNA here is from genome assembly GCA_030180135.1 of Orychophragmus violaceus. NCBI lineage: Eukaryota > Viridiplantae > Streptophyta > Magnoliopsida > Brassicales > Brassicaceae > Orychophragmus > Orychophragmus violaceus. The sequence continues at coordinate 24,296,415 of CM058239.1, forward strand.
GTATTGGATACTAGTTGTGGTACTGATATTTTTGAAATATGCAGGACCTAAGCGACAGTAGAACGTTGAAGAAAGGACAAGTGGAACTGCGTGTCTGGTTGAAGCAATGGTTGCTGCATGAGTCGTAGAGATTCTCCACTTGTAGGAACCTTTCATACTTGGTTTTAGAAATTAAGTAATTTCTACTATGTATCTGTCTTGTGCAGAAATGTCTTTCATCTTCTTGTAAAGAATTTGGATGTTTTTCATTTTGATAAAAGACAAGTTTTGTTCTTTAGATCTTAATGAAATATCATATGGTAGCACCCCGTTTGAAATGGGTTTTATATCTTAAACCAGCGAAAGTTATAATATAACACAAATACTAAAAGTTTAAGTCTGATGACTCGAACTCGACTTTTCCTTGGCATAGTCGTTTAACCACAAAGAGTGAAGCGGATTCAGAAGTTCCATAGTTTTGGACTCATTCGATTATTAATCATTTGAGATATGAATTCTGTTCACTGGACGAAATGACTAAGCCCCTTTTAGCAGAGCTAAAGGAAACGGGCCAAAGGCTTATTGGGCCTTGCACATACTGATGTATGCGGCCCGATGAGCATTAGTGCCAAAGGAAATCTTCTGTGCTTCATTACCTTATTGATGGCATCAATAAGTATGGCTGTGTTCATTTGATGAGACACGAGCAGGAATCCCTTGAGGAGTTCCAAGATGAAGTGTAGAACCAATTTGACAGAAGTATTGAGATCCTCGATTGAATCGCGTAGGAAAATACTTGAGTCAAGAATTGGGTTATCATCTGACAGAATGAATCGGATCTTATTAGATATGCTCCGATCAATGATGGGTCACAGGAATCTTCCATGATCATTTAAGAATACGTTCTAAAATGTCTATGTTTACGCTAAATATGTTTCTATCAGAATCAGTGAAAAACACCACATTGGATGTGGACTGGGTGATTTCCAAATTTGTTTTTCTGATTAATTGGGATTGCAAGGTTTGTGTAAGACAGTAGTCAACAAACAAACTTGAACCCAAATCTGATAAGTTCTACCTCGCTGGTTGTCCTAAGGAAACCAAGGCTTGCTACTTTTGCAACCAATCCGAGGACAAAGTATTGTTGTTCGGAACTGTGTCTTTTGAGAAAGATCGTACTTTCAAAAGAAACAGTGGGAGTAAAAGTACACATCGAAGAAATTCGATAAACACAGGAGGCTGCTCAACCTGTTGAGGAAAAGCAGCGGTGAGATCTACAAAGTGCTGTAGGATCTACACCTGTGGAGCCTGAAATTCGCAGATCCGAAAGGATCCGTCACTAACTCGAGAGTGATTTCTCGTAACCAATTGTCGTGATCTATTGATCATTGAAAAGTGACAAGCATGCGAAATTCAAAGAAGCGATGGTGAGCCCTGATATATCATGGTTTTTACTAGTTTTAGGCCATGATATAAGTGTGTTTTAGTGTCTTTTGTGTTCTTTTAGAGTCTTTTACAGGTATAATCAGGTTTGGAGCTGAATTGGAGATAATGGAGCATTTTGGAGATTTTTGGAGTGATTGGCCGAGAGATAGAGTTCACTGTCCGAAACAGAGGAATGCGTCGATCGTTGCACTCTAGCAACGGTCGTTGCACCAGCGAGATGGGCCAAAACTCGGCGGTTTATGAAGAGTCAAGAATTTTCACTCTGATCCAGAAGTTCCTGATGTTTACAAAGAATCCCCTGGCCGAGATTAGACCTATATAATTAAGTTTTTGGTGTTTTATTTACTGACGCTTTCATAATTAAGAGCAGAGGATTTTTAGAGCTTTTGGGGCTGATCTGAACCTATTACTTCATCTGTATTTGGAGAAGATTTCGAACCCCTTTTTACTCTTATTCTTTTATGCAATTTATTCATCATATGATTATGTTTTCATTATCTATGTCTGAGTAGATTCCTTGTTAGGTTTAGGGTTTCTCACATAGGATTTCATGGCTTGCTAGACTTGTTAAATTCAGTTAAGGATTCATAACTATATCTGTTCTTCAATCTAATTGTGCTTAAAGCTAGTTCTAACCTGATCAAATAGAATCTAGATCTTAGGTTGCTAAATACGTCACGGAAGTGGGGTTTAGGAATCTGAACTAATTAGATTGAGCAATTAAACTACTCGCAAACGAAAGTTTGGTTTAGGATAATTGTGAACATATCAGACCTGGAATTAATGCTAGTTTAATCTGTTAGTTCTCGCAAACGAAAGTTTGGTTTGCTGCACTTAGACTTAGAGAATTATCGCAAAGGAATTTGGTTAGTTCTATATCTGTGTTTTGAGTTCCAGAACTGTGCTTAATTAGATCCTTACTGAATGAACTGTCTGCTTGTCTGATTTCCTGAGAACGCCCTAGACTTAGCGCTTTTAATTACTTGCTTTCACAACCGTTAATCTCTGCTACTGATTTACTTTCTCGCACCGCTTTTAATTCAATCACATTGTTTTCTTCCTAGTATTAATCCGTTCCGTTCTATTGAACACCAGAGTCCCTGTGGATTCGATAACCCTATATACTACAACTACTGAACTGTGCACTTGCAGTTAGAGAATAGGAATTAAAACTTACGACCTATCAAGTTTTTGGCGCCGTTGCCGGGGACTCTTAGAGTCTTCGATAGGACCGAACTTAGGGTTTTACTAGGATTTTTCGTTTTCTTTTCGTTTTTGCTTTTGTTTTTGTTAGTTACTGATTTTCTCTGACTTTCTCTCTGTCGCAGGTACCAATATCGCACTGCGTCGATCGTTGCACCCTTAGCATCGATCGTCACTAGGCGATTCAGAGATTGAAACGATCGTTGCACTGATAGCATCGATCGTTGCCCGACGATTACAGACAGTTTATGCAGACGCAGAAAACTAGAAGTAATCCGAACTTGGACTTAGTTAATCTCGATCTTGAAGAACTTGGACGTCTAGAAAGAACTATCAGAAGAGAAAGGAGAGATAAAATGGTACGAGAACGTCTGATCTTGATACCATATGCTGAAGGTACCCTAAGGGACCGAGATAACAACCCGTACAATGCTGCTGGGCAAAGGGTTGATGCTGAAGGGAATGTCATCCCTGATCCTCCTGAGCAACAGCAACAGGAGCAGAACCAGGGTCAAGGACAGGCCCAAGGTAGACAGTTAGTTTTCCATGAGAGGACTTTAGCTGACTACAACAGACCGGATGAGTTTCATAGAAACCGGTCAGCTTAGTGCTTCCTGCTTTTGAGAGGAATGATTTTGAGGTCAAAACCATCTAATACTCGATGATAAGACAATGCATTTCATGGACATCCAACAGAGTAGCCTACGGACCACATTGATTCGTTTGAGGACATAATCAATGGCATGAAGTATGATGGAGTTTGCCAGGATTATCTGTTCCTTAAGCTTTTTCCTTACAGTCTCGCTGGAGACGCTGCTGCATGGCTGAAGCAACTGCCACCTGGACAGTTTACTACTTGGGCAGACCTGAAGAGTGAGTTCCTACGTCATTTCTATGATGATGCGCGTTCAGACCAGTCTAGACAGGACATACTCACATTTTCCCAAGGAGCTGTGGAGCCTTTGAAAGCTGCCTGGATGAGATTTAAGAAGTTCCAGCGTGACTGCCCACACCATGGATTCACTGAAGTGCAGTTACTTGTTATCTTCTTCAGAGGAATAGATCTGCCATATCAGTCTGCACTGGATAACTCCAGTAATGCTAACTTCAACACCAGGACTCCTACACAGGCTAAGCAGTTGATTGAGAACCTAGTTGGCAGCAACAGTTGCAAGACTATGGATGAGAGAAGGAAGAAATATGGTGGAAGTGTAGAGAATACAGAGATGACTGAATTGAGATCTAGAATGGACACAATCTACAACCTCCTGACTAATAAGAAGGTTGTCCATTTTGCTCAAGATGTTGAGGTAATTCAGACTGAGGAGGACACTCAGGAAGAAGATGTGAATTACATTGGAGGATCTGGTTTCCAAGGTAATAGATTTGGTAATCAGCAGGGTAACAGATTCTTCAACCAAGGACAGAAGAGTGCCTTCACAGGCAATCAAAATTCTTTTGGACAGACTAGTGGTTTTCAGAAACCCTTTGGACAAAGTGCTCAGAGAACCTATGGATCTACATCTTATCAGACTCCTCCTGCACCTACAGCTCATGAGAGTAGGGTGGAAGCAATGTTTGAACAACTAATGGAGAGTCAGACCAAGAGTACTGTGGAAAGCAACAAGAAGATAGATGCTGTCTATGAGAACCTCAATGGAAAGTTTGAGACGCTGAACACTCACATGAAGCAGTTAGATACTCAGGTGAGTCAGATTTCCAGCTCTATGAAGGGAAAAGGAGTAGCAGACACTCATATTAAAGCCTGGTCTGTGTACATTAATGATGGGTCTCACCTAGGTGAGAAATTTGAGCTAAGTACAGCTGAGTTGGTGAAAGATGGAGAAATCCCGGATTTTGGTCAAAAACTCTCGGGTGAAATCTGCTGCAGTGCGTCGATCGATGCAACATCTGCGCCGATCGATACACCAGTCGGGATGGCAACGATCGACACACCCTTAGTGTCGGTCGTTGCAAGGCGTGAACAGACATAACTGTCGGGAGATAATGGCATAGATGCTGACTTGGAACTTGATCGCCTATTCACTGGAGCCTCTGAGATTACTCAACAGGAGATTTATGCGCAGATTGTTAGACAACACTCCTCAGTGTCTGAAGTGATTAGGCAGGAAATTGAAGAGCTTAAGAAGCTAGAGGAGATTGGTGAAGAATTGGAAGAAATTCCAACTTCTGATGATCCACCTTATCATCCATGTGTGCAGAGGTACTTAAACAGGATGTTGCCTTTAGATGATGAACTGAGAGACTGGGTGATTGTAGTTCCCCAACACATTAGTGAGGTGCTACTGAATAAGATCCCAAAGAAGCTGCCTGACCCTGGAGTCTTTGTGCTTAACTGCTCCATCTTCGAGGACAGTTTTAGACGCTCTCTGTGTGATTTAGGAGCTGCTGGAAGTTTGATGCCATACTCTGTGGCAGAGAAGCTGAGGATGCTGGATTTTTCTCCCACTAAGACCTCTCTTGTCCTAGCTGATCAGTCTATACGAGTTCCGGAAGGACTTTTAAAAGACATTCCAGTGAGAGTGGAAACTACTTAGTTCCGACAGACTTCCTTGTGCTGAAGTATGACTGCGATCCTGATGAAGCATTGCTGCTTGGAAGACCATTCTTGGCTACAGCAGGAGCTGTGATTGATGTTAGACAGAGTCTAATAGACCTCCACCTGGGAGATGAGCCGCTGCGATATGAGATGGAGAAGCTGCGAAAGCCACTGATAAATGGGCAGACATTCACAATCATGGATGCAGATGATGAGCAGCCAAGTGACACTGTGATCCTAGATCCTGGAGCACATTTTACTCCAATTTTCTTGGACATGAGCGTTCTGCAACAGCCTACTCGCCACCTTGGATGAGGAGACTTGGACAGAGACAGAAAAAGTCTCTGTTGGGATCTCCTGGTGCCTGAAAATTCTTGTCCGTCCGGTCAAGCTATTGACCTTAAACAAGCGCTGGGTGGGAGGCAACCCACCATTAGGTACTGGTGTTTTTCTACTTAATTTTTGGTGTTTTTGTTAGGATTTTACGTTTGTTTTTGTTTCTGGTGAGTTTTTGATTGCAGGTCTCGGATGAATTCGCAGTGCGTCGATCGACGTACTTCTGTGTCGATCGTCACAACACGATCGGAATCGCATTGCAGCGATCGTTGCGCTCTTGAGCAACGATCGACCATACACGAAAATCGCCAAGTAACGGTCGATGCACTTAGTGCAACGATCGATGCATGAGCGACAGAGGCAAACCCGACAGAACTCAACAGAACTTTAACAATTTTTCTTTCTTTTTACCAATCCTTCGCTTGACACTACTGGGGACAGTGTGTCTTAAGTGTGGAGGAGGTGCTACTGACTTTTGTTTTCTGTTTTCTTAAGAGTCAGTCCGTTTTTCAAAAAAAATTGTTTTATTGAGTCAAAATTGTTTAAGTAAGAAACTATGATTTTCTGAGAAGATTTACAAGATTTGCAGGAACTTAAGTAACCATTGGGATGAAGTTGCAGGATCTATCTCTGACTATTAGAAAACCCCATCACAGATCAACCTACTGGGAACACCCACATCACTTCAGGTATCAGAGGATCCTTTTACTGACTTCAATTTAATACTGACTTAGATTTCTCACCTAAGGGCTTGGTATACTTTGTGTCGGATTCCCTTGTTAGTTCTGACACAGCCTGTCAACCTATCCTATTTAGTTCCCTTCTCCCCTTCTATAAAGTAAAAAAAAAAAAAAAAGATAATAAACTGAGGATGAGTTAGTAACTCCGAAGTGGTCATGGGAATGGTAGCAAACACTATTTTCTCTCATGTGATCCATGGAATGTGTCCAAAGTACACCCCATAACGGGAAGAACACTGATAAAAAAAATAAAATGATACCCAATGGGGAAAAATCAGTTGTTAAAGAAGGGAAAGAGAAGAAAGGGACTAGAGAAAGATAGTATGGTGGTCTAGAGCTGATAAGGTAAGAATCCATGTGCCCTTTGATCGATACTCCTTAGGTGAGACTGCACTTAAATACTTGCAGAAGTCAGTAGGGAGAATTTGAATGCTTGAATGTGATTGTAGAGTTTACCTAGGACAGTTGCTAAGTGTGGGGGAAGTACATGTTGGTCTTGATATCCTGTAATTGATTCTTTCAGTGGTTTACTAAGGGGAATCTGAGTATTGTAGCTTCTAGGATGAAATGAGTTTCTGAAGAGTTTTCAAACCTCTTCACCATGTTTTAGTTCTCTGTTTTGCTTGAGGGCAAGCAAAGGCTAAGTGTGGGGGAGTTGATATATCATGGTTTTTACTAGTTTTAGGCCATGATATAAGTGTGTTTTAGTGTCTTTTGTGTTCTTTTAGAGTCTTTTACAGGTATAATCAGGTTTGGAGCTGAATTGGAGATAATGGAGCATTTTGGAGATTTTTGGAGTGATTGGCCGAGAGATAGAGTTCACTGTCCGAAACAGAGGAATGCGTCGATCGTTGCACTCTAGCAACGGTCGTTGCACCAGCGAGATGGGCCAAAACTCGGCGGTTTATGAAGAGTCAAGAATTTGCACTCTGATCCAGAAGTTCCTGATATTTACAAAGAAGCTCCTGGCCGAGATTAGACCTATATAATTAAGTTTTTGGTGTTTTATTTACTGACGCTTTCATAATTAAGAGCAGAGGATTTTTAGAGCTTTTGGGGCTGATCTGAACCTATTACTTCATCTGTATTTGGAGAAGATTTCGAACCCCTTTTTACTCTTATTCTTTTATGCAATTTATTCATCATATGATTATGTTTTCATTATCTATGTCTGAGTAGATTCCTTGTTAGGTTTAGGGTTTCTCACATAGGATTTCATGGCTTGCTAGACTTGTTAAATTCAGTTAAGGATTCATAACTATATCTGTTCTTCAATCTAATTGTGCTTAAAGATAGTTCTAACCTGATCAATTAGAATCTAGATCTTAGGTTGCTAAATACGTCACGGAAGTGGGGTTTAGGAATCTGAACTAATTAGATTGAGCAATTAAACTACTCGCAAACGAAAGTTTGGTTTAGGATAATTGTGAACATATCAAACCTGGAATTAATGCTAGTTTAATCTGTTAGTTCTCGCAAACGAAAGTTTGGTTTGCTGCACTTAGACTTATAGAATTATCGCAAAGGAATTTGGTTAGTTCTATATCTGTGTTTTGAGTTCTAGAACTGTGCTTAATTAGATCCTTACTGAATGAACTGTCTGCTTGTCTGATTTCCTGAGAACGCCCTAGACTTAGCACTTTTAATTACTTGCTTTCACAACCGTTAATCTCTGCTACTGATTTACTTTCTCGCTCCGCTTTTAATTCAATCACATTGCTTTCTTCCTAGTATTAATCCGTTCCGTTCTATTGAACACCAGAGTCCCTGTGGATTCGATAACCCTATATACTACAACTACTGAACTGTGCACTTGCAGTTAGAGAATAGGGATTAAAACTTACGACCTATCAAGCCCCAACTCCGAAATTTGGCTGGGTATGCATGTTAGCTTCACCGATCCATTTCTGGATTGAAGCAAACATCTTGGAGTTGGAATCAACATTCTGATAATGTGGTCAAAAGTTTTGACTTGATCAAAAAGAAAAGAAACCATGCGTTTACAAGAAGACTAATGGGAGCGTAGCTGCATTTCTCACATTGTATGTAGATAACATACTTAATCTCATAAACGACGTTCCAACGCCAAAGTCTTATCAAGATTTGGGTCGGAAGTCAAATTTAACGATAGACATTGGAGAAGGCCGTGAAAGTTCTTGGAATTAGGATCCATTGGAATGGATCAGAAAGGCTAGTTGGATCGTGTCAAAATCCTTATGTTGATAAGGTATTGGACAGCTCCAATATGCATGATTCCAAGAATGGCTTCATACCAAAGGTCTTATGGCATTAATATTAGCAAGATGAAGTGTTTTTGAACACTGGCTGAACTAGTATTAATGAGTGTGATTGCTAATGCTGTTGCAATAGAATCCATCATGAATGCCATATTTTGCGCTCGTCTAGATGCAGCTTATGCATAAAGCATGACGAGAAAATACCAATATGTTCCGGTAATAGTCACTGATCGATTACCAGAAATATCCCAAGTGTTTGAGGAACTCTAAGGATAGTTTCGTGGTGAACTGAGGAAGTGACGAACCAGTTGAAAGTAGTTAGACGGACAAAGACGATTCCCGGTTCCCACCTGGTTATGTCTCTTTGTCTGAATAGCGGTGCTATCTGTTGGAAAGGCTCCAAGCAGTGGACCGTGGAATAGTGCTTTTTCTGAATGGCGGTGTGATTTGTTGGAATTGTTTCAAGCAATGACACCGCAATCTCTCCCACAACCTAAGCGCGAAATTTATTTTGTTGTTGTAGGTATAAGATATCTGAAGAGATGATCTTGATTCTAGTGGGAGTTATTTTAGTTATGTTGTAATCTTTACATAAACATACTATGGTAGTGTTTATGTAAGTCAAACTGACACCGGTATTATTTAATTATTGGATAATTAAATAATGGTCCCAAAGTATTTTATGATCATCTTATAGGTCATCAAGTTGAGGACTTGATCATGAAACCCTGTAAGTAAAGATGACATAAATTATGATTGTCCCTAGTCAAGGTTGTTAAAATGGGACACTAACAACCGCGCGAGACTAGTATGTGAGGTGACTGCTGGACTAAGTTTCATGGAGTCAATGATATGATTATCACAGTCAGTCACATAGATATATGTTGGTGAACATATGATCGGACATGACCCGCTTAATGAGAACTCCACAGGATAGTTATATCAGTGTCATGGGAGGTTCTCATTACGACTATAGAGTATAGTCCTTAGACCTGAGTTCATCATGCTTTCTAGCATATTAATTGGTGCGTTTTGACCTTGTCAAACGTCGTTCCGTAACTGGCGGCTATAACGGCATTGCTTAGGCGTATCATGAAGTATGTGTAGAAACAGGGATGGAACAAGATGGGATTTTTCCTTTCTAGAACGGGAGATAAATATCTCAGGGCCCATCGAAGATTTGATACTGAGAAAATGCATGGCCGTGCTCAAACGAGGTGATTGTCAGTCGTTTGTTTTATCAGTATAGATCAGAAGTTCGATGAACATGATGATGGCTATAATAAGGATGACACAGTCTCTTACCTTATGCCATATCGAGATATAGCGACGAAGGGATTATAGAAATAGGTAATTCCAGTACAAGTGGGAGATTGTTGGGATTATGTCCTGAAATCACATTGTACTCGCTCTAGAGATAGTTGTATTGTCGAGATCGGACAATTCATATGATACTGGGTAGTCATAATGTTTTGCTAGAAACCGCTTATGACAAATGAGTTGTAACTCATTTCCAGTATCGTGTGAACCTACAGGGTCACACACTTAAGCAAGTTGGACATACTTCGTATGGGATTGATCATTGGCATATGGTCTGGTCGATGTGTATTGGATACACATCGAATATGAGTTTTAATGAGGTGTGTCGATGGACACCATTGGGTGCATCAATCGACACCATTGGGTGCGTCGGTCGACACAAGACGTGTGTCGATCGACACCACTAAGTGTGTCGGTCGACACAAGGCCGAAACCGAAACTGATGTTTCGGTTTAAGTCGAGGTCGTATATACAGAAACCTCGAAGAACTCAGTTCCCAGGAGATCCGAGCCCCGGTACTAGCATCCCGGCGGATTTCAGCTTGTGTGCGTGTGGACTGAAGTAGAGGCGCAGCATCTGAGGCGCTTCACAGATCTCGTTTATCTGACCATCTTCCGCTGCCAATCTCCAGGTAAACGCGAGATCAAATCCAGATTCAATTAACTAGACCCTAGATCCTAGGCTATCGGGAACTTGACAGCAATTCTGAATATGATAGAATTGGCTCGAAGTTCCATCATAGGGTACGGTTGGCTCAAAGACAAGACGAGGAATTGACTAAGGCTGCCAACCACATCAACACCAAGCACAAGTTCTACAACAACGTGACAATATTTGTTAATGGACGGGTTGTGTATCGGACATTAACGATCTCAAGGAGGAGATCTTGAGAGAGGCACATGAATCTAAGTTCTCCATTCATCAAGGGCAAACCAAGATGTACCATGACCTCGACCGGTACTATCATTGGGTTGGATGAATCGGGCCGTGGCGAGAGGTTGGCTAAATGTCCTACTTGTCAGTTTTTAAGGCTGAGCATCAAGTGCCAAGCGGCCTGCTACAAAGTCTGCCCATTCATGAATGGAAGTAGGACCACATCACCATGAACTTTGTGACCGGATTGCCAATAACCAAGAAAAGAAGGGACCGTTTTGGGTGGTGGTAGATAGATTATCCAAGTCTTCACACTTCCTTGACATCAAGAAGACAGATGGAGTAGACAAGCTTGCAGAACGGTACATGAACGAGGTGGTGAGATTGCACGGAAATCCAGCAAGTATAATCTCAGCTGGAGATGGGAATTTCACCTCATAGTTCTGGAAAGCCTTCCAGAGAGCTTTAGGTACCTGAGTACACATGAGTACAGCCTACCACCCGCACACGGATGGTCAGTCAGAGAAGACCATGCAGACGTTAGAGGACATGTTGCGGGCATGTGTCATGGACTGGGGTGATTCTTAAGAAAGGTAACTACTCTTCGTTGAATTCTCTTACGATAAACGTTTTCATGCAAGTATAAGTATGTATCCATATGTGGCCTTGTATGGCCGACCTTGCACAACACCTCTGTGTTGGATGCAACTAGGTGAGGCGAGTTTGATCGGACCAGAGATCAAAAAGGAGACAACGGAGCGAATCCTATTCTTAAAGGTTAAGATGAAGGAAGCTCAAGACATACAGAAAATATATGCATACAAAAAAGGAAATACATAGAGTTTGCAGTGGGTGATCGGGTCTATTTCAAGATGATAACCTTCAAGGGGAAAGCCAAGGTTTCTAAGAGGGAAAGTTGGATCCAAGGTATTTGGGGACATTCGAGAAAGAGTAAGAATGGTCGCTTATAATCTTGATGGATGTGTTCCACAATGTATTTCATGTGTGAGATGAGATGGATGTGTTCCACAATGTATTTCATGTGTTCCAACTTCTGAAGTACCTCATAGAGAAAGCCGTAATCATACCAGAGATACCTAGCGATCTTAGAAGGAATCTGACAATCGAGGCCAAGCCAATTCGGGTCTTAGATAGGTCAGAAAAAGCAACATGGAAGAATGTAGTACCCATGGTTAAGATTGAGTTGATTTGCAACAGAGTCAAGTAAATAACATGGGAAACATAAAGCAAGATGAAAGCATACTATCCGAAGTGGTTTGACGTGTTTGAGAGAGGATCAAAATACCTTGAGATGGATTCGTTGACGAATCCTTTTCAAGGGGAAGGGGGAGACTTGTAACACCCCTAACCCACGATAGGGTTAGAAGGACGGACTATGAGACCGGAACGATGGACGGATGGTCGAGGGAGATCATTTGTAGTGTCCCATGGTCGGATTGGAGCTGAGATTAGCTAGGTTGGAATGAGTTGAACAAGGAGTGTTCAGCTAGTGTGAGCGTAATGATTGAGCAAGGAAGCTGGGTCAGCTGCCGGCCAGCTCATCTCAGCTAGTTGGAGTGTCACTTGTTCAGATCAGCTAGTGTCACTAGCTGACCCAGGCGGTTGGTAGCGAAAGGACACCAATGCAAAAGGTGTCCATTCGGCCCCAAATGGTGTCTTTTTGCTTATATGTGGTTTCTTGGAGTAAAAGCCTATATAAGGCTTCTCCCATGGAGACTTTCGACATGCTTACACACAGGGAAAATTCCCATAACTAAAAAAGAGCAAATTCAAGAGAGAAATCAAGAAGAAATTGTGAGGGTTGGCCGGACTTCCAGAGAGAGACATCGCCAGCGGTTTAATAGAAGGCTAGGGCGGATTAAGGCTTTACATGGGAGGTGGCAATGAGGGATCATAATGGATCCTCGCACATCCAAAAACCAGGGCAAGTCCCCCAGTTTGTCCAAGGTACGATCGCAACCTTCATCCTAACCCCGACCACGAGCGTACCGCGTGGTCGATGGTCGATTGGGTTGGGTGTTGTAACCTTCTCTCTCGGTTGTTATGATAGGAATGAAGGGATGAAATTAGGTTTGATCCTAAGGACTAAGACTAAGGATCAAGTCCAATCAACATGCATAGCCGTGTAATCCTGGGGTGATCACCGGTGTGTACTTACATGTTCACGGCATGCAAAGCTGGTTTGTATCGAGTGTGGATTCCTAACAGTGGGAACCGGCGTGAACGGATAAGGACGATCATTTCGATTGGCAGGACGGTCCGATCATGATTGTTGTACGAACGATATGTACGACCAGCAGAACAAATGTGGTCATCGTACGAGCGATACAAACGACCGACAGATCGATCACGGTCGTAGTACGGTCAGTACGCACGACCGTGAAGATATCATGACTGTTTGTGGCTTGGGTCGATTAACGACCATGGATAGAACACTCGAATTGGGCAATAAGCCGGTTCGGGTTTTAGAGAACTTGGTAAGGGAATTGAGTGCATATAGAACATGGATGCTAGGTTGTTGGCTTATAAAGTATATGAATAATTTACTTGTTTATATGTGCAGGAAGTGTGGTTGATTGTGGCCATCAACATGCCTAGGAGCGCGGGACTTAGGACCAATGAGATGAGTGGTGTAATAGACTGGATAGATAGGACTAAATATTGTTTAATAGACTATTGTGCAATACTCACATTTGTATCAATACCTTTGATTGGTTAATAAAATATCTAGTTTTGCCTTATGTTGATATATATATTGCCTTAGAATCTAAGTGAATGGAATATAAGAACGAATAGAATGGTTAATATAGGATTGGACTTAAGAAAGGATCGGATAGGTCATGAGGAAATCTCCTCGGCCACAAGTTCCAGATAATGTGTTTCATTCTTCCCTCTGACTAGCCCGGATGCTTGTGTGCATCTTCATATACGTTCTAATCGAGAAACTATCAGAGTTTGTGATCTTTTCTGCTCGTACTCTCCATTTACAACTTCGTTGAGCACCTCTAGTCACCCATCACTGAGTATCAGATTTCTTTATAACATACCCGAAAGAATTAACAAATGTGCCTCTATGAAATAAATTTGCTACGACATTCTTACTTGGAAATTCTAGACCAACGGTCAAATCCAAACCATCTTCCCATTTCTGTAAACTCTGACTAGATTCAACAACAGGTAGTTCCTCAACATATTCATCACGCATATCCCTCATATTCGTCACAAAATGTATCACCATTATTTTTGAGATCATCATCCTATTTTTCTTGATTTCCATGTCCATTGTCGATGTATAAGGTAATGGCATTAGGTCCTATTTCTCCGATTCATCATCATTGTGATGCCAATCTTCATAGTTTATACCATAAGAGCTTTTCCCCACTCTCGATCGTTGCTCGGGCAGTTCCGTTGTATTCATCACCTCCACATACAAAACACATCTACAGTTCTCATTATCAACTTTCTTTAGATAGACGAACATCTCCTCATCATCGCAAATATACGAATGTTCCTCACATCCAGCCAGTCTATAAATTTAACTCAATTGCAATTTAACCTTACTTACATCTAAACCAAGCTTCTTGTATAACATAACTTCTATCATCTACATTGTTATCTCCTTTATTGATGTATTCAACACTAGACATAAATGCAAAGGTCGCATTTATAATGTATGCTGATGTTGTTGTTGTTCATTTTATCTTGCCAAACCAATACCAAAAAACTCAATCAAAACAATTATTTGTGCACAATTATACAATTGTTTTTCACAGTAATACACTAGTTTTTCACAGTTATACATTAGTTCTACACAGTTATACCCAAGTTTTACTAGTTATACAACATTCCCCAGCATTACTAGATTTACCTACTATTATCGCACGAACATAAACCCATATAGAAAGACAAAACCAGATCCAATCAATTCCAGGATCTAAAAAAAACTAAAAATTACTATGATTCAACCACTGTAATGCATTTGTAACCAATTTGGACTCATAATCAACCTAGATATACATTTGTTAAATCTAAGAGCACGGCGGACGGAGATGAATTCGACAGATATGAAAGGAAAGGAGGAAGACGAGCTCGAGCCCGGGTCAAAGCTCATCGGGTCGAGATGCCTCGGGTCACGAGTTGTTTTTCCTTTTTATTTTATTTTTTCTTTAATTTTATTTAAGAATTAGTAAGGGGTAATAGTAAAACACCAGTAATATTTAAATGAAGAGTATTGTAGATTAAGTGGGGGTAGTATGGATTTTAGTTTGCCTCATAGGGTCATTTTAGATGATTACATGATCGAAAACCCTTCTCTCTCCTCACACTCCATCTTCTCTCTAGTTTCTTCCTCAGCGTTAACTTTTTTTCGACCGTCGGTTATCGGTTTTGTCCGAACCAGTGGTCCGGTTACATTTGTCTCTTTTGTAAGATGCGGATCTAGCAGCCTTTTGCTCGGCGAGCTGTTCTTTGTTCTTCATATCACCTCCGATGAGGGCTCGCTGACTTTTTTGTATCTACATTTTATTTTCAGTTCCTAATAAATCCGAAGCTTTTGTTTGATTTCTTTCCCGATTAATATCGAATGTTTCTTCCGAGGTGGTCTGAATCCTCGATCAAATTTGGGTGGTGCTTCACTCTCATCGGAAATGGCTTCTCATGATTTAATCCGGACTTTGCGATTCTTCTGACGAATCTTCTCCTCCACTTTAGATCGACATATTAATTTTGACGAATACTAGGCTACTCAACAACGTCGGTGACCTGCCTTTCTCCGACGAAGTTGTGCATGGCGGACGAATTACTATGAGGTAGACGTTTGTCTGTGAGTCCATCGCCACGTGGTTAGCGCACCGCCTACTCGAGCTGATTAGGCCGTGTTGGGCCACAATTATCCGCTTTGTCTTTCAAAGCCCACATGTTTTGTTAATTATTCTATAAACTGCCATTGGGCCTATTCACTTAATGAAAATGTTGACGACTAAAAAATAGTAAAGATAATTGATATATCATTTCATTTGGCAAGTGCTATCGCGATATTTGTTGTTAGAGGTAGACTTGACACTCTCGATTAGTGATAGGTTCTAAGTTTTCCCTATACTAAACTGCAAGTGAACAGCAATGTCAAAGTAGTATATAGGGTTATCGAATCCACAGGGACACTTGGTCTCAAGAGAATCAAAACTATAGGAATAAATACTAGAAATAAGCAAATAGTGAATGGAATAAATTGCGGTGCGAGAAAGTAAATCAGTAGCAGAGATTAACGGTTGTGAAGCAAGTAATTAAAAGCGTCAAGCCTAGGGTATTCTCAGGAAATCAGACAAGCAGACAGTTCATTCAGCAAGGATCTAATTAAGCACGGTTCTAGAACTCAAAACACAGATATAGAATTAACCAAATTCTTTTGCGATAATTCTCTAAGTCTAAGTGCAGCAAACCAAACTTTCGTTTGCGAGAACTAACAGATTAAACTAGCAATAAGTCCAAGTTTGATATGTTCACAATTACCCTAAACCAAACTTCCGTTTGCGCAAAGTTTAATTGCCCAATTTAATTAGTTCAGATTTCCTAAACCCCACTTCCGTGACGTATTTAGCAACCTAAGATCTAGATTCTAATTGATCAGGTTAGAACTAGCTTTAAGCACAATTAAATTGAAGAACAGATATAGTTATGAATCCTTAACTGAATTTGAACAAGTCTAGCAAGTCATGAAATCCTATGTGAGAAACCCTAAACTCAACTATGGATCTACTCAGACATATATAATGAAAACATAATCATAGAATGAATAAATTGCATAAAAGAATAAGAGTAAAAGGGGTTCGAAATCTTCTCCAAATACAGATGATGTAACAGGTTCAGATCAGCCCCAAAAAGCTCTAAAATCCTCTGCTCTTAATTATCAAAGTGTATTGTAAAAAGTATAAAGTGTATCTCATAAAAACACTAAAAACTCTATTATATAGGCATAATCTCGGCCAGGGGCTTCTTTGTAAATATCAGGAACTTCTGGATCAAAGTGCAATAACTTGATTCTTCTAAACCGCCGAGTTTTTGGCCCATCTCGCTGGTGCATCGATCGTTGCTAGAGTGCAACGATCGACACCTTCCTCTGTTTCGGACAGTGAACTCTATCTCTCGGCCAAACACTCCAAAAATCTCCAAAATGCTCCATTATCTCCAATTCAGCTCCCAACCTGATTATACCTGTAAAAGACTCTAAAAGAACACAAAAGACACTAAAAACACACTTATATCATGGTCTAAAACTAGTAAAAACCATGATATATCAACTCCCCCACACTTAGCCTTTGCTTGCCCTCAAGCAAAACAGAGAACTAAAACATGGTGAAGAGGTTTGAAAACTCTTCAGAAACTCATTTCATCCTAGAAGCTACAATACTCAGATTCCCCTTAGTAAACCACTGCAAGAATCAATCACAGGATATCAAGACCACAATGTACTTCCCCCACACTTAGCAACTGTCCTAGGTAAACTCCACAATCACATTCAAGCATTAAAATTCTCCCTACTGACTTCTGCAAGTATTTAAGTGCGGTCTCACCTAAGGAGTATCGATCTAAAGGCACATGGATTCTTACCTTATCAGCTCTAGACCACCATACTATCTTTCTCTAGTCCCTTTCTTCTCTTTCCCTTCTTTAACAACTGATTTTTCCCCATTGGGTATCATTTTATTTTTTTTATCAGTGTTCTTCCCGTTATGGGGTGTACTTTGGACACATTCCATGGATCACATGAGAGATAATAGTGTTTGCTACTATTCCCATGACCACTTCGGAGTTACTAACTCATCCTCAGTTTATTATATTTTTTTTTTTACTTTACAGAAGGGGAGAAGGGGACTAAATAGGACAGGTTTACAGGCTGTGTCAGAACTAACAGGGAATCCGACATAAAGCATACCAAGCCCTTAGGTGAGAAATCTAAGTCAGTATTAAGGTTGAAGTCAGTAAAGGATCCTCTGATACCTGAAGTGATGTGGGTGTTCCCAGTAGGTTGATCTGTGATGGAGTTTTCTAATAGTCATAGATAGATCCTGCAACTTCGTCCCAATGGTTACTTAAGTTCCTGCAAGTCTTGTAAATCTTCTCAGAAAATCATAGTTTCTTACTTAAACAATTTTGACTCAATAAAACAAAAAATTTTTGAAAAACGGACTGACTCTTAAGAAAACAGAAAGATATAAGTCAGTAGCACCTCCCCCACACTTAAGACACACTGTCCCCAGTAGTGTCCAGCGAAGGATTGGTAAAAAGAAAGAAAAAATTTTGAAAAGATGAAGTTATGTCTGTCGGGTTACCTTTGTCGCACAGGCATCGACCGATGCACCAAGTGCATCGACCGTTACTTGGCGATTTTCGTGTATAGTCGATCGTTGCTCAGGACCGCAACGATCGCTGCAATGCGATTCCTTTCGTGTTGTGACGATCGACACAGAAGTGCGTCGATCGCTGCACTGCGAATTAACCGAGACCTGCAAACATAAACTCACCAGAAACAAAAACAAACGTAAAATCCTAACAAAAACACCAAAAATGAAAAAGAAAAACACTAGTACCTAATGGTGGGTTGCCTCCCACCCAGAGCTTGTTTAAGGTCAATAGCTTGACCGGACGGATGAGAATTTTCAAGTGCCAGGAGGTCCTGACAGAGACTTTTTCTGTCTCTGTTCAAGTCTCCTCATCCAAGGTGGTGAGTAGGCTGTTGCGGAATGCTCATGTCCAAGAAAAGATGGAGTGAAATGTGCTCCAGGATCTATAACTATGGTATGATCAGGCTGCTCAAAATCTGCGTCCCTTATGGTGAATGTTTGCCCATCTATCAGTGGCTTTCGCAGCTTATCCATCTCATAGTGCAGCGGTTCATCTCCCAGGTGGAGGTCTATTAGACTCTGTCTAACATCAATCACAGCTCCTGCTGTAGCCAAGAATGGTCTCCCAAGCAATAAAGCTTCATCCGGATCACAATCATATTTCAGCACAAGGAAGTCCGTTGGAACTAAGTAGTTCCCAACTCTCACCGGAATGTCCATAAGAAGTCCTTCAGGAACTCGTATGGACTGATCAGCTAGGATAAGAGAAGTCCTAGTAGGAGTAAAATCTAACATTCCCATCTCCTCTGCCACAGAGTAAGGCATTATGCTTCCAGCAGCTCCTAAATCACACAGAGAACGCCTAAAGCTATCCTCAAAGATAGAACAATCTAGCACAAAGACTCCAGGATCAGATAGCTTCTTCGGGACCTTGGTTAGCAGAACATCACTAATATGCTGAGGAACTATTATCACCCATTCTCTCAGCTCCTCATCTAAAGGCAACATCTTGTTCAAATATCTCTGAACACATGGATGATAAGGTGGATCATCAGAAGGTGGAATTTCTTCCAAGTCTTCACCACTCTCTTCTAGATTTTTCAGCTCTTCAATCTCTTGTTTAATCACTTCAGACACCTTGGGATATTGCCTAATGGCTTGTGCATAAACATCCTCTTGAGTGATCTCAGATACATCAGGGAATAGGCGGGCTAGTTCTGCATCAATCTCACTTTCATCCCACGGATCTTCTGCTCGTTCACGACCAGCATCGATCGATGCCAGCTGTGTGTCGATCGTTGCATCATTGCAGTTTCTACCCGAGAGTTTTTCACAGAAATCCAAAAATTCTGCCTCAGTCACCAACTCAGCTGTACTTAGCTCAAATTTCTCCCCTAGATAAGATCCATCATTAATGAGTACAGACCAGGCCTTAATATGAGTCTCTGCAACTCCTTTTCCCTTCAGTGAGCTGGACATCTGGTTCACCTGAGTGTCCAACTGCTTCATGTGAGTGCTCAGTGACTCAAACTTCCCATTGAGGTCTTGATAGACAGCGTCCAGCTTCTTATTGTTGTCTACAGAAAGCTTGGTTTGACTCTCCATCAGTTGTTCCATCATAGCCTCCATTTTGCTCGCATGGGCTGTAGGCGCAGGAGGAGTCTGATAGGATGTAGACCCATAGGTTCTCTGAGTACCTTGTCCATAGGTCTTTTGAAAACCACCAGTCTGTCCACCATTGGAGAATCTGTTCCCCTGTTGATTACCAAATCTATTACCTTGGAAACCAGAACCTCCTATGAAATTCACATCTTCTTCCTGAGTTTCCTCCTCAGCCTGAATCACCTCTACATCTTGGGCAAAGTGGACAGATTTCTTACTTGTCAGGAGATTGTAGACTGTGTCCAATCTGGATCTTATATTAGCTATATCAGAATTCTCTACAGTTCCACCAGATCTCTTCCTCCTTTCATCCATTGTTTTGCAACTGTTGATGCCAATCAGGTTCTCAATCAACTGCTTAGCTTGTGTAGGAGTCCTGGTATTGAAATTAGCATTACTGGAATTATCCAGTGCAGTCCGATAAGGGAGATCTATGCCTCTGAAGAAGATACCAATCAGCTGTACTTCCGTGAATCCATGGTGTGGACAGTCACGCTGATACTGCTTAAATCTCATCCAGGCAGTCTTCAAGGGCTCCACAGCTCCTTGGGAAAAGGTGAGTATGTCCTGTCTGGACTGATCCGAGCGTGCATCATCATAAAAGTGACGCAGGAACTCACTCTTTAAGGCTGTCCAAGTAGTATACTGACCAGGTGCCAGTTGTCTCAGCCATGCACTAGCGTCTCCAGCAAGACTGTGCGGAAATAGCTTAAGGAACAGATAGTCCGGGCATACTCCTTCATACTTCATGCCAGTGACTATGTCCTCAAACTTGTCAATGTGATCCATAGGCTGCTCTGTTTGAAGACCATGAAAAGCAATCTGTCTCATCAGCTGGTAGTAGATGGATTTTACCTCAAAATCATTCCTTTCAAAAGTAGGAAGCACTAGAGCTGCTCGGTTTGCATGAAACTCATCAGGTCTGTTGTAATCAGCTAGTGTCCTCTCATGAACCACCATCTCTCTACCTTGGGCCTGTCCTTGACCCTGGTTTCGGTTCAGCTCCTGTTGCTCAGGAGGATCAGGGATGACATTCCCTTCAGCATCAACCCGATGCCCAGCAGCATTGTACGGGTTGTCATCTTGGTCCCTCAGGGTACCTTCAGCATCTGGTATCAAGATCAAACGTTCTCGTACCATTCTCTCTCTCTTTTCTCTTCTGTTAGCTCTTTCTAAACGTCCAAGTTCCTCTAGTCCGAGATTAAGCAAGCTCGAGTTCGGATTACTTCGAGTTTTCTGCGTTGGCATAAACTGTATGTAATCGTCCAGCAACGATCGATGCTATCAGTGCAACGATCGATTCAATTCTCAGAATCGCCTAGTGACGATCGACGCAAGGGATGCAACGATCGACGCAAGGCGAAATTCGTACCTGCGACAGAGAGAAATCAGAGAAAAAGTTAGCAAAATCAAAATAAAATAAAAAACGAAAAAGAACAAAAACAAAAAGGAAAAATTTCTAGTAAAACCCTAAGTTCGGTCCTATCGAAGACTCAAAGAGTCCCCGGCAACGGCGCCAAAAACTTGATAGGTTCTAAGTTTTCCCTATACTAAACTGCAAGTGAACAGCAATGTCAAAGTAGTATATAGGGTTATCGAATCCACAGGGACACTTGGTCTCAAGAGAATCAAAACTATAGGAATAAATACTAGAAATAAGCAAATAGTGAATGGAATAAATTGCGGTGCGAGAAAGTAAATCAGTAGCAGAGATTAACGGTTGTGAAGCAAGTAATTAAAAGCGTCAAGCCTAGGGTATTCTCAGGAAATCAGACAAGCAGACAGTTCATTCAGCAAGGATCTAATTAAGCACGGTTCTAGAACTCAAAACACAGATATAGAATTAACCAAATTCCTTTGCGATAATTCTCTAAGTCTAAGTGCAGCAAACCAAACTTTCGTTTGCGAGAACTAACAGATTAAACTAGCAATAAGTCCAAGTTTGATATGTTCACAATTACCCTAAACCAAACTTCCGTTTGCGCAAAGTTTAATTGCCCAATTTAATTAGTTCAGATTTCCTAAACCCCACTTCCGTGACGTATTTAGCAACCTAAGATCTAGATTCTAATTGATCAGGTTAGAACTAGCTTTAAGCACAATTAAATTGAAGAACAGATATAGTTATGAATCCTTAACTGAATTTGAACAAGTCTAGCAAGTCATGAAATCCTATGTGAGAAACCCTAAACTCAACTATGGATCTACTCAGACATAGATAATGAAAACATAATCATAGAATGAATAAATTGCATAAAAGAATAAGAGTAAAAGGGGTTCGAAATCTTCTCCAAATACAGATGATGTAACAGGTTCAGATCAGCCCCAAAAAGCTCTAAAATCCTCTGCTCTTAATTATCAAAGTGTATTGTAAAAAGTATAAAGCGTATCTCATAAAAACACTAAAAACTCTATTATATAGGCATAATCTCGGCCAGGGGCTTCTTTGTAAATATCAGGAACTTCTGGATCAAAGTGCAATAACTTGATTCTTCTAAACCGCCGAGTTTTTGGCCCATCTCGCTGGTGCATCGATCGTTGCTAGAGTGCAACGATCGACACCTTCCTCTGTTTCGGACAGTGAACTCTATCTCTCGGCCAAACACTCCAAAAATCTCCAAAATGCTCCATTATCTCCAATTCAGCTCCCAGCCTGATTATACCTGTAAAAGACTCTAAAAGAACACAAAAGACACTAAAAACACACTTATATCATGGTCTAAAACTAGTAAAAACCATGATATATCAACTAGCTATACTTATTTTGATAATTCAAGACCATTTTCCAAAACTCAACTAAACTAGTCCAAATCCAGTCATCAATGAACAATAACCTAATTGAACAGTAGCCCGATGTCGTACAACAATCACTTTAATAGTATGTCGCAGAAAACTTTGGGCGCAAGGCTCGAGGCAGAGGGCAACATGTCCCTCCAAATTGGTAAAGGTCTGACACCACCCTTTCCCCTATAAATACTTTTCCAAGGTTACTTATGAGGGGGTGATATACACACAACCACTTGTAACTTCTCTTTTATTGCTTTGATCTCCTCTTTCTGATTGTGTTTAGGAGACTGAATTTATCTCCTTTCGAAATCAGTTCGAAAGTTTAAACACTTCAAGTCTATTCTCATTTATATCAGTAAAAACACAGTCTAACTTGTTATCCGCACCATTCGCGACATATTCTTATAGTCAAACCATCTCGTCAAAAATAATCATTTTATTTAGAAAGAAAATTTTGGCCTAATGCATATTTAAACATACTTAGTGATTATGTGGATCAACATTTGTCAGTAACAAAAAAAATTGAAGGGTAGAAGGATAAAGTGTGGTAAACATTGTGTGAAATGTGGAACGGAGGAAGAAACTATAAATCATGCTCTTTTGAATGTCCACCAACCATGTAAATAAACATTATCACAAATTTCATCTTGTTCAGGAATATTTTTCATGTCAAATGTAAATATGGATTAATTATTCTACAAATTATCATTAGAAAATATAAATAATCAAATTCTTTGGATACTATAATACATTTATAAAATCTAAGTGATCATGTTTTAAAAAAAAAAATTAGATCGGAATCTCCTCGAAATTTTAAGGATGACTGTGAGGGAATTCTTAACATGAGAAGAAGCCGAAGTAAGTGGATCTCAATAGGATGACATACCCTTATGGAAACGGAAAATCAGATGCAAACAATTCAGATTCAAAAGGGACAATAGTGCTATGTAGATGGTTCATGGAAGGAAGGATGTGTGCACTCAGGCCAAATGGTATAAGTGCTGTGAAGGAGGTCTGAATATAATGATGGGGGCAATAAATATTCAAAGAAGTCTCTCACCACTACACATTAAATTTGAGGCATTATTTAGGCCATGTAATGCATGAAGTTGTTTCAAAAAGTGAAAGTTGCATTTAGTTCAGATTGTTCCGAGTTGCTGAAGATGATGTCGACACCAAAAGATTGGCATGCATTTGCACTTCACATGAAGGAATTCGAGAGAGAAAAAGAGTTCTTCAAGACCTTCGCTATTTCTTGGATACCCAGGGCACAAAAATCAGAGACGGACAATGTAGCAAAGAGTGCTCGCGTTCAATCGTAAGATATTGTCCATGTAAGTTTGGAGACACTAACATGGATGACTGAGTCGTTTTAGGATCTTTGATTCATATTTTGTTGACAAAAACATATGAGGATCGAATCCCAAGAGTAGAGAAGAAAAATGGAATCACTTTCCTTGACAAAGATAATTTTTACAAAGCAAGAGCTCATCAAGGATGACATGAGTCATTTTGGCTTCGAGACACGATATTTCTCTCTTTATCTCTACATGTTCGTCCTAGAATTCTCTTTTAGATCTGCTTATGGCGGTGAGATATCGTTGGCGCCTGACCTGTACGCCAGTGTGGTGTGTAATGGCTTATCATATCCATGTTCCCCTTTATTGGTGTTATTTCTCCTCTCGGTTTCTCTTCAATCCGACTTTCATTTGTGATCGGCGGGCCTCTCCATCTTTGTCGGTGTTTTCTGCGGCGGATGTTGATGTGCGACAAAATTTGCTGGTTGTATGAGCGGGCGGTGTTGTTCCCCTAGCAGATTTGGAGCTTTTGTGTGGCTTTTTCTTTTCACTCCTTTATTATACTTTTTTAAAGATTTAGCCACAGAGTATGTTCTTCTCTCTCCATAGTTGGCGTTTTTAATCGGTGTCTTCTATCTTATTTTCCAGCGTTTCAAGAAGATGTATTTGTTCGATGATGGGTTTTGACAGTCTTTATTTTTGTGTGGTTTAGCTGTCATATGTTCTTGACTGGTTTGTTTTGGTCAGGTTTGGTCAGGTTTGGTCTAAAGAGTTTTTCTTCGTTCTTGTTCGGATCCTTACAGCGTGTTTGTATGTTATCTTGTGTTCCTTATCGTTTGGTTTTCTCTTTTGGGTTTTTGATTTCCCTCTTCTATATCGATTAGGTTAGGGTTTCAGATTTTGTTCTAGTTTTTTTTTTTTTTAACGCTGATACAGATTATATGAGAACTATTACAAGGACAATTTAACAGATAATACTACCTCCGTTCTACGAGAATCCATCAACGGTCACGATCAACGGCCAACCTGCTCCTGAAAACTTCCTTATAAGCTTGCCTCCATTAATCTTGTAAAACTGCGCCTTCGGGGATTCGAACCCAGTACCTGCCGGTGTAAAGCTTTTAACCACTTGACCACTAGGCCACGTTTGCTTCACTTTGTTCTAGGCCACGGATTCATTTTGTTCTAGTTTTATTAACGGTATCTGCTTATCGGCTTAGTCTTTTCGGATTCGGGGAAGTCTAGCCTTCATGTTTTCATAGAACTAGGTTGCTTCAATTAACCTTTCTTTTAGTTTGGTGAATCTCTGAAGTATAGTCCTTTCGCTGCTTCATAGTTAAGCTTAATAAGTAGTATATTAGGGCATGTTTATCAATGAACCCCTTGTTTGGGGTTCTTAACATTTTTTATTATTAATTTTTTTTTTGCAGGTGGAGAAAAAAAAAAAAAAAAAAAAAGAGGACCAATGAGACGGTGCCACGTCATTGTTACAGTGACGAACCCGTCTCTTACGAAAGAGCTTTAACGATCCGTATCTTCACTGTTTGCCTATGATTTTGTGCAAAAGGTTGTTAAAAACCCTTGCTGCACATGGCCTTATCATTTCTAATATGGCTCTCGTAGCATCCATATGCATAGATATTTATTTAGAATATTTAAGTCGATGATTAGATGTTGAGATTCTCGTTCTTTACAGTTTATTTTTGGTTATTCGTCGTATTTGGGTTCTTTCGTGATCTACCTGCATTGGTTATCGTATGGTTCGAGTTGATGTTCCTTGATGTGTCATGGGAGCTTTGCAGTGTCGTGTCTGCAGTTTTTGTTCATTTATTCCCTGATGATTTCGAGTTTTAGTTGGTGATGCATATTTTCGATTTTGTTTAGTTGTAAATGTGATAACTGAGTGCGTCACAAAGGCCAAACACGCATCTTTCTCGGGAGAGCTGACGTGCTCGGGTTCATAGGGTCAAAGTTTATCTTATGAGGGAATTTACTAAGATCGGAAACGAATAGGAAAATATGAGAGTTTGTTCGGGAGACGAGCATGTTTTGTATTGAAGTGATAAAAGGTTCCGAGCAAATCAAAAGACAAGCTTGGGTTGCAATTCAGGACGTGTTAATTCTAGAGAGAGAAAGTAGTAAGTGCACAAATCCCAAAAATTTACATTAATTTACACTGACAACTCTTATTTATAGTAAAATACGGTCGTACTTTGTATGGGTCATTGATTCCTTGTCGAGCTCGTGCGGATAGGCCGTACTTTGGTGACGATATGGGCCAAGCCGAACTCATCTTTGTATGTTAGTGGAGCCGAGCTGATCCAAGGTTGCGAGCTGAGCCGAGAAAGAATAGTCTGTATCCGGGTCGGGCCGAGCCGTTGTTGACGAGCTCGGTACAATCGAACGTGATGTTCGAGCCCTTTGTTTGAGGGCCGAGTTTTTCTCTTGTTAGGCCGACCCTTTGTCCAGAGAACATGTATGGACCAAGCTAAGTGGATGGGTGTTAAACCCATATATAACTGTAAATGTTTGTTTTTATTTGTTCTTTATATAGTTTACAAAGAAGTGTTTCATGCCGACTTTGGATTCTCTTATAAATCTAGGGCAGTTTTCTCGTATTCTATTTGGGTTTTGTCTCCGGTTAATCTGGCTGTTAAAAGGCTTTGTATGTACGGATCGCTTAGGTTAATGTTTAATATAAGTATTTTTCAACAACAAAAAAGATGAAGGAAGAGCTCAAACCAAATCACACTATTGGGCTTGATCTTCAATACTCATATTTATTTTTATAAGAATATAAAAAACACTACGACATATAAAATGGAGATATAAATCATAATTTGTGGGAATGATTCTGCAAGATACTGCAAACTCATGAACTTTCAGAGAAAAGAACCGTGCGTTTACTTGAAGGATGGAAACTGAGAGCTGGTGATAGTTTGCAAGAGACACTCTAGATATATAACCAAACAAGTGAATTGTTTTTGAACTTATATTTAAACACATGAAAATAGTCAAAACAGTCAGGTCAAAGCAGCCAAACACGAAAAAAATTCAGGCAGGTCGCCCTAATTTCCTCCCAATCATGCTTCCCCAGGTCTGCCGGATCTCGTCTAAAACATCACTCCAGCGGCCGGCTTATCTCGATGTGGGCGCCAGGAGAGGCCCACTTGCTCTTCCATTTTGTTTTTGCTTCTTTTGTCGTTGTTCTAGCTTCTCTAGAATATCTCTCCTGCTCTGCTTTCGGATCTCGTCTCTGCTACGGTGGCACGTTGCGTTGGGTGCGTCGTATCAAGCCTCGAGCTCGTCCAGGGCCTCTTCATTGTGGGGTCTCCATTGTGAGGGAGGAAGCTTCGTCTTCATCCGCTCTAGTGGTTTTGACGTCGATCCGGCAGATGATGGGCGCTGGTGATAAGCTTCTTCAGGTTTCTTGCTCATGATTTGTCAGATCTTGCGAGGGTTCGTTTTTGGACCTTATCTCGTCCTTGCCGGTTGGATCTGACTTTTCTGGTGCTAGCTCTTCGGCTTAGGGTAGATTGTTTATCTTGGTTTTTAGATCTTTTGGCTCCCTGGGTTTATTAGTAAGTTCAAGTTCCTCTCGTGATCTAGGTCATAAGTCTCTCCTTGGGTGGTCGGGATTCTTGTGTTGCTGGTTTACTCTTTTGTTTCATATGGTCCAGCTTCCTAGTCTCAGCCTTTTAGTTCGCTACAAGTTCTTAAGTTTCTAGTTGGCTAGCTTGTGTTGTGTTCTTGCCTTCCTAAGACTGGTTGCTTTTTGTTCTTCTTCACTTTTTGTAGTTTTGTCGCTTTGTCGTGAGAGAAGGTTTTTCTTATCTTCTAGTTTCTTCGGTTTAGTTCATGGGGGGTTTTCCTTCTTATTTTTTGTTCGTGGATAAGGGTTCTCCAGCTCTATCTTTAGGATTTGGAGTTGCGGCTCTTATCGCATCTAAACGTGGATGGTCGACGGTAACAAGCTTCGCTCCTCCATCATCCTCGGATTGTCTGCATACTGTTTTTTTTTATAGCTCCTGTTGAACTTGAGCAATATAATGTGAGTCGGTGAATCTGCTCTAATAAAGTTTGGCTTCATATGCTTTATTCCTTTTCTCTCTTGCTCAAAAGATAGTATGGTTTGAAGGCCAAAATATCCACTCATCATGAAATGGTCAAAAGTTAAACGGTTAAATAAACTAAAGACATGGAGTGAAAGACATAATCAAACTAGTAGCAGAGGCAAAAGACAATTTCATTGGGGGAAATTTTCAAATTTATTTGAAGAATTAGGGGTCAAATAGCAAATAATTAATGGAAAATTGTTAAAATTATATAAGATTTATATGATAATTTTAAAAGCATAGGGGACATATGCCCCCTGTTACATAGGTGGCGGATCAAACTTATATAATCAAAATCGACGTCAACTTCAGGACAGATGTGAAACACTCAAAAGAATGTTTCGTCCAAAAAATAGTTAAATGTCTTTTTTTTTTTTTTCCACTGATATTATTAAGATCACGAAAGGATTCGGTTGAGGATTCGGTTAAATGTCTATTCAGCTTGAAATGGGCAAACAAACGGTTAAATAATTAAAGACATAGTCAATAGTCATTTCATGACAAAATTGGTGATTAAATGATCATTAGGAAAGAAAAAGACGTTACAAAGTGAATACTCGAAGGAAGATGGGCATTATAATAGGAGGATGAGGTGCATTTGGTAATCGGGAGAAGCATATATGGCTCTGTTTGGGAAGTCATCACTCCTACGATCATCATCAAAAGCAGAAATAACGAAGGAAAATAGATCAAATGAACGCTACTACTATTTTCGGCGTAGGTGGTATCGCTGAAAACAAGTGTGACCAATAAGTAAAGAGTGTGATTAATAAAAATGAACGCTGCGATGGTTTTAAAAGTGTTGCCATTATTAATTTCCACATATTTGAATAAAAAGTTAGTTATATTTTCGGTCGCGATTGCTATCGCAGCGATGTCAAAAAGAACACAGCCAAATATTACAATTGTAGAGAAACTATGCTCTACTTTTATCCTAAAATGGATACATAGCCAGCTCGAATCCCGGGCTGAGTTTTAAGCCCATTGTTGATCATATTTATCATGTATTTGATGTAGTCTGGACACTTTTCTTTTTTTATCTCACATTTTATCGCTTACTTTTTTTTTCCTCAAAGATCTTTTGATATTCTGAATGATCACGCCCCAAGGCCCAACTCTCCTTGTCGAGGACTTTTTTATATTCTTATGATTAAAGTTTCTTATTAAAAGTCTTAATTTAAGAAATTTATATACTCACTGCTCTGTTGATTTGAAAACTCTCCACGATGACAAAAAAAAAAAAAAGAACTCTCCACTAACTTATATTGTGAACAACTTTTTTCCTCTAATTTGGCTTTTGGTCTACCTAATCTATACCTGTCCGTGTATACTAAATCACAAAAATATAATATTACTATAAAATTAAAGATCTCTTGATACTTTAAAGTGAAATTAAATCTTGGACTTCTTTGTTTGTATTTGATATGAACTTTTAGATATAGCCGTGCGTACCATTATTGCATCCCTTTAGTGGAACGCCCCATCGCTATCCAAATTAAACGAACTAAAAACATACACTTTCCTAGTATTTTTGCCTTTTAATTTTTCTTTTCATTGTTGACTGATGTTCATATGTTTTCCACATTTCAGAAAGTTGGTATACGGTTTCTTAGAAAAGAGTAATATTGTTTAGCAATTAGGTTTTTCAAATAGTTTTCTTTTAACAACAATATCGATCATTTAATTAAAAAATAAATAAATAAATGGTTAGCTTCTAAAACTAACTTCGCCTCAGTCTCGATTTCTACAAAAAAAAATCATGAGATCTCGCGTATTTCCTACGCTATATGCTTGATCGTTTGAAACGAGAGATGAAGAAGAGATTAAACGATAAAAACTTAGCACAATGATACTTGAAATCGTCAAAGTTTGCTTCCAACGTTTGTCATACTTCGTCTTTTGCAATTAAACATATGAACTGCTCACAATCCGTTTTAAAATGCACATCCAAGTACTATCGTTGGATCATGGTCTCCATTGCCCATATGATGCTTGCAAACTCCGCATGTAAGGGTGTAGAAGACCAGCACATCCCTTGAGTCCTTGTAGAATACAAGTCTTCTCGTCTTCGAGCATAAATCTCAGCCCCACGATTGAATCACTCCCAATTCACGATGCGTCGACTTGAAAATGGCATCTCCAGTCCGGTGGGGTCGATTCCATATCCATAAATGTTCAAGATCTTTATCAAAAACCTCTGATATGGCTTGTGCATCATGAAGACGCTTTCGAGACGTAATGCTCCATCGTAACTTTTGGTGATGTGTCTGTGTTTTGAAAAATCTTGGCGTTATTCTAGATGTACCACACCAGCCAGGGGAATATATCCAATGTGTGTGTAGCTTTCTTTGTTCCTTCGCTCAACATAGCAGGTAGTCAAGATTATAAAATACAGGGGTACTCGGGAAAATCTTTGATTCGATGGAACAGGCGATAATGCCCAACACTAAATAGTCGAGGACATTCAAAAAGTATAAATGATCTCTTATGCGGTTCCGCATCATTGAAAAGATTTGCCTTGACCATTGACGATCAACCAATTTACTCGCAGTTGCGAAAACCCCGACAGAGCTTGCCAGAGGAAGTGTTTCATCTTCCTTGGTGCTTTCAGTTTCTATACATGATTTCTCGGTGCTAAAGTACTCGGCTCTGAGTAAACTTGTGAGGTATCTCCCATTCTCATTTCATTTGCTACACAATAACCTTCTCGGACGGTATAATGTATGGATCGAGATAGATCCCATATATTATTGTCATTTCGATTAATACTACTCGGTATGATTGTTTGTAAGAGTCAAACGTCTTCCTCCGCGGTCACTTCTTAAATAAGGTCAAACTCCCATTCTTTGGAGTCATAATCGATAAGGTGGTGGACCCAAAGGTCCGAATGGATAATTTCTCCAATCGTGTGAGCATGGTGGGCGTGGGAAGTGGGGATCCAGCAGTCTTCCCACACTTTCATATCAGATATGTTCCCTATATTTCTTCAGAGACCGGCATCAATTATTGGCTTGGATGAAAAAATACTTCTCCATTCGAAGGATAGGTTATTTTCTTTGTGAACAATAATCGGGTTGTATGTCAGTAATATCTTCCTTTTAGTACTCCAGCGAGTAATGAATCTGGGTATATAAGAAAACGCCACGATTTTTAGCCAAGAGGGCTAGGTTGACATCTTTGAAATCCCGAAATATGTCCCACCTTTATCGAGCGGGTTACATATTTTGTCCCATCCACCCAGTGAAGCCTTTTGTTGTTTTCCTTTGAAATCCACCAGAACCGTGCAACCGCGGTATAGAGATTCTTTGTTACTTCTTGGGTAGGAGAAAGCATGACATTACATAATAAGGTACCGCTTATGCCATCGCTTTTATTTGAACTTCTTTACGTCCCTTAGATATTAGTATCCCAAACCATGAATTTATTTTTCCCTTTAGTCTTTCTTGGACAAAGGATAACACTTTTCTTATCCACAAATCTTCTCAGACATCCTCTGGTACATTTTCATTCCACCTTATTTTTTAATCTCAAGCGATCTTTTGAGATCATTTTAAGGACGTCTCGACCTTGGAATCAAACAGAGCCGAAGATTTGGATTTATTCAGTTGTTGTCTCAAGGCATAATTGTAAATGTCAATGATTCTTATTAATTACTCGCATTTATTTTGCTCCGCTTATAAAAGAAGAGGTTATCATCTGCAAAGAGAAGTTATGCACTGAGGGGAAAGCTCTCGCGATTGTATACTGGTAATATTCGGAGAACGTTTCACTTCTTTGATATGTGAGATTAGTACGTCAATGCATAGAATGAACATGAATGAGGAAAGGGGATCTCCTTGTATCAGACCACGGGAGGTTTTAATGCGTCCTTTAGCTTCTTCGTTGATGAGGACCTTGTATGTGACTTGTGAGATACATCGAATAATCCATGACCTTGTATGTGACTACAGACACTATCCATTCAGCATCGAATAATCTTGTGTTGACATTTTAAAGAAAGTAGTTGTTGGGGTTTGATGCCTTTCGGATAAAAATATGGTAAGTCTTGAGGCTGAATGATTTTTGTGGTTTGGTGCATCTAGGGTCTTCTGGATGTCTTAATATAGATCCCAAAATGTTATAGATTTGATTAGGTGTCTCTAATGGTAGCCAAATATATGCTTGAAGCCTCCTAAACCCGGAAGGTTATAAATAAAGAAAACTGGACATCCTCTAGTTTAAAAGTTGAATAACTTTAAAACCATAAATTATTTTAAACCGAATCAAATTCTACGTACGATTCTGATGGTTAAGTTTCCAAAACAGGTTGGTTTGAAACTTGGTTTGTCCTGCTTTGATATGAATTCTTTGTAATTTGAATATCATTTTCATCTGGAAAGCTTTTGAACCAATTACACTTCTTTGTATCTCCTTGATGAGTTAGGTTTATGGAACATATTGTCTTGTGTCTTAACTCCTCTTAGTTGGTAAGATATGCTCATATATGTGAACATATGTTTGGTGCACTCGAGTTGATTTTTTTCATAGATCTTGATTGGTTGATTTATATCTTTTCTATACTTTTGGATTAATGATGACTTGATGTCATCATCATACTTTTTCTCTTGAAATAGTTTCAAACTCATAAATTGTATAACCTGCATAAAGAAAAAAACAAATTAGTTTTATTTTATTTTGTGAACGTAGAATTTGAACTTGCTACTTCAAATCGGGCTAAAGTTCATATATCAAATTTGGTTAAAGTTGTTGGATCCCGATGGATCTAGGGTTTGTTATATTGAAAAGAACCAACCTCGTTCTTACCTTTGGCAGCGGAAGAGATGGTGAACGAGATCAGTGGAGCAACGCAACGCTTTGCCTCTACCAGATACACACGCACGCTTGCTGGAAACGG
The DNA here is from genome assembly GCA_030180135.1 of Orychophragmus violaceus. NCBI lineage: Eukaryota > Viridiplantae > Streptophyta > Magnoliopsida > Brassicales > Brassicaceae > Orychophragmus > Orychophragmus violaceus. The sequence continues at coordinate 24,329,226 of CM058239.1, forward strand.
GATGCTAGTGCCGGATCAATGGGATCGATAGGTTCTGGTGTGTCTAGAGTTTCTGTCAAGAAAACTGGACGGCTCCGTTGTTTAGGTCGAACTAAACACGTTTTATTCGACCTAAACGTGCTTAACGGGCCAGACTCAATTAAGACATAACCCGAAAAGCCAACTGTGTCGACCGACACACAAGCTGTGTCGATCGACACAACACCTTAATATCGATTCTTATGTGTATTTCAATACACATAACATGATCATTGTCACAATGATCATTCCCATGTCGTAGCTTCCAGTTCGCTTAGGTGTGTGACCCTATAGGATCATATAATACTGGCAGTAAGTCCACGACCTACAGATTGCAAGAGGCTTCTAGCAAAGCATTGCAAACGCCCAGTATTATACGAATGTCAGATCTCGACACACAACTATCACAGGAGTGAGTACAGGTGTGATTTCAGGACACTATCCCAACAATCTCCCACTTGTACTGGAATCATCAATTCCTATAATCCTTTTGTCTCTATATCTCGATTTGGCATAAGGCAAGATTTGTGTCATCCTTATTAAGCCAACATCGTGTTTATCGAACTCCTGATCTCATACTGAACATTACAAACAACTGAACTACAGTTCGTTTGAGTGCGGCCACACATTTTCTCAGTATTCAATCTTCGATAGGCCCTGAGATATTTATCTCCCGTTTTTCAGGAGGGACAAATTCCATCTTGTTCCATCCCTGTTTCAACGCACACTTCATGATAAACTTGAACAGTGTCATTATAGCCGCCAGTTACGGATCGACGTTTGACAAAGTCAAAATGTACCAATTCATATGCAAGAAAGCATGATGAACTCAGGTCTTAGGACTATACTCTATAGTCGTAATGAGAACCTCTTATGACACAGATATTACTATCTTGTAGACTTCTCATTAGCGGGTCATGTCTGATCATATGTCCACTGACATATATCTATGTGACTGACTGCGATAATCATATCATTGGCTCCATGAAACTTAGCCAACAGTCACCTCACAATCTAGTCTCTAATGGTTGTTAGTGTCCCGATTCTACAACCTTGACTAGGGACAAAATAATTTATTAACTTATAGGGTTTCATGATCAAGTTCTCAACTTGATGACCTATAATATGTCATAAACTTATTTTGGGACCATTATTTAGATCACAATAAATAATGCTGAAATCAAATTTCATTAAACACTTCTAAAAGAATGTTTACAATAGCGTCTTATTATAACTAAAACAAAAACCAAAACTCCCACTAGAATCAAGATTACATCTTAAGATCTCTAATGCCTACAGCAGTCGTATGACTCTCATGCTTAGGCCTTGGGAGTGACTTGGTTAGAGGATCAGCGACATTCTCGTTTGTCGGAACTCGGCTGATCTTCACATCACCTCTATTGACAATATCACGAATCAGATGATATTTCCTCTCAACGTGTTTGGACTTCTGGTGTGACCTGGGTTCTTTTGCCTGAGCAATGGCTCCATTATTATCGCAGAACAAAGCCACTGGCTCCAAGATACTAGGAACCACACCAAGTTCAGTCATGAACTTCTTGATCCAAACAGCTTCCTTTGCCGCTTCTGAAGCAGCAACATATTCAGCTTCCGTTGTGGAGTCAGCTACGGTATTCTGCTTAGAGCTCTTCCAGCTCACCGCACCGCCATTTAGACAGAAGACATATCCAGACTGTGATCGGAAATCGTCTTTGTCCGTCTGAAAACTCGCATCGGTGAATCCATTCACCACAAGTTCATCACTATCTCCATACACAAGGAACTTGTCCTTAGTATGTCTCAAATACTTGAGAATATTCTTGACAACTGTCCAGTGAGCTTCACCTGGATCAGATTGGTATCTACTCGTCATGCTTAACGCGTAAGCTACATCTGGACGAGTGCAGAGCATGGCATACATAATAGATCCTATTGCAGAGGCATAAGGAATCCTATTCATGCGTTCTCGCTCAGCAGGTGTCGCCGGACACTGCTTCTTGCAGAGACTCTAGCCATGAGACATTGGTATGAAGCCCTTCTTGGAATCGTGCATCCTGAATCTGTGCAACACCTTATCTATATAAGTGTCTTGGCGCAATCCAATCAGCTTGTTAGTTCTATCTCTGTAGATTCTGATTCCAAGAATGTATGCGGCTTCTCCCATGTCTTTCATGGAAAAACAACTTCCTAGCCAAGTCTTAATAGACTGAAGCAACGGAACGTCATTACCGAGGAGGAGTATGTCATCGACATACAGTACAAGAAATGCAATTTTGCTCCCACTTGTCTTCTTGTATACACATGATTCTTCTTCGTTCTTGATGAAACCGAATTGTTTTACTGCTTCATCAAAACGAAGATTCCAACTCCGTGATGCTTGCTTCAACCCATAAATGGATTTATGAAGCTTGCATACCTTCCCAGCGTTTTTAGGATCGACAAAACCTTCAGGCTGTGTCATGTACACATCCTCTTCCAGAATACCATTCAGGAATGCGGTTTTGACATCCATCTGCCAAATCTCATAATCATAATGAGCAGCAATCGCTAGAAGAATCCGAATAGATTTAAGCATAGCTACTGGTGAATAGGTTTCATCATAGTCAATACCATGAATTTGTTTGAAACCTTTCACCACCAATCTCGCTTTGTAAATCTGTACATTGCCATCCACGTCAATCTTCTTCTTGAAGATCCATTTACACTCAATGGCTTTTACACCACTAGGTAAATCGACCAAGGACCATACTTGGTTTTCTGACATGGATGTCATTTCGGATTTAGAGGCTCCAAGCCACTTTTCGGAGTCCGGGCCCATCATTGCTTCCGCAAAGGTCGCTGGTTCGTCACCTTCAATGATCATCAGATCATTTGAATTGGTTACGAGAAATCCATAGTATCTCTCGGGTTCGTGACGGATCCTTCCGGATCTGCGAACTTCAGGCTCCACAGGCGCCGGTTCCACAGAACTTTGTGGATCCAATTGCTGCTCTTCCTCAATAGGTTGAGCAGTCTCCTGTGCATCTTGAATTTCTTCGAGATGTACTTTACTCCCACTGTTTTTCTTAGAGAGAAACTCCCTCTCAAGAAAAGAACAGTCCCGAGCAACAAATACTTTGTTCTCAGATTGGTTGTAAAAGTAGTATGCCTTGGTTTCCCTAGGATAACCAACGAAATAGCATTTATCTGATTTGGGTGCAAGCTTGTCGGAGATTAAACATTTGACATAAGCCTCGCAACCCCAAATCCTTAGGAAAGACAGACTAGGAACGTTCCCAGTCCACAGTTCATGTGGTGTCTTTTCTACTGATTTAGATGGCACTCTATTCAGTGTAAACGCAGACGTTTCTAGAGCATATCCCCAAAAGGATAGTGGAAGATTAGAATGACTCATCATAGACCGAACCATGTCCAACAAGGTTCGATTCCTCCTCTCTGACACTCCATTCCATTGGGGTGTACCAGGAGGAGTGAGTTGTGAAACAATTCCACACTCGCTCAGATAGTCGCTGAATTCTTGGCTTAAGTATTCTCCTCCGCGATCCGATCGCAGAACTTTGATACTTTTGCCAAGTTGATTCTGTACTTCATTCTTGAATTCCTTGAATCTATCAAAGGATTCTGACTTGTGTCTCATTAAATAGACATAGCCATACCTACTGAAATCATCAGTAAAAGTAATGAAGTACTTAAAGTTTCCTCTGGCAACAGTACTCATTGGCCCACATACATCAGTATGAACAAGGCCCAATAAATCACTGGCCCTTTCATTTGGTTTGTTGAAAGGGGCTCTAGCCATTTTGCCCACCAAACAAGACTCGCATTTCTCACATGATTCAAAATCAAATGAGCCCAGAAATCCATTTCGATGGAGCCTCTGGATGCGTTTCTCATTGATATGGCCCAAACGACAATGCCATAAGAAAGTCGGGTTTTCGTCATTGGACTTAAACCTCTTTGTATTTATGTTAAAGACAGGCATTTCTTGGTTTAATATATATAACCCATTATCTAATGGGGCGCTACCATAATAATTACCATCACGATTAAAAGAACAAACTTTATTCTTAACAGCAAAATCAAAACCTTCCAAATCCAAAACGGAAACTGAAATTATGTTTCTGCTAATCGCAGGTACATAGTAGCAATTATTCAAAATTAAAACCATGCCCGAAGGTAAAGACAACTCGTAGGTGCCTACGGCCAGTGCAGCAACCTTAGCTCCATTCCCGACTCGTAGCTCTACTTGTCCTTTCTTCAGCGTCCTACTGTTTCTTAGTGCCTGAGTCAGACGCATCATACGTCTTCTTCAGCTTCTTGTAATCTTCCATGAACTTCTTGCAGTCTTTCTTCCAATGCCCCAACTGCTTGCAGTAGTTGCACTTATCCTCAGGAGAAGGCCCGGATTTGGGCTTTGGCTTGGGCTTGTCCTGACTTTCAGCCTGGAAAACCTGGGCCTTACCCTTACCCTTCTTAGGTTTCTTAAACCTTTTACCCCCTTGTACCATCAGGACATTGGGAGTAACCTTCTTGAGATTCGGTTCTGCTGTCTTCAGCATACCGTGCAACTCAGTCAATGTCTTAGTCATGTTTTGCATGTTGTAGTTCATAATCAACTGATCAAAACACGACGGCAATGACTGCAGAATCATGTCAGTGGCCAGCTCCTGGCTAATGGCACAGTCCAGTTTCCCCAGGTTATCAATGTAACCCATCATTTTAAGGACATGAGGACTTACTGGACTGTCCTTAGCCAGCTTGCAATCCATGAGAGATTTAACCGTCTGGTATCTCTCTGTGCGAGCTTGCTCCTGAAACAAAGCTTTCAGGCTGTTAATCATCTCAATGGGTGACAACACGTTCTCATATTGCTTCTGCAGCTCAGAGTTCATAGTCACCAGCATTAGACAATTAACATCTTTGACATCCGCTGAATGCTTATCCCAAGCATTCTTTTCTGTCTGCGGAGCATTAGAACGTGGCCTCTCGGTGAGAACTCTTTCAAGGACATATTCCTTGTTCTCTTGCCTGAGAACTATTCTCAGGTTCCGATACCATTCAAGAAATTAGATCCATTTAACTTGTCCTTCTCAAGGACGGATCTTAGTGAGAAAGTGTTGATGTGATTTGAGGCAGACATAGATGTAATTCAAAAAGGTAGATTTTAGTTATAAAGCACAAGAAATGAGTATTCTTATCTAATAAGAAAACTCCCATTGTATTCAAACTATGTTTCCTCATATGAATACAATGTGCCAAGATCCTCAGATTACTAAAATTCGAGTGGGCGACTCGCCGTTACTCAAGCTTTAGTTATCTAGGTAAGCAAATCATTGCTAATTGTACTCAGTACAACTCTTGGTCGTGAATGAGACAAACTATGTCCAATCCACTCTGATGTCTCTGGGCCCAGAACTTCTGACAGCCCAGTCAAGTATAACCAATCTTTTATCTGTCTTGTGATCACTGACAGTTGCACTGCAGGTCTGTCATTGACCACCTGCCTTACCCATGTTGCAGTGGATATCAAGGACTCCAAGATATCCAACAAACGACACGAGTCTTGACAGTAGACAAGATCGGGCAAGACATCAAGATCACTTGATATTTAGTTGAGGAAAAGAACTAATCTTATCTTGATTTATATTCACTATATATATCAAAAATAATAACTTTTAATTAAAACATTTAGTTTCGATAAGTTTAGATTCATCTAATACTTTTAGGATTAAATTATTCTGGTTCATGCAAATTTGTGGTCAAACCAACATGTCTGCGGACGTTGTGTCGATCGATGCCAACCATTGGTATCGATCGACGCAACTCTATTTAAACCGTTCTTCGATAACCGGTCAAACCGGATCGAATTTACTTAACCGATTCAATTCAATTGAACCAGTTCGGTTTAATGGTCCATGTCGATCGTCACACACTGTGTGTCGATCGATATAACCAAACCAGAATCAATTTTGGTTAATAAAAATAACCGAGTTAGATAACCGGTCCAATCCAATTGAACCGATCTATCTGATCGCATTGCCTGTGTCGACCGATACACCCAGTGTATCGATCGACGCAACACGATTACGGGTACTCGATCTCAGATCGAAACCCTAGAATTATTTACGGATTTTCGCTTTGTATCGACCGACACACGCTTTGTGTCGATCGATATTGTGCGATAAACCCTAAATTTTATTCGCGAGTTTTCGCTCTGTGTCGACCGACACACGCTTTGTGTCGATCGACACCCTGCGACAAACCCTAAAATTTTATAATTGCGCCGCGGCGTGTCGACCGACACACGCTTTGTGTCGATCGACACAGTGCGTTTTCATCAATTATTCGTCTTTTCAACAGGAACAAAACCGAGAATTACTCTATGAAAACACGATTCAACAAGCAATATACAGATCAACAACATCAAGTTTCAATAGCTAAACCCTAAGCATGCTCTGATACCACTGTTGGATCCCGATGGATCTAGGGTTTGTTATATTGAAAAGAACCAACCTCGTTCTTACCTTTGGCAGCGGAAGAGATGGTGAACGAGATCAGTGGAGCAACGCAACGCTTTGCCTCTACCAGATACACACGCACGCTTGCTGGAAACGGGATGCTAGTGCCGGATCAATGGGATCGATAGGTTCTGGTGTGTCTAGAGTTTCTGTCAAGAAAACTGGACGGCTCCGTTGTTTAGGTCAAACTAAACACGTTTTATTCGACCTAAACGTGCTTAACGGGCCAGACTCAATTAAGCCATAACCCGAAAAGCCTGTTCGGAAAATCCGAACTGTGTCGACCGACACACAAGCTGTGTCGATCGACACAACACCTTAATATCGATTCTTATGTGTATTTCAATACACATAACATGATCATTGTCACAATGATCATTCCCATGTCGTAGCTTCCAGTTCGCTTAGGTGTGTGACCCTATAGGATCATATAATACTGGCAGTAAGTCCACGACCTACAGATTGCAAGAGGCTTCTAGCAAAGCATTGCAAACGCCCAGTATTATACGAATGTCAGATCTCGACACACAACTATCACAGGAGTGAGTACAGGTGTGATTTCAGGACACTATCCCAACAAAAGTTCAGACCACGGGAGGTTTTAATGTGTCCTTTAGCTTCTTCGTTGATCAGGACCTTGTATGTGACTACAGACACTATCCAAACCGAAGATGTCACAAGTGTCGAATACTGTGAACGGTCCATCCCAACTGAAGGTTAGGAAGATCCGTTCGCTATATCCAACCCTCTCGACTAAGGCTTACAAACTCGTACAAAAGTTGATAGTTATGTCGACTCGGACTAAGCCACATATCATCAGGTGCTAGAGGATTGTTCCTAAAAATACAATATTCCTCGCAAAAAAATAAGATGTAATCAATACAAAATCTATCTCCAGACTTCCCAAATGACTTTGGTATTGAAAACATAGTATTTTACTTTACGTACTTTTCTTTGGGTGAGCAACCAACTCAGAAAACTACTCCAACTTCCCAAGTCTGAATCTTGCTTACTATCTAACTCGTCTCTAAGGCTTCATGCAAGAGAAAAATCTTTGAATGAGCAACTTATAATTACCAAGTGAGTCTAAGACCCGCAAACGATACATTAGTGCCCATCCTAACCCCATAGCCGAAGCACAAGAAATAATCGTGAAGCAACACTCATCAAGTTCAAAAACTCAAGTAATAATTGTTTAAGCATTAATAATCAAGTCCAAGAAAACAAAGCAACGCAATCATAAGCAAGAATCAATATGGAAACATGAACAACCAATCATGCATGCATAATAACAATGCTAGTTTATACTCTCTACTCATTAATCTCCAAACACAACCCTTGCGGAGGCCTCCTAATGTACATGATAATCCCTCCTACACATATGACTATCCGCGCCTTAATCACCACAAAGGATCATAAGTCGAGCATCACAAAACGATTACATGACCTTTTCCCTTGGGACCGTATCATCATACGGTACTCAGTCATAGGTTGCAATCTCGACTCTCTGAGTCTTTGTTACCTTTTCTTAGGGAACATACACAATGGGAGTACTGCGTAAACTAATTCTAGAACACTCACACTAAATCTAGAATGCACCAACTAGTAATTAACTTGCATGTCCTAGGCCACAAGAGCAAACAATCACATGCTCTATCAAAACATCAACCAAATGGTCCGCGGTGTCCCTTGTTACCACCCACAGCCACATACATATCAAAAAATGTATCTCAAGTACTTGTTACAGTTTATGGTCTTGCAAAGGATTCGAAGATCACAACAGCCACTACAATTGTTTCCAAAAACGAAAGAGAGACTTACGTGGATCAAAGATCACACGAAGCTACCGCATCTTCACCGTTATGGGGAAACAACTATCTTTCTAAACATGCATGACCAACCCAATACTCAACGAAATTTGCCAAACATTTCTATGATAAATCATGCAGAGAAACAACATATCAAACAACGCATGCATGCATCATACACAACTTATCAGTAATGAAGACATCAAGTAAACTATTTAATAAACCGTAGGCATGCATGCATAGAATGTAAACCACACAAGCCAATAAGTAATAATATTCGAGGTATTTCAATCTTCAAGGCAAATCCTGAAGAGAAAACATTAGTCCTATCTATCAGGACTCACTTTGCTTTAGTGCGGTTTCGTGACTACCTCGGGGTTCGGGTGGACCGATTAAGGCTTCTTGCCTAAGCGTGGCTATCTGTTTTATTCATGTTATCCTCCAAGGTATCCCTCCTACCAGTCTTTTCACGGTGTCATAACGTCCATGGAATCACCCCCGAACACTCCCCGGAATCCCCCTTGCTCGCCCTCTCTTTCTCTCTTTTTCTCTCGGTTTCTCTCTCTAGTTCCTCACGACTTTATCTCACTAATAAATTATGAGGAAGTGAAAAAATGATCAAAACTGAGCTAAGAGAGGGTATTGTATAGGCAGGAGGCTTAGGGGACAAGGATGACAAGTGTTGGGCTGGATTTTACCTTCCATGCAAATGGGAGCACATTTGTCACCAAGGAGAACATGCTGAAGACACTTGTCCCTGCCATGCCTTCCCTACTTCTAGCGCTGAAGGCTGTCTCCTCTGCTCCTTCTAGGTTGGAATGGTAGAGATTGGTACTGTTTCTGGTTCAAAGAATGTGGTTTCCACTTGGTGTATGCAGGTGACAATAAACAGTCTCAAATAGTATTCATCCATTCGTCCGTCCATTCCGCATTGTACCTTATAACACCTTTCATTTCATGTTTCCTGGATGTAAAATAGTCAGTATGGTCTTTTGCATAGATATCCAATGGAGAAAACAAGGTCTCGGGATATTGTTACATTATATTGTTTTTGTTGCTAAACCGTCATGTTACTCCTATTGTCCGCTTGCACTAATCTCACTTTGTACCAAATCAAACCAACCAATCTCCTCAATCCAAATTATTATTTTCCTCAATCAGCCTTTATGATATTTTGGTTGTGATTGTACTTTAATGCATACTCTCGTTCTGATGCCTAAGTCTTTTCGTGCGTCAGATTTTGTATATTGCATAACTTTATGCTCCTTGGTCCGTTTAAGTTCTCGTTTTGTCCTGACTGCATATGTTTACCTCCTATATCACTTTATAGTGATTACTGAACATCCACACATCTCTTGTGTTGACATTTTAAATTAGCCGTTGTTGACCATTTCGTGAATTGCTTCGTCCCGCTTTGAAGTTTTTACTTGACCATTCACGTCTTGTTTGTTGATTCGTTGGTCATATCTATTAGCTAGTCGGGTTATTACTGTCACGCCTTTAACATCTGGACTTCTCTGCATTTTCTTCTTTACTGAAGAGCTAAGATTTTTCATCCTCGATCTAGTGGTTTTCTCCTTATGCTTATGTTCTAAGCCTTTGTCTTTCTGCGGATTACCTCCCTTTATGTCTCTTGCTTTATTATATGATTTCATCTGGGCAATAGCTTCAATATAAGGTTCATCTGTGTCAGACATTCTAATCAGTCCCTCACCAAGAAGATCATTGTTTTCCTGTAACTCATCGTTTAATTCCAAATATGCATACTTCACGATGGTTTTCTCGAATTCTTCCTATGTTTCCATGTCACCATATCCAGTTGATTATGCTTACTTATCAGACAACTCTTTCTCTCTGACTTCCCCTGAACTCAGAGGTTGCTCATTATTTTCTTTTGGCAATCCTTTCAACAAGTTAGGGGTAGAGCCCACAATGTCAATGAGTATTGATTCCTCAATCGGATTTTGATATGTAATGTGTTGGTTATTAGATCCTTCTCTAATTGATAGGTTTGACAGTTTGTCAGCCAAGGCAATGACAGCCTACACCATCAATCTCTCTTTAAGTTGTTTTGTATTTTCTGTTACTATTGCTTTGCTTTGATACGTCATTGACGTTCCTCTTCAGATTCCGACTCTCTTTGTATTTTATGAACTGAAGCGTTAACGCGACATGTATCACTTGTCCCGTGTTGATGCAATGGTCTACATTCGATTCGATTGGATTGAAAGAGAGGTTATCAAAGGGTCTATCGATTCCTTTCCGCATTTTGTTGGTTTTCAGTTCTGTATGAGATAGTTCTCTGAGAGTCTGGAGATGCCTTAGATGGATTGTTACTCATGTTTTTTCTCGGCATCTAGTTTTATAAGTTACTCGACATCCTTCTTTGCATCTCTCTGAACCTTCTTTGGTCTCTAGTAGGCATGGGCGTTCGGGTATTCGGGTTGGGTTCGAGTCGGGTTTATTCGGGTACAAGTATATTCGGGTAAGGAAGTTTAGTACCTATATAGGTTCCGACCAAGTTTCGGTTCGGTTTCGAGTCGGGTCTTTTCGGGTCCTAAATTATTATACCCGTAAAATACTCGAAATGAACGGGTCCATTTTGGGTTCGGTTCCTGATATTTTTGGTTCTTTATGAGTATTTTTACCAATTATACCAAGGAAAAAATAACATAATCAAATTAAGCAAAGAATCTTCATTTGTCGTTCCATCATAGTCTTCATTAGCACCATGCATGAGGTTATCTCTGCTATTTTATGTCATATGCGTGTAAAAACGTATTAGTTAAGCATTTATACAACTGACTATATATATATAACATATAGTAACACAAGTCTTACTAAGTCCAAAGAATAATCTCATACTTCAAGTTTCCCAAATATAAAGCTCATTGACACGAATGATGAAACTAAATGACTAATCATAATGGCTAATAATGTTAAGGATAAACTTTTTTAATAGGTTAGTGTCTTTGATTCGGGTCCTCGGGTACCCGCTCGGATTTTGAGTAAATACACATACACGTACCCATACCCACATGTATGCTAGCTAAATACCCAATAGAGTAAAATGCTTATTTCGGTTCGGTTTTAGGTTCGAGTATTTTTATTGGGTCCAGGTTCGGGTATTTTGCCCAAGCCTAGTCTCTAGTGAGAGGATGAGTCTGCGTCGTCATATCTTGGACGAAAGGCATCACGCTCGATCCATTTATACGGATGGTATTTCTCTCGAAAGTGGAGATTGTGGCTTATTGGATGCTCTATAAGCATGTTCCAAATCTCTTTGCTTCTAGAATTTCTCCTATTTTGGAAAAACATTTCTCAGATCAGAATGGTTTGGGCTCTCCATCTAATACTCCTTTCTTTTCTCGATTGGAGGCTATCAGTTACCATGTGATATCTTGAAACCACGACAAAGCGGTATCGAGGATGCGAAAAGGCTTCTCGTGCGAATAGATCTTCCTTCTGATTAAGTCACACTAATCTGTTTGGCTCATTCTGCTCATCTGTCAAGTTCGGAAAAGTGACTTCTTCATGGGATATTCTTTTACAAGTGTAACAGTATCTATGGAGGTCTTCATACATAAAGGAGATGGTCATAAGACCTCCATTTTCAAACTTTGATTGCCTCTCAAACTTCAAAGGTTCATATCCACTAAACTATACTCTTACTCTCACACCTTACCCATCAACTTTCTCTACCATTCTTAAGTGTTCTACCAATGTTCGAGTATATTGCATCCTTTTAATAATGAATCAGAACACCGGAAACCGTAACTCAAAATAACAGAGTGTTTGGTAAGTCTTCCCTAATACAAGGGATCCACCCAACAAAAGAGAAACTCCATTTATTGAAGTGTCATGGCATGCACTTAAAAACTTTTACAAGGTCTTTTTCCTTATCAAAATCAAACTAAAGCTTATTTTTTCCAAGTTTGTACCTCGCACACGACCTTCCACATCCCAAATACAACGTTTAGGCATATGTTTAATGGGAGCATCTACACTTCTCCCATTTTCGTGGAATATTCTGCCAATCAAAGTAAGCTTGTACTTCTCTACCAGGTCAGAAAAATTAAAGGTCGGTAATTTGACAATATGATTTTTGTCTTGGAGCCTATGTCTAACCTGATGCAATCCGTCGTTCCGAAAAATACTGCCATTCATACGACTCATGCTATCTCAGAAACACACATCAACAACACCCTAGTACAAGGGATTTTAGGTAGTGATATGGTCTTACACCTAATATGAGTGTCGTGCGAAACTACCGTAGATCTGAGAGGGCCTCGTAAAACTAGATCCACCGAATCGCCAGAAACACAAAACATCAACACTCTAGTGCAAGGGAGATGAGGTAGAAGTTTGGTCTTACGCGAAATAGGAGAGCCGTGCGCCGAAAATATTTGAGAGGAGATTGGAAAACTAGGGCCACCGAATTGCCAGGAGTGAGTGGAGTGTTGATAGTCTCCCTCTCACACTTGATAGTCGTCAGATGGTTTTTCAAATAGATACAAAAGTTGATAATCAAATAGAAAAGTGAGTCATTGGCTTGTTACAATTGGTTGATATTAGTTTTTTTTTTAAAATTGTTTATACGATTAAACTATGTGTTTGTTGAAGAGTGACATTTCATATTTGATTATATAAGAAGTTAGCTCATTAATTGTTATTTTTTAACATTGATACGGATTATGAAAATTACTATAAAAACTATTTTACAAATAATATTATTTTCATAAAATTCACACTCACAATCAACGGTTTCACTTGCTGATGATAAATTTTTATAAATTTACTTTTATTAATCTTATAAAACTTAATCTTTTCGAAATTCAAACTCGAAATCTACTGATATAGAAGCTTTAATCTCTTGACTGTAAACCACAATTATAAGTGGAGCTTAGCCTAATCCATTATAGATGGTAGAAACAACGGTCTTTATATGACACATACAAATACGTTCAATTTTTTATGATATATAGTTTTTTGTAATCGACCAATCTAAAAATTATATTTCTTTTTTTTCAGAAAAAGAGTGATATTTTTTTATCATCTGCGTCTATTTATTAATTTAAGCTTAGTCGATTAGTTAATTTTCGGATAGAATTCTAATAGTCATTTAGTTTTAATTTATATGAAAAAAAAGTATTTTGACATTTTGTGTTAGGCTTTCTTTTGTAAAGGAGCTGGTACAAACATTTATACTATGAAGAATCTGATATAAACTATAATCTAAAAAACAAACTAATCTCTGCAAATATAAAAGCAGTACACGTTTGTTCTAAATCGAGCTAATGTCTAAAACGATAGTTTTATTTTACCACATTTGTGAGACAATTTTATATGTAATACATGATATCACAGTCAGAGCTGTTCCTAGAATTAGAAAGACCGGAGACGGTGTTTAAAAAATAATAATAATCCCAAATAAATGAAAGGTGTAACTTCTAATCATTGCGATTAGAAGTGTATCACTTTAGTGGATACTAATCATAAAATTTCTATCAAAAGAGATACTAAAATAATATTTTTAGTTTTTATACCGTTTATTCTTACTTATTTGCATTATTCTATAATCGGCTTATCTCTTTCACTTACAGCTAAAAATTCTAAAAAATATCTAAAAATATTGTTATGATTTTGCTTATTAATTGGATCTAAAGTATTCATAAAACATTATAAACTTTAAAACATAGAAAAGTTTCTTCTTTTTTCTTACCAAATTATTAACCAAACTCTTAAAGACCACAATTTTGCTCTTTTAAAATAGTTAAATCAACTAGTCATTTTTTTTGTCGACCGGTCATTTTTTATCAATCAATCTCTCTTGTTATGTATTCAAGAAAAATAAAATTTTACATAAAAAGTTACAAATTTGAAAAAAGTTCAATTTCAAATGTAATCTAGTCAAAATCAAGTTTTCACTAAAATTGATAAATAACCATTTTTTTTCTTTAAGTGAACTTCACACTAAACCAGATATAACATAATAAAAACTTATTATTTATCAAACAAAACAAAGATGAAAAAACTTACATAATTACATATGCCCATTTATAAGTGTGTTTAATGGAAGAAGTTCGATTTAGTAATAAATAATAAATGGACATGAGTTTTTATTTCATTGTTTGATTAAAGTTCATGTTAGTTTTAGGTTTTACCATCTCAATAACAAATATTACTCAAGTGTAAAAGTCATATAACGGATAGTAAAATGTGAAAATATAAAGTTAGTTACATAGACACAAAAAATCTATAGGGTCTTCAATATTAAAAAAGGAAAAAATAAATTAGTCGTAGGTGAAGGCTTTTTTTTGCCTCACATAGCCACGACTCTGATTGAGTTGGCATTCATCATTTTTTTTAATAAAGGTTTTCAAGATTCATCATTTTTAATGAATCTTATTTTTTTTTATATCAATGTAAAATTATATTGAAAACAAAAAAAAACTGTTTACACCTTTGTTTCTAATGTTTTAATGAATCGTATATAAGCATTAAACCTTTGATCACCGAGTTAACCAAAGAGTTTGCATAACGATAAACCAAAGAAGTTGAAATTTTCAATTCTTGATTGATCTACCTACTGATTTTATTTTATTTTAAATATTTTGTTTCATAATTATATTCTTTTTAAATGTCCACCGGCATTATCATCGATATCATCAAATTTTGAATGTTTTCCTTTACAATCGGTATTTACTAATATGGACTATCTAATTTGGTGGCAGTCATCAGATAATGTGACAGAGTATTTTTCATAGATTATTTAGTATATTTAAAAATGTAGAAATGACAAATTATACAGTAATAATATCGATTGGGATCCACGAGATCTTAAAATTAGTAGAATTTAAATCTTTATCATGGGAAGAGGCACAACTATTGGTAGATAAGGACCAATATTGAGAGATGACCCAACTCAAAGTAGACAAACGGTAACAATTCAGGGACGATGGTGCTTTATAGGTGGTTTTAGAAAGGAATGAGATTCTTTCTCCGGCCAAAGCTGGTTTATTATTTATGATAGAGAGCATTTTATGATGAGGGGAGCAAAGAATATCCGATGCAATTTAACATCCATGTCGCTGAATTTAAATATTAATATGAGCGAGAATGTATGAAGCGATGGAATCAATAAGAAGTAATTTTTCTTACGGATTGTTCAGAACTGGTAAAGATATAGTCTATACTGACAGAATGATTGGCCTCTTCGATCTATTTGAAAGAGTATGAGAGTCGCAAAGATGTTTTTACAAAGTTTGTTATTACTTATATCCCATGAACAATAAATATAAAGGCAGACAATTTAGCATGAAATGCTTAAGTTCAAGCCATATTATTTTATTCATGTAAACATAGATTTATCGATTTGGTTAACTGATTTCAGACAATATTTTATGTTGCTGACAAACAAACAAAAAATTTATGTGCAGAAAATATAGAAACAAATAAATTAGTATGAAATATACGCATTCAATATTCATTTTTTTTTTATGTTGGTTGAAAACAACTAATCTGGATGACTAGATTCAATTTTTATATCTCTCTCTTCTCTTATTTTCTCTCTGATCTTTCTCTACCGTCGCAACTTTGGGTTTCCGTTTTCGGCCGTCGGCTTTGCCGGCGGTCGGGTTACTTTTGTTAGTTTTTTGTTTCTCTTCCGATCTCGTGATCGGTTTGTTCAGTTTTTGCTTCTTCCGGTTTCTTCCGGTGTATTCCGTCTCGTCTTCCTCCTGTTTCTATTTCCTTCAATCGAGTCGGATCTGTTTGTTTCCAGAGTCTCTCTGGATTGTGGTTCATGCAGTTTGGACGCTAACAACTGTTGGGACATATCGTCCGTTTTCGTTTTCAGTTCTCTGCTCCGGCGATCTTCTCCTGCCGGGATCTTCATTCTCTGAAGCTCTTTGGTTCTACGCTTTTGTCGCGACTCTAATACTGGTGGAGTAATATTTCTTCGTTTCTGCCAGCTCGTCGAGGACGAGCTTATCTGGTGGGTTATGGTCAGATCGATGATCTGTCCGGCGTGGGAGCTTCCAGGGTGTTGGCGGTTTACGGCGAGGCTGAGTCTTCGGTTTCTCTAGACGGTGTTGCAGATCGGCAGACGGGTTTCTTGCGGGAGATGGTGACTCGGGCTTGGTGACTCCGGCGACGTGTCCTCGGCGGCTCGACGGTGTTGCATGCCGGTGCTTCCTCAGCGTGCGCCGCGTGTCTTGCTTTCATGTCTATCTCGGGCATTCTTGCCACGTGTTATACTGCTGTCTTTTGTCTTTTTCTTTATTGGACCAGTCTGTATCGTTTGGTCTTAGCGGGCCATTTGTCATAAATACAATCCATAGTTGACAAAAAAAAAAAAAGGATTCAATTTTTATATCTCGTTGACAAGAAAACATCTCTTTTCCGAATTGTTGATAAGTGCAAAGAATATACAGTCATAGTATTAGTTTAAAAGCTTACGACACAAACAAAGAAAAAGAGACAAATTCCGCCGTTAAAATGATTCCTCAAAATCCTAATTTTCTCATCCCAATCATATTAGTAAGGCTTCTTTATACTTATTCATTGCTTATAGTATTGTTAAGAAAATATTTTGTTGACCATCGAGTTTGAATCATTGGTACAACGAATTTAATTAGTGTTGTAGCCGCGAAAAGGCTACATTCCGACGGTTTAGTACATTTTAGTTTTTATATGTAACACCCATTATGAAGAAGTACGCATATATTCTATGATCTGGCTATAAAGTTACTTTCAATAATTATAAAGCAAAATCAAAGTTCTTGTATAAAAGTAAATAAGTAAAAGAAAAGCAATGAGAGAAATCATTTCAGGTTCATGATTAGAATATGTTAAAATATTTTAAAATCATACAAAGTTACAACAACAAAAATGCAAGAGCTTCAGTCAGATTTAGCCGCCTACGAAGAACAGATAGCCTATTTGAAGTGCATATCTTCAATGCGTATGATTTCTAAATACAACTTAATGCCAATGAATTGAAAATACGTGTGTCACAAGACTCGCTATCCTAAACTATTATACCTAAGACTTTTTTCTCAAAGCTTGTAAAATTAGGATTGATATATTTGATAACGGATAATCTAGGGGTAGGGGTAGTAAGCTAATGGTTCCAGTTGTTTGATTATTGACCATATTAGTATAAGCCAGACGTCGAATATTCTCAAATGTGAAATTTTATAATTCCAGCTAACCTCCCGTAAATGTCTTAAATGGTAAAAGAATCTAAATTTTGTGGATTTCAGAATTTAGTCTAAGTTTTGCCTAAAATGATCGCAGTTACATATATATGTACATAAAAGATAATTGATCACGGGTTGTTTTTATATTCATCTTATTTTATATTTGAAGTTTGTTCCCTTTTACTATTATACAAAATCTTTTGTTAGTATTTTTTAATATAGTGATTTTTACTTCTTGAAAATTGATATAGGGTTCGACCTTGACAAATGAATGACAGAATAGCTTTGATTGTGTAAATGTAAAAAGAAACACATGTCCAGTCTAATAAAACGACCAAATAACTTCATCATGCACCATTCTATTTGTTTTGTATTAGATCATTATACAAATTTTAAAGCCAGATTAAGAAAATATAAAATCAAACAAGAAAATAAAAAGGAAACTAAAATCTAGCGTTTTCGAACCCATGCAAGTCACTGACTCTGTTCATATGTTTTCTCATCTTCGCCACTTTAGCCAACCTCTCCGCCGCTTTCCAAGCCGACGTCGGAGTAAGCGGCTCCAAACTCTCCGATGACGACGTCACCTGTCTCACACCGTTAAGATCTGCAAGCTCGGCATCTAAGCCACGTATGCACGTATCATTCGTGCTCAATCCGTACTGCACCAGCAAGGCTCGAGCTGACGTCAGCAATCGCTGAGCTCCGGTGTAATTGTTTCGCTCTATCAGCCTTCGAGACTCCGCAACCGCTCGGGTGCTGACGTGGAGGTTTCTGAGCCGCGAGATGTTTGGATTGGATGATGATCGTGCGGTGAGAGGAGAAGGAATTAGAAGCGCCCGATCTTCGGGGTTTCTTATTTCTTGTGTTGTGGGGTCAACGTAACGAGATCGAACGGTCATGATTCTGTGGGACCTACTCGTGGAGGAAGAATAAATAACCGGTGCTTTGAATTCCACAAGCAATGCTCTCTCTTCTTCAGCGTACATATCACCTAATCGGATCGAACCGGTTCCAAGCCAAGCGGGTCGACCCGAAAGAGAGTAGATTGAAGTAATCTCTCCCTGACCCGACCCTGAAACCAACCCAAGGCTTAAACTGAGATCCTGAACTGATAAACTCAAATAACTGTTGATGCTTCTCGCAAAAGTGTCCTTGGGAAGGGCGTGATTCCACGCGCCGAGCCATACGACGGGGATTCTAGAATGGGTCAAATGGGCCTCATGGGCCTGACGGTCTGTTAAAACGAAGACGGTGGTGAAAGGGTTTTTCTGCCGGCGATCCTCTAACACCTTGACCGCTTTCTTCAACGCGTCGTTCGCGCTCATTCCTTCGCCGGAACAAGCGAATCCGGCGACAGAGCTGGAGACAGAGATGAGTTCCACGATTCTTCTTGCTGATCTCCTCCCGTTCGCCGTCATCCTCCGTAACGGCAATAACCAAATCCACCGGCGATCTACGCGCCTTCGGAAACGGCGGTGATTTCACCTTCATAACCAAGGAATAAGTCTCGTAACCTTTTACCGTCGCAACGATCGCAGTTTCCGGCGAAAGCTTAACCTCCACGTTTCTCGTGGAAATATCCATCAGCAGTGTTGGCGTTAAAGGTGACGGTGTATTTACGGAAAATCCACTGAACTCGCCGTCTTCGTTTTCGTCGGATTCAAGTATGGTGTGAAAACCGGCGGGAGAAATTGGAGATGAAATCAAAGGTTCGTCGTCGTTGTAAACTCTTAACGACCTGTTGCTGCTCTTCGCTTCTTCTCCTCGGGTCCTGAGCTCGGTTTGAGTATCCGGTTTATCGTAATTACATATATCAGGCAACAGCGAGGATCCGCAAACTGGACAAGAGGCAAGCCGGTTATGATTTGCGGCGGCGAGTGAGGTCACACGGGGGAAATGAAACGTGTGTGTACACTCTGCCGTCAAAATCGCCGTACCTTGACCTGTTTTCACACTCTGTAAACAGATTCCACATTTGTTGCTGCTCTGCTAAAAATAAAAGTATCGAAATCAAACAGTTAGCTAAAAGCAAAAGATTATGAAACAGCAATTTCAAATCGATAAGAGACAAATACTTTGTTGAATCGGAGTTTGGATTTGAGGAGGGAGAAGCTCGCCGGAGAAAATGGAGTAGGAGAAGAAATGAGGCTACTGTTTCTCGTTGGCGTTGTGATTGGAGTTGTTTCGGCGGTGGTTGTTCTGCACTTTAGCTTCGGAGTTCCGGGAAGAGACGGAGGTGGAGTCGCGGTGGCGACGGCAGTGGCTGACGATGTCCGGCAACGGAGATTGTATAAGCCAGAATCGGAACGAGGGGTGGAGGAAGTTGAGAAAAAGGCGAATCTAGAGGTGGATTTGTGCCGGAAACGATGATTCTCCGGTGAATTCTCGTCGTCGTCGTTTTCGTTTCTCGCTTTGGGTATGGAAGTGCAAAATGCTCTTCTCCAGCCGTTTATCATTTTGCTTCTTTCTTCTTCTTCTACCTCGTGACTCTTCGTTATGTGTTAGTTGAACTGAGATTTTTTTTTTTTTTTTTTTTGGCTCTGAGAAAGTGTTTTGAGATAATAAGAAATTGTCAGATGGCTGAATTGTGATGTAGAGAAAGAGGAGATGGTGAGATGGCTGAATTTCTAAAAAGGGTTTCTTTTCTTCAGTAATAGTGGAAGATTGGTTATTGGGGTTATCTAAAAAGTAACTGATATCCCTAAAGCTGTGAATTTTTAGAAGTTACTGCATTTTATAATTGCGTTTCTTCTCCATGGTTAATTATAACAAAATGATTGCTTTTGGTACTAATCTTTATAATCATAGTAACTCATGGGCTACAAGTTATTATAGCATTATACTGTCTACTATATGAATCTTAACAGTTCAGTTTTGTCATCAAAGAATCATAAATAGAAAAGCTTAAGAGCATCTCTAATGTCTTACACTATTTTTTATTTTAATATAGAGTTATTTCGAAATGGAGCTGAGTTTTACTTTAATCTTACTTTATTTTGGAATAAAAAATGAAGTGATTACTTAAAAAAATAAAGTATTTGTAATTCCATTTTTATTCTTTTTTGGAATTGAAAATGCAGTTTTATTAAAAAAAAAAAACTCCAAAATGAAGTTTTAGAGTGGAAAATACAGTTTTATTGGAAATGATCTAAGTTTGAAAGTTACATGCTATTTTTTTATCGAACAAAAATGGTATGGGTTTTTTAACCAAATTTGATATATGAACTTTGACCCGATTTGAAGTAGCAAGTTCAAATTCTACGTTCACAAAATAAAATAAAAAACTAATTTGTTTTTTCTTTGTGCAGATTATACAATTTATGAGTTTGAAACTATTTCAAGAGAAAAAGTATGATGATGACATCAAGTCATCATTAATCCAAAAGTATAGAGAAGATATAAATCAATCAATCAAGATCTATGAAAAAAATCAACTCGAGTGCACCAAACATATGTTCACATATATGAGCATATCTTACCAACTAAGAGGAGTTAAGATACAAGACAATATGTTCCATAAACCTAACTCATCAAGGAGACACAGAGAAGTGTAATTGGTTCAAAAGCTTTCCAGATGAAAATGATATTCAAATTACAACTTGGAAAACTTTCAAGGAATTCGAAAGAGACCAACGACCACTTATTAAAGAATTCATATCAAAGCAGGACAAACCAAGTTTCAAACCAACCTGTTTTGAAAACTTAACCATCAGAATCGTACGTAGAATTGGATTCGGTTCAAAATAATTTATGGTTTTAAACTTATTCAACTTTTAAACTAGAGGATGTCCAGTTTTCTTTATTTAGAACCTTCCGGGTTTCGGAGGCTTCAAGCATATATTTGGCTACCATTAGAGACAACTAATCAAATCTATAACATTTTGGGATCTATATTAAGACATCCAGAAGACCCTAGATGCACCAAACCACATAAAATCATTCAGCCTCAAGACTTACCATATTTTTATCCGAAAGACATCAAACCCCAACAACTACTTTCTTTAAAATTGATTACGACTTGAATATTTTATGCACTAAATTTAATCTTCAAAAAGTGCCTAGAATCCTGCCTAAAATCACAAGATATAAAGATGAAGAGTTCCCCTTATTTTGGCTGGATTTTTCACTTATTTTCTTTTAATATCGCAAATTCTGTTTGTTTCTTTAGCTTATAGAAAGTGTACTGAGAATTGTATAAGCTCACTTAGCATTTCATTTGTAATCACCTTTCAACCATTTCATAAATAAATCTAAATCATACTTCGTTGTGATTTTAATGGTGAGCGATTTTCAATTTGAATTTCTTTTTGAGTTCGTTGTAATTTAGGATTTTTGGGTTGTTTAGACTTCGTTAGAAATTTGGATTCGTATAAGACTTCTATCTAGGTGTTATTTGGACGCATATGAGTGCGTCAATACTATATCTAAAAAAGGTTTAGTGGAATTAGTAGCGGTTATTTTTTGTCGGGTTGTAAAGTTTGAGAGAATATATTTTAGAGGATCTCCAAATTGATGGTGTTGATTTACGATTTTGATTTTTTGCTAGATTATGAATTAACGATTTATGTATGTATAGTTTTAGGTTTAACAATTTTTATGAGTTTTTTTGGGAATATTTTATTATTTCGCCGGTTTAGTTTTCTGTTTTGGATTTAATTTTTAGAAATTGTTGTTTCCTTTATTATTATTTGTTTTCTACCAATATAATTTACCATGATTAATAAAGTATAATTTCATATGGAAAAAAGGTTGACCTGCATTCTTTGACGGAATTTAATGTAGTAGAGAGGAAATATGATGGGGTTAATACGTACAGTTCAGTGAAAGTAGAAATGCATTATTGCATAGATATTCGATTATTGGATCTATGGATGTGAGCCATTTAGTATGTTTACATATCGATCCATGTAAAACATTTAATGTTCGAATCGAGACTTGATCCGGTAAGCCATCACCTGATGAATAGAAAATGAACATGTTGCCATTACCAACTACATTTGTGCAGATATTTATGGCTTGACCATAATGCTGAAATTTATGAGGTTTTTATAATAATAACAACGGTAGGTGCAGTAAAAATGTTAGAGCATATACATTGATTTTATCCCTTTGGGCTTCTTAAAAAAAAAATTATTATTATTTTAAATTTTTTTTTTTGTAGATGAAAAAAAAAAAAAACCAATGACGATGCGCCACGTCACGTGAATAGTTAAGAGACGGGTTCTTAACTAAAGATTTTAAGAACTTGTCTCTTAACTATTCACATGGAGCCCACAAATATTTTATAATTTTTTACTTAAGAAACTCTCCTAAGAAACCCCAATGGAGATGGTCTTAGAGCAGAAACAATGGTGTTACCCACCAAAGTTTCTTAAATTTTTTTTTTTTTTATCGAAACTTAAAAAAAAAAATTGACCAATCCCGACTCGCCACGTCACGTGAACAGTGACGAGCCGGGTTCTTAGCTAAGGATTTTTAAGAAACTTTGGGGGTGGGGTTCTTAATTCCGTCTACGAATCCACGCTAAGAACCCCTTAAGACCCCCCATTGGACATGGTCTTAGACCATATACATTGGTGTTATCCACTAGGGGTCCTTAAAAAAAAATTATTAATTTTTTATTTTTTTTTCTTCAGATACGAAAAAAAAATTTTTTAAAAAAAGGACCAATGGTGACATGCCAAGTGGCGTGAACAGTGTAAGAATCGGTTTTTATATAAGGATTTTAAGAGACAATTTCTTAACTATTTATGTGAGCCCCACGTAGGACCCACATTATTTAATTAATTTTTTTTTAAGAAACTGGGTTAAGAACCCCCCAATGGACACGCTCTTATAGGTGATGAATGATTTACGGAGTATTTTTTTTAAAGTTCAAAAGTTACCATTTACAAATCTCTGTTTCAAATTAGGTAGATAATTTGTTTTGTTATGAAATAAGTATTTTTATGATTTAAAAAAAAAACCTTTTTCTATTGGTTTCTCTTTTACTCCTAAGGAAATTAACAAAAACAATAAATGCTATAGAATCTATATAGTCAAATAAAAGTATAATTGAGTATCTAATTATTTACTTAATATGTATGAGACAAAATTCAAAAACATATAATATAAAACGGAGAGAAACATTTTTTTTTTTTTTTGCATTTTGATGTTTTTGAAAAATAATAATGATATATATATACTCATATATACCAAAAAGGTCTATATTAGAACAAGTTAACAAGTTCTTTGTTTCACAAATTTATTCCGCGCCGACACTTTTTCTTTCTCTCTAAAAAATTTGCTTTACAGATTCAGATTTAAATCTGATTTTTCTTTGACGGTTTTGGTGGTTTCACTATCATTGGAACCGTATGTCTTTTGTATTTAGGTGTTTTTTTGTTGGTGTTGCATTGTTTCGTCTTATTCTTAGATGGATCAAGCGACTGTTTTGTTATACTCAACATTTGTAAAAACGATATAATGCTATTTTCGTAAATAAATTATATATATGATGTTAAATACAAATATTAAAAATTGGTGTAAATCTAGCTTTTTTTGTCAACGTAAATCTAGCTAATCTAACTATACTCATCATTTTGCAAAAATGATGTAATGCCATTTTGTAAACAAATTATATATATTTTATTACTCATGTTTTTTTTTTAAGTAAACACTAGTAATACATATATCTCCAAGAGATAAGTGTGGGCTGCTACCAAAACAAAACAAAAATAGACCGACGACTACTAAAATCAATGCTATAGAATATGGAGCGAATTAGAAAAAAGTATTACCAACGGTTCTTTGGTCTAGTGTTTTCTGATATGGAGGTTGGTCTCACGTATCCCTGGTTCGATCTTGTTGAAAGGGAGTCTCTAGTCATGTCTTTGGTGAAAGGAAAAAAGCTCAATTCACTCCAGTCCAAAGGGATTAGTCGGGCTTAAAATCCGTCTCACTATCTGGCTAAATAAAAAAAAAGGAATTTAAAAAAGTATCGGCAGAAAAAAAAACAAAAGAAGATAATGAAGCATCAATAAATGAATGTATTGATAGTGAATGCATCAATAAATGAATGTATTGATAGTGAATGGCATGGAGAGAGATATAGTACGAAGATCCCCAGATCAATTTATTACAGAGACGCCAAACAAAAACAAAACCAGAGCTACTGTTATAGTCTGCGTACTCTGTACTTTTATTAAAATTGTTGTAATGGGTCGGTCCATTTTCTGTCTATCTATATCCATCTCAAGAATTTATTGCTACTTATCACTTTTCTCTTATTTTTTGTTTCTGTTTTGTTACAGTTTTAACATACATTGCATGCCCAGGACCAGTCTTATTTTGTACTATGTTTGGCTATTTTGTACTATGCCCCAGGACCAGTCTTATGACAAATACATAAACCAATCATGCTTTGAATACTAACAGTGATATATGCGTCTCAATCAAAGCCGTGGGCTTAAGCCGAGGGGTTTTTTTTTTTTTTTTTTTGTGTGTGCTAAAGCCGAGGTTAACCAACATGACTGTTAGAGTTTATTACGTGAGAGGGCACCTTCTAGTGCTTTTATTACATAGAAGGACACTTGCATGATTTAGGATACTTTGACCCTGCGATTTTACCTTTTTAACCTTAATTTTAATTGATCCCAATAACTATCTCATGAGTTCATAACTAGATATTGCTAATATTGCTAACTATATTCATTTTTTATTTTCTTTTGGGGTTTTTTCATCTTTCGTTGTTGGTAAGAGAGAGAGAGAGAGAGAGAGAGAGAGAGAGAGAGAGAGAGAGAGAGAGAGAGAGAGAGAGAGAGAGAGAGAGAGAGAGAGAGAGAGAGAGAGACGCTTTCGTGGTTTGCCGTCCAGATCTGATGGCAAGATAATCGACGACAAGGGAAGCGACGAAGTCTCTCTCTCTCACGTCGTCGAAGGCTCGAAGGTTCTCAGGTCGTCGAAGAAATTCGAAGGATTTTCCGATTTGATTCATCTCTGGTACCATATGGGTTCGGTCCTCTCTTCTTCTCCGATTAGAGATTTTGGGGAAAGAGATCTTGTAATCGAGGCGGTGGACGATCGAACAATGAACCGACTAGGCAGAGGAGGAGGACATCGGCTAAGATCCACTAGATTATTTTTGAGCTGATTATTAGCTGGAAAATCGAGAGCTTGACGGCGGAGATCGAGGAGCTAAGAAACTAGATCCAATACCACTATGGTCTACTATCGTCACTACAATGTCCACTAAATTATATCCACCATTCCATAATATATCACACTACATTTTTTAATGCATAAGATTTGATAAAAAAAATATATATATATATGAAGGTGTCTAAATTACTAGATTTTTTTTTTTTTTTAAAATATGAATTTATGTAGACAATCATCTAAATAACATCATAGGTTGATGTCATTGTCCACCAAACATTATCCACAATCGCCTTACCTTTCTTATCTCTTACTTTTTTATTTTCCCGGTATGACATGTGTGGACATATTGTCGAAGACTTGTAATTGTATTCAATTCACTATGTCAAGGTGATTGTACAAATGTCTATAATTAAACGATGTACACATGTACACTTACCAAAACGAGGTCGAGGAGACTGTTGACCTATTTTAACGTGGACGATAACATGGCTGATAGGTGTATTTCATTTTTTATCATCCATATCGACACGTTTACGTGTACATTTGTGTGTGGACATTGTTTTATTGTACTATTCATATTAAAATTTTAACATTTATAATTTGACATAAAATTAACCGAAATATATCAAAATGGGTATCAAAATGTAGAGAAAAACAAATTATTGTGTATAGAATAAAAAAAATTTAAGTTACGTTTTTTAGAAAATTTACAAAGTTAAAAAGAGATCAAAGGGGTAAGAGAATAATAAACTAAAAATTAAATCTGGAAAAGCAAAAAAAACTTAAGAGAAGCACAAAAAATAATAATTTATTATTCAAAAAATTAAATGAATGTAACTTTTGTCCACAACCATAGATTTCATTTAATCCGACGGCCACCAGCTTATAGTTAACATCTAACCGAAAATGCTAACCGAAAAGAGTGTGATTGAAGGGCAATTTAGCCAATATTGGGCTTCAAAACGTGAACAGTAGCATAGGTGTCCTTTGGTGTAATAAAATGTATGGAAGGTGCCATTTGGTGTAAATCTATATATATATATATATATATAAAATGCATGCAGAATATTTTAAATTTTCTGAAATATATAAAACTACAACAAAATACGATCATAATTATCCCTAAAATATATATAATTTCATAGAAACCTTATTGGATTTCCCAAAAACACAAATCATAAACCATTAGGATTTAGACTATAAGAAATCGTCTAAATGAACGGGTCAATAACTAGAACTTTTTTTTTGAAACAACACTTTCATTAATAAATAAAAGTCAAAACAGTTACTTTATTGAGTCCTGGTACAATCGAATAGCATTTTTGCAGATAGGTCTGCACGCGAGTTATTTTTGCGAGAGATGAAATTGAAAACAAGATAGTTAAAAGAGTTGCTAAGGGATCTGATATCTTCTAAGAGACCATAAATCTCTGTGATTTGTTTCCTTCGGTTTATGGCTCAGATCAAGGTTTGAGCGTCTGTTTTTAGGCAAATCTTTGAGTATCCCATCTCCAAGGCATGATTTAGCGTAGCTCGGATAGCTAGTGCTTCAGCCATTAGGGGGATAACACAAAAGGTTTTGCTCTGCTTTCGTTGGTGATTTCTACACCGTCTTGGTTCTGCAAAATCCATCCCAATCCTGCACAGTTTGTGTCCATATTCCATGCTACATCAGTAAAAAGGCATAATGTACCTTGCGTTAATGGTTTCGGTTGGGAGGATGAGACTTTATGGTTCCGTTTTGCATATGTAGTTGAGATTTTTGCCATTCTTTTGCATCAATGATAACTTTATTCAGAGTTTCCACTGGGAAAAGACCCTGTTATCGAATAGCTTATTGTTTCTAGCAAGCCAAATAGTCCAACATAGCCATGGGAAGAGAGGACCATTCCCCATTCCAGTTGGCGGAAGGCATATCCAGTGATTCAATATCAAGAAGGTGACTCTGAAGTCCGTGAGGCAGCCTCCATCAACTTGGTTTTTGAAGGGTGCCAACTTCCATACATCTTTAGCATACTTACATTGGAAAATAGGTATTTTGTTGTTTCAAGGTCACCACAGTGAGGGCAGCAAGCAAGCTCAAGTAATCCGTTATTCAAGAGATATTCACCGGTTGGTAAAGCCTTTTGGATGATATTCCACATAATCATCCTTAATTTTGGCGAGAATTTACCCATATTAGCTCATGCTATTTGAATTGCAGATTTTCCATGTTTGGTGGGTTCGGGTCGTCTGTCAATGCCACATGATACCCTGTTTTAACAGTGTATGCTCCAGATTTGGTTGGTAGCCATGCCCAGGAATCCTTGGAGCCTTTAGCGCTTGACCTGATTAGTTTTATTTGTGGTGCAAGGTCTAGAAACAGGGATGAGAGGGACGTCTCGTTCCACGTCCCGGTTTTGGGTTGATTAGAGCCGAGACTTTCAGCTCAGAGGAGAGTTATGATGCAGATCCGATTGGACATTGAGGTTCAGTGAAGGAAATCCAGGGATCGTTCCAGATTGTTGTGTCATCTCCATTTCCATTCACTCTGCTTAGATGTTTTTTTAGAAGATCTCTGCCTATGAGAATGCTTCTCCATCTGTGAGATGCGTTTGAGGCAGTAAGAGTGTGCAGGAAGGCGGAGTCCCTGCAATACTTTCCCAAGAGCACTTTGGCAAGAAGACATGAGGGGTTATTCAGAATTTGCCATCCCACTTTAGCAAGGAGAGCATCAGTCAATAACTAGAACTCAAAACTATTTATTAAAGGTGAAAAAGAAGTTCAGATTAAATCAGTGATACAAATAGTACCAACATATGTTATTTCATTTTACTTTATCCCTAAGGATACAACAAACAAACTTAGGAGTGCTATTTCGAATTTCTGGTGGAGCTCTAAGCAGGATAGCAAAAGGCTCCATTGGATAGCATGGAATACAATTTGCATTCCCCAAGACATGAGAGGCTTGGGATTCCGAGACCTAATAGATATGAATTTAGCCCTTCTTACGAAGCAACTATGGAAATTATTTCATTATCCTTCATCCCTTCTAGTTTGTGTCTTACGAGGGAGGTATTATAATAACTCTAGCCCCTTAGAAGACCGTAAGGCCTATTTCCCATCATTTGGGTGGCGTAGTATTATGGCTACAAAAACGATACTCCAAAAAGGTTTACGAATGACTATTGGATCTAGGTATAACATGAGATTATGGTGGGAGCCGTGGATCCCAGATACAGAGGACCGACTCCCCAGAAGACGGGACGAAATAAGATATAGAGACCCATTTTTACTAGTCCATACTTTAATTAGACAAGATAAAAAGGAATGAGATGTTCAAATTCTCCATGACCTTTTCCAATCATGAAGATATTCCTCTTATTTTAGGGATGAGACCTAGCCGAGATATTACGCCATATGGATATTGATGTGATCTTTGATGGTGCTCAAGAACCCATCTGAGCGTATGTTGGTCGAACTTAACAAGAGAAACTACGGTTCTTATCTTATTAAGTTCTAGGGCGGAGTGAAGGCAGAAAGTGCAGTTCTAACCCACACAACTTGTGATTTACTTGTGATATAGAACAATTCTCTTGACTTGGATTCCTCAATAAGAACAAGAAGAAAGAGACAAGTTTTGTATGAAACAAAAACTAAGGTTTTTTCATTGATAAAAGCATGATTCAAAGTGAACTACATAGAGAGATTATATAGCCCTTATTCTCAAATTCCTAAAATACTAAAAAGGAAGTAAATTCACTAAGAATTCGAAAGAAATCAAAGGAGAAATGTTCATAACAAAGGAAACTAGTTGTTGGGGTTTTAATGAGCCAAATCGACCAAATATGAAAATCTGCTTTGTAGCCTCTTATATCTTGAAATATTCTTGATATATACATGTTTTAAAAGCCTTCTAATGTCCTGGAAGGTCTCCAAGTCGTCCATATCAAGTAGAAAGAGCTGTTGGTCCATAAATGCTCTTTTAGGCCCCAAGTATGGTAAGTAGCGATGTAATTAGATCCTCCTAATCCAATGGTTATTGATGCATCTTGACGTTATCTCTAGACCCTCTAGATGTGCAAGAGTGTTTTCCGGTTGCCAAAAAATGTTTTCAAAGACCCCCCAAATGGAAAGTTCCTCATATGGTAGGTAGTCAGTTTTTTGGTTAAGGAAAGTCTGCATGTATTGGTTCTCCAATGCAATATAATCCAAACACGAGATATTATGAGAGTCTAAGGTTCCTTTTGAGTCTTCAAATCATGTTCTTGATCTCCAAGAGAGGACATGAGTAAGTTGTAGCCAAACTTGCTCTTTTTGGGCTAAAACGGGCCAAGGGTCTTCTTTGGCCTGAATCGTCATGACCTCATTGGTTTTTTAGTTTCTCATAGAATACTTGGCCTCAATAAACACCTGGGAATGTTTTTCTTCATCTGGGTCGTGAAATAAAACGGTTTGGCCCTGGTTGGATGCCAAAATCGGTTTATCGGCTAAATCGGGTCCAAATTGGACAGTCTTGAAACCGTTGATCTTTAGGTCTTCTAAGCTGTCTTACAGGTGTTCTAAGGTCTCCTGAGAGTCTTATAACATGTTAAGTTAGATGTCTTGGTCGCCTTCTCCGGTTTGGTGAATATTGAGCCTTTGGTCTTCGATGAGCTCCTCATCAGATATGCTTGCAGAAATACCAAATATGGAGTATATATGGTCAAATCTGGGTATGATTTGATAGGGAGAAGAAACTTTGCGATTATTAACCAAGAGATCACAAAACTAAGCATAAATTATTTGAAAAATTTCGCCTGTAAGACTCAAGCCTCTAGGAAATTAAAAAACTTCATGTGGAAAGCACTTTTGGGATGTCTGGAAACTTGCCAGCGACTGACTTTCAGACACCTTGGGACATATGCTACTTTCCCCAGATGCGGTGCACCAGAGAAAACAATTAACCACCTCCTTTTTGATGTCCTATGCTTTAAAAGTATGGGCTCTCTCGTACTTTACGTCCATTATGGGTTGCTTCCCGAGTACATCTATATTTTTCAATATGGATTTTCTCTTCTTGGAGGACAAAAGATGTGGATCTCCCTGACCCAAAAAGATGTATCATATGGTTCATTTGGAAGGCTATAAACAACAATATTTTTTATGGAAAGGAGATCTCCCTCATGAAAACTTTTCAACAAGCTATTTTGGAGGCACAAAGCTGGAGAGAGGTAAAAAACGGAATCGATAGAAGCAGAAGAAGACGGAACCCTCCTTCGACAAAAGATCAGACCCTTAGATCCCCATACATCTCCTCCGCCCCCGACCTTGCCAGATTGATGCCCCTTGAGTTTATCATGGTTGTACTAGTGGAATATGATGGTTTTTTAAAGATGCATTTGGAAGGAGGATCACATGAACACATAGGATGATAACCCGATCCTGACAACTTTGATTTTATATATGTGGTATATGTTGACAAAAAACTGTTGGAATTTCAATAAAAAGTACTATGAAAATTGGCTAAGAAAAAATCTATCTAAAAAACATAATATGTTACAAATTAATGACAAAAGCCAAACAAAATTTTAGTTTGACTTTTAGAAATAATTTTTTCTATTTTAATTTAGATTATTTTTTTGTAATTAAGTTTTTGTTTTGTTAAAACTATCTTTTTGCTCTCTAGACTTTCAAAGCTTCCACCGATGTTGCTCTTTCCACTTTCCGGCGGCTACTACAGTGGTGTGAGAAACTCTTTTTCTTTTTCTTCTCTTTTTTGTCCTAGATCTTCGTTCCATGGATAAATCTCCACTAGTTTCGGTAGCTGTGGAGGGTCTTCTATTTTTGTGGCGTTGTAGTCACTCACAAGTGGTTGTTGATGGATGTTCTCTGCGGATCTAGGCTTTTGAATATGAGATCTAGTGATGCTTTCTTTAGAGTTGAAGTCCTTGACCGCCGACGATGCTATCCTCTGGTGTGGTTTATGTTATCGACGGTGAAATCTGGGGTTTAGGATTGTTGCATGTAGCTGCAGAGATGTTAGGTTGGGTATGCTGATTTTGATCGGTAAGATTGGTATTTCTTATGGTCTAAACCACCTTTCATCTCAAAACAATAGTTTGATACTAAAACATCGCATAAAATGATGTTTCCATCTAAATTGAAACATGTTGTATAATATTTTATTTATACTAGGAGAGAACCCGCGCAAATGTGCGGATTTTGTTTTGTTATTTAAATATTTAATATATTTTGAATATTAATATTTTTTTATATATCTTTTTTACAGTTTTGTAATTTTTTTAATGATCATAATAATTTAAAGAAAATAACATGCGCTCACAAGCAATATTACTTTAAATTATATGTTTTACAATTTTTAGTTATCGATTTTCATGAATTTTTTTTTGGAATTTTTATTTCCTTCAACCTTCTTATTATTCTTTTTAAAAAATTTCATATATTATTTTAAATATATGTACTTGTTACATTTTCAGTCATTAAGATCCTAATATTATAATAATATTTTAATATTTTTTTATCATTTTAAATTTCGTTAAGTTATGAATATATTTCATTGATTTCATTTAATTTCGTACTTTTATATCATTTATTTGTTTCTATTATCATCTTTTCTCTTTTTTATCATATTTTCATTATATTTCTAATAATTATCATTTTCATTACTTATTCTGTTTTTGTTATATGTTTTTTTCTTCTAATTTTCCATTTGTTTTTAAAAAATCAGAATTGCATATTTATTTTTAGTTTTATAATCTGATATTTTCATTTATATTAATATTTAATTATATTCGAAATTAAATTTCAATTTTAATTTAGTTTATATTTATATTTAGTGATTTTAAATGATTACATTTAAATTAAATAATTTGTTATAGATTTATTTTATTTAATGATGATGTAGAATTTTTTTACTGAGGTGGACCAATCAGGGGGAGGCTGACGTGTCAACGCAAGAGAGCCTCCTCTTCTTCTTTTGTATATAGGAATTAAAATGTAAAACATCTTATCTTCTGCTAGTTAGGTTTTTGAACTTCACAGATCTCAATTGTTTGGCAATTATCTTCATACGAAAAGATCAATCTAAACTATATGTATTATTACAAGGAAACAAAATATTCTTGACAGCCAAATTGGTAGGAGATCCGTTGGAAATGGCTATTATCAACAATTTCGATGGATTTTGGTTGGTGGAACCATTTTTGAAAATTAAAATTTGTCGGACATCCATTGTGAATTTTCGGATGAATTTTCAGTGACAAATATTTCCGATAGATTTCCAATGGTTAATTTCCGACAGATAAAAAAATATGTTTCTAGCAAATTTCAGATGGAATATAATTATTTTAAAGTATTATATTTTTTAAAAAATAATTAAATTTAAACAATTCAAAATAATTTTGATTTCAAATATATAATAAAATTTGATTAAAATTTTAAATTATTAAAAAAATTAACTTATTAAAGAAAGATGATACACCCTCGTTAAGTAATTTTAAATTATTCAAAAAAATTAACTTATTAAAGAAAGATGATACACCCTCGTTAAGTACCCTCTTTCTCAAATCCAGTTGATGATCCTTGCAAACAGGAACCTCCTGCAAAGACTAAAATTATAAAAATTTAACAAAACTATAATATAAAATAAAATAAGAAATAAATATTAATACTAAACTCTATAAATTTAAAATATTAACAATTGCATATTTTAAATTGATATATTAAAAAAAAACGAAATAAACACATGAATTAAGTTAAAGTAAAAAAATAATCAATAATCAACATAAATCCATATTTCAAAATGAAATATTTTGTATAATTCAACCTAAATAATCCAATTTTTTTTTATAAATAAATAAAAAGATAATTTAAAAAAACTTTTTTCATTTAAAAAAAAAAAATCACAAACAAGAATTTCTTATTCTTTTGAACTTCTAAAAAATCAATAAATCAAAACCAAATATTTTCATCAACAATAATTTACAAAACCTAATCAATCTTACCACCTAATATGTATCTAACAATCTAATCAATTTCTACTACCTAATCCTATAATCTAACGACCTAATCTACAATCTAACAACCAAAATTACCAAAACAACAAAATCTAACAATATATTCCACCAATATAAAACAAAATTTAGTAATAACAAAAGATTTAAGAAAGTAGATGGAGAATTACATAATTATGGCCGGAAAATAGAAGAGATGGCGAGATAAGGTCGGTAGCGGGCGGAGCTCGGCGGACAGAAAAGTGAGGGTCCCCCCCCCCTTTAGTATATAAAGATTTTGGACGACCCTCCTCTCAAGAAACTTTGAGACATCACATTTAACTCACTTCCAAAAAAATTGTTCACGGTTTCTCTTGCCGAAATTTTTGTTTTTGATGTCCAATTTTCGACTGATTTTTGGCAGCTTTTTTTTTGAGTAACCACACAAAATTGTAAAGGGTTAATAAAAACAAGAAATTTTCAAGGGGTTTCTAACGAATTGTGGTTTAGAGTTTGAAATTTTAAGTTTTTTCCCTATAATTGACGATGTATGTATCATAAACTTACCATACTAATATATAATTACTTATAAAATATAATTTATTTCATCATTTATATCAGTCGGTTTAACAACAAGATTTATTATTCATAAATGAATATGCAACTTATACTTACACCTAATATTTATGTCGGAAATCCGCTAGAAAATCCTGGAGGATTTTCGATGGAGTGTATAACACATGTCAAAATGGTATTTTCATGCAAAGAATACAATTTGGGAATTTTTGATGGATTTCTAGCGTATCCTAAAATTGTTCAAATCCGTCAAAAATTTCGACGATCCCAAATCTATCAGAAATTTCGGACGGATTTCTGAGAACTACTACTTCATTCAAATATCTTTGGGAAACTGTTGGAAATATCAGATGGATTTGGGATCATCAGAATTTTTTTCTTCTAGAATTAGCTATGTTTTTTTGTAGTGTGTCCCTAGTTAATTTAAGAAGTTAATAAACCAAATTCTTGTATAAACCATTTTTCATATTTATTTCCTTTCACCAAATTTATTCATTATGCATTTGTTAAATTTAGTGAACAATAGTGTAAGAATTCATTGGATATTATATGGATGATAAATGATATTTTGGTAGACAATATATTTCTCTATTAGAACTATCATATAACTGTAACATCCCGGTTTGTGGTATATCCAGAGAAGCTTAAAAGCATTAATTTGGCTGCATATGTCACCGAAATACATTTAATTTTTCGGTCACATGTCAGAGAGAACTCCAAAGTTAAGCGTTCTTGAGCTGAGTTAGTTGAAGGAAAGATTACCTATCGGAAAGTGAATCGTGGTATCGTGCGAGTGAGGACAAAGCACAGGGAACTGTCGTGTGTATGTGTGGAGTCATTGATGGCTCACATCGTCAATGATAATGATCCTGGTGCGCAATGAGGCGTTGTGCTCTGTGAGAGGTGGCGAATTGTAACATCCCGGTTTATAGTATATGCGGAAAGGCTTAAAAGAATTGATTTGGATAAATGCCACTAAAGTGAACTTACCTTTTCGGTTATTTGTCAAGAGAGAACTCCAGAGTTAAGTGTGCTTGAGTTGGAGTAGTTGAAGGATGTGTGACTCACCAGTAATTGATTCGCGGTATCATGCGAATGAGGACAAAGCACGGGAAACGGTTGTGTGGTAATTGCATGGCAGCAAAAAAGTCTTCAAAGCCTCCCAAAATAAAAAACCAACCATCAAACGAGGGTGGACCCACATGCCGATTGAGCAGACGTGGGGCTCATGGACGGAGACGGTCGGGGAATTATAATA
Organism: Orychophragmus violaceus; assembly: GCA_030180135.1. Taxonomy (NCBI): domain Eukaryota; kingdom Viridiplantae; phylum Streptophyta; class Magnoliopsida; order Brassicales; family Brassicaceae; genus Orychophragmus; species Orychophragmus violaceus. Next base: position 24,364,722 of record CM058239.1, read on the forward strand.
ACATCAAATGTCTTCCAATTTTATTTGGGAAAATAATATGTTATTTTATTCAAATAAGATAAGATAAGGAGCTAAGCTAGAGCTTTCTTAGCAAAATAATCAACCATAACATTCGATATTCTTGGTACAAAATGGAACTGGATCAAATCGAATTCCCAAGTTATATCATAACTAGATAATGTAAGATTTCAACTCTCTCCTCTCTTGCATTTATCACATTGATGAGTGATTGGAAGTCTAAAAAGAAGTGAATTTCTCAAAAACCACTTGATCTTGCTTCCATAATACTTCTCAGTAGTTAATGCCCACACTTCAACTTCTACTGTCGAAGTGAGGGATCGATTAGCATATCTCAAAAACAATTTCCACATTATTAACACAAAATATCTCATTATGAAAGCTGTTTAGTTCTCCTTTCGCGAAGCATCCATAAAACAGAGGATACCAGGGATTGCATTTGCTTCATTTTAAGAAGGATATGTGTAACATCTCGATTTCTAATATATGCGGAGAGGTTTAAATTTTTTTTTTTGACTAATTGTGTTACCAATGTGCACTTCTTTTCAGTCAATTATCTAGAGAGGACTCACAAGTTAAGCATACTTGAGCTGGAGAAACTGAATAATGAGATATGCGAGTTAGGGAAATCACGGGAAATATAATGTGGTGATTTCAGAATCAGTAAACAAGTCTTTCGAGCATTTCATACTAATGCACCGACCGTCAAACGAGGTATACCCACATGCCAAGAGTGGGTATGTGACCCATGGACGGTGGGTGTGTGGGAATTACAAGTGGTATCATAACTAAATCCAAAGACACATGTAGAGTCATGTGAAGTGATGTGGGTTCACATCGTCAAAGATAACTATCTTGGTGTGAAACATGGACGTTGCGCTCTGTGAGTGGGATGAATATAATATCCCAATTTCTGATATATGTGGAGAGGCTCACAAGAATTGATTTTGCTATCTATGTCACCAAATTTCAATTATCTTTTCGGTCTCTTTTCCAGAGAGAAATCCAGATTTAAGATTGCTTGATCTGGAGCAATTGAATGAGGGGTGGCCTACCCAAAAGTAATTTGTGCTATCATACGAGTGGGACAAAGCATGGAGATAATCCCGTGGTGATTGCATGGTCGGTAAAACATTCTTGTAAGCCTCCCATACTAACCCACCTACCGTCGGACGAGGGTGAAATCATGTGCCGAGAATGGATGTGGGGTCCACAAATGGTGAGAGTGTGGACGTTACAATGGGTCAGCTCGGATTTTGTGATATGAACTTGTGCTTCCTGCCCTTCTTTAGCCTCTTTTTACCTTTTTGATTATTAGTTCCTCCTATGATACCTCTTTATTTTCAAAGATCAGACAGTTCCTTACTATCCACAATCCCCAAGAAATCCAAACATAAAGATCAGCATTGTGTATCCCATTTGGTGGAAAATTAAGCAAACAATTTCTTTCTCTTAAAAAGCTTCTTGCCGTTGGACTACGAGTGAAACTTGGTATTGATATCGGTGTTAGTTCCCATGTCCTCTGAGCAAATAGATAATCAAACAGACAATGGTTTATGCTTTTCATGATCCCGCATCACATGCAAAGTTGGTGGCCAATATGCCATTGATGTCCACAAGTAACACTCTAGCCATTGATTTTCATATAAACATCTTTATTTCTGGAGGTGCTTTTATTTTCTAAATGTTGTGATTCTAGTCAAAATCTGATGGAAAGTGTTGATATTTTGTAGAAAGTTCTCCCAAATTATATCCTCTGTATATAACCTCACAAAACCAAAGTTAAAGACTTTAGTCTCATCCGCCAATAAGTTCGAAACTTATATCTCCATGAATATCAATTTCAATATTAGTTTCTATGATTTGTGACTTAAAACTGAGAGCAAACCACCAAATCCCAGAAACAAAACTGAAATTCAAAACTATTTCAACCTAAAACCCAACCGTATATGCATCCGACCAAAATACTCATTTCTCCCAAAAATTCCCAAATCAATATTTCGAAAGCAAACCCTAAAATATTAGTTTGGAGATTTTTTCGGGAAGATTTGTATTTTGGCTAGAAGGATATACAGCTCTGATTTTAGGTTAAATCAATTTAGTTTTAGTTTAGTATCAAGATTTCATGGTTTGCTTCAGTTTAAATCATAAACCGTGAAACCGATATTCATGAGGATTAAGTTTAAAACTTTTTGGAAAGATTAAGGTTTTTAATTTTATTTTTGTGAGATTATAAATATAGGATATAATACAAAAATTATCTGAATATTATATGATAGTTCACCTAGAAAAATAGATAATAAGAATTGATTCATGACATTTTTATCGTTATTTTTAAACGATGTTTATTTTATTTATGAGTTCAAGTAAAAATATATAAAAAGTCAACTTTCCCGTTTGATCGGTCATTTTGAAGAGATTGAGACCTCAACCATGAATCTTAGTTTTCTTTCAACTATAAGCACCAAGTATATAATAGCCACTATCATCCATTATATTGGGACCAATATTCTTTTAGATTCAGTGACTACAAAACTAGAGATATACACACCATTCTAATATTTATACCATAAACTATTCGCTTCAAACTTAACAGTTTTTAGAAACAAATATCATAAAATTATTTTTAAAATAAAATGTCTACTTTAGTGCTAATTCATCGATGGAGATTGTCCATTGTAATACTAGGATTTCTAAATAGTTCTATTAACAAAGAGCTATTTGGTTCTCAAAGAAAGAAATAAACAAAGAGCTATTTGGTTCGTATGAATGGAAAGCACTATCAAGACATATATAACTGTGATTGATATAATTGTTCTTACGAATATGAAAATAATCAAACTTCAAAACAAAGTCAATGATGAAGTGCACTAAGTACAAACTCACTTAGAAGTGCTATATTTGTGCTAACCACTTTCCCCCACCTTTGATAAGACTTATTGACATTGATGTACAAATATCCGAAAGAAAGAGGGGAAAAAACATTTTATTTCAATAGAATATGAAAAGCAACACTTGTTAGAAAGTGAAACTTAAGTTACCTCTAACTTGACATATTTTTAAATCACATCAGTTTGTATAGATGTCGTTTTTTCGTCTAAAGACTATTTGTTGATCTAATTTTACATGTTTTAAAGATAAACACTACTGAATTACCGTAAATGGAAGATGTAGAAATACAAGAAAATGGTATGGAAAAACTTTGGGACACTCAGGCCAATACATAAGATGGTATGTCTTATTCTAGACATTTTATGACATTGCTTTTTTACTTTCAACCTTTGTAAGAAAGTTGTAGAATTATTCGGATAAGCCTAAAGCTAATCCATAATTATGCTCTTCCTTTCTTGTTTGATTAACTAAAGAAAATATCATGATTTGATATTCCACTTTGTGTTAAAAAAAGTCTCTTTAGTCTTTACATATACAGGATTACCCACCAATAACCAACTTTATCCTAATTATCATTTCCCTGACTTTTATCCTAATTATTATCACTTGACAAATTAACAACTTTAAGAGTAATATTTATTAATTTATCATACAATTAATTAGATTGAAAACATAATTTATGATCAGAAATTGTATTTATTTAGCGAGGTTTTATTTATCGAATATTGATTAGTAAAGGTTATATTGTAATTGGAAAATGAAAACAGTGGTCGACAATCTTCATGAGACAATTAAAATAGCATTCAATAAAGAATAAACATTTAAAACATAATTAGAAACAAGTCTTCATTCTTGAAGATCAAAGTAGAACACACATAAGAGTCTGTTCTGAACAAACACATACAAAATAAGAGATTCCAAAGTCTTAGAACACAAATTAGTAAAAGACTAAATAAACGAGTTTTCAAACACATCAGTAAAGAAGATTGAAACATTGAAACTGTGCATAGTGTTTCGTCCTTCAAACCCTGAGAGGGACTCGGTCTTTGTTCTTCGATCTCTCCACTGCCCTTGGAGCTGAAACAAAGCAAACCAACAATGAAATTGAGCCACTAGGTTTGTAATCAGGTTTCAGAGGAAGATGTTTAGCAAAACAAACCTAAGCCAATAGAATCAGAGCCCTTCATGATCTTCAGTTTCCTACATGTTTCAGTAAATATCCTACAAGTAAAGATGGAAACTTTCAGTAGCTTGAATGTGAAATTTACAAGGAACAACTCATAAAAACCCACAAAGTTACTAAAAGTTGAGTTGAAGAGAAAGCTTACTCCCATGGGACATCTCCAACGAGCATCCAATCACCGTCTTTGTCTTCATAAGTAAGCACAAATTCCGATCCATGAAGAAGATCCTTCAATTTCATCTCGCTCATTTTTTCCTTCCCCTGAGCTCCATGAAGTCCACATTGACCTGAGATCACAAACAAGACGTGAAGTCACTGTTTTTGTTTCAGTTCTTTACACAAAAGTGTTTGCATTAAAAAACTCTCACCAAGAGTGAAGCAGCTGAACATTTTCTCAAGTGCAGAAGACAACTGTTGATAGGAAGTGTAAGTTCTCAAATCGACTTTCCTCAGATACGGAGCACCATCCATGCTGACCTTCACAAACAGAGGACCAAGACCAGGCTTCCCATCAACCTCATCAGTGTTCTTCGAAGTAGATGAAGCCATTGTATTCTTCCTGTACGATCTAATTGGAGGCCAACCAACAACCTGTGCCCTACAAACCGAGAGAATAGATTACCAACAAACATTACGCTTCTGAGTCATATACAAACGAGAAAACTCATAAACCGATCAGCATTATCTACATACTTAGCAGCAGGTGCATTGTTCTTAGCGTGGGATCTTTCTTCTTGAATACATTTCGAGATATCATTCTTGGTGGTGGCTGTAACTTTCGGCGACAACATAATGTTGATTCCTCCTTTCACAGCAGAAAACTCGTCCCAAGTGTCAGAGAATCCTCTTTTGTTGCCAGAGACATGGTCTTTAGAAGGGAGCAGCGGGAATAGAAGCTTCTCATCGGGAGTTCTTGGGCTAAGCAAACCGAAATCAGTCTCTCTCTGGGGAGACTCAGGCGATTCGGGAAGGCCTAGCCTAAGCTCTGTAGCTTTGAAATTGAGATTGGGAATGGTTGAGCTATCAACAGAGGAGCAATCAGACAAACCCAAGTAGTTTCGTTCCTTCAAACCAAGTGATGTAACCACATCTTCCTTATCCACACTTAGCAATCGATACGACATCAGATCTCAGTTTCCAACACTTGTTTTTTTTTCTTTTTATCTGATTAACATCACAAACAAAAAGAAAACCCCCAAATGAATCAAAATCTGCAATTTCTATGTAGGCGTGAAGAAAATTCTCAATCTTTAACAAAGTTCAAGCAGCAATGATCATTGATTCTGCGTAACAGAAGAACCCTAGGAAAAAAAAATAGGGTTACAGCGTTATAACAGGAAGAAGACATATAACTTATGTTTCTTAGTCCTAAATCAGCTTTTCTTGTTCCTTAAGCTCATCAACTCCAAGAAAACTCACTTTCCATGAAAAAAACAAGCAGAGAAAAACGACTTTTACCCTAATTTTTTTCAGCATTTCCCCAAAAGACCTAAGAAATTCAGTTGAAAATCAACACATAGAGTTCTTTACTGTTAAAAACTAGTACCTGGGGAGAGAAGAGAACGAACACGGTAGAGAAGAGAAGATTGCACGAACTTTGGAGAGAGAAGAGAAGCAGAGCTCAAGGTCCTTCCATGGAAAATGAACCAGAAAGCCAACAAAAGCGCAACATTCAAGAACAAGAGAGAAGAAAACAAAAAAAAATATGCAAGGAGTGGTAAGTTTGGTAATAAGATGCAAAAGCAAGGGCTTTAACGATGGAGACTGATTTGTTTCAATATGGTGTGGACTACGATAGTAATATCTGACGGTTGAGAATGAGTAGATGAGAACGTGTCTGAGTCGTTGGATCCGTGGAGAAGTATAATAATAAATACATGTCGTTGTTACAGGTAACATGGTTTCAGGTTTCTGGTTTGGAATGATGCTTAAAAGAAAAAAGGGAAAGAAAATCTTTATAATTAAGTTTATTGTAATGACCAATTTGTCCCTACTTATGGCCCATAAATAACATGCGTGTGTTTATTTTTATTTTCATAATATTTGTAATACTACTTTTTAACATTCTTTTTTTTTTTAATCCGATTTTTTATATCATTTTTGTAACCGCGGTTACAATTTCAAAAAAAAGAGGATTACAATAAGTGCCTACCCTTACTACAAAAACAGAGAAAACAACTTGAAAGACAGAGATGTGCACAGACTAAACCTATAGTTAAACATGATTAATGGAATAACGAGATCCCATTTCGAGATAGGAAGTAGAAGTAAGAGAATCGCCTTGAACTTTAGATAGAGGTAGGAGCCTGTATTTGATTATCTGCTTGATTTCTAGGATAATACTTGCAGATGTCTTAAATGTGGAGGTGTGAAGTCTTGCATTTCGTTCCTTCCAGAGCAAATAGATCGAAGCTTGGAAAGCTAGCTTCAGAATGAGGTTGCAATTCCTGTTTCCGGTTGGGTCTTTCATCCATCTCAAACCATCATCAATGTTTGAAGGCGGAGAGACATGGATTTTTGAGTAAAAAAAAGACCAAACCTTCAGGCTAAAACAACAGTCGAAGAACAAGTGTTGAATCGTTTCTTCAGAACCACCACAGAGCAGACACTCCGGCGCGACATCAATCCCCCATGACCGCATTCTATCCTTAGTTGTAAGCCTTTTGCGAGCCACTAACCATGTCATGAAGGCATGTTTCAGAATTCTGTCTGAGAACCAAACCCCATCAACCCAGTCAACTTTGTGAATTGAGGGATTAAGAAAATGCCACACCTTTGAAGAGGAGAATTTGTCAGTGGGGATAGAGTCTCCAATCTTCCATTTGTAACAATCGTTCGGCCCTTCCTGAGAAACTATATCCGAGCTCGGGAGACATTCCTTCAACAACAAAACAATCGGGTTTCTGCTCCTGCTTCTATTGATCCACCAGTCTCCCTCTGAAATTGCCTCAGACACAGATGCATTGAGTTGCAAACCAACTCTACGTGGACCTGCCTCACCAGTGATGTCAATCAAAGCTCCCAAACCTGTCCAGTTATCATGCCAGAAGCTTGTCGTGACCCCAGAGCCTAGATCACAGAAGATAAACTGCCTTGCTAAAGTTCTCAGCTTGCATAGAGATTTCCAAATCCAGCTACCTGTTGTTGGCGTGTCTAGAGTCTAGAAATTCCTACTGCCAATTAAGTTTCTCCGGGTCCACGAAACCCATAGAGAGCCACCGGCTGCGAAGAGCAGCCAGATTAGCTTTAGACACAGAACAGTATTCCAAGCCGTTAACCTCCGTAGCCCCAACCCTCCACAGTCTTTTGGAGTACAAACAGAATCCCAGGATTGTAGACCCTTTTGTTGGGAATGTCCTGAAATCTAATGTACTATCTCTAGAAAGTATGATTAGTGTCGAGATCAGATATAAGTCATAAATACTGGGTGATCATGATGACTTGCTAGAGCCCGCTCTTGATCTATAAGTTAAGTACTTATTACCAGTATTGTATGATCCCAAAGGGTCACACACCATAGCTAACGGGAAAGTTAAAAAGGAACTAATACAGTAAGATGCAAGACATTTACTGTATTTGTACAGAGAATTGGGCCAGACAAAATACAGTCTTTTGTCTGATTTGGGTCTTGGGCCCAAAAGCCTAATAGGCCATTAGTTTAATTACTTGGGCCCATATAAGGGAAGAGGAGGCGCCAGTTAGATCATTCTTCTGCGATTTTTAGGTCTGGCCGTCCTCCTCTCTCTCTGTTGTTCCAGCTTGGTCTAGCAGCCTGATCCAGTAGCTTGTAAGCGTGTGGATACCTAGGAGGAGCCGGTAATCATCAGCTCTCAGTGATCTCTTCATTCCCTTGATCAATCCGCTGCAATCATAAGGTAATGATCCTGATCTGTTTATGATTCAACTGCAAATCACCTAGATCCTAGTTGATTATGTGATAGATTGTAATCTGATAATTGAACCTATGAACAGACATAATCCTAAAGTGGTATCAGAGCCTAGGTTGTTAGGTTTTTGCTTTTTGGATCATACTAGGTTGTTTATGTTGGGAATGTCCTGAAATCTACTGTACTATCTCTAGAAAGTATGATAAATGTCGAGATCAGACATAAGTCATAAATACTGGGTGATCATGATGGCTTGCTAGAGTCCGCTCTTGATCTATAAGTTTAGGACTTATTACCAGTATTGTATGATCCCGAAGGGTCACACACCATAGCTAACGGGAAAGTTAAATGGAATTAATACGGTAAGATGCAATGGCATTTACTGTATTGGATCAGAGAATTGGGCCAGACAAAATGCAGGCTTTTGCCTGATTTGTGTCTTGGGCCCAAATGATTAATGAGCCATTAGTCAAATGACTTGGGCCCATTAATGAGAGATTAAGAAATCGAAAACCCTAAGGGATGATTGATCCCACACGATTTCTTTGTGGCTTGCAGCCTCTCTCTCTCTAATCTCTCTCTCTGATCATCCATCCGGTCTAGCAGCCTGACGTTGCTTGTAAGAGTGTGGATACCAAAGGAGGAGCAGGTGATTCATCTGTTCTAGACTGATCTTGTCATTACCATCAATTATCCGCTGCAATCTGAAAGGTAATGATCCAGGTTTGGTTTGATTTATGATTCGTTTTGCAAGAACCTAGATCTGTTTAAGATTATGTGTTAGGTTGTAATTTGGGAATTAAACCTTGAAAAACACAATAATCCTTCAGTGGTATCAGAGCCCAGGTTATTAGGTTGCATGTAATTTGGATCATAATGGCTGTTTAATGTTTTAAGAATCAATTAATGTTAAAATTGATTAGAATTCATTAAAAACCCTAATTGGTCTCGGCCGTGTGATTGTCGAGCCGATCATGTGCTCAAGGCATGATCGCTTGTGTTGCTTTGCCGGGTGATAGGTGATCGATAATTAATGGGCCGATGATTGTGTGATCGACCGAGGGTCGAGAGGCCGTATGATCATTGGACGATCGCGTGATGATCGAAGGTCTCGGCTGTGTCTCGGTCGTGATCCATTGTTGCTTTCGTTGCGTGAGACGCAAGTAAGCTGATCCCCATGTACCGATGATGCTTGGGCTGATCGATTGCCACAAGGTCTCGGTTCAAGGGTGTTGGATCGATCGGATGGATTGGACGATCGTGATCGATCGTGATCATTGGGCCGTGGATGATCAATTATGATCATGGGCCGTGAATGATCGATCGATCATGACGATCGTTGGGCCCGTTAAATTTTACGTCCCGCGAATAGTCAATCGGTTAAACCGAGCTTCGCGGTTCGTTGCCCAAACCGCACCGATTTAAACCGGTCCAATTTAATTGGCGGTTAATCGTGTGTTTAAAGCATTAAACCGCAAGTTAAATCAAATTGGCTAAAACACTAGGTGTTTCTTCCCGGTTTTGGATTTAACTGAACCGATCCAATTTAATTGGTGGTTCAAGCGGTTAACCCGAATGGCGGTTTGCTGGAAATTATTTAATACATGGTATTATTTAATTTCTGGTTAAACCGGATTGAAATTCAAAAATTGAATTTTAACCTAAACCGAAGGCTGGTCTAAGTTTGATTTGGTTTGACCAAATAATTTAGAGCTGGTCTAGTTTAGTAAATAACCGATGGTTTTGATAGTTAATTTGGTCTTGGACCAGAATTAATAAACCGAATCGGTTATGTCAAATTATTGGACCAGCTGGAATTCTATGGTCTTGGGCCAAGAATTGGGCCTATAATTTGTGACCCAACCCAAAATATTTAATAAAATATTAAATTAGAAATTTCTATTTTTAGTATGTTACTAAATTTAGAAAGTTTCTAAAATAAGAAAGTTTCCCAAAATAGTAATCTTCTATTTTTGGAAATAAAACTTAAAATCCTCAGAAACAATATCAAGCTTGGATGTCTTTCCAATCTTGTCAGCTACTTAACGCTTATTCGATTACAGATATGGCTTACAGTGTGAGGTGTCTGTTTTCGCGTAAGTAAAGTAGTATATAGTCACTAATTTCATTGGGAGTCCCAGACTTTAGTGATTATTTGGCTGTAAGAGATTGGTTTCCTTGACTGGGCCATCGGGAGTCCCGGGCCTTGAGACATCTGGTGTATTGGGCCTTGGGCCCAATTCACAACCGAGAGTTATTGGTTATAACTAGCTGTGTGTATGCTTACCAAGTAAAGCTACTTCTGGGTGACGGCCAGTGGCCCACTTTGGATTTAGCTGAACATGGGTCTCGGAATCATTGCATTCTTATGAGGTTAAACAAATAAATTTTGAATGCAATGCGAGTTTTCTTATAAGTTGTTAAGATTACTCTTTTATGAACTAAATAACTAAAACTCTATTTATCTCTAAATTTCAGCTATGACAAGCACAAACAATCAAAAACACTTTCTCGATCCGGTATGTCCTTGAAATGGACAAACTGAACGGATCAAATTTCTTGACTTGGTCGCGGAACCTGAGGCTAGTCCTCAGGCATGAGAGAAAGGACTATGTCCTTGAGAAAGATCTCCCCGAGAGGATCAGTCCCAAGGCCTCTCATGCAGTACGTAATGCTTGGAATAAGCATTATGATGATGCGGTAGATGTGGGTGGTCTGATATTGGCTACCATGGAATCAGATTTGCTGAAGCAATATGAGAACATGGAGTCGCCAATAGAGATGATCAGCAGCCTGAAATTGAAATTTCAGGAGCAGGTAAGAGTGGAGAGATACCAGTTGGTTAAATCTCTCACTGGCTGCAAGCTACCGAATGATCATCCAGTAAGTCCTCATGTCAGTAAAATGATGGGTTATATTGGTAACCTGAGGAAACTGGATTATCCAGTTAGCCAAGAATTGGCAACTGAGATCATTCTGCAGTCACTGCCGTCAAGCTATGATAAGTTCAGAAGGAACTATATCAAGAAAGGCTTGACGAAGACGCTGACTGAACTGCATGATATGCTCAAAACAGTTGAGCCAAACGTGAAGAGTACCCTGTACAATCTCATGAAGGAGAAGGGTAGGTTTACTAAACCTAATGCTGACAAGGGTGAAGACAAAGTTGTCCAGATTTTGAATCATGGCAAGCGTGTGTGTTCTGAGCCCGAGTCAGATACCTCTTACGTTGGTAAGTGCTGCTACTGTAAAGAGACTGGGCATTGGAAGAGAAATTGCATTAAATTCATGGAAGATCATGAGGAGTTGAAGTTGATGTATGAGACTACTTCCTCAGGTATTCATGTTATTACTTCAAGTTATACCTTATAGGTATTGGATACTGGTTGTGGCACTGATATTTGTTAAAATATGCAGAGCCTGAGCAACAGTACAACGTTGAAGGAAGGGCAAGTGGAACTGCGTGTCTGGAAGGAGCTTGGGATGCTGCCTCAGCCGTAGGGTTTTCACTAATAGATCCCTTTGAGGCTTGGTTTTGTATTAAGTAATTGCTACAATGTACCTGCTTTAAGCAGAGTTGTTTTTCATTTTCTTGTAAGAATTTGAATGTTTTTCATTTTGATAAAGACAAGTTTTGTTCTTTTGATCTTAATGAAATATTAATTGTAGCACCCTATTCAAGGAATGGGTTTTATATTTAAACCAAAGAGTGCCTAAAAGTAACATAAATACCGAATTGGTTTAAATCTGATGAATTAAACCTGTTTTTCTTGGCATAAATGTTTTGGTCACATAGAGTAAGTCGGATTCAGAAACCCCATAGTTATGGACTTTTGGGCTCATTTGAATGGATATCTTATGAGACTTGAATTCTACTTACTGGACCAATTGACAAAGGGCCCATCTTAGCCGAGCTAGAGATAGGCCCAAAGGCTTATTGGACATTGAACATACTAATGTATGTGGTCCGGTGAGCAGTAATGCCAGAGAAAATTTCCTGTACTTCATTGTCTCTACTGATTACTTCAGTAAGTATGACTGTGTTCATTTGATGAGACACAAGTCGGAATTCTTTGACATGGTCGAAAGAGTTCCAATGAGGTATAGAATCTGAGTGACAGAAGTATTAAGACTCTGGTTTAGATCACGAGTGAGAATACTTAAATCATTGATGGTGTGATCATCTGAATGAATGTGAAATCGTTTCACAGCTCATTTCTCCTGAAAACCTGAAGGTGTTTCTATGAGAAAGAATCAGATCTTATCAGAAATGATTAAAGATGAGCCACACGATTCTTCCATGATATTCTTTAAGAATAACGCTCTAGAAATATCTAAGTTTACGCTGAAATAGTTCCACTAATATCAGTTGAAAGACACCACATAAATGTGGACTGGAATCGATCCAAATTCGTCTTTACTGAGTATTTGTAATTGTGCTACTTCGCTGGTTGTCCTAAGGAAACCAAGGCTTGTTACCTTTTACGTCCATTCTGTTTCCTAAGAAGGGAAGTTACTTTCCAAGAAGAACAGTGGGAGTAAAAGTGTAACTCGAAGAAATTCGAGAAATACAGGAGGCTACTCAACCTGTTGAGGGAGAGCAGCGGATGGATTTACAGATTTCTGTAAATCTACACCTGTAAAGCCTGAAGTTCGCAGATCTGAATGAATCAGTTACTAATCCGAGAGTGATTTCTCGTCATTAGTTGAACCTGATGATCATTGAAAGTTCGCATGATCTCATGATCATTGAAAGTGACGAACCTGCGAAATTCAAAGAAGCGAAAGTGAGCCCGGACTCCGAAAATTACACTATGTGTAAGTTAGCTTCATCGATCCATTCATGGATGGAAGCAAACATATCGGAGTTGGAATCGTCGTTCTGCTAAAGTAGTCAAAGTTTTGACTTGAACAGGAACGAAGTGGAACTGTGCGTTTACTAATAGATAAGTGGGAGCGATGTTGCATTTCTCATAGTGTATGTCGATGACATACTGATTCTCGGAAATAACGTCCCAATGCTGCAGTCGGTAAAGGGCTGGCTTGGGAGTTGGTTTTATGATTGACATGGGTAAAGCCACGTATGTTCTTGGATTTTGGATCTAAAGATAGAGATCCAAAAGAGCTGGTAGGACAAAGTCAGGATTCTTAAATTGACAAAGTCCTACACGTAATCAGCAATCCAAGAAGGGTTTTATGCCAATGTCACATGGCAAAACGTTAAGCAAGAAGCAGTGTCCTACGATATCTGCTGAGCTTGAATGCATGGATGAGATTCCATATGCGTCGGCAATTGGATCTATCATGTATGCCATGACACGTACTTGTTTTGATGTTGCTTTAATGTTAAGCAAGACAAGTAAAGACCAGTCAAATCCAGCAAAGAATCACTGGATTGCCGTAAAGAATATCCTAAAGTATTTGAGGAATACTAAGGATAAGTTCTTGGTTTACGGAGAAAGTGAGGTGCTACAAGTCGATAGAGTCTGAAAGGCAAGTTTCCAGTAGACAAAGATAATTCCCGGTCACAGTCCGGCTATATCTTGTGTCTATCTGGCGGTGCAAGGCACTGTAGCTGACTCCATGACTTAAGCTGAACATTTCGCAGCTTGAGAAGCGGCGAAAGAGGTTGTTTGGAAAGAAGAGTTCATCACTGAACTTGATGTGAATCCCAGCGTAGATGAGACTAGCTGCACATCAGAGGTCCAAACACCTTGAGGATAGGTATAACCTATTCCGTGAGATAAATGACAGAGGTGTTAAGTAGATAAGCAAGTTTCATCGAATGAGAATGTTGCTAATCTATTAACAAAGCCACTCCTTAGGCCTAAGCACGAGTCGCAGACTGTAGCTGTAGGATGAGTGAAATCAAGATGTAGTCTTAATTTCAGTGGGAGTTTGTAAAGGGCTTTTCTAGTTGTTTTGAAAGGTTCATGTAAACATAATATTTTATGTTTATGAAATCTATGATTTCTGGATTATTTTAACTGTGATATAAATAATCGTTCCAAAATGATTCATGTCATTATATATGGGCCATCGAAGTACATGAGTAGACTTGATCCTGAAACCCCATATTTAACGAAATGACATAAATCATAGTGTCCATAGTCGAAGGTTGTTGAATTGGAACACCAACAACCACTTGAGACTAGATTGTGTTGAGACTTATGACCAAGTTTCGAGGGGTCATAGATGCGCGGCATCAAAGTCGACACATAGGTATATGTAGGGGAGCATATGACCGGACATGGCCCGCTGATGAGAACTCTGCAAGATATTAATATCTGTGTCATAAGAGGTTCTCATATACGACTATAGAGTATAGTCCTTAGACCTGAGTTCGCATGCATATGGCTGCACATGGAGTAATGCGCTTTGATCATTGTCTAACGCTGTTTCGTAACTGGGAGCTATACGGACCTTGGTTGGGTGTATTATGAATTGTGTGGTTCATAGTGATGGAACAAGATGGGATTTGTCCCTGCCGTTTAACGGAGGTAATATCTCTAGGCCAATCGGAGATTTGATAGCTGGTAAGAGAATGGCCATTCCCAAACGGACTTGCCCAAGTCGTTTGCATTGTCAGTATCAAATCTGGTCCGATGAACATGGTCTGGCTATATAAGGATGACACGCATCTTGCCTTATGCCAGATCGAGATATTGAGACAAAAGGACTAGGGAATGTAGGATTCCAGTACAAGTGGGAGATTGTTGGGAATGTCCTGAAATCTACTGTACTATCTCTAGAAAGTATGATAAATGTCGAGATCAGACATAAGTCATAAATACTGGGTGATCATGATGGCTTGCTAGAGTCCGCTCTTGATCTATAAGTTTAGGACTTATTACCAGTATTGTATGATCCCGAAGGGTCACACACCATAGCTAACGGGAAAGTTAAATGGAATTAATACGGTAAGATGCAGTGGCATTTACTGTATTGGATCAGAGAATTGGGCCAGACAAAATGCAGGCTTTTGCCTGATTTGTGTCTTGGGCCCAAATGATTAATGAGCCATTAGTCAAATGACTTGGGCCCATTAATGAGAGATTAAGAAATCGAAAACCCTAAGGGATGATTGATCCCACACGATTTCTTTGTGGCTTGCAGCCTCTCTCTCTCTAATCTCTCTCTCTGATCATCCATCCGGTCTAGCAGCCTGACGTTGCTTGTAAGAGTGTGGATACCAAAGGAGGAGCAGGTGATTCATCTGTTCTAGACTGATCTTGTCATTACCATCAATTATCCGCTGCAATCTGAAAGGTAATGATCCAGGTTTGGTTTGATTTATGATTCGTTTTGCAAGAACCTAGATCTGTTTAAGATTATGTGTTAGGTTGTAATT
Organism: Orychophragmus violaceus; assembly: GCA_030180135.1. Classification (NCBI taxonomy): domain Eukaryota; kingdom Viridiplantae; phylum Streptophyta; class Magnoliopsida; order Brassicales; family Brassicaceae; genus Orychophragmus; species Orychophragmus violaceus. Next base: position 24,380,053 of record CM058239.1, read on the forward strand.
TGGGAATTAAACCTTGAAAAACACAATAATCCTTCAGTTTATTAGTTTGATGAATCGATTTTAATGAGTAAAATTTGATTAGAAAACTTGAAAAACCTAATATGTAAATCGCATGAACCGATTGAAACCCATCGGTATGCGAAGTGGACGCCCGTATCGATCGACGAGGGAGCGTGATATCGATCGATATCAATCGGATCGATTGCTTCTCGCTGTCCCGATGACCCGATCGCAACGAGCTGATGCACGCGAGTATCGATCGACGCAGGAGCGTCATATCGATCGATATGCTGGCGAGGCATACGTTCCGCGAGTAGCCAATCGGTTCAGCCGAGCTTCGCGGTTCGTCCTTCCCCAACCCGCGACAATGAACCGATCAATCTGATTGTGTTTCATTGTTAGCTTAAGCTTAACCCGCAAGTTAGGTCAAAATCAGCTAAAATTGATTGGTTAGACCAATCTATTTCTTCCTGATTTTGGACTTAACCGAACCGATCAAATTTAGTTGGTGGTTCAAGCGGTTAACCAAATCGCGGTTTGCTGGAAATTATTTAATACAATTGGTATTATTTAATTTCTGGTTAAACCGGATTTAAATTCAAAAAATTGAATTTTAACCTAAACCGAAGGCTGGTCTAAGTTTGATTTGGTTGGACCAAATAATTTAGAGCTGGTCTGGTTTAGTAAATAACCAGTTGGATTTAGTAGTTAATTTGGTCTTGGACCAGAATTAATGAACCGACTCGGTTATGTCAAATTATTGGGCCAATTGGAATTCTGTGGTCTTGGGCCAAGAATTGGGCCTATAATTTGTGACCCAACCAAAAACTTTAATAAAATATTAAATTAGAAATTTCTATTTTTAGCATGTTTCTAGATTTAGAAAGTTTCTAAATTAAGTAAGTTTCCCAAAATAGTAATCTTCTATTTTTGGAAAGAAAACCTAAAATCCTCAAAACCAATATCAAGCTTGGATGTCTTGCCCAATCTTGTCAGCTACTTAATGCTTATTCAATTACAGATATGGCTTACAGTGTGAGGTGTCTGTTTTTGCGTAAGTAAAGTAGTATATAGTCACTAATTTCATTGGGAGTCCCAGACTTTAGTGATTATTTGGCTGTAAGAGATTGGTTTCCTTGACTGGGCCATCGGGAGTCCCGGGCCTTGAGACATCTGGTGAATTGGGCCTTGGGCCCAATCCACAACCGAGAGTTATATGGATATAACTAGCTGTGTGCATGCTTACCAAGTAAAGCTAATTCCGGGTGACGGCCAGTGGCCCACTTTGGTTTTAGTTAAACATGGGTCTCGGAATCATTGCATTCTTATGAGGTTAAACAAAGAAATTTTGAATGCAATGCGAGTTTTCTTATAAGTTATTAAGATTACTCTTTTATGAACTAAATAACTAAATCTCTATTGTCTCATAATTTCAGCTATGTCAAGCACAACAACACAAAACACTCTCTCGATCCGGTCTGCCCTTGAGAAGGACAAACTGAACGGATCAAACTTCCTGAACTGGTCCAGGAACCTGAGACTTGTGCTCAGGCAGGAGAAGAAGGCTTATGTCCTTGAAAGAGTTCTCCCCCCTAGACCTGCGAATAATGCCGCACAAGCTGTGAAGAATGCTTGGGATACGCATTCTTCAGATGCTAATGACGTGGTTTGCCTAATGTTGGCGACAATGGCTCCCGATCTGCAGATTCAGTGGGAAGGCCTGACTTGTCCCATGGAACTGATGGCAAACCTGAAAGCGTTGTTTCAGGAGCAGGCTCGTACAGAGAGATTCCAAACTGTAAAGAATCTCTTGGACTGTAAAATGGCTAAGGATGCAGCAGTGAGTCCACATGTTCTGAAAATGATGGGTTATCTCGATCATTTGACTAGACTCGACTGTCCTATAAGCCAAGAGCTTGCTTGTGATATCGTTCTGCAGTCTCTTACTCCTGCATATGACCAGTTCACCTTGAACTATAATATGCATGGGTTGACAAAGACTTTTCCTGAGCTACATGGTATGCTCAAGACTGCGGAACCTAATCTGAAGAAGGCCAAGGACCCGTCTGTACTCATGGTGCAGAAGGGCAAGGGTTTCAAGAAATCTGCTGCAGACAAGAGAAAGGGCAAGGCTGTCCACAAAGAAAAGGCCAAGCCCAAGCCCGTGTCTAAAGCTGGGCCTTCTGATATCTGCCACTTTTGCAAAGAGGCAGGGCATTATCGCAGGGACTGTAAGAAATACCAGGAAAGTCTAAAGGAGAAGAAGAAATCCTTCGCGACTACTTCTTCAGGTATTTTTGTTATTGAAGTAAATACTACTACTTCTGATAATACCACTTGGGTATTAGATACTGGATGTGGGGCTCATATTTGTACTAATGTGCAGGCGCTCAGCAACAGTAGAAGGTTGAAGCAAGGGCAAGTAGAGTTGCGGGTTGGCAATGGAGCGAAGGTTCCAGCACTGGCCGTTGGCACTTACTTGTTGTCTTTACCTTCTGGATTGATTTTAGAACTTGAGAATTGTTATTTTGTACCTGCTATAAGCAGAAATATCATTTCAGTTTCATTATTGGATTTACAAGGATTTGATTTTTCTATTAAGAATAAATTGTGTTCCTTTAATCTCAATGATATGTTCTATGGATGTGCCCCTCTTATTAATGGGCTGTACATGCTGGATCAATCTACTCCAGTATATAACATTAATACAAAACGGTTCAAATCTAACGAAGAAAATGAAACGTTTCTCTGGCATTGTCGTTTAGGGCACATTAGTGAGAAACGCGTCAAGAGGCTCCATTCAAATGGACTCTTGGGCTCATTTGACTTTGAGTCTTGTGAGCAATGCGAATCTTGCCTAATGGGCAAAATGACACGGGCCCCTTTTAATAAACCCACAGAAAGGGCCAGTGAACTATTGGGCCCGATACATACTGACGTGTGTGGCCCAATGTCCACAAATGCTAGAGGAAACTATCAGTACTTCATTACATTCACTGATGATTTCAGTAGATATGGATATGTCTACTTGATGAAACATAAGTCGGAAACCTTTGAGAAGTTCAAAGAATTCCAGAATGAAGTACAGAACCAGCTTGGTAAGAGTATTAAGGCTCTTCGGTCGGACCGAGGAGGAGAATACTTGAGCCAGGAATTCCGTGATCATCTGAGTGAGTGTGGGATCATCTCCCAACTCACACCTCATGGAACACCTCAGTGGAATGGTGTGTCTGAGAGAAGGAATCGGACATTGTTAGATATGGTCCGATCCATGATGAGTCACACAGACCTTCCTATATCCCTTTGGGGATATGCTTTGCTGACCGCAACGTTCACACTGAACAGAGTGCCATCAAAAGCAGTAGCAAAGACACCATATGAGTTATGGACTGGAAAGGCTCCAGCAATGTCTTTTCTCAGAATTTGGGGTTGTGAACCCTATGTCAAAAGATTAATCTCAGACAAGCTTACACCAAAATCTGACAAATGCTACTTCATTGGTTATCCTAGGGATACCAAGGCTTATTACTTCTATCTGCGATCCGAGAACAAGATCTTTGTTGCTCGGGATTGTACTTTTCTTGAGAGGGAATTTCTCTCTAAGAAAGATAGTGGGAGTAAGGTACAACTTGATGAAATTCAAGAAGGACAGGAACCTGTTCAACCTAATGAGGGAGAACAGCAGGATGAATTACATGAAGTTGTAATAGAACCTGAACCTGAAGTACCTGAAGTTCGAAGATCCGGAAGGATCCGTCACGAACCCGATAGATATCAGGGATTCCTCGTGACTAATTGCCATGATCTTTTGATCATTGACGGTGATGAACCCTCGAACTTTGAAGAAGCCATGATAGGCCCTGACTCCTCAAAGTGGCGTGAAGCCACTGAATCCGAGATGGACTCCATGTCTGTCAACCGAGTGTTCTCACTGGTTGACTTACCCGCTGGTGCTAAAGCCATCAAGTGTAAATGGATCTTCAAGAAGAAGATTGACATGGATGGAAATGTCCAGATTTACAGGGCCAGGTTGGTGGCAAAAGGTTTCAAGCAAATTCATGGTATAGACTATGATGAAACCTATTCACCAGTGGCCATGATGAAATCAATTCGGATTCTCCTAGCAACTGCCGCTTATTATGATTATGAGATTTGGCAGATGGATGTGAAAACCGCCTTCCTGAATGGAATCTTGGAGGAGGAAGTGTATATGACACAGCCTGACGGTTACATTGATCCTAATAATGCTGGGAAAGTATGCAAACTTCATAAATCCATTTATGGATTGAAGCAAGCATCCAGGAGTTGGAATCTTCGTTTTGATGAGGCAATAAAGAATTTTGACTTCATCAGAAATAAGGAAGAACAATGTGTGTATAAGAAAACTAGTGGGAGCAAAGTGGCGTTTCTTATCCTATATGTCGATGACATATTGCTTCTTGGAAATGATATTCCAATGCTGAAGTCTGTTAAAGACTGGCTGGGAAGTTGTTTTTCCATGAAGGACATGGGTGAAGCCGCGTATGTTCTTGGAATCCGAATCTTTAGAGACAGATCTAAAAGGATGATTGGACTTTGTCAAGATTCTTATATAGACAAAATCCTGCATCGATTCGGAATGGATAAATCCAAGAAGGGATTCACGCCAATGATACATGGTGCTACACTAAGCAAGACTCAATGTCCTAAAACACCTGATGAGCTTAAGCGCATGAGTAGGATACCTTATGCTTCGGCTGTAGGATCTATCATGTATGCCATGATCTGTACTCGTCCTGATGTTGCTTATGCACTAAGCATGACGAGTAGGTACCAGTCTAATCCAGGTGAGAGTCACTGGATTGCCGTAAAGAATATCCTGAAGTATTTGAGGAATACTAAGGATAAGTTCTTGGTTTACGGAGGAAGTGAAGTGCTTGAAATGAGTGGATTCACGGATGCAAGTTTTCAGACAGATAAAGATGATTTCTGGTCACAGTCTGGTTACATCTTCTGTCTGAATGGCGGTGCAGTAAGTTGGAAGAGCTCCAAGCAAAGCACCGTGGCAGATTCCACAACTGAAGCTGAATACATCGCTGCTTCAGAAGCTGCGAAGGAAGGAGTTTGGATAAGGAACTTCCTGATTGAACTCGGTGTATTCCCAAATGCCACTGAGCCTCTAACACTGTATTGTGACAACAATGGTGCAATTGCTCAAGCTAAGGAACTGAGACATCATCAGAAATCAAAACATATTATGAGAAGGTATCACCTGATTCGTGATATAGTGAATAGAGGTGAAGTGATGGTCAGCAGAGTTCCCACTGATGAGAACGTGGCTGACCCGTTGACAAAGCCACTCCCGAGACCTAAGCACGAGTTGCATACTGCTGTTGTAGGAATTAGAGATTTTCAAATGTAATCTCTTTTTGAGTGGGAGTTGTGAGGGCTTTATTTTAGTCATTTTGATTGGTTCATGTAAACATTTTAATGTTAATGAAATTTTATTTCTGGATTATTTTTAACTGTGATATAAAATAATCGTTCCAAAATGATTCATGTCGTAATATATGGGCCATCGAAGTACATGAGAAAGACTTGATCATGAAACCCCATATTTAACGAAATGACATAAATCATAGTGTCCATAGTCGAAGGTTGTTGAAATTGGAACACCAACAACCACTTGAGACTAGAGTGTGTTGAGACTTATGACCAAGTTTCATGGGTCATGGATGCGCGGCATCAAAGTCAACACATAGGTATATGTAGGGGAGCATATGACCGGACATGGCCCGCTGATGAGAACTCTACAAGATATTGATATCTGTGTCATAAAAGGTTCTCATTTACGACTATAGAGTATAGTCCTTAGACCTGAGTTCGCATGCATGTGGCTGCACATGGATTGATGCGCTTTGATCATTGTCTAACGCTGTTTCGTAACTAGGAGCTATAAGGACCTTGGTTGGGTGTATTATAAAGTGTGTAGTTCGTAGTGATGGAACAAGATGGGATTTGTTCCTGCCGTTTAACGGAGGTAATATCTCTAGGCCAATCGGAGACTTGATAGCTGGTAAGAGAGTGGCCACTCCCAAACGGACTTGCCCAAGTCGTTTGAAATGTCAGTATCAAATCTGGTCCGATGAACATGGTCTGGCTATATAAGGATGACACGCATCTTGCCTTATGCCAGATCGAGATATTGAGACAAAAGGATTAGGGAATGTAGAATTCCAGTACAAGTGGGAGATTGTTGGGAATGTCCTGAAATCTACTGTACTATCTCTAGAAAGTATGATAAGTGTCGAGATCAGATATAAGTCATAAATACTGGGTGATCATGATGACTTGCTAGAGCCCGCTCTTGATCTATAAGTTAAGTACTTATTACCAGTATTGTATGATCTCCAAAGGGTCACACACCATAGCTAACGGGAAAGTTAAAAAGGAACTAATACAGTAAGATGCAAGACATTTACTGTATTTGTACAGAGAATTGGGCCAGACAAAATACAGTCTTTTGTCTGATTTGGGTCTTGGGCCCAAAAGCCTAATAGGCCATTAGTTTAATTACTTGGGCCCATATAAGGGAAGAGGAGGCGCCAGTTAGACCATTCTTCTGCGATTTTTAGGTCTGGCCGTCCTCCTCTCTCTCTGTTGTTCCAGCTTGGTCTAGCAGCCTGATCCAGTAGCTTGTAAGCGTGTGGATACCTAGGAGGAGCCGGTAATCATCAGCTCTCAGTGATCTCTTCATTCCCTTGATCAATCCGCTACAATCATAAGGTAATGATCATGATCTGTTTATGATTCAACTGCAAATCACCTAGATCCTAGTTGATTATGTGATAGGTTGTAATCTGATAATTGAACCTATGAACAGACATAATCCTACACCTTTTTCTGAGATTATAGACCCTTTCCAAAGGAATGCACTGCACATTCTTTCAATCTCCTCTAAACACCCTTTAGGTAACATAAAGACTGATGCCCAGAACGAAACCGTGGAATATATAACCGCTTGAATCAGTTGTAATCTCCCAGCAAAGGAGAGGAACCGATTTGTCCAAGAAGAGAATCTGTTAGATACTTTGTCCAGCAACGGTTGGAAATCTTGTTTACTCATTTTTTTTGAGTGCAGAGGCAATCCCAAGTACTTAACAGGGAAAGAGAGATACTGAAGCCCAAAGGAGTCCGCTACTTCTCGATTCTGAACCGTGTTTCCCCCATCAAGGAACAAAGCCGTTTTAGCTCGGTTCATACCCAGACCAGAAACCCGTTCAAAATCAGCCATAATTGCTAGAATGCCACGAAGAGATCTTTCCGAGCCATCAAAGAATATCAGAATGTCATCTGCGAAGCTGATATGGGTGACCAGAGGCGCTTCAGCTTGCGGATGAATGCCAAATTCACCTATAGCTGCTCCTTTATCGAGCTTTTTTGATAATATATCCATTGCTAGAATAAATAGTAGAGAGGATATGGGATCCCCTTGTCGGATGCCTTTTTCCTTGAAAGAACCCTATTAATTCACCATTAAAAGCAATGCTGTAAGCCGGCGAGGTTACACATTCTTTGATCCAGTTGATGAACATTTGCGGGAGATCCATTGCCTTCAAGATATTGAGCAGAAATCCCCAATTCAGATTATCAAAAGCCTTTGATAAATCCACTTGTAAGCATCCCTTAGAAACAGCTCCTTGAGAGTGGAAGTCTGAAACCAACTCCGATGCCATAAGGATGTTCTCGCATAACAAACGACCCTCAACGAACCCTACCTGATTCCCTTGCACAGCTTGAGCAATAAACAGTTTCAGTCTCCTCTTTAGAATTCTAGCTATGACTTTATAGACCGTGGTACATAGAGAGATCGGTCTGAATTGGGTCAATCTATCCGCGCCTATAATCTTTGGGAGCAAAGCAATAGCAGTCACATTGAACCTTTTAAGCAAATGGCATGAGGTAAATAATTCCTTGATAGCTGCTATCGTGTCTGAACCAACTATATCCCATGCTTCAACAAAAAATTCCATTGGAAATCCGTCGGGGCCCGTAGCCTTGTTTTTGGGCATTTTGAATAGTGTCTGTTTGATCTCCTCATCTGTCGGAATAGCTGTGAGTTTACTTGCCAGGTCCTCAGAGCACCGAAAGGGGTGTATCTGTTTGATCTCTTCCACAGAGGCTGGAACGGTATTCTGATTCTCTGATCCCAAAAGATTATGGAAGAAGTTCACAGTCATGTTCTTCACTTCTGAGACTGAGTCCACTCTGATCCCATTCTCGTTAAACAAATACCTTATGACATTCTGAGCTTGATGAGCCAAAACCATTTTATAAAAGAACGTGGTGTTTGCATCCCCACTGCCTATCCATCTGACCCTGGATTTTTGTCTGTATAAAGATTCCTGAGCATCTGCGAAGAATCTCTACTTCTGTCTAGCCACAAACTCCTGACGGAACAAAGTTGTGGAGGGGTTGACTAGCATATCAGCTTGGATCGATTCCAAATCCCTCAGAGCATCCCTGGCTTTTTGTTGAATATTACCGAAGCCTTCTCTATTAAGAGTTCTGCAACAGAATTTAGCTTCCTTCAACCTTTGTCCCAAAGAGAACATTCTTGAGCCAACACAGATTTGCTTGTCCCAAGCCTGCGTCATTCTATCTTTGAAAGATGGGTGAGTAGATAGAAACGAAAAGTATTTAAAGGCCTTCTTACTATCAGGAATTGAATCATCAGTAGTGATGATACAAGGCGCATGATCTGAATCTCCTGGTGGATCAAAGCGGGTACTGGAGTTGGTAAATTCTGTTAGCCATTGAACATTCCCAACTGCTCTGTCCAACTTCCGTGAGATAGGGTCGTCAGGCCGACCATTGGACCACGTGAAGTGGACTCCTCGCGCAGGAAGATATGTAAATCCATTATCATCGAGGCACTCCTTTAACGCTGCCATGCCTCGGAGTGGAAGGTCATAGTTGAAGACAGAGAAGTGCTCCTCAGCCGTGAGAATTTGATTAAAGTCCCCTAGCAGGATACAAGGGTTTGATCTTACCGGAGATGTGAGATTGATATCTGAGATTTCTGCCTATAATGTTCTTCTCCGCACCTCCTCATTGAAAGCATAGATGAAACCAACAGAGAAGGATGTCCTTGTTGCCGGGTCGAAAATCGCACAGAATACCATTTGAGGAGACTTCTTAAGTATCATAACTGAGATTGAGGGGTTCCAAACTACCAGAATTCTACCATTATCTGCTTGAGCAAAGTTACTATCCCAACGCCAACCAGGGAAAGTTGAGGACACTATATTATCTGTACATTCTTGACGGAGATGTGTTTCCAAAATACCGCCAACCATAGGTCTATTAGTATTGACCCAATTCCGAATTACTCTTTGCCGAGATTGGCTATTTAAACCTCTAATATTCCATGAAAAAACCTTCATTTATATACACAAAAAGGTGAAGGTAGAGCTACGCTCTCAGAGGTTTGCCGTCCTTGACGAGGATTTCCCTCGTGCTAGACGTGCGAGTTTGTTAGAGACCCGAGATTCCATTCTTAACGCATCCGCTTTATGCTTTAGCTTATCCCTTTCAAGCTTCTTAGCTTTTTTCAGAGCTGTTTTACTCATAACAAAACCATCAGCTGCCTGACCTGCCAAAACCTTGCCCAAGATATTGTTTGCTATCAAAGCAGGATCCTGATTTTGCTTATTACCCTCATGAATAAGATCTGACTGGCCAAGATCTATGGCTTTTCCTTTGATGGCCGAGTTCAGCAATGACTGATGCATTTGGACCTTGCTCTCAGTTGCAACAACTTGTTGTATTTGCTCTTGCGAAATTGGAGTTTCCTCCTCTGAGAACTCATCCCTGTTGCGTTTATCTGGCGGAGGTACACTATGTGGCCTTGGTCCTTTGCGAGGAGGAGGTGCTTTAGGGGTTTCTTTAACCTCTTTTTTTGATTCAGAGACAATTTCTGCAACAGCTATTTGAATAGCTGAAACCGGTTCTGAGTCCAGAGATATATCCGTTGTAGCTGTAGCTGCAACCTCGTGTTGCACCTTAGCCTTGCCCTTGCCCTTCTTCATTAACGGCCTCGGACAACGGCTGAGCAAATGTCCCAATTTCTCACAATTGCAGCATTTTGGGGGAAGTCTTGGATATTCTACCTTCACCCGCACTGAATTCCCCCTTGAATCATGTACCACTATCAGTTCTGGAGGTGCGGCTTCAAGTGAGATTTCCACCTTGACTTTAGTATCACCAAAATGGAACGGGTCGAGCTTCAATTTCTCAGTATGCAATGGCTCTCCTATGGCACTTGCAATAACACTTATGCCATCTAAGGAGTAGAGCTGAGGAGGTACATTCTTCAGAATAGCCCAAGTTGGAGCAGTTTTCAGCTCAGGCATCTCTAACGAGCCTTCCGGAGACCATGGGAATACCGAGAAAGAGCAATTCCCAGCTTGCCAATAGCCGACTTGAAGTACCCAATCTCTAGTAGCTTCGCACGGGACAAAGATCAGACAAGTCGTGTCCGACATTTTTCGAATCGTGATGTCGCCGTATTTCCCCCAAGCCCTGTTTAGGTCGAGGAAAATTTTTGCAGGCGGAGGAATTAAGCCATGGAATTGCGCAACAATGTGCCCTTTCCATAGCGAGGCTGTTTCCAAGAGTACCGATGACGGCGCCTGGACTACCGGAAGTCCATCTTCCATAACAGTCGGCGAGGAGATTTTTCTGAGGTTTCTGAGAGAGGATTTAAACCTTTTCGCATACGTAGGAGCTTCCGAGGAGGGGATTGCAGCCGGTATGGAGGAGGGTTTTTGAGGAGAGAGCACATCCGAGAGAACTGGAGTAATCGGGATCTGGGTTCCGACCTTACTGGAGAGCTTGGAGGATCCGGAGGCTTGTTCACATCAGCTTCCGTAGTCATCGCGAGTAGTGACAGCAGAAGAACAACATATGGACGGTGACGGAAAAGAACAGAAACCACCGACGAAGAAACCGGCGGCAGCTAGCCGAAGAAAAACGGAGTCGCTCTTTTTTTCGCACTTTCACACTTACCAAGGTGATAAGAAAAACGAAGAACAATCTTTTTTTTTTTTTTTTTGGTAATACTTCTTTCAAAGAAAAAAAATGTAATACTACATTTTTAATGTTTCATTAAGATAAGGTTCCACGACATCCTCTGCACATCTAGTTCGCCCTAAAACTCTTCTTACAAGCACGGTTTCCGAGGCACCTTCGTTATCGTCCGCGTTAACTCTCCGGCGGCCCGTGTCCGTCGTTTTTGCCGCCTGAGAGGGTCTGGTTTCTTTCTTTAGCAGTCGTAGTCTCCGTCTTCTCCAATCAGACCGGATTTCGCCGTTCGTTGTCATCCTCCTCCTTCTAGCCAGATCCGCCGCCGCCTCTTCTCCAACAGCTGCCATTGCTTGCCGTCATCGTCCTATGCCGCCGTGTCAGTCATCGAGTGTGGTCTCCTCTTCGAGGCCTCTTTTCCGGCCGTTCCTCTCTTCTTTCGGGTTCTCTCCGCCGGTTGGGCTCACCGTGGGAGTCGTCTGCAACTTCCGGTCATCCCCCGCGGCGTTTGGTCATCTCGGTGTGTCAGTCTCTCTCCTTTACTGTCCGTCCGTTTTGATTGGTTTACAGGGAGTGGTTGCTAGCGGCTAGGCTTATCTGGTTTGATTTTGGGTTTTAGTTTGTTTATTTTGATTTTACCTCCTGGTTTATGAGCTGCTGGTTTGTTGGTTAGTTTCTGGTCTAGGTTTGGTTTTGGTCTCCTCAGCTAGATGGGTAGATTGATGGTCAATGTTCTTCTCTAACTTATAAGCTTGCATCATTTTGGTTCTTAGTAAGATTCTTGGTGAGTGCTTTTCATTCCGGGTTTTTATGACTTCGTTCAGACTTTGAGGTCGTGGTTTGTTTAGGCTTCGTTCGAGATTTGGGTTTTGTGTTGGGCTTCTATCTAGGTGTTTCCGGGCGCATAGAATTGTGTCAGTACCGTATCCGAAAGGAGTTTAGGGGAACTTTCTTAGGTTCTTTCTTGTCGGGTTGTGAAGTCTTAGTCTTTGGTTATGGGTGTCGAGAGAGTGTTTCTCTATGAGTCTCCAGGTGGTTGATGTTTTCGTCCGGTGGGCCGTGGGCAACGTCGATTTATCTCGCTTCCTTGTTCTTCGCGGTTGTCAAGATGTGCAAGTTTATTTTGTTTTTGTTTGACTTGATCTCTTCAATCTATGCTGTTTATAGTTGTAGGATTAGCAATCCTTTATGGGCTTTAACAACTCTTTATGGGTTTCTGTTTCCGGGGATATTTCGTTAATCCGCCGGCCTTTGTATTTCAAAAACGTATCCTTCCCTTGGTAATATAAATATCACTTCAGATGAAAAAAAAAAAGGTTCCACGAAAAAATGTGATTATTGTATGTATCAGTTTATGTTCGTGTAGTAGATTTAAGAAAATGATTTATATATAAATGGGACCATCCAATATTTAAGAGACTGAATGGTCTAAGAGACCTATTAAATTTAATATTTTCCATATATAGGTTCCAATAGTTATGGGACCACATATTAGTTGAAATTTTGTCTGTCTAAAATTTGTATATTCCAATAGTGAGAATTAAAAAAGTAAGAGAGCAATAAACTAAGGGGTAAAATTGGCAGATTATGAAAACATTAACTTAGTGTAAAAAGAGAGTGAAGATGTGAAATTATAAAAGGAGACAGAAGAAACACACGGAGGGACAATAAAGCAGCGACTGAGCTTGGTTTTTGCCTGCTGGTTACCCAATCAGTTTTTTTTTTTTTTTTATCGGTTACTAATTGTAAAAGCATTATTTGAATTACTTTTTCATTTATCAATGAATGGTTATGAAAAAACCAGCAAAAAAGAAGAACTTGTATGAAAGACAGAAAACTATTTGTATTACAAAATACATTTTTTCTCTCATCGAAATTATATTGATAATCTTGTATCTTACAAGAATGCATAATTCGGCAGACAAACGTACATACTCCAATACCAAATCCCACGTAGAAGAAGCTAAGCCGACAAATTAAAGAAATATCTCCGGAAACATAACCGAAAGAAAATAAAATTTTCCGGTAAAAGACCCTATGAAAGGAAATTAAAGCCTACAACTAAAACAAGTAAAATCAATGAAATTCAAAGCTAAGCAGTGACAAACCAAACTTCCAAGCCAAAGCACCTACGAAGATCTTTGTGCGAGATTTATCGTTGTCGCCCACGGCCCACCGAACGATAACATCAGCTTTCTGAAGAGCCACTGAGAGACGTTTTCTCAGATCCAAAGAACCCAAACTTCATGACCCGGCAAGAAGGAACCAGAACTAGCTCCACTAAACTCTTCCGGATACGGTTGCAACGCACTCATATGCGCTCAAATAACCCCTAGATATAAGCCCTAAACAAACTCCATCCTCAATATGACTAGAGAAACCTGAAGCCAAACCAACCGAAGAACACTGAAAACATGACGAAACCGGCAAGAAGCTCGACTGGAAAGCGCACACCACAACTCCACAACGAACCAAAAACATGCAAGTTGAGCTGCCAAAACCTCTCTTTGAATCACCAATACGCTGTTAGCCGAGGAAGATACAAAACAACAATAAAAACCGAACTACCCACTCATCAATCCACTTCCCAGTAGATCTGGTCACAAAACCAAAACCAATGTAACCCATCAACCGAGCCCACATGGATCTACACAAATCACAAAAGGCTATGCGAACCGGCATAAACTATTCGAGGCCAAACACACCCGGAACAAACACATAACCTCGACCACAACTGAAGACCTGCCGAGACTCCACCACGAGAACCACGCCGGACCGCGACAAAGAAGACCGACGAGGAACCACTCAGGAAGCGAGATCGACACAGAGCACATACCATGGCAGAGCCGTTAAACCAAGAACGAACGACAGCCGAGCTTCAGACGAAGACAACCACAGCGGAGATGAGCGGAGGCTGACACCGCATAGAGCAGAAGAGAAACATCGGCAAGGACAGAGGATGAGAGGAGGGTCTGCCGGGAAACAAAATCGAACTAGAGGAGAAGAGAAAGACAAGATCCGGCGGTGGCAAAAACACCGACCGCCAAACAGAGAAACATATCTGAAAAGTTTAGGTGAGGCGGCTGGTTGAGAGCATTTGATGATTAGGGTTTTTTTGTTTTATTACAAAATACCATTTTGTTAATATTTGTAAATTAATATAAATATAAAAGTTTTTTTTTATCACAAAATATAAAAAATTAATATAGAATATTTTATGATGGTTGGTTGGGGCTTCTTCCATGGTTTTGCTCCGGCCTTGTTCCGCGTTTGGCTGGGTTTGTGTTAGTCGACCCTATTTTTTGTTTGTTGGTTTGGAGTTGGTTTAAAGGTTATACTTTGGTTTAACCAAAGCTTTGATTGGGTTCGTTTAGTATTGTTTGATAGCTCCTTGGTAGTAATTTGTTGATGAATAGATCTTTGGTTGCTCATTTGTATTCGTGGTAGGTCGTGTTTCATCTTTAGTCAAGGCTAGAATTGTATTTAGTTTTATTTTATCTCGGATTTCATAAAATGTATTCTTTCCACCGTCTTTTAGTTTAGATAATATACAATTTTCTCATAAGTTTCCCATTGTCAGCTCATGTAAGGCTAATCACTTATCCATTCTTGTGTCGACCCAATGTTTTAGATTGAGACTCTTTAGGATGAAAATTATGTGAATAGGAGTTAGACTCTTGTTTGTGGTTTATTGTATTTGCTATCTTTATATTGAGTTTTTAGTGTCATCTAGCTTGGGGTTCCGCCCGTTTCGGGTATAGCTCCTTTCGTTAGCGTTTTTGTGAGACTTTTTCTTCCACGTCTTCAGCTCTATCTGGTCATTTCCATGTTTGCGAGTGTTTTTATCGATTTTCTTCTTTATTGGTAGACTGCTTCCATTTTATCCAGGCTTTAGTTTCTTGTCTCGAGAGGATTTTTTCTTACAAGCTTCAGGTTTCTCTTAAAACACTAGGCGTTTGATTTCCTTAAAACACAAAAGCTTTTGTTTTCTGTTAATTGTTCGGACTTTGTTTCCAATTTATTTGTCTTTATAATATCACACGAGTTCGACGTTTGTTTAATAAATATAATTTTAGTGAAAAAGGATATCATGTCCTCGTAAATAAATATTGTAACCATGTGTAACTCAAATCTTTATCCATATCCGAATAGATATTCCAAATAAAAATGTGTGATTTATCAATTCATCATGTTTGATCAAATACTATCTATCTTGTTTTTTGTTTGTGATAATAATTAAAATAAAAGACTTTTTCCTCGCGTGGACCCATACGCGCTCACCTCTCTCTCTTCATAACCTTCACATAAATTTTCTCTGTCAGTTGACCATGTGCCACCTCTCCGGCGTCTAAATAATGCTGGCGTTGGTGAATGAATTGCGATTTGCGTAAACGTTAAGGAAAGAAGAACGGAGTCGAGACTATGAAGTCTCTTAACTCGAATTATCACCGGTAGTGTGACGGTTATATGTGATAAACGAATCCCATGATAAAACCGATACCGAAACGATTTCGCAATCACTCGAAGAATGTTTCCAACGAATGAAAGCACTACGTATACTCTCGAGACTTACGCAAAGGAAGGAGATGAAGGAACAAACAAAGTATCGTAAAGGATTTGTTTTGCGTGTATATGTATGAGCGTGTAGCAGAGAGCTTCCGCTTTGTTTTTATGGAGGAAAGGTGAGGAGGATAACGTTTTGAAAATGAGCTGATGATGAGGTCGAAGAGCCGTTGAACGCGCGGAAATTACGGGTAAGTGGAGTTGCTTTCGGCTATGTGGGGTTCGAATGATTCCGAGTGTTTATGCTCTTGGTCCATCGAGCAATAATGAAACTAAACCAAATCATTTAGTTATTGAACCACCAAACCGAACACCAAACCGATTAACCAATTTGTTTTGGTTTAACAAAAATTTTCCTAAAAAATAATACGCGCGCGGAGGCCCCTTTGGGGCCAAGACCCAAGACCCAAGACCCAAGCCCGGCCCGGCTCGGCACGGCGGCGCGCGTGTGGTCTTTCCATCCTCTCTCTCACACTCCATAGTGTAGTCCAAGCTATTTGGACAATGACATGAGAGTGTCCTTATTTATACTAGTGAAAAATTTCCCATCTAACCAATGTGGGACATTTTACACTTGCTTCTCATTAAAATGTGCCAACATATTATGGCTTTTATGAGCCCATAACCCATTTCATTTCTCATTCACGCACACACACATATTTTATAAAGCCCAAGAATTTATTTTAATAAATATGTTCCAACAATCCCCCACATGAATAGAAATTACTCTAAACATATGAAGACTCGACAGACTCGAAATACCTATACTAGACCTTTTACTTGACTAGACTAGACACTGACTTGACTAGACTAGACAGACTTTCGAGAGTATATGCGAAAATGTAACTGTGTTTGATAGGTAGCATTTTTCAGCTTTGAACCAATCATTTTTAATATCTGTCGGGTTTACTGGCCGGGAGGTGAACATGATTTCTTGAACCAACCTGATTTTTATGTAAACCGAGACAACATTTATCGCGCAACGACATTTTCTCTTAGAACTTTGTTCTCTGTTTTTGTTCATTTTGGCCTTGAACATTCCTGGTTTTTATAAGTGAACTTGGAGAATATAGCCTATCTTTCATTCTCCTAAAAACGGCCCCATTTCACACTCACTAGGTGATCTGCCATTAGTTTCTTTTCAGAAGTATCCTGTCATACTCCACTATTGTGAAACTATGGAAGGATTAAAAGCCAATGCTTATACTTATTCACATACATGTAGCACTTTTATCATTCAAGGAACTGGGTAAAGACATAAGTCTTGCAGTGCTCGATTTCATTTGAATTAGTTTTCCCTTTGAACCTACATTCTGGGATCTCCAGTCACGTAAGTAAGGTTTCCTTCAAATTTGCTCTTAATTCGTAGGCTTTAAACCCATTCCTCTTGATGATTTTAGAACTTTATCTCGCGGCAATCCTTTTGAAAGGATCCGCTAGGTTGTCATTAGTTCTGATATAATCTACATGGATTATACCAGTGGTTATAAAGTTCCTAATGGATTTATGACGTCTCCTAATATGACGGTTCTTACCATTATACAAGGTACTCTTTGACCGCAGTATTGCTGATTGGCTATCACAATGCATACGAATAGCGGACACGGGTTTATCCCATTCTGGGATATCTTCCAGCCAATTCCAAAGCCATTCTGCTTCGGCTGCCGATGTGTCTAGAGCTACGAGCTCTGACTGCATCGTGGATTTGGCTTGAATTGTTTGCTTGGAAGATCTCCAGGACACTGCTGCACCCGCAAGTGTAAAGACATATCCACTCGTTGATTTCGAGTTTTGAGAGTCAGATATCCAATTTGCATCGCTATATCCCTCCAAAATAGCCGGCTCTTTAACATAGTGCATACCATAATCTTTGGTATGACGTAAGTAATTCAATACTCTAGTTATACCTTTCCAGTGTTTATGTCCTGGATTACTGGTATAGCGACTCAGTACATTTACTGCGTGCGCTAAATCGGGTCTAGTACAATTTGTTAAGTACATCAGACTCTCGATCACCCTTGCGTACTCCAATTGTGAAACTGCTTCACCTGAATTTTTCTTCAAGTGAAGTTGAGTATCAAATAGAGTTTTTGCTGTCCCTTTTGAGTAAGCCTTAAATCTCTCAAGTATATTTTCAGCATAATGGGCTTGGGATAAGGTTATACCTTATGTAGTTTTAATGATCTTAATCCCCAAGTCTACATCCGCAAGTCCCATATCTTTCATATCAAATCTCTGGCTAAGCATGTTCTTAGTTTGATTGATCATATCTTTGGTACTGCCAATGATGAGCATGTCATCGACGTATAAACATAGCAATAAATACCCTTGTGGAGTACTTCTTACATAGATACACTTATCACACTCATTTATGCTGAAACCGTTCGACATCATTACACTGTCAAACTTCTCATGCCATTGTTTTGGAGCTTGCTTAAGTCCATACAATGACTTCACAAGTCTACAAACCTTGTGTTCTTGTCCAGGGACAACAAACCCTTCGGGTTGCTTCATATAAATTTCCTCTCCTAATTCTCCATTTAGAAAAGCAGTTTTAGCATCCATTTGATGGATTTCTAGGTTTCTTAACGCTGCTATGCCGATCAACATTCTTATTGAGGTTATTCTCGTTACCGGAGAACAAGTGTCAAAGAAATCCAAACCTTCTTTTTGGCGAAATCCTTGAACCACAAGCCCAGCCTTGTACTTATCTACCGAGCCATCGGTTTTCAACTTGGTTTTGAATATCCATTTACACCCTAGTGGCTTAAACCCTTGAGGTAGATCGGTTATCTCCCAAGTGTGATTCTGCATAATAGAATCAATCTCACTATTAACGGCTTCCTTCCAAAAAGGTGTGTTAGGTGTAGTCATGGCTTCTGTGAACGTCTTTGGTTCATTCTCTAAAAGAAAGACCATCATGAAATCCTCGCCAAAGTCTTTTTTCTTACGAGCTCTCTTGCTCCGTCTAGGTTCAACTTCTACGACTTCGGGAGCTGACATACCCGAGGTAATAGCTTTAATTTCATCTCTTTGCTCACGCGTCTGCTTAGGATTAGATTTATCTTTACACGGAAACAACGTTTCGAAAAAGGATGGATTGTGAGATTCCATTACGGTATTTACATGGATATTCGGTATGTCCGATTTATTAACCAAAAACCGATAAGCACTACTTTTGTGCGCATATCCGATGAAAATACAGTCTACATATTTCGGTCCTGTCGTGACCTTTTTCGGAGGCGGTACTGCCACTTTTGCTAGGCACCCCTACACTTTCAGGTATTTATACGAAGGTACAACACCTTTCCAAAGTTCATAGGGTGTCTTGGCGGTGACCTTGTGCGGAATTTTGTTAAGGATATAATTTGATGTAAGCAACGCTTCCCCCAACATGTTCTGGGCTAACCCAGATTCTTGAAGCATTGCATTCATCATCACTTTCAGAGTTCGGTTCTTTCGTTCCGCAACTCCGTTAGATTCCGGTGAGTAAGGAGCAGTCGTCTGATGGATAATTCCATGTTCCATACATAAAGCATTGAATCGGCCATCATATTCCCCTCCTCTATCGCTTCTGACTATTTTAATAGTCTTACTAAGTTGATTTTAAACTTCCAGCTTATATTCTTTAAATTTATCCAGCGCCTCATCTTTGCTATGCAAAAGATATACATAACAATATTTCGTATGATCATCAATGAAAGTCACGAAATACTTTTTCCCACCTCTAGTAGGAGCATACTTTAAGTCACATAAATCTGTGTGAATTAAATCTAGAGGTGCGTTAGTCCTTTCGACTTTGGGCGATGGTGTTTTTGTGAGTTTAGCCTGTACGCAAACTTCACATTTTTCTTTAATCATTTTGCATTTCGGGATTAGGTTTGAATTCATTAATCGGTTTATTGATTTATAATTCACATGTCCTAATCTTTCATGCCAAATATTAAAATACTCAAGCAAGTAAGCAACATACTTATTCTTATTCATTTCAGAATCGGTTACAACAGTGGAAACATTTGCAACATCATTCTTAGCAACAACAATCTTATTTCTTGTTCTTGGAGTTACTTGATTCTTCTTTCTTGAGGACAACCTAGACACACATCTTGACCAGTCCATTCTTCACGAATCCTCTTCCCAGGTACATGCCCCACTTCTTGAGGGTGAGGTTGTCAGCTTCGAAGATCACCGAGAAACCGGACTTGCTCAGCAGCGTACCGGAAATCAGATTCTTCCTCATGTCGGACACATGTTTCACGTTCTTCAACGTGATCTCCTGTCCTGGGGTCATCCTCAACACCACCGAACCCTTTCCTTCGATCTTGGAGACAACCTTGTTACCCATGAAGAGCGCCTCCTCAGACTTGTTCTTCTGATAGGTACTGAACATGGACCTATCATTGCAGATGTGAGTTGTGGCACCAGTATCATACCACCACTCATTGGTCTTCTCATCCACCATGTTTAACTCTGTTACCACAGCATAAAGGTCCTCCTCGGTCAGGTTTGCCTGATACTTTGCCGCTTTCTCCTTGGTGCGGCACTTACTGGACTTGTGACCATTCTTTCCACAAGCGTGACATTTTCCTTTGAAGAACTTCTTCTTGTCCTTAGTGGGGGCATGGGCAGACGAGGAGCCATGCTTCTTGAAGTTCTTCCCATTAGTCTTCAAGGGCGACTTAGCAATTGCCTTGCCCTTTCCCTTGTCCACATTTCCTTTCTCCTTGTTGTGGGTAGCCACATTCACACTGTGTTCACGGATTTGGAAACCATTTGCTTGACGGTTCCGATCCTCCGTGTTCAGCCTTTGGATCAAATCCTCCAGTGTGATGGCCTTCCTCTTATGCTTGAGGTAGTTCTTAAAAGTTAACCAACTTGAAGGAAGCTTCTCGATGAAACTGCTCACTGTGAAGATCTCACAGATGGACATTCCCTCGGTAGCGACTTCCTGACAGATTCGCTGGAACGCCTCTACTTGTTCCATGATGGGTTTGTCGTCCACCATCTGGAACTCCAAGAACTTTGACGTTGCATGCTTCTGGCATCCATCATCATCAACCTTGTACTTTTTCACCAAAGCGGCCCACAAGGATTTGGCGGTCTTTTGCTCGCAGTAGATTGCATACAGCGGCTCGACGAGACGGCCAAGAATCCATCCTTTCGTCATGTAATCTCTTTGATTCCATGCATCCAAAGTTCCGACGGTGTACACATCGCCGGTTCCTTCTCCAATTTCGGGTTGATCCTCCTCGAGGTGCCGCGAGAGATGCATCGCATGGAGATAGAACTTCATCTGGTTCAACCACATCTTCCAGCTTTTGCCGTTGAACTTGTCAGACAATAAGCCCTGGCACGAGGCTTGAAAAGAAGCAAACGCTGGTGGAGGAGGAGGAGCGTGATACACGACGTTCTTCTCAGCTTTCTCTTTTTCAGCCCTTGCCTTTTCAACTTTCTCTCTTTCCATTCTCTCGGAATCAGATTGAAACAAAGCCCTGCGTGCTATTTCTTCGGCGCTTACTTCCAGAGGAGAGTTTGGTGTCTAACCCGAACCAACCACATTTTCAGTTTCGTTTGTCATTTTCCTGACACAAATAAACAAAATGTATCAGCTTTCACGTTTAATAAACGATCTTAGAATGAAAAAACGAAACGCTATTTTGGGTTTTGAAAACCGCAAACACAACCGCAAAAGCGTATTGAAAACGCAGTCGCTATTTTCAGCGATTAACAAACCGTTTCGTCGCAATGCGTTAAAGCGATTTGCGATAAGAGATTCGTGTAAAAGCGTTTAAGCAATTCACAAAACAAAAACTTTTTATAATCGTAAACACGATTAGCGTTATAAATGCGGTGAAGCGGAAAAGCTAATCTTCGATTGGACAACGCTATACAATCGCGGTAAAGCTTATAAGCTTTTCGCAAACAAAAATCAATTCATGTAATCGCTTGGCATGCGTTTCACAAAACCGTAAACGTTTTAGAATTACTGAAATGATTAGCGTTTGAAACGCGGTGAAGCGGAGACGCTAATCTTGGAGTAAAAAATGTTACGTCTTAAACGATATACAATCGCGGATATGCTTGTGAGCTAATCGCGAACCGTAAGACAACTCATGTAATCGCAAGTAAACGATTCGTGAGTTCGACTTTTCAATCCGTGTAACCGTTAAACGATTCACAGATTTGTTCCTTTAACCGAGAACACAAAACGCAATTCACCCAAATCCGGCCAATGTTATGAAACAGAGAACAGATTTGTAATTCGAGTTAAGACTGTAGGACCCAAGTTATGGGTTATATGCGATCGGTGAATGAATTGTGGTTTGCGTAAACGTTAAGGAAAGAAGAACAGAGTCGAGACTATGAAGTCTCTTTCCTTAACTCGAATTATCACCCGCAGTGTGACGGTTATATGTGATAATCGAATGCCAGGATAAAACCGATACCGAAACGATTTTGCAAACACTCAAAGAACGTTTTTAACGAACGAAAGCACTACGTATACTCTCGAGACTTACGCAAAGGAAGGAGACGAAGGAACAAACAGAGTATCGTAAACGATTTGTTTTGGGTGTATATGTATGAGCGTGTAGCAGAGAGCTTCCGCTCTGTTTTTATGGAGGAAATGTGAGAAGGATAACGTTTCGAAAATGAGCTGATGATGAGGTCGAAGAGTCGTTGAACGCGCGGAAATTATGGGTAAGTGGGGTTGCTTTCAACTATGTGGGGTTCGAATGATTCCGAGTGTTTATGCTCTTGGTCCATCGAGTAATAATGAAACTAAACCAAATCGTTTAGTTATTGAACCACCAAACCGATTAACCAATTTGTTTGGGTTTAACAAAAAATTTCCCAAAAAATAATACGCCCGCGGAGGCCCCGAATATTGTTGGGATAGTGTCCTGAAATCACACTTGTACTCACTCCTGATGATAGTTGTGTGTCGAGATCAGACATTCGTATAATACTGGGCGGTTGCAATGTTTTGCTAGAAGCCTCTTGCAATCTGTAAGTTGTAGACTTACTGCCAGTATTATATGATCCTATAGGGTCACACACCTAAGCAAACTGGAAGCTAAAAATATGGGGATGATCATTATGGTAATGATCGTATTAATGTGTATTGGACACACATCAATATTGAGTTTCGAATAGTGTGTCGATCGACACAGTATGTGTGTCGATCGACACAGGGTCGATTCCGAAACTGAGTTTCGGTTTTATGACTTAAAACGAATCTAATTAATCATGGTTCGGTTTAAGTCATTCCAGGTCATTATATAGTGATATAGTTTCGACCTGGAACCCTAGCCGTCGAGTTTTTCTCTGACAGAAAAGCAGAAACACCAGAAACTCTCAGATCCCATAGATCCGGCACTAGCATCCCGTTTCCAGCTTGTGTGCGTGTGTATCTAGAAGAGGCAAGGCATATGTGTTGCTCACTGATCTCGTTCACCAATTCATTCCGCTGCCAGTTCAAGTTAAGAACGAGGTTGGTAAATTTCAATATATCAAACCCTAGATCCTAGGAGTTCCAACAGTGGTATCAGAGCATGGTAGGGTTTAGACTATTGAATCTGATGCAATTAATTCGAAAACTGATGTTGTTGAATTGAATATTGCTTGCCAAATCGTGTTTTCAAGGTTTTATTCTCGGATTTTGTTCCTGTTGAAAAAACGATGAACTGTTAAAATCGCACTGTGTCGATCGACACTAAGCTTGTGTCGGTCGACACGCCGCGAAAACGCATAAATTTTTTAGGGTTTGTCGCAGAGTGTCGATCGACACAAAGCGTGTGTCGGTCGACACAGAGCAAAAACTCGTAAATAATTTTAGGGTTTCGATCTGAGATCGAGTACCCATATTCCTGCTGTGTCGATCGATACACTGGGTGTGTCGGTCGACACAGGCAAAGCGATTAGATAGATCGGTTCAATTGGATTGAACCGGTTATCTCGCTCAGTTAATTTTAATTAACCAATTTGGTTCTGGTTTGGTAATGTCGATCGACACAGAGTTGTGTGACGATCGACATGGACCGTTAAACCGAACCGGTTCAATTAAATTGAATCGATTAAGGAAATTCGATCCGGTTTGACCGGTTATCGAAGACCAGTTTAAATTGGGTTGTGTCGACCGATGCCAATGGTTGGCGTCGATCGACACACTATTCGCAGAATTACTGGTTGGACCATAAATTTGCATATACCAGACCAAATTTAATCCTAAAGTTCTAGATGAACCTAAACTTAATAAAACTGAATGTTTTAATTAAATTAATAACTTCTTGGATGTATATTGAATATACATCAAGATCAAATAGTTCTTTTCCTCAACTAAATATCAAGTGATCTTGATGTCTTGCCCGATCTTGTCTACTGTCAAGACTCGTTTTGTTTGTTGGATAGCCTTGGAGTCCTTGGTATCCACAGCAACATGAGTAAGGCAGGTGGTCGTTGAAAGATTTGCAGTGCGACTGTCAGTGATCACAAGATAGAAGAGATTGGTTTCACTTGATTGGGCTATCAGAAGTTCTGGACCCAGAGACATCAGAGTGGATTAGACATAGTTTGTCTCATCTGCGACCAAGAGTTGTACTGGGTACAATTAGCAATGATTTGCTTACCTAGATAACTAAAGTTTGGGTAATGGCGAGTAGCCCACTCAGATTTTGGTGAAGTATGGATCTTGGCTCATTGTATTCATCTGAGGAAACATAGTTTTGAATACAATGCGAGTTTTTCTTATTAGATAAGAATTCTCATTTCCTTGAGCATTATAACTAAAACCTCTACCTCTTTTAATTACAGCTATGTCTGTCTCAACTCACATCAACACTTTCTCACTAAGATCCGTCCTTGAGAAGGACAAGTTAAATGGATCTAATTTCTTGGAATAGTATCAGAACCTGAGAATAGTTCTCAGGCAGGAGAACAAGGAATATGTCCTTGAAAGAGTTCTCCCCGAGAGGCCACGTTCCAATGCCCCGCAGACAGAAAAGAATGCTTGGGATAAGCATTCAGCTGATGTCAAAGATGTTAATTGTCTAATGCTGGTGACTATGAACTCTGAGCTGCAGAAGCAATATGAGAACGTGATGTCACCCATTGAGATGATTAACAGCCTGAAAGCTTTGTTTCAGGAGCAAGCTCGCACAGAGAGATACCAGACGGTTAAATCTCTCATGGATTGCAAGCTGGCTAAGGATAGTCCAGTAAGTCCTCATGTCCTTAAAATGATGGGTTACATTGATAACCTGGGGAAACTGGACTGTGCCATTAGCCAGGAGCTAGCCATTGACATGATTCTGCAGTCTTTGCCGTCGTGTTTTGATCAGTTCATCATGAACTACAACATGCAAAACATGACTAAGACATTGACTGAGTTGCACGGCATGCTGAAGACAGCAGAGCCGAATCTCAAGAAGGCAACTCCTAGTGTACTGATGGTACAAGGGGGTAAAAGGTTTAAGAAACCTAAGAAGGATAAGGGAAAGGCCTCCAGACTGAGAGTTAGGGCAAGCCCAAGCCGAAGCCCAAATCCGGGCCTTCTCCTGAGGATAAATGCAACTACTGCAAGCAGTTAGGGCATTGGAAGAGAGACTGCAAGAAGTTCATGGAAGATTACAAGAAGCTGAAGAAGACGTATGATGCGTCTGACTCAGGTATTTATCTTATCGAACTTAATGTTATGTCTTCTAGTTCTACTTCGTGGGTATTGGATACCGGCTGCGGTGCTCATATTTGTACTGATGTGCAGGCACTAAGAAACAGTAGAACGCTGAAGAAAGGACAATTGGAGCTACGGGTCGGGAATGGAGCTAAGGTTGCTGCACTGGCCGTAGGCACTTACGATTTGTCCTTACCTTCGGGCATGGTTTTAGCTTTGAATAATTGCTACTTTGTACCTGCGATTAGCAGAAACATAATTTCAGTTTCCGTTTTGGATTTGGAAGGTTTTGATTTTGCTGTTAAGAATAAAATTTGTTCTTTTAATCTTGATGGTACGTATTATGGTAGCGCCCCATTAGATAATGGGTTATATGTTTTAAACCAAGAAATGCTTGTCTTTAACATAAATACAAAGCGGTTTAAGTCAAATGACGAAAACCCGACTTTCTTATGGCATTGTCGTTTGGGCCATATCAATGAGAAACGCATTCAGAGACTCCATCGAAATGGGCTTCTGGGCTCATTTGATTTTGAATCATGTGAGAAATGCGAATCTTGTTTGATGGGCAAAATGGCTAGAGCCCCTTTCAACAAACCAAATGAAAGGGCCCGTGGCTTATTGGGCCTTGTTCATACTGATGTATGTGGGCCGATGAGCACTGTTGCCAGAGGAAATTACAAGTATTTCATTACCTTCACTGATGACTTCAGTAGGTATGGCTATGTCTATTTGATGAGACACAAGTCAGAATCCTTTGATAGATTCAAGGAATTCAAGAATGAAGTACAGAACCAACTTGGCAAAAGTATTAAAGCTCTGCGATCGGATCGCGGAGGAGAATACTTGAGTCAAGAGTTCAGCGACTATCTGAGCGAGTGTGGAATTGTTTCACAACTCACTCCTCCTGGAACACCCCAATGGAATGGAGTGTTAGAGAGGAGGAATCGAACCTTATTGGATATGGTTCGGTCTATGATGAGTCATTCAAATCTTCCATTATCCTTTTGGGGATACGCTCTAGAAATGTCTGCGTTTACACTAAATATGGTGCCATCTAAATCAGTGGAAAAGACACCACATAAATTGTGGACTGGGAACATTCCTAGTCTGTCTTTCCTGAAGATTTGGGGTTGTGAGGCTTATGTCAAACGTTTAATCTCTGACAAGCTCGCACCCAAATCAGATAAATGTTATTTCGTTGGTTATCCTAGGGAAACCAAGGCATACTACTTTTACAACCAATCTGAGAACAAAGTATTTGTTGCTCGGGATTGTTCTTTTCTTGAGAGGGAGTTTCTTTCTAAGAAAAACAGTGGGAGTAAAGTACATCTCGAAGAAATTCAAGATGCACAGGAAATCGCTCAACCTGTTGAGGAAGAGCAGCAGTTGGATCCACAAAGTTATGTGGAACCGGCGCCTGTGGAGCCTGAAGTTCGCAGATCCGGAAGGATCCGTCACGAACCAGATAGATACTATGGATTTCTCGTGACCAATTCCAATTATCTGATGATCATTGATAGTGACGAACCAGCAAACTTCGCGGAAGCAATGATGGGCCCGGACTCCGAAAAGTGGTTTGGAGCCTCTAAATCCGAAATGGGATCCATGTCAGAAAACCAAGTATGGTCCTTGGTCGATTTAACTAATGGTGCAAAAGCCATTGAATGTAATGGATCTTCAAGAAGAAGATTGACGTGGATGGAAATGTGCAAATTTACAAAGCGAGGTTGGTGGCTAAAGGTTTCAAGAAAATTCATGGTATTGACTATGATGAAACCTATTCCCCGGTCGCTATGCTTAAATCCATTCGGATTCTTCTAGCAATTGCCGCTCATTATGACTATGAGATTTGGCAGATGGATGTCAAAACCGCATTCCTGAATGGTATTCTGGAAGAGGATGTGTATATGACACAACCTGAAGGTTTTGTTGATCCTAAGAACGCTGGGAAGGTATGCAAGCTTCATAAATCCATTTATGGATTGAAGCAAGCATCACGGAGTTGGAATCTTCGTTTTGATGAAGCAGTAAAACAATTTGGTTTCATCAAGAACGAAGAGGAACCATGTGTTTACAAGAAGACTAGTGGGAGCAGAATTGCGTTTCTTGTACTGTATGTCGATGACATACTCCTCCTCGGTAATGACGTTCCGTTGCTTCAGTCTGTTAAGACTTGGCTCGGAAGTTGTTTTTCCATGAAAGACATGGGAGAAGCCGCGTACATTCTTGGAATCAGAATCCACAAAGATAGAGTGAATAGGCTGATTGGATTGTGCCAGGACACTTATATTGATAAGGTGTTGCACAGATTCAGGATGCATGATTCCAAGAAGGGCTTCATACCGATGTCTCATGGCATTAGTCTCAGCAAGAAGCAGTGTCCGGTGACACATGCTGAGCGGGAGCGCTAGAATAGGATTCCTTATGCTTCTGCAATAGGATCTATTATGTATGCCATGCTCTGCACTCGTCCAGATGTAGCTTACGCGTTAAGCATGACGAGTAGATACCAATCTGATCCAGGTGAAGTTCACTGGACAGCCGTCAAGAATATTCTCAAGTATTTGAGACATACTAAGGATACATTCCTGGTGTATGGAGGAAGTGAAGAACTTGTGGTGAATGGATTCACCGATGCGAGTTTTCAGACGGACAGAGACGATTTCCGATCACAATCTGGATATGTCTTCTGTCTAAATGGCGGTGCAGTGAGCTGGAAGAGCTCTAAGCAGAATACCGTAGCTGATTCCACAACGGAAGCTGAATATGTTGCTGCTTTAGAAGCGGCAAAGGAAGCTGTTTGGATCAAGAAGTTCATGACTGAACTTGGTGTGGTTCCGAGTATCTTGGAGCCAGTGGCTTTGTTTTGTGACAACAATGGAGCCATTGCTCAGGCGAAAGAACCCAGATCACACCAGAAGTCTAAACACGTAGAGAGGAGGTATCACCTGATTCGTGATATCGTCAATAGAGGTGATGTGAAGATCAGCCGAGTTCCGACGGACGAGAATGTCGCTGATCCTCTGACTAAGCCACTCCCAAGGCCTAAGCATGAGAGTCATACGACTGCTGTAGGCATTAGAGATCTTAAGATGTAATCTTGATTCTAGTGGGAGTTTTAGTTTTATTTTAGTTATAATAAGTTGCTCTTGTAAAACATTCTGATGGATATGTTTAATGAAATTTGATTTCAGCATTATTTATTGTGATCTAAATAATGGTCCCAAAATAAGTTTATGTCATATTATAGGTCATCAAGTTGAGGACTTGATCATGAAACCCTAGAAGTCATAGATGACATAGATTATGTTATGTCCCTAGTCGAGGTTGTCAAAGTGGGACAATGACAACCGCGAGAGACTAGATTGTGAGGTGACTGTTGACTAAGTTTCATGGAGTCAATGATATGAGTATCACAGTCAGTCACATAGATATATGTTGGTGAACATATGTTCGGACATGACCCGCTAATGAGAAGTTTACAAGATAGTTATATCTGTGTCATAAGAGGTTCTCATTACGACTATAGAGTA
This sequence comes from Orychophragmus violaceus, assembly GCA_030180135.1. NCBI lineage: Eukaryota > Viridiplantae > Streptophyta > Magnoliopsida > Brassicales > Brassicaceae > Orychophragmus > Orychophragmus violaceus. The sequence goes on from CM058239.1 coordinate 24,408,886, forward strand.
TAGTCCTCAGACCTGAGTTCATCATGCTTTCTTGCATATGAATTGGTACACCTTGACTTTGTCAAACGTCGACCCGTAACTGGCGACCATAACGGCACTGTTCAGGTATATCATGAAGTGTGCGTTGAAATAGGGATGGAACAAGAAGGGATTTGTCCCTCCTGAATAACGGGAGATACATATCTCAGGGCCTATCGAAGATTTTGTACTGAGAAAATGTGTGGCCGCACTCAAACGAACTGTAGTTCAGTTGTTTGGATTGTTCAGTATAAGATCAAGAGTTCGATAAACACGATGTTGGCTTAATAAGGATGACACCAATCTTGCCTTATGCCAAATCGAGATATAGAGACAAAAGGATTATAGGAATTGATGATTCCAGTACAAGTGGGAGATTGTTGGGATAGTTGTGTGTCGAGATCAGACATTCATATAATACTGGGCGGTTGCAATATTTTGCTAGAAGCCTCTTGCAATCTGTAAGTTGTAGACTTACTGCCAGTATTATATGATCCTATAGGGTCACACACCTAAGCAAACTGGAAGCTAAAAATATGGGATGATCATTATGGTAATGATCGTATTAATGTGTATTGGACACACATCAATATTGAGTTTCAAATAGTGTGTCGATCGACACAGTATGTGTGTCGATCGACACAGGGTCGATTCCGAAACTGAGTTTCGGTTTTATGACTTAAAACGAATCTAATTAATCATGGTTCGGTTTAAGTCATTCCAGGTCATTATATAGTGATATAGTTTCGACCTGGAACCCTAGCCGTCGAGTTTTTCTCTGACAGAAAAGCAGAAACACCAGAAACTCTCAGATCTCATAGATCCGGCACTAGCATCCCGTTTCCAGCTTGTGTGCGTGTGTATCTGGTAGAGGCAAGGCATCTGTGTTGCTCACTGATCTCGTTCACCAATTCATTCCGCTGCCAGTTCAAGGTAAGAACGAGGTTGGTAAATTTCAATATATCAAACCCTAGATCCTAGGAGTTCCAACAAATATTACCAAGACCAAGACCAAGACCAAGCCCGGCCCAGCCCGGCGCGGCTCGGCACGGCGGCGGCGGCGCGCGCGTGTGGTCTTTCCATCCTCTCTCTCACACTCCACAGTGTAGTCCAAGCTATTTGGACAATGACATGAGAGTGTCATTATTTATACTAGTAAAAAATTTCCCATCTAACCAATGTGGGACATTTTACTCGTGCTTCTCATTAAAATGTGCCAACATATTATGGCTTTTAAGAGCCCATAGCCCATTTCATTTCTCATTCACACAGACACACACATATATTTTATAAAGCCCAAGACTTTATTTTAATAAATATGTTCCAACAGCTGGTTCTCTTGTGAGCTTTTTCTCTTAAGTTTTAGTTGAAGTTATCCGGTTTTGCATTTTTCTATTGTGCTTATAGGTGTTGTGAAGCGTGTGTCTTTAGATCTCTTGCATTTGGGTCTGGTGTCTTGGTCTTGCTCGATTTTCTCGAGTCATTCATGTTTATTTTTATTACATGGTTTTCGTTCCTCCATTGCGTGTGCTTAAGGTGAGACTCAGATATTTTTGGTTTGGTGAAGGCTAGTTTAAGGTTAGACTTGGGCCCTCATTTTTTTTGTTTGTGTTCGGTTATGATAAGTCTGAGGAAGTAGTGAGGTTTCGAAGTAGTGATGCTTTGTTATTTTGATAGCCGAGATCGAGGAAGTATCTTCGTGGTCAGGATATATAGCAATTAAGCGCCGCAAGCTAGTGAAATCCCGTGTTAATTCCGGGTTCATGAGTTGGTAGGCATCTTTTCAGAGGCAAGAAGGATAATCTTTGTCCAAGGCTTCCTGTCTTTGTTGTCTAATTGCCCTTTTCTCCGGTTACCAGATGAAATAACTTCCTTATCTTTCGTAGCAGTTCTTCAGACTTTTTAGGCTTTTCTCTTCCTCGAGCGGGCTCTCTTATCTAGGTTTCCGAGAGGATTATCAATTTGTTCGTGTTGCTTTCGATCTAAATTGACAAATTGTCAATTGTTTATGTTCCTAGACCCATCTAGAACAATCCAAGGCCCATTTTCGCAAATCAACTAAAGTCGGCCCATATTGAACTTGTGTGGGCTCATAGACCTATCATCATTACGACTTTGAATCTCTTCAAGTTGAGATCGGTAGCGCTCAGATTTTCTTGATTTGTTTGAAGAGTTGCGATTTCGATTGTGCCTAGGTTTGGTTCCATCATTTCTGGTCGTTTTGGAAACTTTTTCGAGACTCCAATGGTGGGATTTTCAGGTCTGTTGATGTTGTCTTCTCCTTTTGCTTGATGCGCTCCCCGTTCTCCTTCACACTTTTTTATGTGATTTGTTGTTTTAGATGCATGAACGAAGCTTGTTTCTTGGTTGCTCTTTGCTTTGGTTCTATAGAAAAGTATGGTTTCATATCCTTGTAGTGGTTGGTTCGGATTATTTCTTTGTGGTTCACTATGTTTTAGAGATTATGGTGGTAGCAATATAATATGAGTTTTCTCGTGGTTTTATTCGTCAGTAGATTGATTAGGCGAGAATTTAGCTTCTTAAAGCTTGTTTTCTAAATATATTTTATCTGATAGTTTTAGATTTAGATTTGTGTTTTCACTTTTGATGTTTAAGTTTTTAGCATAGTTTTATACGCTTTTTCATATGTTGTAGTTTCTTTATGTTTGGAGCTGTATTTTCCCGTATTTGAAGTTTTTGTTTCGGAAAGCTTAGAGCACCCACATTGGGGGTTCTTAAGGGGATAGTTTCTTAACTATTCACGTGGGACTCACGTGAATAGTTAAGAAACTGTCTCTTAAAATCCTTATATAAGGATCGATCCTTACACTGTTCACGCCACGTGGCGCGTTCTTATTGGTCAACTTTTTTTTTTTAATTTTTTTTTTTCGACAGATTTAAAAAAAAAAAATAAAAAAAATAAAAAAAATGAATAGTTAAGAAACCCAGGCGATAACACGGATGGACATGGTCTTATAACCTCCTGGCTCTTGTATTCCACAAATACATCTTATATTCTATTCGTTCTTGTATTTTGCTATGAATGAAATTCAATGAAAAGTGATTGCACGAGGAACAAACTTGTAAGAACACAATCAATGTGAAAACGAGCAATAATAATAATAATAATAATAATAATAATAATAATAATAATAATAATAATAATAATATACTATTCTATTATAGGAAAAAAATATATGAACTTATTGGTCATGATCAAAGGGCAACGTTGGAAGCACGCTTAGGGAGTAGGGAAACAAACAAATCAGGCATTACAGCTCCAAAGTTGACATGCCCTGTCACCTAACTCCATCATAACCCGCGCTTCTTTTTTTCCACCTCATACGTCACCGTCCCGCAGCTATATTACACCGGGTGGCGACATAAGCATGACAAACTAAACTCTTTTTTTTTTGTCAAAACTAAAACTCTCTCTTTTTCTGTCTATTTTATTTTAATTTAAAATAATAAAAACTAAAAACGCTATTCACAAAATAAGGTTTCGAACGGAAAAAATGGATCAGGCGGTGTGGATCTAGCGGATCTAGCAGATCAAATAAAACACAAGTGGATTTAACAGATCTAGCAGTATAAGTACGGATCTAGCAGAACAAGCGGATCTAACGGTCCAAAATATATGTTTGATTGGAAAAAGTGGATAAAAATGGTCCAAAGTACTGTACAAATTAATAATACTTATATTCATTGCATAATAAAAAAATATTTTTTGACAAAAACATAAAATAATTTGAAATACATTTTTAATAAAAAAAATTAATACATAATATTTTTATTGGCCGATAATGTATTTGCAATCTGTTCTCGAATATTCGCCATTAAATCTCCATCAGCTATATCTGTTGTTTCCAAGTCACTTGAATCATTCTCTGAGTTGGTGCTTCCAAGATGTGATTGACCCATTACTACAGCAAAATCATCATCCATAAAAATTGAAATTCGGAGCCATTCCCACTCTCCTTTGCACGTCAATATTATACCTAGAAAATCCACAAAGAATCCTCCATTTTTTCTTCCAAACTCCAAACGTTCTCTCAATAACAAAACGTAAAGATGCATGCCAACGATTAAAAAATTCTTCCTTATTCCGAGGAGGCGGAGCATTGTCGAATTGTGACATATGATATCGAACGACCATGTTTCGTGAAGATCTATATGGAGCTAGAAAACCTTGCTTATTTGGATAGCCCGAATCAACAACATAATACTTATCTGCCGGTGGTAACGGAAATTCAGGATCACTGTTTTGCGCCATCGTAAGAACTGCTGTATCATGACAAGATCCTGGTGCTCCATTCCAAACATATGTGAACAACATATTCAAATCACATTTTGCCTTAATATTTAATGATGTTCTATCATGTCGATTCCAATACATTCTTTGTAATTCAAGCTTGACCTTAGCACACACATGAACCCCATCCATTGCTCCAGCAAATCCACTAAAAATGGCCAATATTTTCCATCCATTAGTCATTCTGAAATCATGTGTAGTTCTTGCCTTGTTGGAGTCTTGATATAATCACAATCAAGTAATTCAGTCGCTCTAAGACTTCAAAAAAAATTCTCTTCACTGTTTCTTGATTTCGACCAAATCGTAATCCAACATCTCGTTGAACTTCGTTGTGTCCACAGATCCGTATAAAATGGTCACACTCTCTTCAATGCTCACATTCAATATATGTTGTAGTCCATAAGTTGTTTCCAATTGATGACATAATGTTCTGAAACAATCGAGTGACATTCGTAATAACTGAAGACAAGCATCATGCTCTTCTTGTAATCAACACCAAATATTTCTCCATAACCACTATATGTTTGGACTTGTCCTCTTTCAAAATACTGATGGTAGAAACTCAATGCAGGTTGAATTGTTAAATCTTCAAATTGTGCATTCTCCAAATTCCACAACTCAATTCTCTCTTCATAATTTATAAATTGAACTCCTTGTGATCGTAGTTGACATATACGAAAAGCCTAAATTTAATAAGAAAAAACAAAATTAGATTAATAAGAAATTAAATGACATGATTTTATTACACACAATAAGTTAAAAACATACGTAAACACAAAACAAGACATCATCATTACTAGTAAAGAACTTGAGCTACAAAACTAAGACTCATCGTTTGAATCGACTTGATGAGTTTCATTTAAATTAGGCCCTCTTTTAGTTCCCGAAATGAATAATCCTCCAGCTTTACGTTTTTGGTATTTTCCTTGGTGAAACTTCTCTTCCAACATTTGTTGAAATATGCATTGAACTTTCCTCTTGAACTTCTTGTTGACCATATGTTGTAGTTTCATTTTGAGTTTCTAGCGGAAATCCATGTTGAACATTTGTTGGAGTGGGACACTGTGAAGCAATTGGCGATGAAACCCATCGTGAAACATTTGATGAAGAGCCCCATTGTTGAGCATTTGATGAAGAATCCCATTATTGAGCATTTGATGAAGAACCCTGATAGGGCCAGGTTTTAATCCTATTCTATTGCAAGTGCACAGTTAAGTGATTGTAGTATATAGGGTATCGAATCCACAGAGACTCTAGTCTCGATAGATAAAGTACCGTTGGAATTTAAACTAAGAAGAAAGTAAATTGTAGTAAACTAAATAGCAAAGCAAGAAAGTAAACAAGTAGCAGATTGTTGGTGGTGAAAGCAGTTAATTAAAGGCGCTAAGTCTAGGACGTTCTCAGGAAATCAGACAAGCAGACAAATCAATCAGTCAGGATCTAATTAAGCACATTTCTAGAACTCAAATCACAGATATAGAATTAACCAAATCTCTTTGCGAGAATTCTCTAAGTCTAAGTGCAGTAATCCAAATTCCTTTGCAATTACTAACAGATTAAACCAGCATTAATTTCAAGTTCGATATGTTCACAATTAAACTAAACCAAATTCCTTTGCGAGAAGTTTAATTGCTCAACCTAAATAGTTCAGATTCTAAACCACACTCTCGTGTCGTATTTAGCAACCTAAGATCTAGATTCTAATTGATCAGGTTAGAACTAGCATTAAACTCAATTTAGATCGAAGAACATTATATTCATGTGAATCCTTAACTGAATTAAACAAGTCTAGCAAGTCATGAAATCCTTAATGAGAAACCCTAAACCTAACTATGAATCTACTCATACATAGAAGATGTAAACATAATCAATGAATTAATAGATTGCATAAAAGAGATTAAATAAATAAAGGAGTTCGAAATCTTCTCCAAAATAAAGTGAAGTACGGGATCAGATCAGCCCCAATAGCTCTAAAAACTCTCTGCTCTTAATTATGAAAGCGTATGTAAAATAAACACCAAAATCCTAATTATATTGGCATAATCTCGGCTGGGGCTTCTTTGTAAATACTGGAAACTTCTGGGCTAAAGTGCAAAATCTTCATTCTTCATTAAACCGCCGTATCGGCCCAACTCGCTAGTGTGTCGATCGACACAAAATGTGTGTCGATCGATGCATGATCTCAAAATCGGACAGTGAGCTCAATCTCTCGGCCAAGCACTCCAAAAATCCCCAAAATGCTCCAATATCTCCAATTCTGCTCCAAACCTGATTATACCTGTAAAAGACTCTAAAAGAACACAAAAGAACAATAAAACATAATTATATCATGGCATAAAACCGGTAAAAACCATGATATATCAACTCCCCCACACTTAGCATTTGCTTGCCCTCAAGCAAAACAAAAAACTAGAATGTAGTGAAGAGGTTTGAAAACTCTTCAGAAACTCTTTTCATCTTAGAAGCAGCAACACTCAGATTCCCCTTAGTAAACCACATGAAAGAATCAACCTGCAGACATCAAGACCAACATATACTTCCCCCACACTTAGCAACTATCCTAAGTAAAATCCACAATCACATTCACGCATTCAAATTCACCCTACTGACTTCTGCAAGTATTTAAGTGCGGTCTCACCTAAGGAGTATCGATCAAAGGCATTTGGACTCTTACCTTATCAGCTCTAGACCACCATACTATCTTTTTCTAGTCCCTTTCTTCTCTTTTCCCTTCCTTAGCATTCTGATTTTTCCCCATTGGGTATAATTTTATTTTATTTTATCAGTGCTCTTCCCGTTAAGGGGTGTACCTTGGACACATTCCATGGATGCACAGGATATGAAAGTTGTAGCTACCATTCCCATGACCACTTCGGAGTTACTAACTCATCCTCAGTTTATTATTATTTTTTATTTTATTTTATGGAAGGGGAGAAGGGAACTAAATAGGACAGGTTTACAGGCTGTGTCAGAACTAACAAGGGAATCCGACACAAAGTATACCAAGCCCTTAGGTGAGAAATCTAAGTCAGTATTAAGGTGAAGTCAGTAAAAGGATCCTCTGATACCTGAAGCGATGTGGGTGTCCTTAGTAGGTTGATCCATGTCTGGGTTTTCTAATAGTCAGAGATAATCTGCAGTTTCATCCCAATGGTTACTTAAGTTCCTGCAAGTGCTGCTAATCTTCTAAAAAAATCATTGTTTCTTACTTAAAAGTTTTGACTCGATAAAACAAATTTTTAAAAATTTAACTGACTCTAAGAAAACAAAAGAAAGAAGTTAGTAGAACCTCCCCCACACTTAAGACACACTGTCCCCAGTAGTGTCAAGCGAAGGATTGGCAAAAAGAAAGAAAAATTTGTTAAAAGGATTGGTTGAGTTCTGTCGGGTTTTACCTCTGTCGCTCAGGCATCGATCGTTGCACTAGGTGCATCGACCGTTCCTAGGCGATTTTTCGTGTATGATCGATCATTGCTCAGGACCGCAATGATCGCTGCAATGCGATATCGATCGTGTTGTGACGATCGACACAGTGATGTGTCGATCGACGCACTGCGATTCGTCCGAGACCTGCAAACAAAAACTCACCAAAACCAAAAACAAAACGTAAAATCCTACAAAAACACTAAAATTAAAATGCAAAAACGAAAACAGTGGGTTGCCTCCCACTCAGCGCTTGTTTAACGTCAATAGCTTGACCGGACGAACAAGATCAGTTTGTTGGAGATCCTGACAGAGACTTTGATTGCCTCTGTGCAAGCCTCCTCATCCTTGGCGGAGAATAAGCTGTTACAGAATGATCCTGTCCAAGAAAAGAAGGAGTAAACTGCTCTCCAGGATCCAAAACCGTAGTGTGACTTGACTGCTCATCATCTCCATCCATAATGGTGAAGGTCTTCCCATCTATCAGTGGCTTGCGCAGCTTGTCCATCTCAAAATGCAGCGGCTCATATCCCAGGTGGAGGTCTATTAGACTGTGTCTAACATCTATCACTGCTCCCGCTGTAGCCAAGAATGGTCTCCCAAGTATCAACGCATCATCAGGATCACTGTCATACTTCAGCACTAGGAAGTCTGTTGGAACTAAATAGTTTCCAACGCTCACCGGGATGTCCTCAAGGAGTCCTTCTGGAACTCGTATAGACTGATCAGCTAGGACAAGAGAGGTCCTAGTAGGAGAAAAATCCAGCATACCCAGCTTCTCTGCCACAGAATATGGCATGAGACTTCCAACAGCTCCCAGATCACATAGAGAACGCCTAAAACTATCCTCAAAGATAGAACAACTTAGCACAAAAATCCCAGGATCAGGCAGCTTCTTGGGAACCTTGGTTAACAGCACATCACTTATCTGTTGAGGGACTACAATCACCCAATCTTTCAGCTCTTCATCCAAAGGCAACATCTTGTTCAAGTACTTCTGCACACATGGGTGATAAGGTGGATCATCAGATGATGGAATTTCTTCCAACTCTTCACCAATCTCCTCTAGCTGCTTAAGCTCTTCAATCTCATGCTTAATCACTTCAGATACTGAGGGATATAGTCTAATGAATTGTGCATAAATCTCCTCCTGAGTAATCTCAGACACTCCAGGGAACAAGCGATCAAGCTCTAAATCTGCATCAAAGCTATCAACATCCGGCGAGTCTGTCTGTTCACGACCTGCATCGACCGACACTAGGTGTGTGTCGATCGATGCAACTCTGTTTTCACAGTTTTCACCCGAGAGATTTTCTCCAAAATTCGAAAATTCAACCTCTTCTACCAACTCAGCTGTGCTTAACTCAAATCCTTCACCTAGGTGAGATCCATCATCAATGTACACAGACCAGGCCTTAATATGGGTGTCTGCTACTCCTTTTCCCTTCATAGAACTGGAAATCTGATTCACCTGAGTATCCAACTGCTTCATATGAGTGTTCAGAGACTCAAACTTTCCATTGAGATCCTCATAGACAGCATCCAACTTCTTATTGCAGTCCACAGAAATCTAGGTCTGACTCTCCAGCAGTTGTTCCATCATTGTCTCCATCTTACTCTCATGAGCAGTGGCTGCATGAGGAGTCTGATAAGATGAAGATCCATAGGTTCTCTGAGTACCTTGTCCAAAAGGTTTCTGAAAACCACTAGTCTGTCCAAAACCAGCTGAGTTTTGATTGCCTGCGAAGGCACTCTTTTGTCCTCCATTGAAGAATCTGTTTCCCTGCTGATTACCAAATCTGTTACCTTGGAAACCAGATCCTCCAATGTAATTCATATCTTCTTCCTGAGTGTCCTCCTCAGTCTGAATTACCTCAACATTTTGGGCAAAGTGGACAGCCTTCTTACCAGCCAGGAGATTGCAAATTGTGTCCAACTTAGATCTAAATTCAGCCATCTCTGAATTCTCTACACTTTCACCAGATTTCTTCCTCCTCTCATCCATAGTCTTGCAACTGTTTCTGCTCACTAAGTTCTCAATCAACTGCTTAGCTTGTGCAGGAGTCCTGGTGTTGAAGTTTGCATTACTGGAGTTATCCAGCGCAGACTGATATGGAAGATCTATGCCTCTGAAGAAGATACCTAGCAATGTGACCTCAGTGAATCCATGGTGTGGGCAGTCACGCTGGTACTTCTTGAATCTCATCCAGGCAGTCTTAAGAGGCTCCACAGGTCCTTGGGAAAATGTGAGTATGTCATGTCTGGACTGATCGGAACGCGCATCATCATAGAAGTGACGCAGGAACTCACTCTTCAGGGCTGTCCAAGTATTAAACTGTCCAGGTGGCAGTTGCTTCAGCCATGCAGCAGCGTCTCCAGCGAGACTGTATGGAAAGAGCTTAAGGAACATATAATCCTGGCAGACTCCATCATACTTCATGCCAGTGATTAGGTCCTCAAGCTGATCAATGTGATCCATAGGCTGCTCCGTGGGATGACCATGGAAGGCATTCTGTCTCATCAGCGAGTAGTAGATGGTTTTGATCTCAAAATCATTCCTCTCAAAACCAGGCATCACAAGAGCTGACCGGTTTGCATGAAACTCATCCGGTCTGTTGTAGTCAGCTAAAGTCCTCTCATGGACAACCATCTCTCTACCTTGGGCCTGTCTTTGGCCTTGGTTCTGCTCCTGTTGCGGTTGCTCAGGAGGATCAGGGATTACATTCCCTTCAGCGTCAATCCGTTGCCCAGCAGCATTGTACAGATTATTGTCTCGGTCCCTCAGGGTACCTTGAGCATCAGGCATAATGATTAACTTCTGTACCACCATCCTTGCTCTTCTTTCTCTTCTGTTAGTCCTCTCTAGACGTCCAAGTTCTTCAAGTCCAAGATTAACGAGGTTCAGGTTCTGATTACTTCGAGTTTTACGCGTCTGCATAAACTGTCTGTAATCGTCAAGCAACGATCGATGCTATCAGTGCAACGATCGATTCAATCTCAGAATCACCTAGTGACGATCGACACAAAGGTGCAACGATCGACGCAAAGCGAAATCGGTACCTGCGACAGAGAAAAATTAGTAACTTAAAGTAAAAACAAAACAAAACGAAACAAAAATAAAAAATCCTAGTAAAAACCATAAGTTCGATCCTATCGAAGACTCTAAGAGTCCCCGGCAACGGCGCCAAAAACTTGATAGGGTCAGGTTTTAATCCTATTCTACTGCAAGTGCACAGTTAAGTGATTGTAGTATATAGGGTATCGAATCCACAGAGACTCTGGTCTCGATAGATAAAGAACCGTAGGAATTTAAACTAAGAAGAAAGAAAATTGTAGTAAACTAAATAGCAAAGCAAGAAAGTAAACAAGTAGCAGATTGTTGGTGGTGAAAGCAGTTAATTAAAGGCGCTAAGTCTAGGGCGTTCTCAGGAAATCAGACAAGCAGACAAATCAATCAGTCATGATCTAATTAAGCACAGTTCTAGAAATCAAATCACGGATATATAATTAACCAAATCTCTTTGCGAGAATTCTCTAAGTCTAAGTGCAGTAATCCAAATTCCTTTGCAATTACTAACAGATTAAACCAGCATTAATTTCAAGTTCGATATGTTCACAATTAAACTAAACCAAATTCCTTTGCGAGAAGTTTAATTGCTCAACCTAAATAGTTCAGATTCTAAACCACACTCTCGTGTCGTATTTAGCAACCTAAGATCTAGATTCTAATTGATCAGGTTAGAACTAGCATTAAACTCAATTTAGATCGAAGAACATTCTATTCATGTGAATCCTTAACTGAATTAAACAAGTCTAGCAAGTCATGAAATCCTTAATGAGAAACCCTAAACCTAACTATGAATCTACTCAGACATAGAAGATGTAAACATAATCAATGAATTAATAGATTGCATAAAAGAGATTAAATAAATAAAGGGGTTCGAAATCTTCTCCAAAATAAAGTGAAGTACGGGATCAGATCAGCCCAATAGCTCTAAAAACTCTCTGCTCTTAATTATGAAAGCGTATGTAAAATAAACACCAAAATCCTAATTATATAGGTATAATCTCGGCTGGGGCTTCTTTGTAAATACTGGAAACTTCTGGGCCAAAGTGCAAAATCTTCATTCTTCATTAAACCGCTGTATCGGCCCAACTCGCTAGTGTGTCGATCGACACCAAAGGTGTGTCGATCGATGCATGATCTCAAAATCGGACAGTGAGCTCAATCTCTCGGCCAAGCATTCCAAAAACCCCCAAAATGCTCCAATATCTCCAATTCTGCTCCAAACCTGATTATACCTGTAAAAGACTCTAAAAGAACACAAAAGAACACTAAAACATAATTATATCATGGCATAAAACCGGTAAAAACCATTATATATCAAACCCCAGTGTTGAGCATTTGATGACGAACCCCACTGTAGAACCACTGGTTGAGAACTTGTTCCCCATTGTTGAGCACTTGATGATGAACCCCATTGATGAGTACTTGGTGATGTTACCTATTGTTGAGCACTTGATGACAAACCCCAATGATGAGTACTTGGTGATGTTCCCCATTATTGAGCACTTGATGACGAACCCCATTGTTGAGCACTTGGTGGTGTACCCCATTCTTGAGCACTTGGTGGTGTATCCCATTGTTGAGAACTTGGTGGTGTACCCCATTGTTGAGCACTTGGTGGTGTACCCCCTTGTCGAGCATTTGATGGTGTACCCCAATGTTGTGTACTTGGTGGTGTACCCTAATGTCGAGCACTTGGTGGTGTACGCCATTGATGTACACTTGGTGGTGTACCTCATTGTTGTGCACTTGGTGGTGTACCCCATTGACGAGCTTGTGGTTGTTGACCCCATTGGCCATATGTAGTTTGCCCCCATGAATTATTACCACTAGATGATGGGCTACCTGAATGAAAACCACTTGAACCTGGACTCACATAAGGTCTACCCGAGCTGAGCCGCTTCCCCACATATTCATCATCACAGGTAAATCCGCTTAAAGCTTGTAAAAATTGTATATTTTCTTCGAAGGTATTTTCAGCTCTATCAATGAAATACTTACGTCATAATGCATCTTCTCTAAATGCATCAATGCATGCCCAGTAAAATTTGGTGTCATTTGGAAGCTCCATCGATTCAAAGATCTTTGTGGCCACGTCAAAATAGTCATAATTTTCTTGGGAAAACGAATTTGGATGTAGTTGTTGTAAACTTTGGCATTGGAACTCCCTAAATCCGACCATTGTATCATTTAAGGTGGTCTCAAATGATTGCTTCTCCTTGTGAAGCACTCCTATGTAAAACTCGTGAATTTCCCGCAAATCCTTGTGAAGTAATTCCTCGTCTTCCTTTGCCTCGATGTTGAACTCTGGAACCAAGAATCTGGATTGGATCAACCGTCGCTGAACTATAATGCATATGTACACGGGTAAACTCATTTGAAGGACGTGTTTCATCGTTAATGTTAACACGATACGCTTCTTCGTTTTCTTATGGTTCTGGATCTTGATTGTCTGACATTTCACTACTATATATATCTGGATACAACTGATCGTCATTATTAGTTGCGTCTTCGTTCATCATCTCTTCTCTTCTTTGGTTGACAGAATACTGAGATTGTGATTGTACATTATATAGCCTGAAGCAACGTTCCATGATATCCCATCCAGGTGGTGGCTTTCGTCTAAAGGCAAGTACAATCTTACATACCTATTAATATAATTATAAAATAAATATTTTAGAATATTTTATACTTTAATCGACTGAATATATTTAAATAGTGAGAAAGACTATAAGTATTTACTTCACGGTCTTTCCACCATGATTCTGATGCGCTAATTACGGAAGTAGTATGATCAACGGAGATACCGGTTGAATTGATAATCTCTCGATACTTTTTGTACTTTTTTTTCAAGGTATCAAGTTTTTCTTTAAAAAACTTATACGTTATATCTAAATTGAATTCCTGATTGAACTTTTCAACCATAAACTATTTAGCAAAAGGTGTAGGATCTTTTATACGATAGTTATTCATAGCAGCATCTTGATCATATAACTCAAGCAGTCTAAAAAGAGTGTTAGGAGTCCATTTGAAAATGGTTCCATTCTACAAATTTTTAAAAATTAAAATTACTCATTTAATTAGAAAATACTATAATTTATACGAATAAATATTAAATATTTTATTCGTGCTGCTGTTTCGCTAGGAAGATTTGTATCTGCTTGTACGGAAGAATTTGTGTTTTGTCGACGATTCAATGTCATATCTGCAATCTGAAAATATAATAGTTAATTTAATGTTATCAATAATTATTTCATTTACATATAAAAATCACTTAATTATTGTTTTATAATAGTATTAATTTTTTTTTAAATACTACTTTTTAAAAAAAAAACTAAACATTATTGAAACAAAAACCTAAATTTTAGTGATTATTTTATCTTAGATTTTAAGTGATATATAAAATAGTTTATACTTTATTTAACTATAATATATTTATTCCTCGCATATTTCAATTTTCAGTTATTTGTAATCAACGTTTACGCACACTACCGAATTTCAAATAAAAAATATTATTTGTGAAGAAATTAAAAAGACAACTAAACACATTTTTTACAAATAAACTTAAGGAACCCTCTTCTAAATATATTATAATACATTCATATTTTTTAATGTTTGTTTAAAATTTCTTTGTCAAAACAAACCGTTTTTTATTAATCATACATAAACACAAATAAATACTTAATTATTCACAATATATACTAAAATTTTGCGAATGAAATAATAACTAATGAGTGAATGGAACCAGGGTGGGAGCGAAGCGTGGGTGGGATACTGCGTTTTCCTGCATTCACAACAATGTGGTTATGAGGTTTAAGTCTAGAGGAATCATACATTTGCTTTGGTGAAGGAGAAATGTCTGGAGCTTTCTGCTTAGTAACAGTTGTAGGCTCTGAAGATGTTAGAGCAGCTTCAGGATGAACCACCATCTTCTCTTCTCCAATCTGAATCTCAGGCTCCACTTCAACACTGAAGCATTGTCCATCAATGGTGGATTTCTGCAGCTTATCCATCTTGAACTGCAAAGGCTTATCTCCCAGGTGGAGATCAATCAGATCATGTATCACATCAATCACTGCTCCAAGAGTAGCTAAGAAGGGTCTACCAAGCAGCAGAGGATCATACGGTTCAACCGCATACTTCAGCACCACAAAGTCTGTTGGAATCAAGTAGTTTCCAATTCTGATAGGAATGCCCTCAAGAACTCCTTCTGGAAACCTCTTCGATCGATCAACTAGGATAAGAGAGATACTAGTAGGCTGGAAATCCACCAGTCCCAATCTCATAGCCACAAAGTATGGCATGAGATTCACACCAGATCCTAAATCACACAGAGAACGCTTAAAGCTGTCTTTGAAGATGGAACAATTTAACACAAAGACTCCTGGGTCTGGAAGCTTCTCCGGAATCTGGATCAGCTTCTTATCCATCACTGCCTTGCAATTAGCTTCATATAACTCCTGTTTGGACCTCTTAGGAGCCTTAGGATAGGGCACAGAAGGCTTATAGACTCGTTTAAGGACTCTTGCAGGTTTCTGGTCTCGTCTGCGATCAGTGTCGATCGATGCAGAGGATGTATCGATCGACACAGGGTGATTAAAAGCATCTTCATCCTTCGTATCGGGTATGCGTCGATCGACACCAAGGGTGTGTCGATCGATGCTCGGCGCAGACAGAGATAATCCATCGAGAAAATTAGCAATAATGTCTTCTTCTTCTTGTGCTAGATCAACCTCATCCTCTACAACCACAACATTGACATACTGCTTCTGATCAGTTCTTCCAGATCCGTTTTGCCTTTGCGCTGCTCCAGCAGTCTGTTGAACCTGCACATCTAGCTTCTTCACATGAGTGCTCAGAGACTCAATTTTACCATTCAGATCTGGGTACATAGCATCTATATTTCCGTTCAAGTTCACTGTACTCTTCTGTTGACCTTCCAAGAGCTGTTCCATCAGAATCATCATCTTATCAGACTGATCATTTTGTGGAGGAGGAGTCTGATCTGATGAAGAACCATAATCTCTGGAGAATGAGCTGTTCTGCTGAAAAGGTTTCTGAAATGCAGACTTTGGGGTGTAACCAGAAGTCTGTCCATGTTGATTTCCATACCTCTGACCCTGAAATCCAGATCCAGCTATGTAATTGACGTTCTCAGTCTCCTGAACATCCAGCTTCTTCCCAAGTAAGATGCAGTGGGCAGAATCAATCTTGTTTCTCATCTCCGCCATCTGCGAGCTATCAGCATTCCCACCAGATTTCTGCCTCTCCAAATCAGTATTCTTAGTGCTATTACTAGACACCAAGTTGTCTATCAGCTCTTTAGCTTCCTCCGGAGATTTAGTATTGAAATTCCCATTGCTAGCAGCATCTAGAGCCATCTGATACCACAAATCAACTCCTCTGAAGAAAATGCCCACCAGCTGAACCTCAGAGAAAACATGATGAGGGCAATTTCTCTGGTACATCCTAAATATTACCCAAGCTGCTTTCAGGGGCTCTTTAGGTCTCTGCTTGAATGTCAGAAGATCTTGTCTAAGCTGATCAGATCTAGCATCATCATAGAAGTGTCTCAGTAACTTGCTCTTAACTGCATCCCAAGTAGTCAGAGTCCCAGGTGGAATCTACTTCAGTCAATTTGCAGCTTCTCCTCCAAGAGAGTGAGGAAAAATCTTACAGTTCAGGAAATCATAGCTCACTCCATTATGCTTCATCCCAGTGACTAAAGACTCAAAGTTCTCTATGTGATCCATTGGTTGCTCATGTGGGAGTCCATGAAAGAGGTGCTGTCCCACAAGCGTATAATATGAAGTCTTCAGCTCGAAGTCATTCCGCGGAAACGCCAGAGGGACAATCGCAGACCTATTAGCATAGTACTCATCAGGCCTGTTGTAATCAGCTAATGTCCTCCTAGCAGGAGGCTCTGGTGCTCTAGGTGGCTCTACATCTCGTGGAATTCCTTGTCCACCTTGAGCTCCTTCATTCTGTTCAGGCTGAATGATCTCCTGAACAATCACGTTCCCTTCAGCATCAAGCTTCTGACCAAGCTCATTGCAGACATGATTCTCTCTATCTCTCAGAACACTATGTTCATCTCGAATTAGGATCACAACAACTGGATTTGCCATCTTAACCGGTTCTTGAGCTTTCCTGTTCTCTCTCTCTAGCTTCGCAAGCTCTTCAAGTATGATATTCACAAGCTTCTTGTCCGGATTACTCCTTAGTGTGCGATCAAGCATAAACTATCTCGTTCACGCAAGTGTGTCGACCGACGCTAGCAGTGCGTTGATCGATGCTGATCGCGAGAGGGTGTCGATCGATTCCAAGTAGGTACCGATCGATGCAGGACGATTCTGTCGAACATGAACTGCAAAAACAGAAAAAAACAGAAAATAAATTAGTAAAATAAAAGCGAAAAGCATAGTCTAAATTCTAAACTCAAATCTATCGAAGAATCAAAAGAGTCCCCCCGGCAACGGCGCCAAAAACTTGGTATGCTCAGAGTTTAATCCCTAGAGTTACACTGCAAGTGCACAGACGTGACTAGTAGTATATATGGGTCGAATCCACAGAGACATAAGAATCTTACGATAGACTATAGAATGTCGAATTAAGCTAGGCAAAACAGAGAATAAAGCAGTAAACAAAGCAATAAAGTAAATCAAGCGGTGTGTGATCAATAAAGCGAAGCGTCAGGTCAAGGGAGTTCTCAGGAAATCATGAACACAAGTTAATGTGTTCATAAATGTTGAGCTCGAGTACGAGAAACTGTAAAAACATTGATTTGTTTGCTTCTCTTTGTCGAACAAAGGAAAATATTATCCATAAGGTTTTTCTAAAAACCAGAGTAGGATAAGAGGCATCAACCAGCAACAAACCATGGATTTCCTTGGGTAAAACATAAGAAGAAAGGAGGACCACCGAGAAAGGATAATTTCTCCTTCTCCTAGACGTGACAAAACAAATCGTTACTGGGAGGAAAGACGAGATAGACGTGAAGGGAATTTCTAGCAGTTCTAATCAGGATTATCAAACCTAGTCTGAATTCCGAGCCTAGGATCTAAGGTTCATGTAATTGAATCTAACAGATCTCGAGATTACCTGATGAATATGCAACGGAAGTGTTTGCAGATAATCGAGATCACGAAGCGCCTCAAATGCTGCGCCTCTACTGGTATCCACACGCACACAAACTGGACCGCAGGGATGCTAGTGCCTTACAGAGATCTAATCTCCAGAGAGGTTTCTTTCTGTGTTCTGGTGGCTGTAAATTAGGTTAGGGACGAGTTTAGGTCGACCATATATCTTATATATGTCGGCTTAAACCACAACGGAATTAACCAACGATTAAACCGAATTAATCTGATTAATCCGCGAGTGCATCGATCGATGCACTATCTGCAACGATCGATGCTATCCCAGAACATTGATATCGAATGCATATCATATATGCATTCACTGGATCATTACATTAATGATCAACCTCGTCTTTAACGCCCAGTTTGTTTAGGTGTGTGACCCTGTAGGATCATATAACACTAGCAATGAGTTCTCAACTCATTGATCATAAGTGGCTTCTAGCAAAGCGTTATGACTACCTAGTGTTATGTGATTGTCTCATCTCGACTATACGACTTTCACTTAGAGCAAGTACAGTAGATTTCAGGACATTCCCAACAATCTCCCACTTGTACTGGAATCATCTATTCCTTTAATCCCTTTGTAGCTATATCTCAATCTAGCATAAGGCAAGCACTGTGTCATCCTTATTCAACCAGATTACGTTTATCGAATCAAGATTTGTACTGACGAAAAACAAACGACTGACAATCACCTCGTTTGAGCGCGGCCTCGCATTTCCAGTATCAAATCTTCGATAGGCCCAGAGATATTTAACTCCTGTTATATAGGAGGTACAAATCCCATCTTGTTCCATCCATGTCTCTTTTATATCTCATGATCCGCCTAATCAGTGTCTTTATGATCACCAGTTACGGCTGACGTTTGACAAAGTCAAGACGAACCAATCCATATGAGAGAGGACATGATGAACTCAAGTCTTAGGACTAAACTCTTTTGTCGTAATGAGAAACTCTTATGACACTAATATAACATCTTGTAGAGTTCTCATTGACTGGTCAAGTCCAATCATGTGTTCTCTAACACATATCTATGTGATTGACTTTAATACACTTATTAATGACTGCATGAAACATGGTCATCAGTCACCTCACATACTAGTCTCACGTGGTTGTTAATGTCCCACGTTAACAACCTCGACCAGGGACCATTATAATTTATGTCATTTATTGCTTATAGGGTTTCATGATCAAGTCACATACTTGATGGCTTATAAAATGTCATAAATTACTTTGGGACATTATATACATTTAATTAACACAATTAAATAATGCTGAAACAATTTCATTGAAATAACATAACTATTATGTCTTTGTGAACATCATGTCATAACTAAAACAAATACAACTCCCATTGAAATCAAGATCATATCTTAAGAAATCTAATGCCTACAGCAGTTGTATGAAACTTATGCTTAGGCCTTGGGAGTGGCTTGGTCAGTGGATCAGCAACATTCTCATCCGTAGGGACTCTGCTGATCTTCACATCTCCTCTATTCACAATATCACGGATAAGGTGATATCGCCTTTCTATGTGTTTGGATTTCTGGTGTGATCTAGGTTCCTTTGCTTGCGCAATGGCTCCATTGTTGTCACAATACAAAGCCACTGGCTCAGAACCAAGTTCAGTGATGAACTTCTTGATCCAAACAGCCTCCTTTACCGCTTCAGAAGCAGCGAGGTACTCAGCTTCAGTTGTGGAATCTGCTACAGTGTCCTGCTTGGAACTCTTCCAGCTTACTGCACCGCCATTCAGGCAGAAGATGTAACCAGATTGCGATCGGAAATCATCTTGGTCTGTCTGAAAACTTGCGTCTGTGTAACCACTTACTACCAGCTCATCACTTCCTCCATACACCAAGAATTTATCTTTAGTATTTCTCAAATACTTCAGAATATTCTTGACTGCTGTCCAGTGACTTTCACCTGGATCCGATTGGTATCTACTCGTCATGCTTAAAGCACA
This sequence comes from Orychophragmus violaceus, assembly GCA_030180135.1. Classification (NCBI taxonomy): domain Eukaryota; kingdom Viridiplantae; phylum Streptophyta; class Magnoliopsida; order Brassicales; family Brassicaceae; genus Orychophragmus; species Orychophragmus violaceus. The sequence continues at coordinate 24,428,811 of CM058239.1, forward strand.
AGCAACATCTGGACGAGTACAGAGCATGGCATACATTATGGATCCCAACGCCGAGGCATAGGGAATCCGACTCATGCGATCTCGCTCAGCAGGTGTCTCAGGACACTACTTCTTGCTGAGACTTATGCCATAAGACATTGGTATGAAGCCCTTCTTGGAATCTTGCATTCTGAACCTGTGTAAGACCTTATCGATATAAGTGTCTTGACACAGTCCAATCAACTTGTTTGATCTATCTCTATAGATTCTTATTCCAAGAATGTACGCGGCTTCTCCCATGTCTTTCATTGAAAAACAACTTCCGAGCCAAGTCTTAACAGACTGTAACAACGGAACGTCATTTCCGAGAAGAAGTATGTCATCTACATACTGTTGGAATTGTGTCCAGTAATCTCGGTACTGTCTCTAGAAAGTAAGAGTATGTCAATGATCAGACATAAGTCATATAATACTGGGGGTCATGATGGCTTGCTAGAGTCCGCTCATGATCTATAAGTCTTGGACTTATTGCCTTTATTATATGATCCCATATGGGTCACACGCCTAAGCTAACAGGAAAATGTGTAGGAACGGTTTAGCAGAAGTACGGTAAAAGTGCTAGGCATTTACTGTACTTAGAGAGAATAAAACGGTTTAGCTACTCTGTGTCGATCGATACACAAGGTGTGTCGGTCGACACAGTGCGCGAATGCCGTCGAGTTAATTGGTGTTTGGGCCAAATGGCCCAAACGGAATCGGACAAGTTTTATAAGGTAAAACTCGAGTTTCTGAACAATTAACCCTAGTCCCAGCCGAAAACTCTCTCTCTCTGCGCCGAGCTCCTTGTGGTCTAGCAGCCGTTTTCTGTGATCGCGTGTGTGAACCTTTGGAGGATTCATCCCTCGGTGTTTCTCTGATCTCAGACATACCATCTCTTTCCGCTGCAAACAGGTATAAGGTGAGATCATCATTTGTTTCTATTCTGAGAAGAACCTAGATCCGCATGTTTAGGTTGATATGAATCTAAGAATTGAATCAGGATCAACTAAACAATCCTTCAGTGGTATCAGAGCCATTGGTTCTGGTTTTTCTTGTTTAGATTCAATGTTTAGGATTGTTTTCTTGTTTAAAAGTGTTTTGAATCAACTACTGATAAGAGAAACCACTTAAGTAACAAGAATTGAAACCTAAACACACATTAAATCGCAGAAACCAAGCTATATGATTTGGTAGAATGCGATTTTCATAAGTCAGTATCGACCACGATCGCATGGATCGATCGATACGATCGCATGGATCGGTCGATACAGTCTATCGGCTAACCCTGTTAACGCGTGAAAGCATCGATCGATACAGGATCGATGCAGGTTCGATATTGGTGCATCGACCGATGCGGTTGGTGCACATCGATCGACACGGTTAGGGTTTTGGCTCGGATCCGTGCATGCGTAAGAGCATCGATCGATACAGGATCGATGCACGATCGATGCAGGATCGATGCTGAGAGCATCGACCAATGTGGTTGATGGATCGATCGACACGGTTGGTTCATCGATCGACATGGTTGGTTTAAGGCTCGGTTTAATTTTTGATTAAAATTAATTCGTCCTGGTTTAATAAACAGATTTAATAATTTTATTAAGTCTGGTTAAACCGGGACAAGAAATCCAATGTCGAAAGAATTATTGGATTTAGTGCCTAAACCAGGATTTTCTAATTTGATTTGGTTGGACCAAATAAATTGAGAAAATCTGGTTTAGTAAATAACCGGTTGACAATTGTGGTCATCGTAGTAATTAAAATTTAGTTAGACCAATTTTAATGAACCAGACCGGTTATGTCATTTAATTGGACAATTGGGTCATGTCTTGGACATGGACCAATTCTTGGGCCTCGGGCCAAGAAGTTAAAACAATTGGGCCAATTATTTGAGTCTTTCTTCAGATTAATTTAAAATTTATTTTATAAAGAATATAAAGTCGATTTTAAATTAAAGTTTCCGAAATTTTGAAATTAGAAAGTTTCTTATATTAGAAGTTTCTGGATTTGCGGGTTTTGGATTTTAAAGAAATTTCTAAAGTTAGAAAGTTTCCGTTTTTAGAAAGTTTCCAATTTTAGAAAGTTTCCAAAAATAGTAGGTTTCCAAAATGGAAAGTATCCCGAAATAGTAATCTTCTATTTTGGGAATGAATTTTAAATAAACCTACGAACCTCATTTAATATCAAGCGTTGGATGTCTTGTCCATTCTATGTCAGCTGTCGAAGCCCATTCAATTGTATTCATGGCCTTACAGTGTGAGGGTGTCTGCTTTTGCGTGGATAAGACGGTTTGTGATTCATAAATGTCATTGGGAGTCCCAGAAATTAATGATTACATGACTGTATAGTCTGGTTTTCTTGACTGGGCCATCGGGAGTCCCGGGCCTTGAGACATCAGAGTGGATTGGGCCTCGGGCCCAGATTCACAACCAAGAGTTATATCACGGATATAATTAGCCGATTTAGGGCTTACCGATATAAGCTAAGGTTTGGTGACGGCCAGTGGCCCACTTTAATCTTAGTTATATGTGGATCTTGGAATCATTATATTCTATTGAGGGTAACTTATGTTATTGAATATAATGCGTGATTAATCATATAAAATTTAATACGAGATTAATCATATTGAACATTTTAACTAATAACCTTTTTATCTATATATTTCAGCTATGACTACTACAAGCACACAAAACACATTCTCGATCCGGTCTGTTCTCGAAAAGGAGAAGCTGACTGGAACGAACTTCCTGACGTGGTCAAGGAACTTGAGGCTAGTCCTCAAGCAGGAGAAGAAGGATTATGTCCTTCGTGATCCTCTCCCCGAGAGGCCTCCTGCCAATGCCGCCAGGACTCTGCATAATGCTTGGGAAAAGCATTCGTCAGATGAAAATGATGCCTATTGCCTGATGTTGGTGACAATGACTCCTGAGCTGCAAAAACAGTTCGAGAGTGTATTGTCACCCATCGAGATAATGGCAAGCCTGAAATCGCTTTTTCAGGAGCAGGGTAGGACTGAGAGGTTTCAAACAGTTAAGAACCTCTTGGACTGCAAGTTGGCTGCGAATGCGGCAGTGAGTCCTCATGTCTTGAAGATGATGGGTTATCTCGATCATCTTCAGAAACTCGACTGCCCAATCAGCCAGGAACTTGCCTGCGACATCATTCTGCAGTCATTACCTGCAAGCTATGATCAGTTCATTCTGAACTTTAACATGCATGGCTTGAGTAAGACATTGCCTGAGCTTCACAGAATGCTCAAGACTGCGGAGCCCAATTTGAGGAAAACCGCCAAGGACCCCAATGTGCTTATGGTGCAGAAGGGCAAGGGGTTTAAGAAATCCTCTGCTAAGGATAAGGGAAAGGCCAAGGCTGTCCAAGTCGCGGACAAGGACACGCCAAAGCCCAAGCCCAAGTCAAAGGCTGGGCCAACTGACATATGCAGGTTCTGTAAAGAACCAGGGCATTGGAGGAGAGAATGTAAGAAATTCCAGGAAGGTCTAAAGGAATTGAAGAAGAAGACTTTTGAGACTTCTTCAACAGGTATTTTTGTTATAGAAGTTAATACAACTACTTCTGATAATACCTCATGGGTTATGGATACTGGTTGTGGGGCTCATATTTGTACTAATATGCAGGCACTCAGCAACAGTAGAAGGCTGAAGCAAGGACAAGTGGAGCTACGAGTTGGGAATGGAGCGAAAGTTCCAGCGCTAGCTGTAGGCACTTACTTGTTGTCTTTACCTTCGGGATTGATTTTAGAACTCAATAATTGTTATTTTGTACCTGCTATATGATATATCATGGTTTTTACTAGTTTTAGGCCATGATATAGATGTGTTTTAGTGTCTTTTGTCTTTGTTTAGAGTCTTTTACAGGTATAATCAGGTTGGGAGCTAAATTGGAGATTATGGAGCATTTTGGAGATTTTTGGAGTGATTGGCCGAGAGATAGAGTTCACTGTCCGAAACAGAGAAAGGTGTCGATCGTTGCACTCTAGCAACGATCGTTGCACCAGCGAGATGGGCCAAAAACTCGGCGGTTTAGAAGAATCAAGATATTGCACTTTGATCCAGAAGTTCCTGATATTTACAAAGAAGCCCTTGGCCGAGATTATGCCTATATAATAGAGTTTTTAGAGTTTTTATTAAGAGAGCTTTTTTACTTTTTACCATACACTTTATAATTAAGAGCAGAGGATTTTTAGAGCTTTTGGGGCTGATCTGAACCTGATTCATCATCTGTATTTGGAGAAGATTTCGAACCCCTTTTACTCTTATTCTTTTATGCAATTTACTTATCATATGATCATGTTTTCATTATCTATGTCTGAGTAGATTCCTAGTTAGGCTTAGGGTTTCTCACATAGGATTTCATGACTTGCTAGACTTGTTCAATTTCAGTTAAGGATTCAAACTATATCTGTTCTTCAATTTAATTGTGCTTAAAGCTAGTTCTAACCTGATCAATTAGAATCTAGATCTTAGGTTGCTAAATACGTCACGGAAGTGGGGTTTAGGAATCTGAACTAATTAAATTGGGCAATTAAACTTTGCGCAAACGAAAGTTTGGTTTAGGATAATTGTGAACATATCAAACTTGGACTTATTGCTAGTTTAATCTGTTAGTTCTCGCAAACGGAAGTTTGGTTTGCTGCACTTAGACTTAGAGAATTATCGCAAAGGAATTTGGTTAATTCTATATCTGTGTTTTGAGTTCTAGAACTGGTGCTTAATTAGATCCTTGCTGAATGAACTGTTTGCTAGTCTGATTTCCTGAGAATACCCTAGGTTTGACGCTTTTAATTACTTGCTTTCACAACCAATAATCTCTGCTACTGATTTACTTTCTTGCACTATTTTCAATACAATCACATTGCTTATTTCTAGTATTCATTCCCTACGGTTTGATTCTCTTGAGACCAAGTGTCCCTGTGGATTCGATAACCCTATATACTACTTTGACATTGCTGTACACTTGCAGTTTAGTATAGGGATTAAAACTCGACCTATCAAGTTTTTGGCGCCGTTGCCGGGGACTCTTTGAGTCTTCAATAGCTTCGAACTTAGGGTTTTTACTAGGATTTTTATTTTTGGTTTAGTTTACTACTTTTTCTTTTTCTTGCGTTTCAGGTACGCCTGATCGCCCTGCATCGATCGATACAGTCCTGAGTATCGATCGTTGCATTCTCAAGCTTGCATCGATCGACGCTTCTCTTGCATCGATCGACACAAGGCGAAACCAGTGGTGCCGAGAGCTTGAGCATTTAGCTGGGTATTTCTTGATGGAGCCTGTGATTCTGACTCGCGACGAAAACGGCATTTTACGAGACCAGGAAGGTCACATATGTAACGCAAAGGGTCAGAAACTGGATGGGGAAGGAAACCTCATCATATCAGATGTTGCCGTGGGCGCGGAACATCGACGAGAGGATGGTCACGAGAAGACACTTGCTGATTATAACAGACCAGATATGTTCTATGCTAATCGGTCTGCGATTCGACCACCTCCGTTCACCAGAGCTGAGTTTAAGCTGAAACCTGAGTACTACGCATTGATTGGACAGTATCAGTTCCATGGTCTTTCAAGCGAGCATCCTATGGATCACATAGACACATTTGAGGAATTGGCTAGCAGTATCACGGCTGAAGGAGTTTCTTCTGATTATATTTTCTGTAAGCCCTTCCCATTCTCTCTTAAAGGAGATGCAGCTTACTGGCTGAGACAGCTAGAACCAGGATCTTTGACCACTTGGGAAGCAGTCAAGAAGGAGTTCCTTAGACATTTTTATGACGATGAGTTATCTGAGCAGCTTAGACATGATATCCTGACATTCAAACAGCAGCCTACAGAGCCTTTTAAAGCAGCTTGGATGAGATTCAAGATGTACCAGAGAGATTGTCCACACCATGGATTCTCTGAGGTACAACTTCTGAGTGCCTTTTTCAGGGGTTTGGATTTTTGGTATCAGAGAGCTATGGACACAGGAAGTGATGGAAACTTCTATACCAAGACCCCAGAAGAAGCTAAAGAGCTTATTAAGAACTTGATGACTAGCAGTAGTGTCAAGAATGCTGACAAGGAAAGGCAGAGATCTAGTTGCAGAGATGATAGCTTGCAGATAGCTGATTTGAGGGACAAGGTGGATTATATCCACAACATGGTAGTAGCTGGAGAATTTGTAGAAGTGAATTATATTAATGAAGCTGATTTTCATGAACACACATCTAGAAGTCAACAGAGACAAGCTCCGAGATCGAATGGCTATTCACCTCACCAAGTTCCTCCCACTAAAGAGCAGACAAAGATTGAGTCTATGCTTGAGCAGCTACTACTTGGACAGAACAAGATGACACAAGATCTGGATAGAAAGATGGACTTCATGTATCAGGATCTGAGTGGAAAATTGGGATCTTTGACAAGCAGAGTTGACAATCTGGATGCTAGGATGACGCAAGTGGAAACCAGTATACAGACAGAGCATGTTAAGGCAGCTTCGGCAGAAGAAGAAGTTGAGCAGATTCGAGAAACTGAAGTTCTGGAACTGGAAAATCCGAGAAAAATTCAGAATGTTCGCCTTGCATCGATCGACACAAATGTGCATCGATCGACGCAACCTGCGAGTATCTGTATCGATCGTTGCATGACTAGCATCGATCGACACCATGGGCGTGAGCAGCCAAATTTTCCAGAGAAATCGAAAGCTGATACAGAAAGAGCCTACAAACCAAAGATTCCTTTCCCTAGGAAGTCCAAGCAAGAGATTAAGTTGGAAAAATGCATGGAGATAATGAGAGAAAAGCTAACTGACACTCCATTGATTGATACCACTAAGACAAATCCCATGATGAAGACATGTGTTACGGACATCCTCTCTAGCAACATGACTGAAGAAGAAGGATGCTTGATGATCTCAGAAGTATGTGATGCTGTTGTTAATGGTAGGGTTCCTGAGAAGCTAAAGGATCCAGGAGGTTTTATGATAGACTGCTCTATCTATAGAGACAGATTTCAGAGGGCATTATGTGATCTCGGCTCAAGTATAAATCTCATGCCGTACTCTGTGGCTGTGAGATTGGGACTACTGAACTTCCAGCCTACTAGGATCTCTTTAGTCCTAGCTGATCGATCAAGAAGACATCCAGAAGGAATTCTTGAGAACATCCCTCTTAGAGTTGGAGATTACTTTATTCCAACGGACTTTATGGTACTGAAGTATGAGATTGAGCCTGATGATCCTCTACTGCTTGGTAGATCCTTTTTAGCCACTGCTGGGGCTGTGATTGATGTACGCCATGGATTGATTGATCTCCACCTGGGAGATGAGCCTTTGCAGTTTAAGATGGATAAATTGAAGAAACCCACCATTGATGGACAGAGTTTCAGCATTGATACGGAATTAGAAGCTGAGATTGGAGAGAAGAAGATGGCGGTTCCTTTTGAACCTGCTCTGACATCTTTAGCGCCTGCAACTGCTCATAAGCAGAAAGCTCCAGGACAACATCCTACCCCACCTAAGCTTCACTCCCGCCCTGATTCTGTTGGTTTCTTCCTTGGGAGATCCCATGATCCGAATGCTTATACGCCACCTTGGATGAGGAGACTTGAACAGAGACAGAAAAAATCTCTGTCAGGATCTTCCGGAGCCTGAAAAATCTTGCGCGTCCGGTCAAGCTATTGACCTTAAACAAGCGCTGGGTGGGAGGCAACCCACCATTAGGTACTAGTGTTTTTCTTTTTAATTTTTGGTGTTTTTGTTAGGATTTTACGTTTGTTTTTGTTTCTGGTGCAGTCATGTTTGCAGGTCTCGGATTAAATCGCAGTGCAGCGATCGATGCATTACAGCATCGATCGTCACAACACGAAAGGAATCGCATTGCAGCGATCGTTGCGGTCCTGAGAAACGATCGACCATACACGAAAAATCGCCAGGTAACGGTCGATGCACATAGTGCAACGGTCGTTGCTCGCGCGACAGAGGTAACCCGACAGACACAAACTCACCTTTTCAATTTATTTTTACTTCCTTTTACCGATCCTTCGCTGGACACTACTGGGGACAGTGTGTCTTAAGTGTGGGGGAGGTGCTACTGACGTTTATCTTTCTGTTTTCTTAAGAGTCAATCCGTTTTTCAAAATTTTTTGTTTTATTGAGTCAAAATTGTTTAAGTAAGGAACTATGATTTTCTGAGGAGATTTACAAGACTTGCAGGAACTTAAGTAACCATTGGGATGAATTGCAGGATCTATCTCTGACTATTAGAAAACCCAGACACAGATCAACCTACTGGGAACACCCACATCACTTCAGGTATCAGAGGATCCTTTTACTGACTTCACCCCTAATACTAACTTAGATTTTCTCACCTAAGGGCTTGGTATACTTTATGTCGGATTCCCTGTTAGTTCTGACACAGCCTGTAAACCTGTCCTATTTAGTCCCCTTCTCCCCTTCTAAAAAAAAAAAAAATATAATAATAAACTGAGGATGAGTTAGTAACTCCGAAGTGGTCATGAGAATAGTAGCAAACACTATTATCTCTCATGTGATCCATGGAATGTGTCCAAAGTACACCCCATAACGGGAAGAACACTGATAAAAAAAAATAAAATGATACCCAGTGGGGAAAAATCAGTTGTTAAAGAAGGGAAAGAGAAGAAAGGGACTAGAGAAAGATAGTATGGTGGTCTAGAGCTGATTAGGTAAGAATCCATGTGCCTTTAGATCGATACTCCTTAGGTGAGACCGCACTTAAATACTTGCAGAAGTCAGTAGGGAGAATTTGAATGCTTGAATGTGATTGTGGAGTTTACCTAGGACAGTTGCTAAGTGTGGGGGAAGTACATGTTGGTCTTGATATCCTGTGATTGATTCTTTCAGTGGTTTACTAAGGGGAATCTGAGTATTGTAGCTTCTAAGATGAAATGAGTTTCTGAAGAGTTTTCAAACCTCTTCACCATGTTTTAGTTCTATGTTTTGCTTGAGGGCAAGCAAAGGCTAAGTGTGGGGGAGTTGATATATCATGGTTTTTACTAGTTTTAGGCCATGATATAGATGTGTTTTAGTGTCTTTTGTCTTTGTTTAGAGTCTTTTACAGGTATAATCAGGTTGGGAGCTAAATTGGAGATTATGGAGCATTTTGGAGATTTTTGGAGTGATTGGCCGAGAGATAGAGTTCACTGTCCGAAACAGAGAAAGGTGTCGATCGTTGCACTCTAGCAACGATCGTTGCACCAGCGAGATGGGCCAAAAACTCGGCGGTTTAGAAGAATCAAGATATTGCACTTTGATCCAGAAGTTCCTGATATTTACAAAGAAGCCCTTGGCCGAGATTATGCCTATATAATAGAGTTTTTAGAGTTTTTATTAAGAGAGCTTTTTTACTTTTTACCATACACTTTATAATTAAGAGCAGAGGATTTTTAGAGCTTTTGGGGCTGATCTGAACCTGATTCATCATCTGTATTTGGAGAAGATTTCGAACCCCTTTTACTCTTATTCTTTTATGCAATTTACTTATCATATGATCATGTTTTCATTATCTATGTCTGAGTAGATTCCTAGTTAGGCTTAGGGTTTCTCACATAGGATTTCATGACTTGCTAGACTTGTTCAATTTCAGTTAAGGATTCAAACTATATCTGTTCTTCAATTTAATTGTGCTTAAAGCTAGTTCTAACCTGATCAATTAGAATCTAGATCTTAGGTTGCTAAATACGTCACGGAAGTGGGGTTTAGGAATCTGAACTAATTAAATTGGGCAATTAAACTTTGCGCAAACGAAAGTTTGGTTTAGGATAATTGTGAACATATCAAACTTGGACTTATTGCTAGTTTAATCTGTTAGTTCTCGCAAACGGAAGTTTGGTTTGCTGCACTTAGACTTAGAGAATTATCGCAAAGGAATTTGGTTAATTCTATATCTGTGTTTTGAGTTCTAGAACTGGTGCTTAATTAGATCCTTGCTGAATGAACTGTTTGCTAGTCTGATTTCCTGAGAATACCCTAGGTTTGACGCTTTTAATTACTTGCTTTCACAACCAATAATCTCTGCTACTGATTTACTTTCTTGCACTATTTTCAATACAATCACATTGCTTATTTCTAGTATTCATTCCCTACGGTTTGATTCTCTTGAGACCAAGTGTCCCTGTGGATTCGATAACCCTATATACTACTTTGACATTGCTGTACACTTGCAGTTTAGTATAGGGATTAAAACTCGACCTATCACTATAAGCAGAAATATTATTTCAATTTCTTTGTTGGATTTGGAAGGTTATGATTTTTCAGTTAAGAATAAATTATGTTCCTTCAATCGCAACAATTTGTTCTATGGTTCTGCCCCTCTTATGAATGGGCTTTACATACTCGATCAATCCGCGCCAATTTATAACATTAATACCAAACGGTTTAAACCTAATGAGGAGAACCGAACGTTTCTATGGCATTGTCGTTTAGGGCACATCAGTGAGAAACGCATCAAGAGGCTCCATTCGAATGGACTTCTTGGCTCATTTGACTTTGAGTCATGTGAGAAATGCGAATCCTGCATGATGGGCAAAATGACACGGGCCCCCTTTAATAAACCTAACGAGAGGGCCAGTGACTTATTGGGCCTGATACACACTGATGTGTGTGGCCCAATGTCCACAAATGCAAGAGGAAACTGTCAGTACTTCATTACCTTTACTGATGATTTCAGTAGGTATGGATATGTTTATTTAATGAAACATAAGTCTGAATCTTTTGAGAAGTTCAGAGAATTCCAAAATGAAGTACATAACCAACTTGGCAAAAGCATTAAGGCTCTTCGGTCCGACCGAGGAGGAGAATACTTAAGCCAAGAATTCAGTGATCATCTGAGAGAGTGTGGGATCGTATCCCAACTCACTCCTCCTGGAACACCTCAATGGAATGGTGTGTCTGAAAGGAGAAATCGGACCTTATTGGATATGGTTCGATCTATGATGAGTCACACAGACCTTCCAATATCCCTTTGGGGATATGCTCTGCTAACAGCAGTGTTCACTCTAAATAGAGCGCCATCGAAAGCAGTAGCAAAGACACCATATGAATTATGGACTGGAGAAGCTCCAGTGCTGTCTTATCTCAGAATTTGGGGTTGTGAAGCCTATGTCAAGAGATTGATCTCAGACAAGCTTACACCAAAATCTGACAAATGCTACTTCATTGGTTATCCACGGGAAACCAAGGCTTACTACTTCTATCTACGTTCCGAGAACAAGATCTTTGTTGCCCGGGATTGTAACTTTCTTGAGAGGGAGTTTCTCTCTAAGAAAGACAGTGGGAGTAAGGTACTGCTTGAAGAAATTCAAGATGAACAGGATACTGCTCAACCTTATGAGGAAGAGCAGCAGGAGGACCTACAAGAAATTGTAGAGCCTGAACCTGTAGTACCTGAAGTTCGAAGATCCGGGAGGATCCGTCACGAACCTGAGAGATATCAAGGATTCCTCGTGACTGACTGTCATGATCTTCTGATCATTGATGGTGATGAACCATCGAACTTCAATCAAGCCATGATGGGCCCAGATTCCTCTAAGTGGCGCAAGGCCACTGATTCCGAAATGGACTCCATGTCGGTCAACCAAGTGTTTTCGTTGGTTGACTTACCCGCTGGTGTAAAAGCCATCGAGTGCAAATGGATCTTCAAGAAGAAGATTGACGTGGATGGAAATGTCCAGATTTATAAAGCCAGGTTGGTGGCAAAAGGTTTCAGACAAGTTCACGGTGTGGATTACGATGAAACCTATTCACCAGTGGCTATGATGAAATCTATTCGGATTCTACTAGCAACTGCAGCTTTTCATGATTATGAAATTTGGCAGATGGACGTGAAAACCGCCTTCCTGAATGGAATTCTGGAAGAGGATGTGTATATGACGCAACCTGACGGTTACATAGATCCAAAGAATGCTGGGAAAGTATGCAAGCTTCATAAATCCATTTATGGATTGAAGCAAGCATCGAGGAGCTGGAATCTTCGTTTTGATGAAGCGATCAAGCAATTTGACTTCATCAGAAACGAAGAAGAACAATGCGTGTATAAGAAATCTAGTGGGAGCAAGATTGTATTTCTTATTCTGTATGTCGATGACATACTGCTTCTCGGAAACGACGTTCCAATGCTAAAGTCGGTAAAGGACTGGCTTGGAAGTTGTTTTTCCATGAAAGACATGGGTGAAGCCGCATACGTTCTTGGAATCAGGATCTACCGGGATAGATCTAAAAGGCTGATAGGCTTGTGTCAAGATTCATACATTGACAAAGTCCTACAAAGATTCAGCATGAAGGATTCCAAGAAGGGCTTCACGCCAATGGTACATGGCACAACGCTAAGCAAGAAGCAGAGCCCTACGACGGCTGCTGAGCTTGAGCGCATGAAGAATATTCCTTATGCATCTGCAATAGGATCTGTCATGTATGCCATGATCTGTACTCGTCCTGATGTTGCTTATGCATTGAGCATGACGAGTAGATACCAGTCAAATCCAGGTGAAAACCATTGGATTGCCGTAAAGAATATCTTGAAGTATCTAAGACATACTAAGGATAAGTTCTTAGTGTACGGTGGAAGTGATGTGCTTAAAGTCAGTGGATTCACGGACGCAAGTTTCCAGACAGACCAAGATGATTTCCGGTCACAGTCCGGTTATATCTTTTGTCTGAATGGCGGTGAAATCAGTTGGAGAAGCTCCAAGCAAGACACTGTTGCAGATTCCACTACAGAAGCTGAATATATCGCCGCCTCAGAAGCTGCGAAGGAAGCTGTTTGGATACGAAAGTTCATTATTGAACTAGGTGTGATACCAGATGCGGCTGAGCCTCTGGCACTGTTTTGTGACAACAATGGTGCTATAGCTCAGGCAAAGGAACCAAGATCACACCAGAAATCCAAGCATGTTCTAAGAAGATTTCATTTGATACGTGACATCATTAATAGAAAGGAAGTCAAGATCAGCCGAGTTCAGACAGATGATAACGTCGCTGATCCGTTGACAATGCCACTCCCAAGGCCTAAGCTCGAGTTTCTGACTGAAGCTGTAGGCATTAGAGACATTGAAATGTAATCTAAATTTGAGTGGGAGTTTGAGGGCTTTTATTTAGTTATTTGATATGTTCTTGTAAAACATTCTTATGTTTAATGAAATTATTATTTCAAGATTATTTTAGCTGTGATGAAATAATCGTTCCAAAGTGATATGAACCATTTTATAGGTCATCGAAGTAAATGACTTGATCTTGAGTCATCGAAGTCATTTAGCTTGATCATGAGACCCTATATTTGATAGATGTTTTATATCATCCCGTCCCTAGTCGAAGGTTGTTGAAATTGGAACACCAACAACCGTGTGAGACTGGATTGGTACGTGACTTATGACAAAGTCTTAGTGTGTCATAGATGCGAGGCATCAAAGTCAGTACATAGGTGTATGTTTGGGAACATACGACCGGACAAGACCCGCTTATAAGAACTCTTCAGGATATTTATATCTGTGTCATAAGAGATTCTTACTACGACTATAGAGTATAGTCCTTAGACCTGAGTTCGCATGCATGTGACTGCACATGGACTAATGCACTTTGATCATTGTCTAACGCTATCGTTCTGCGATAGTTATAAGGACCTTGTTTGGGTACATTATGAAATGAGTAGTTTACAGTGATGGAACAAGACGGAATTTGTCCCTCCAATATAAATGGAGTGAATATCTCTAGGCCAATCGGAGATTTGAATACTGGAAAATGCATGGCCATGCTCAAACGGACTTTCCCGAGTCGTTTGGATTGTCAGTATCAAATCAGAGTCCGATGAACAAGATTAGGCTTTATAAGGATGACACCAATCTTGCCTTATGACTAATCGAGATATTGTGACAAAAGGATTATGAATACAGAGATTCCAGTACAAGTGGGAGATTGTTGGAATTGTGTCCAGTAATCTCGGTACTGTCTCTAGAAAGTAAGAGTATGTCAATGATCAGACATAAGTCATATAATATTGGGGGTCATGATGGCTTGCTAGAGTCCGCTCATGATCTATAAGTCTTGGACTTATTGCCTTTATTATATGATCCCATATGGGTCACACGCCTAAGCTAACAGGAAAATGTGTAGGAACGGTTTAGCAGAAGTACGGTAAAAGTGCTAGGCATTTACTGTACTTAGAGAGAATAAAACGGTTTAGATACTCTGTGTCGATCGATACACAAGGTGTGTCGGTCGACACAGTGCGCGAATGTCGTCGAGTTAATTGGTGTTTGGGCCAAATGGCCCAAACGGAATCGGACAAGTTTTATAAGGTAAAACTCGAGTTTCTGAACAATTAACCCTAGTCCCAGCCGAAAACTCTCTCTCTCTGCGCCGAGCTCCTTGTGGTCTAGCAGCCGTTTTCTGTGATCGCGTGTGTGAACCTTTGGAGGATTCATCCCTCGGTGTTTCTCTGATCTCAGACATACCATCTCTTTCCGCTGCAAACAGGTATAAGGTGAGATCATCATTTGTTTCTATTCTGAGAAGAACCTATATCCGCATGTTTAGGTTGATATGAATCTAAGAATTGAATCAGGATCAACTAAACAATCCTTCACATACAACACGAGAAATGCAACTGCGCTCCCACTAGTCTTCTTGTAAACACATGGTTCTTCTTCGCTTCTGATGAAATCAAACTTTTTGACTGCTTCATCAAAACGAAGATTCCAACTCCGAGATGCTTGCTTCAATCCATAAATGGATCGATGAAGTTTGCATACTTTCCTAGCTGCATTTGGATCGATGAAACCTTCGGGTTGTGTCATGTACACATCCTCTTCTAGAATTCCATTAAGGAAAGCTGTTTTCACGTCCATCTGCCAGATCTCATAATCATAATGAGCAGCTGTTGCTAGGAGAATCCGAATGGATTTAAGCATGGCGACAGGTGAATAGGTTTCTTCATAGTCAATACCATGAATTTTTTTGAAACCTTTTGCCACTAGCCTTGCTTTATATATCTGAATATTTCCATCCACATCAATTTTCTTCTTGAAAATCCATTTACACTCAATGGGTCTTGCACCATCGGGTAAATCAACCAAAGTCCATACTTGGTTCTGTGACATGGATCCCATTTCGGATTCAGCGGCTTTCAGCCACTTTGCGGAGTCAGGGCTCATCATTGCTTCTTCGAAATTCGCTGGCTCGTCACTGTCAATGATTAACAAATCATGACAATTGGTTACGAGAAATCCATATCTCTCGGGTTCGTGATGGATCCTTTCAGATCGGCGAATTTCAGGCTCCACAGGCGCCGTCTCTACAACTCTTTGTAGATCCAACTGTTGCTCTTCCTCTACGGGTTGAGCATTTTCCTGCGGTTCTCGAACTTCTTCGAGTTGTACTTTACTCCCACTGTTTCTCTTGGAAAGAAATTCTCTCTCAAGAAAGACGCAGTTCCGAGCAACATACACTTTGTTCTCGGATTGGTTGTAAAAGTAGTATGCCTTGGTTTCCTTAGGATAACCAACGAAGTAGCATTTATCAGATTTGGGCTCGAGCTTATCTGTAATTAATCTCTTAACATAAGCTTCACAACCCCAAATCTTCAGGAAAGACACATTCGGAACATTTCCAGTCCACATCTCATGTGGTGTCTTTGCAACTGATTTTGACGGAACCCTATTTAGTGTAAACGCAGACGTTTCTAGAGCGTATCCCCAAAAGGATAATGGAAGAGTTGAGAGACTCATCATTGATCGAACCATATCTAATAAAGTCCGATTCCTCCTCTCAGACACGCCATTCCATTGTGGTGTTCCAGGAGGAGTGAGTTGTGAAACAATTCCACAATCTCTCAAATGATCACTGAATTCTTGGCTTAAGTATTCTCCTCCACGATCTGATCGAAGAGCCTTAATACTTTTGCCAAGTTGATTCTGTACTTCATTTTGGAACTCTTTGAACTTTTCAAAGGATTCCGACTTGTGTCTCATTAAATAGACATAGCCATACCTGCTGAAATCATCAGTGAAGGTAATGAAGTATCGAAAATTTCCTCTGGCACTTGTACTCATTGGGCCGCATACATCTGTATGTATAAGGCCCAACAGGTCACTGGCCCTTTCGTTTGATTTGTTGAAAGGGGCCTTAGTCATTTTGCCTAGTAAACAAGATTCACATTTCTCACATGATTCATAATCAAATGAGCCCAAAAGCCCATCACTATGGAGCTTTTGAATCCGTTTCTCGTTTATGTGGCCCAAACGACAATGCCATAGAAAAGTCTGATTCGTGTCATTTGATTTGAATCTCTTGGTGTTAATGTTATAGATTTTTGTGCTTTGGTTTAGAACATAAAGCCCATTCTCTAATGGGCTGCTACCATAATACATATCATTGTAATCAAAAGAACAACATTTATTCTTAATTGAAAACTGATATCCTTCCAAATCCAAAACAGGAATAGAAATAATATTTCTGCTTATAACAGGTACATAGTAGCAATTATGAAGTTCTAAAACCAAACCAGAAGGTAAAGACAAGTTAAATGTTCCTACGGCTAATGCAGCAACTCTTGCTCCATTCCCCACACGCAGGTCCACTTGTCCCTTTTCCAACGTCCTACTGTTGCTTAGGCCCTGCATATTTGTACAAATATGAGCACCACAACCGGTATCCAATACCCAAGAAGTAGAACCAGAAGTAGTAACATTTACTTCTATAACATAAATACCTGAAGATTTAGTCTCGAAAGTCTTCTTCTTCTTCTTCTTCTCTTCCAAGAATTTGTTGCAATTTCTCTTCCAATGCCCAGGCTCTTTACAGTAATGGCACTTATCAGTCTCAGATGGGCCCGGCTTGGGCTTCGGGGCTGGCGCAGGCGTGTCCTGGTTCTCAACCGGGACTGCCTTACCCTTTCCCTTGCCTTTGCCAAGTTTCTTAAACTTCTTACCCCCTTGTACCATAAGTACATTAGGAGTGCCCTTCCTGATATTAGGCTCAGCTGTCTTGAGCATGCCATGCAGTTCAGTCAACGTCTTCGTCAAGTTGTTCATGTTATAGTTCATAACAAACTGATCATAACTTGACGGCAGTGACTGCAGAATGATGTCTGTAGCCAACTCTTGGCTAATGGGACAATCCAGTCTCCCCATGTTATCAATATAACCCATCATCTTAATGACATGAGGACTGACCGGACTGTCCTTTGGTAGCTTGCATTCAATGAGAGATTTAACCGTCTGGTATCTCTCAGTTCGTGCTTGCTCCTGAAACATGCTTTTCAGGCTAGTAATCATCTCCACTGGCGACTCCACGTTCTCGTATTTCTTCTGCAAGTCCGAGTTCATGGTAGCCAACATGAGACAATTCACATCGACCACATCATTGGAATGCTTGTCCCAAGCACTCCTTTCTGCATGTGCAGCATTGGATCTCGGTTTTTCAGGGAGAACATTTTCAAGGACATAGTCCCGCTTCTCCTGCTTGAGAACAATTCTCAAGTTCCGATACCATTCGAGAAAATTCGATCCATTTAACTTGTCCTTCTCAAGGACGGATCGCAAGGAGAAAGAATTATTATGAGTAGTAGTCATAGCTGAGAACATAGGAAAGAAAAAGGTTTAGTTATGATGTTCAAGAAATGAGAAATCTTAACTTTTAAGAAAACTCGCATTATATTCAATCAATGCTTCCTCAGATGAATATAATGATCCAAGACCCATATTTTACTAAATTCAAGTGAGCCACTGGCTATCACTCAACTTTAGCTATTTAGGTAAGCAACAACCTTGCTAGTTATATCTAATATAACTCTTGGTTGTGGATCGACATCTTATGTCCAATCCACCTGATGTCTCTGGGCCCAAAACGATTTTGATAGCCCAGTCAAGTAAACCAATCTCTTCAGTCATGTAATTGTTGATGCCTTGCACTGCAAGCCCATTAACACGATTACTTCCTGCCTTACTCATGTAATTGTTGATACCTTGCACTGCAAGCCTATCGTACAATGAAATGAGTCTTGACAGTTGACAAGATTGGAAAGACATCAAGTATCACTTGATATTTGGTTGAGGAACGGAACCATTTAAAACGTTCAGTTTTACTATGTTTTAATTCTTATAATTAATTAATCTGTGATAACTGATCAATCAATTGATCCGGTTTTGAATACCGGTAAGCATCGATCGATGCTACGTTAGCATCGGTCGATGCCAACCTAATCAAAACAATCGCCATCAAACATTCACAGTGTTCGACCATTATTAACCAAGCTCGATGACCGGTCCAATCCAATTGAACCGATCCAACAATCTCGCGAGGCTGTGTCGATCGGTGCAATAATTGCATCGATCGACACTAGGCGAAAACTAGGTTTATTCGGGTTTTCGCCCTGCATCGATCGTTGCCGGATTGGCAACGATCGACACCATGCGAAAATCCCTAAGTTTATTCGGGTTTTCGCTCTGTGTCGATCGATGCCCGATTGGCAACGATCGACACTATGCGAAAAACCTTAAAACATTTTCGAACAAAACCCTAAACTAGGTTACTTTGATCAAAACGAGTTTTAGCATGCTTGTATCAATAATACAAAGATCTAGATTCAACTAATCTAATCATCATGCTACTGATTCAATGGAACCCTAAAGCTCTGATACCACTGAAGGGAATTTCTAGCAGTTCTAATCAGGATTAGCAACCCTAGTCTGAATTCCGAGCCTAGGATCTAAGGTTCATGTAATTGAATCTAACAGATCTCGAGATTACCTGATGAATATGCAGCGGAAGTGTTTGCAGATAATCGAGATCACGAAGCGCCTCAAATGCTGCGCCTCTACTGGTATCCACACGCACACAAACTGGACCGCAGGGATGCTAGTGCCTTACAGAGATCTAATCTCCAGAGAGGTTTCTTTCTGTGTTCTGGTGGCTGTAAATTAGGTTAGGGACGAGTTTAGGTCGACCATATATCTTATATATGTCGGCTTAAACCACAACGGAATTAACCAACGATTAAACCGAATTAATCTGATTAATCCGCGAGTGCATCGATCGATGCACTATCTGCAACGATCGATGCTATCCCAGAACATTGATATCGAATGCATATCATATATGCATTCACTGGATCATTACATTAATGATCAACCTCGTCTTTAACGCCCAGTTTGCTTAGGTGTGTGACCCTGTAGGATCATATAACACTAGCAATGAGTTCTCAACTCATTGATCATAAGTGGCTTCTAGCAAAGCGTTATGACTACCTAGTGTTATGTGATTGTCTCATCTCGACTATACGACTTTCACTTAGAGCAAGTACAGTAGATTTCAGGACATTCCCAACAAGACGGACCTTACGATTTATCCATATTCTTTCCGACATAGAATACCAAGGGAGAGGGTTGGAGGACACATCGAGGAGTTCAAGGAAGGAGGTCTCTTGTACCCCTTGTTATGATCGACCGTGTGGTTCGGATTTAAACAGGGCGTAGGATAAAGAATCTCAATGGCAAAGCTACAATGATTGTATCCTATCCAATAGAAAAGGAGGAGAATCCTCACGACCCTCCGAAAGATTAGAGCTTATGCATGACCCTAAAGTTGATTTGTCAATGTCGATGCATCACCTTTCTTCACGGAAGCCTCCAACTCGAACCTTTAGGGTACCAATTATTCCACCTCTGAGAGAATCTAGGGATTTGGAGGTAAATAGCAACCCTAGAGAGCGGTACTCTGCGGTGGAAAGAATCTCTGCCCCAACCTCTCGGCAACAAACATGTTCAAGCATTTCTCCAAGTGGCAGTTCAGGTAGAGACATATATGTTCACTACATTTAAGAGTCTAACCAATACCTGATAATTAATAGCGCTCCTACAAGGTTATCAGGCTTGGGAAGCGGCAGAAGAAATCCTCGGGAGTCTCTCCTAATTCCTTCAGAAGCCTTGCCATTTCATCTTAATGGAAGCGGTGAGAGGATTCCAGCATCACTATATTTAGAGGAACGCAACCGCAATATAAAGGTCGCAATGGCATTAACTCTACAGCTGCTAGGAAGCAAAAAAAAAATGCTAAGCCTTAGGGATCAAGAAGGAATGCAGGTAGTACACTCTTAAGAGTCCGTTTGAATAAGATAATGGGAACAAGATCTCGAAACCTTTTAAGGAAGAAGTCTTGAGGAACCATTTTCCGGAATGTGGGATGTTTTGCTAGTGATAACTCATGTATGATCTCGGTTTAAGTGGAGGAATTTGAAGTAGGACTAGCGACAAACCATGATCCAAAAAGAGACAAGATGACATGGGATTTTTGGTCCCCTCTAAGTTTGACCCTTAGTCGCTTTGTTCTGGAACTGCAGCGAATTGGAAGCACATTGACAGTTTAGCGTTTGAGGGAATTTGGAAGGAAGATTTCCCGGATATTAGTTTTCATGGAGACAAAGAATAAGAATGACGTTGTTTTTAACTCATTTGGCTGTCTCGTGTACTTGAATCATTTCACTGTCATGCTACAAGGTGTTGGAAGAATGATGTAGTTATTGAATTTTTGGATTCGTCACCGCATGTTATTGATACTCGCACTACTTTCCGCGGAGTCTCCTTTTATATTATTTTTATCTACGGAGCTCCAAGCCAAGAAAACAAGAGTTTGGAGAAGATGTCGTTAATAGGTATGGGGCGAGATTTTTCTTGTCTTCTCACATGAGATTTTAATGATATCCTATCTAATGTGGAGAAGGTTTTAGGCCCGATACGATGGGAATGATCTTTTCAAAACTTCAAGAACCTTGTATCCAGAAACGAGCTTTGTGATATCAAACATTCCAGTAATTCTCTATCTTGGAGAGGGCATAGATATAACCATTTTGTGAAATCTTGAGTCGATTTATCGCTCGCCAATTTCTCATGTTTTGAGTCATACTCGTATTGTCGATGCAAATATTTGCATTTTGAGGGCTTCGATCATAAACCCCTGCTGACCTACTTTGACGATTAAAAAAGTAAAAGAAAAGGCTTATTTCAGTTTGGAAGAAGACTCCGGGAGAATGAAGAACTCTGAATCCTTGTTGAAGAGGCTTGGAATCAGGTTGCACACAATTCTGTTTTTCCGAAGATCAATCGATATAGGCGGAAAATATAGTTGGACTAAAGAGAAAAAGGAAAATAGCTCAAAGGAGATTTTGAAGTTTCAAGTAAACCTCGAGCTTGCACTCTTAGATACCTCTTCTAAAGTGGAAATCCATTGCAAGTTTATCCTCAGACAGTGAGAAGGTTTATATAAGGGCGACCGCAATAACTGATTTTCCATGCCCTCACCTGCGAGAGACGTGTTGTAAACTCCATGTCTATCATCGAGAATGAACAAGGAAATGAATGCCATGAAGAAGAGAAAATTGATTTTGCCATTCATGCTATTTTCAAGTTATCTTCACGATGCAAGGGGATGATGAATTTGGGATTGCTATGAAATCGACTCGACGAGTCTCGGAAACCATGAAATCATCCCTTATGGAAACCCCGAATGCTCAAGAGATAAATGAAGCTGTGTTTTCCATTCACGGCGATAAATCTTTGGGTCAAGATGGTGTTTTTTGTGAACTTCTTCCATGACTACTGGGAGATCATGGGTGAGGATTTTATATGAGATATCACATCTTTCCTGGATCCCTAAAATGAGACGCATATCATGCTTATACTAAAGATTTCAGGGCCTCATATTGTTGATGATTATCGCACCATCACTCTTTGTAATGTCCATTAAAATAAAATCGTGAACCTACTGACTAACAACTTTCGTCTGTTCCTGTCGATGCTTATCTCAAATTATGAAACTACTTTCGTTCAAGAAAGAGCTATCTCGGATAATGTTCTGATTACTCATGAGATCTTACATTATATCTGAACTTCTGGGGGAAAAATATTGTTTCATGGTGGTTAAGACTGATATGAGCAAAGCCTATGATAAGAATGAATGGATCTTCTTACAAGCTATTTTGACTAGGTTGTGGTTTCATGAGAAGTGGATCTTCTGGTTTATGGAGTGTGTAAGCTTAGTCTCCTACTTCTTCCTCATTAATGGAACCCCCAAGGTGAAGTATACCCACTCGCGGTTTGAGACCCGATTTTCATGTATCTCTTTATCTTTTCTACATAGGTCATGTCCGGACTTTGCATAAACGCTCAAGAAAATGGTGAACTCTCGGGTGTTAAAGTTGCTTGTGGAAGTTCCTCGGTTAATCATATCCTCTTTGTGGATGACACAATGTTCTTATACAAGTCAAACCCATCTAGCTATGAAATACTCACTGCCATTTTAAGCAGTTTTTGAAAGGCTTTCAGAGATAAACATTTACATATCCTCTATCATGTTCTCTGCTAAAACTAACCAGCTCATTCAATGTCTTTTTTAAGCTCCAGGTTTCATCGTGTATGCAAATTCAGACTATTTTGACAAGATTGTGGTGGAATGTGAAGCTTGATGTATAGAGAATGGTATGGCTCTCGTGCGACAAACATACCTTGCAAAAGGATACGGTTGGACTGGGTTTTTGAGAGAATGAAGTATTTAACCATAAAACTTCATCCCAATCAGAATCAACAGACTGCTGTGGAGCATTGGAGATGGCATATCAAGAATTATTTGGCGATATCCTTGGCTATCCACCTCTTCTCCTCCTTCTCCTTTAGTCTGTCGGATGAAGCAAGCACTTTCTTTTATGTATGCAATATGCTGCTCCCTCCGTCATATGTCTTAACCTCCCTTCGCTAGAAAATTGTTGCCACTCAAACGGTACATGCTTCATTATGAGGATCAGACTCGTAAGATCATCCATGCATCTTCGGGATCATATGAACTTGTATGGTTGGCCGAGAAATCCGGGAATAACACAACAAAACAAGATATGCTCTAGCCAAAATTAACTCCACCTCAGCCTCTAATCATCGCTTTGATTGAGACAAATGCGTCTAGAGTTTCGAGGCTTCTCCTAAAGGTAAGCATTTCCTCTCGGAAGTAACAAACGAAGCTCTTCCGGTGGGACTTTACCTCGCTCGCGGAGGCACTATATAATTGTCTGTTGTAAGAGATGTGGAAACCCAAAAGGCTCCCTTCATTTCCTCTTCTTAGGCCTTTCGCAAGAAGAGTTTGGGATTTTTCCCATATTTTTCGTTCTCGCTAATTATTGCTACATGTTATATCTCATTACTGGAGCTCGTCACAACCTTAATCTCACGCTGACAGGACTTACGACCTCTCCGCTCTACCCTTGGCTGCTCTGGAATCTCTGGAAATCAAGAAACATGATAATCTTCGAAGATCGCTTCTGCTGAGAAGAGGATACAGTTTTGATGTTGATCGTTGAGGCTCGATTTTGAGGAGAAGCTCTGTCGAGCAAACCGAAGACTCTACTATCCTTGGCTGCTCTGGAATCTCTCCAAAAACTTGACAATCTTCGAAGATCGCTTCTGCTAAGAAGAGGAGACGGTTTTGAAGTCGAACGTTGAGGCTCGACTTTGTGCAAAAGCTCAATCAAGCAAACCGAAGACTCTTCTACCTCAGACTTCTTCCTCCGACCACTCACATGATCCCGATTCGTTGAGCTTTTATGTAGATTCAGCTTGGCTGGCGTTGTCTGGTAATGGTGGAATTAGATGGTTCATTAAATCTGCAAACTCTGATTGTGTAATGGCCCGATTTCCAAAAACCTGGGCTTGTTTTAATTTTCCCTTCCCAAATCCCCTTAAGCCTAAAAGCCCAATTTTCTTTTCTGTAAACTTTAGGTCCTCATACTTCTTTTCTCTTATAAAGGAGTGGTCACCCAAGAGAAAAGTAGAAAAGAAGCCTCAGACGAAACCATGCTCAACTCCCATCCCATCCACCACCTTCTGAGCCCAAATATAATGTTCCCCCACCGTCCAGAGTTAAAAGTAAGCCCGTAATCCCAGTTTCCGATATGTTTTTCCTTAACACATGCACTAAAACCTCAATAAATTTCTAACCGTAGAGAATCTCGTAAATCTGAAGGTACTACCACATTCAACTTGACAAGAAGAAGCCGTTCCGCTCCTCCGTCTGACAAAGCACACGCCCACATGCGCCAGTTGAAGTTCGGATCTGAGATCCACACGTGGCTGAAATACGATGCTCCACTGCCGCCACGTGCCTCCGCCGCCGTCGCCGAAGATCCGCCGGAGTACTGTCTTTCGCTCGCTACCGATACCAAGTCAAATTGCCGGTGACCAAGTCAATTCGGTTCCGGTTTGTTGGCTGGTTTGACATGGTATTGTCTGGTTCAATTCAATTTCTGGTTTAAATCAATTCTAATTCGGTTTAATTTGGTTTAGTTCGGTTTCGATCGGTTTTTGTGGTTTGGGCTGGTTATTGCAATTGGGTCTGGTTTGATCTGATGATTTGGTTTGACCTGATTTGAGTTGGGTCAGGTTAACGTGTCGGATATAGGTTTGGGTATGGGTATAGGTTGATTGGGTTGACCGGTTGACTTTGACTTGGGCCGTTAATTTTTCAGGTAACAATTTCAATTGATCGTAACTAGCTCACCCTTATCAAATTTGAGCGATATGAAAGCCTATGTGACTCGATTTTTCGTCCTCTTTCTAGATTTGATGTCTGTTTAGGTGTCAGGTGTTCCTGAATTACGCTGTTTCCCTTCTTTTCAAAAGATGATGACTGGTCGTGAACTTTATTTATCCCATATCAATTCTGGGACGCGAGTCCTTTGTTAATATCTTCTTTCCTAGGTAGCTTAGGTCAGTACTACCGGTGATGTGATCGAAAGAATTTAGAACTATTAGATTATGTCGTCGGAGGGGGTGTGATGATCCTCCCGTTGTGGATGCTGATTGGCATCGTGTGGTGCGTACTCGCCGGTCCATGGGTGCGCAGGGGGTTGGGGCCCGAGTCCGCACCTATGGACAAGTAGGTAGTTGTGTAAGTTTCATGGTGAGCCTTCGGGCGGTGTTGTGCAAGGTGTTATTAACTCAATACTTGTTCCTGTTTTTTCATTGGCGTTAGCCGTGATCGCGGGTTCTTGAATCCGTTCAATCTAGGTAATTTTGTTTGAATCAATTACTCAGTCCTTTTTCCCATTTCCCGTTCCTTTTCCCCCTCACAGGTCCGGAAGCAAGATGATCTGTCGATAAGTGTACACTTGTGGATTTGAACCGAAGGGAGCACACGGCTTCTTGGAACCATGGAAAGGTATTCCAGTTAGCTATTATGGTTCAACGGATGACCTAACGTCGTTGGTTCCGGTTTGCCAGGAACTGGTCTTTACAATTGGTATCAAAGCCTGGGTTAAGGTCTCTCAGTCCTATATGAGAAATCAACTTTTGCCAATTTTCTAAAAACCGTATTGGCTTTTTCGAAAAGTGTTTTCAAAAGTTTTAAAACGATGTTACTTTGCGAAATAATTTTTCAAAATACCAATTATATCATCGGTTTCTTAGACTATTTATATATTCTTTGCAAGTTGTGGTCAGTGCTCTTAGACCTTAGTGGTATCAATTACCCCTATGATGTGGGTCAAAATGTATGTCAGGATGTATGCCGTTAAGTGTATTTTGAGATATATATTGAGGTGTATGCCATTGAGGTTTATATGTTGTGGAGTATGCTATCGAGGTGTATGTTGAGATATATGCTGCACTGTATTCTTTAGGGTTAGTATATGCCATTGAGGTGTGTGTTGGGATTAGCGTATGTTCTGAGTGTTGTCCAAATAAAGCAGGGTAAGGCGATAAGTATAAGGAGACGTTTACCAGATATGTCAATAGGGGCTTATTAGCAGGAGCTACAAGAATTGCCGGATGTGTTGCAAGAGTTGCATGAGGTGTTGTAGGATCTGAAAGAGGTGCTTCAGGAGGTGATGCTTTGCAATGAAGTTGTGGAGCAAGAGAAAGGGGTCGAAGGAAAGACCGAGTTGCAAGGAAGCCGTAGGAAGTGTCAGTAAGTGCATGTGTATGGACATGGGCGGTAGTAAGTGCATGTGTATTGCATTATGGAAGTTGTTGTTGGATTGATACAGAGGACAATGGCACTTCAAAATCTGGTTTGGAATTAAGAGGGGGGGGGGGGATGGAAGCAATATTCTGGATTCGATGGCAAGTTCTTTTCAGGGGAGTCAGTTTGTCAAGTTGAGTTTTGTTCTTTGGGCTTCGTTGTGATTTGCTAGCTGTAAAGAGTTGCAGAGAAGAACTCTCGCCTTAGAATTCATGACGAATTTATGTTTAGGTGGGGGGGGGGGATAGAATTGTAATGGCCCGATTTCCAAAATTTTGGGCTTGTTTTATGTTTTCCCTTCTCAAACCCCCTTAAGCCCAAAAGCCCGGTTTCCTTTTCTGTAAACCCTAGGCCCCCATCATTCGTTTCCTATTTAAAGGAGTGGTCATCCATGAGCAAACTAGAAAAGAAGCCTCCGTCGAAGCCCTGCTCATCTCTTGTCGCAGCCACCACCTTCCGAGCCCAGATCTATTGTTCCCTCATCGTCTAGAGTCAAAGGTAACCCCGTAAGTCCATTTTCTGATCTGTTTTTCCTTAACTCAAGCCCTAAAACCTCCATAACTTTATAACTGTGAGGAATCTCACAAATATGAAGCCACCACCGCATTCTGCTCGACGAGACAAAGTCGTAGCCGTCAACCGCTCCTCCATCCGAAATTTGGTGTGAGTTCCACTCACGGCCGGACTTCCCATGTGCTACCGCCGTCGGAGCACCACCGTCCGCTGTCGTTCGCCGCCGATGTCCCTCGAGTCAACTCGCTGGCGACCAAGTCAACTCAATTCTGATTTGTTGACTGGTTTGAACTTGTTTGTCTGGTTCAATTCAATTTCCGGTTTAAATCAATTTCAATTCGGTTTAGTTCGGTTTAGATTAGTTTAACTAGTTAGGGCCGGTTATTGCAATTGGGCTTGTTTGATCTGCTGGTTTGGTCTGCCCCGATTTCGGTTGGGTCAAGTTAGCGGATCAGATATGGGCTTGGGTCTGGGTTGACTGAGTTGACTTTGACTTGGACCGTTTACTTTTCATGCAACATTTCTAATTGATCGTAACTAGCTCACCCCTTATTTGATTTGGGAGAAACGAAAGCCTATCTCACTCAATTTTCCGTCCTCTTTCTAGTTTTGAAGTCCGTTCGGGCGTCAGGAGTTTATGAATTAGCTTTTTCCCTTCTTTGGCCAAGTTGAGGACCAGTCGTGATCTTTACTTATCCCATCTCAATTCCGGGATACGAGTCATTTGTTAATATCGTCTCTCCTAGGTAGCTTAGGTTAGTAATACCGTTGATGTGATTTAAAGAACGTAGAAATATTAAGTTATCTGTTAAACCGAAAACGTTGATTGTGATTGATGGATATGTGTGGAGTAGTTGTGGTAGGTGTATGTGATGGTCGTTGGTCGGAGGGGGTGTGACAAGCCCCCTCACCCCCCGTTGTGGATGTCGCTTGGCATCGTGTGGGGCGTACTCGTCGGTCCATGGGTTCGCAGGGGGTTGGGGCTCGAGTCCACACCTATGGAAAAGTAGCTAGTTGTGTAGGTTGCGTGGTGAGTCTTCGAGCGGTTGTTGTGCAAGGTGTTATTAGCTTAGTACTTGTTCATGTTGTTGTATTGCCGTAAGCCGAGATCGCGGGTTCCTTGAATCCGTCCTCACTAGGTAATTGTGTTTGAATCAATTACTCAGTCCTTTTCCATTTTCCCGTTCTCCCCCCCCCTCGCAGGTCCGGAAGTAGGATGATCGGTCGGCTGGTGTACGTTGGTGGATTTGAACCGAAGGGAGCGTGCACTCGTGGGACCATGGAAAGGCATTCCGATTAGCCATTATGATTCAACGAATGCCCTAACATCGTCGTTTCCGATTCACCAAAGAAGAGTCACTACTGATTGTTTTGCCCAAAACTATATGCACCAACGTTTTGTAGCCTCGGTGATGGCAGCTGAAGCTAAAGCGATGATTAGCCGTTTTGCAAACTCTTGTATTTTTAAGAATTCGGTATCTCGATATCTTTTCAGAATGCAAGGTACTTATCTCTTTTCTAACTTCAGACTCTACCACTAATAGCTCTTAGAGAACTCCTAGAAGAACTTAAAGACTAGGACTCCTAGAAGAGCTTAAAGACTTATCATCTAATCTATTAAAACAGGAAGGTTTGCCATGGTACATAAATGTTGTTCCCGGAATTTGCCCTTGATATTATTAGGATTTGTAACCTTCATTAAGGGTAAAACTGTAAAACAATTTATATTTGATTTATTATCTCCACAATCCAATGTTCCAAACAAGACAATTATTAAACATGTAGCCAAACAACCAAAATCTAATGGGTCCCACTTTCCTAATTAATTAAAATCAAAACAAATTAATTGATAAATATAATTAATAATTTATACATCAACTATTATATATAAATTAAGATTCAAAATATATTTATAATATATTTTAATATCTTTTTATTTTGTTTCAAATATATATATATATATATATATACATATTACGATTGATGTTTTTACGATTGTACTTTTTAGCAGGTTTTTCCATCAAACTGAAAAATATTTAATTAATTAAACGGGTTGAAAAATTAATTAGCCAATCTCGATTATAAATTTTCTAAAAAAAAATTCGCATATAGTAAATAATTTCAGTTGATATATTTTAAAATTAATAAAAATATTAAAATGATTTCATACTTATATTATTCAAATATTTGAAGAGTCAAATTATGCTTTATGTTTGAATGAAGTTTTTAACGGATAGTTCCATCAAATTTGCAAATTATATATACGACTACAGCATGTATTTTATAAAATAATATTTTAGATAAATAAAATAACAATTAAACATATACCACATAACTTTTACAATAGTTGTTTTCACATATATATATTTTTTCCAAACTATGATCTTACGATACAACACAGATTAAAATATATAATGTGAAATCGTTATTTTAATCTCTTAATCCTTACGATATATCTCCTCCAAATAACACATAATTCATTAAAAAAAAAACTAAATTGCTAACTCACTGTTTATAATGTTGGTTAAACAATTATAATCAAAATTAGATTACATAATTAAAAAATCTAAACTACTATTAACAAAATGAATAAAAAATAAAATTTGTAAAGAAAATTATACCCGCACTTAGAAGTGCGGGTCAAAATCTAGTTTCTCTTTAATGTAATTTGTCTCTGTTTTATTCCTAGCTCTGTGTTTGTCGATCTCTTGTTAAATCAGCACTCTCTATTGTGAACTCCTATTTGTTTTCATGGAGCCTAAGCTTATCTAATATAAGTCTCATTTGCTCCAAAAAAAAAGAGAGGATAAGAATGATTTTGGAAACTTATCCCCATAGTAACTTCACTATTTTTAGGCAGCTTGACCCGCCAGAAGATAACAACGAGAGGGTTTTACATTGGTTACACTTTAAGAGAATAAATTATACGAATCGTGAGCGCTTCTGCCACACTTTCACACCGTAAACACTAAATTGTGTAAGAAACGACATTTTTTTAGGAAGCTAACAAAGATGAGAAGGAAGCAATTCTACAAGAGACCAAATGAAATGATTTGGCATTCAAAAGATTTTACATCAGCACTAGGGCAGACAAAGATACACAGTTCATGAGTGGATGGATTCATATTGTGGACTTTTATAGTTTACTACAACCAGCTATGGAAGAAATAAAGAATCATTCAACGGTAAACATTCAACGAAAGATGGTTCTTCAGATTAAGCCAACAAATGCTCAGACTGATATTGGCTATGCGTGTTTCACGTAGCGAACAGAGAAGGATTTGCTGTGGCGGTACTCACTTGGACCTCAAGCATTTCCAAGCGACGTTCCAGAAGATCTAGCTTTTCATTCAAAGATGCCAATTTGCTCTTTGTGGTCGATTCTGAAAACATACACATACACATACACATAGACATTAATCATGGAAAGCTTCATTGTTTGATGATCAGAGAAAGCTTCATCGACACACAAACATTGTCTAAAACCAGATGGACTTGGAGCTGAAGAAGATCATTACAAAGATTTTGGATCTAAGAACATGGAAGTCAAATGGTCACACGAAGAAAACGCCCAAACGAGTTTGTATTAAAAAAAGGGAGTAGCAATCAACATAGATACCAAACGCAAATGAAATCTAAAAGCTGCAATTTTCATTTAACCCATCAGTCTAATTCAATCTCCCCCAAATTTATCGAGAACCCTTCTTAAACAAAACCCTAAAAGTTTCTAAATTTAGCAAAATTGAAGCAATAAAAAATGGCAAATTTCACGAAACCCAACACACAGAAATCGAAGAAAGTTACCGAATTGGACGAGGAATTCGAAGAGACGACGAACATTGAGAGAGATATGTGAGATGAATTCTCGGTTCTCCCAGTCTGCTTGAACAGCGATTCCTACGTTTACTGCGTTCGTGATTCCTCCTGCTTTCGCCATTAATTAACCACAAAAAACTCTACTCTTCTTCCACAATACACAATACAACTCACAGATTTCAGATTTTGCAGCTTTTTTCCTTTTTTTTTTGCCCTTTTCGATTCAATCAAGCTGTGAAAAAAATGATTGAGCAATCGATTAGAGAACGAGGGTCACCTCCTTTTTTCTCACAGAAAATAAAAAGATTCTGAATTTTTACCTTCCTTTTTTCTTCGCAGGTTGTTTTATGATTGAAGGAGGAGATGTAGATTCGAAGAAGCGGGTCTTTGATGAAAGAAAAGAGACACTACAGGGGCTAAATTATAATTTCGAATGATATTACGTTTGGTGGGCCGGTTCGGTTTATTTATTTTTATTAGTTTCGTAGATTGCTTAGTTAGTGTCCAATCTTTTTCCTTCTATTCAAATGTCACTATCAAATTTTTAACAATTATTGGTTTTTCGTACAAATATACTATAGCAACCAAAAGAAAATACTATTACAACCAATCTTTAGTCTTTACATTTAAGATAGGTCGTAATCGTAAATCAAGTGAATATTTGGTATGCTCTAATGTTCATAGAGAAAACAATAAACAAAAATCAGTTTGGATGTTTAAGCAAAGAAAAAAAAGCAAAACAAATTTGGCGCCACAAGAAATCAGCTTAGATGAAGTATTGGGCTATATTAGGGCCCATTCTGTTATGTAAATTAGGTTTAATGTAAAGCTGTATATATGCAAGTTAACATTAATCAATAAATCAATAAGAAATCTATTTATAATTATTAAAGGTTCTTGCCATGGTATTAAAGTCCTAAAACCTAACTACTACAAGGTTTTAGTGCTTGTTTGATCTAACGGATCTTATATTTCCGTTGCGAGATCTAGTCTCTTTGTCCGATTGTTAAACATGGGTGATGCTCAAAACCGTGTGGAAACAAGGCGAACCATCTCGCCGTATGACCTTACTTCAAACGATAATTCGAGTACATTGATTGCAAAGCCATTGTTGCGTGGTCCAAACTTTGATGAAGGTTCGACAAATCTGAGTTTGGCGCTCAAAGCTAGAAAGAAGTTCGGGTTTGTTGATGGCACAATACCACAGCCGCCAGAAGACTCTCCTGATTTTGAATATTGGGACGCAAACAACGCTCTTGTTGTTTCCTAGATGAAACTCACCATTGATGAGAAAATCTCGAGCTCGATGTCTCATCTTGTTGATGCGCATAAACTGTGGACGCACATTCAGAAGCGTTTTGCTGTCAAGAATGGGCAGCGTGTACAAAGGCTCAAAACCGATCTAGCGAACTGCAGGCAGAAAGGATCGGCTATTGAGGCTTATTATGGGAAGCTTACCCAATTGTGGAGAAGCTTGGCGGACTATCAAACTGCCAAGACTATGGAGGAGGTTCATTAAGAATGTGAAGACGACAAACTTCATAAGTTTCTCATGGGCCTCGACGAAACAGTGCATGGAGCTGTTAAGTCTAATTTACTGTCACGAGTACCACTTCCATCGCTTGAAGAGGCATACAACACTATGACTCAGGTTGAGGAATCGAAGGCTCTTGGGAAATCACACGACGAGCGTGTGGATGGTGTAAGCTTTGCGGTCCAAACTACTTCAGGAACAAGGCCTTACACTGAAAATCAAAACAGTAGTGAATCTCGGATGTGTACTCATTGCGGTCGTAGTGGACACATAGTTGACAATTGTTTTCGTCTTATTGGATATCTGCCTTAGTTTGAGGATAAACCAAAATTCAAAGGAGGTAATGGACGTGGATGTGGACAATCTAGTGGAGTTGGTCGTGGAACAAGCAAAGGAAATTCTGGTCGTGGTGTTGCACAAGTAAATCAGTGTGTAGCCACAAACAGAGCCTTTGTTTCAAACGTTACCGCTTATCCTTCTGGTCCTTTAACAGCTGCAGATCGAGTTGGAATCAGTGGGTTAAGCGATGAACAATGGTCACGATTGGTTCATATGCTGGATGAGAGAAAGCCATCGCCTGATACGCATCTTTCTGGTATGTATTTCCTTGAATCTTGGGTTATTGACACAGGTGCTTCTAATCACATGACTAAAATTCTTTCGTATTTGACTGATGTGTGTGATATGACGCCTGTATTGACCAAACTGCCTGATGTTCGTTTTACTACGGCTACAAAACATGGTCATGTTGTTATGGGTTCTTCTTTGAGCCTTCAGGAAGTGTTTTATGTTGACGGTCTTCAATGTCATCTCGTATCAGTTTCTCAGTTGGCTAGAGATCGACATTGCATTTTTCAGATTGCTGATAGACTTTGTCTGATTCAGGACTGCATCACGATGATGCTGATTGGTGCATGTAAGCAAAAAAAATGGTCTTTATTTCTTTCGGGGAGTGGAGGTTGCAGCCGCTGTACATGGAGCAGATACACTGTCTATCCAATTGTGGCACCAACGTCTGGGACACCCATTCTCCAAGGCGATGAAGATGTTGCAGTTTTCTGATTTTTCTAGTAGTGGTTTTGATTCGCAAGATTGCGAAATTTGTATTCAGGCAAAACAAACAAGAAAGCCTTTTCCTTTAAGCAATAATAAGACGATTTTTGCATTTGAAATGGTTCATTGTGATCTCTGGGGTCCTTATAGAACACCAGCTATGTGTGGATTAAAGTACTTTCTCACTATTGTGGATGATTATTCGAGAGCAGTCTGAATTTATCTTCTCATATCGATACAAGATACTCATGTTCATCTTAAAAACTTCGTGAATCTCATTGATCGCCAGTTTACAACAAAGGTGAAAATGATACGAAGTGATAATGGTTATGAGTTCACTTGTCTCACTGATTTTTTTGTTGAACAAGGAATCATTCATGAGACGTCTTGTGTTGGGACACCACAGCAATATGGTCGGGCTGAACGCAAGCATCGTCAGATCCTTAACATCGCTCGGTCCCTTCGGTTTCAAGCTTAACTACGGATCGAGTTTTGGGATCACTGTGCTCTCAGTGCTGCTTATGTTATAAACCGTACACCCACACCACTGCTCAAAGGAAAGACATCTTTTGAACTCATTTATAATCGGCCTCCACCAATGAATCACATCAGAGTTTTTGGGTGCATATGCTACGTACACAACCAAAAACACGGTGGAGACAAGTTCGAAAGCCAAAGCAACAAAGCCATCTTTATTAGGTACCCATTCGACAAGAAAGGTTGGCGTATATATGACATTGCTACAGGAAAGATCTCTGTTTCCAGAGATGTGATTTTTAAAGAAAACGAGTTTTATTTTGCACCATCAGTATCTGAGACTGCGTTGGTACAGCCAACAACACAACCTTCCTCTGGTTCCGACCTCACAATACATTCCTCACGCTGTTTTGAAGAGGATGATATTGTGACTACTCCGGTTCAACTAGTTGCTAAGGCCGAAATAGATCCAGAAGAGCCAGCTGAATCAGCGAATTCAGAACATGACACACCGATCATCGACCATGAAGAAAACCTGCAAAGTCCTACTGCTATAACAGAATTGCAGGCTTCTTCATCATCTGCTGCAACCTCACCATCTGTAGCTGAACCTTCAGTAGAACCAGAGCCTCTCGGCCGTGGTCTTCGTCAGAAACAATGATCCGTCAAGCTTGCGGATTTTATCTCTAATTTGATCTGTTCACCAGCGCCATCAGCAACTCCATATCCGCTTGACAACTATATTTCAAGCTGCAGATTCTCTGATCATTATCAGTTTTATGTCATGGCTTTGACAACAGCAGTTGAACCTCGCTCCTACAAAGAAGCTATTGTCGATGAAAAATGGCGTTGTGCAGTCAAAGACGAGGTTCTTTCACTAGAGGATAGAGGTACATAGACAGTTGAGGATCTACCTCCCGGTAAAACAACTTTGGTCTGTAAATGGGTTTTCCGTATCAAGTTACAATCTGATGGCTCCGTTGAACGATATAAAGCACGCTTGGTCGTTCTTGGCAACAATCAGACGGAAGGGGTTGATTACGATGAAAATTTTTCACCAGTCGCAAAAATGGTTACTGTCCGTGCCTTTCTCCAACATGTTGTATCTCTTGATTGGGAAGTCCATCAAATGGATGTTCACAGTGCGTTTCTCCATGGAGATCTCGATGAAGAGGTATATATGCGATTTCCACCGGGGTTTCATACGGATGATAAATCGAAGATGTGTCGTCTCCACAAATCTCTATTTGGTCTAAAACAGGCTCCAAGGTGCTGGTATGAAAAACTCTCCTCTGCTTTGACTGAGTATGGATTCGAACAGAATAAGTCAGACTATTCTCTCTTCACATACGTTCATGACTCTTTCCGGGTCCATGTTCTTGTATACGTCGACGATTTGATTATCACCGAAAGTTCGGTTGAGGTGATTAACAAGTTCAAACACTACTTAAGTACTTGTTTTCACATGAAAGATTTGGAAATTTTTCGATACTTCTTAGGAATTGAGGTGGCAAAGAGTCCGAGTGGCATGTATCTATGTAAGAGAAAGTATACCTTAGAGATCATTGCTGAAACAGGTTTACTTGGCGTGAAACCAGTGACCCATCCATTAGAGCAGAACCACAAACCTGCTTTAGTGAAGGGTGCATACATCTCGGATCCAACAAGGTACCGTCGACTTGTTGGTCGGCTGATTTATCTGGGCACTACACGCCCTGAACTCTCTTATGCCATACACATTCTCTCTCAGTTCATGACACATCCGAAGCCTGAACATTGGGAAGCAGCTCTCCGAGTTGTTCGATATCTGAAGCAAAGTCCTGGACAAGGTATTCTTCTAAAGGCCAATACACCTCTTACTATTACTGCTTGGTGTGATTCTGACTGGGGCTCGTGTCCGATAACACGACGTTCATTAACGTGCTGGTTCATACAACTTGCTAGTTCTCCTTTATCGTGGAAAACCAGAAAACATGATGTTGTTTCAAGCTCCTCCGCCGAGGCAGAATATCGAGCAATGGCAGACATAGTCAGTAAACTTATATGGATTCGACAGCTCCTTCCAGCACTCGGTATTGCTTGTGACTATCCCATTCCTCTTCACTCAGATAGCCAATCGGCTATAAACCTTGCTAAGAATCATGTGTATCTCGCTCGGACAAAACATGTTGGCCTCGACTGTCACTTCATTCGCGACGAGATTCTTCGTGGATTTGTTGTTCCAAATCATGTATCAACGAAGACGCAGTTAGCTGATATTTTCACAAAAGCTCTGGGCCGAAAGGAGTTCAATGAGTTTCTTCTCAAGTTGGGTGTTTGCAATCTGCACACTCCACCTTGAGGAGGGGTATTGGGCTATATTAGGGCCCATTCTGTTATGTAAATTAGGTTTAATGTAAAGTTGTATATAAGCAACGTGTAAGCTAACGTTAATCAATAAGAAACCTATTCATAACTACTAAAGGTTCTTGTCATGAAGAACACAAGATGGGTATGGGTCTCGAGTCTCGACAAAGATACACAGCCTAATAGAAGTCGAAATGAAGAATGTGAAGCCACTTTCTGCTTTACTGCATAGCCGTTTCGATGTTCTTTGTGTTGGCTGAATATGAACCATTTAAGGGTCATAGGGTTTAGTATAAGTACACAAATATGTGTAACAAGTTTCTTAATATAATTAAATCGTTATGTTCTTCTTCTTTAAGTTTCATTTGAATTTTACTTTCATGGTATCAAAGCCATTATTTCGTCATTGGATACCTATTCTCAACCTCCTTTAAACATTTTAAATTGTGTAACCATCCAACTCACGAATAGAAACTATATTCATTCGAAAAGACAATTTGAATCTTTCCTTCCGAGTCAAGGTCTTCTCAACCTCATTAATGGTGCTATTCATGAACCTTTTGTTACCATCTCAGTTCTTAACATCAATGAGGTCCCTAATCCAGATCATCAGGTGTGACTCAAATCTGATCAGATTATACAGTCTTAGTTACTTGGATCTCTCTATGAAGATATTCTAAGTGTTGTTCTTGGAACGAACATGTCTCAAGATGAATGGCTTTCACTCGTAAAGCATTTTAATCGTGTGTGGCTGTTTGAACTTAACTCAATTAGAAGTCATGTTACCAAAAGAATGAAGATCTTTGCTGATCTACAAGTCTTAGGCCGTGAATATGAACCTATTAAAACTGTTGAAGGATCCATGGATTCATATCCAGATGCTATCTTTGTTGATGTTGCTCCTTGTTCACGGGTTTTGAGAGTCAGCTACCTCTTAGAACAATGGTCACCTAACTTGGCCTATAACGTGTCCAACAATGACACATGCTACATTTCTTATCATGGTCGTGGAGGTTACAACACACCAGTTGGTGCAAATAGAGGAAGAGGTTCTTACTCTACACGAGATTGTGGTTTTCCACAACAGTATAACCTATAAGTGTATGACATCCTCAGACTCCTCCTGTAACAAGACTACTTGCCAAATATGTATTCGGTTTGGTCATAGTGCAATTAAATGTTACAAACTATTTGATATCACATACCAGAGTGAAAAAATGATGTTGCTGCAATGAGAGTTATAGAAGATCCTCTTTACAATGACAATGAATGGTATACATATATTGGAGCCTCTATGCATGTTACCAACTCAACACATAATTTTCAAACTTCTCAACAGTACCCTGGTAATGATTCAATCATGATTGTGGATGAAAATTCTTGCATATCACTCACACTATTCATCTCTCCATTCGGCCTCATGTGCTCTGTCTTTAAAGGATATCTTGGTTTGTCCAACTATTTCAAATTCTCTTCTTTCATTTTCTAAGTTAACAACAAGTGATTATCCATGCTTCTTTACCTTAAATTGTGATGATGTTTATGTAAAGGGAAATGTCACACAACAAACACTGACTCAGTGAAGCATACATGATGAATTCTAAGTATTGAATAATTCTGCATTCAAGGTTTTTTATTCCACGAGAAGATAACTACAAATGATGATTTTTGACACCGAAGACTCATACATCTAAGTTCAGAAATTCTTCAGCATCTATCTAGGACTAAAGTTATATGCATTAATTAAAGTAGGAACAAGCTTTGAGACTCATGTAAGCCTGGTAAAAGTGCTAAATTACCTTTATTTTCTTCAGTATTTGTGGTTTCTACAGCTTTTGAGAGAATACATGTGATCTATTGGGTTACTTTCTCAAAATACTGCTGATTTTATCCAACAAACAATTTCTTTCACTCAATTGTTTGATGAACTCTTCAAAAAATTGGGATATATGAAAGAAAGCATCAACATATCACATATTTGGGTTTATCAATGATATTTCAGTGTAGAATGCCAAAAAAGTTTTGGGTAGAAGCTTTCTTTACATTAAATTAATTAATTTAACAAAATATTAATTTATAGAATATAAAGTATAAAGTTATAGAGTATACTGTAAAATTAGTGTGTTTCTAACTAGTGATGTTGGCCCTAAAAAATTAGAGCTACAAATAAAAATCAAAAACTAATCTACAGTATGCAATTTTCATCGCCGGTTTGAGATAGTACGCGCCTAGGTGGAGTCACCACTTCCTATCTAATCTAAAACCAATACTGACATGAGATAATACTGTTAAACAATATAAAGTACTGAGGACTAGAAGCACAGTAACATATGCTTCTCTTCTTCTACCAGATTACACTATTTATTTACGTGTATGTGATAACCGAGGTGGTCACGTGATCAGGATGCGCGTCTTGCTAGAGAGTTGACGTGCGCGATCCGAGGGGGGCTAAGTATTTCTTAAGAGAGAACTGACTAGATTCAGAGATAAGCAAGAGTGAAGACGTGTTCGGGATGAACGATTGATGGATTACGTTCGGGGCTGTTTGGAAAGAGTGATGTGCTCGGTAACGAGCGTGTTTTGTATTCAGATTCCCGAGCAGGCCGAAAGACGTGCTCGGTTTATAGTTCGGGAAATTGACTCTAGAGAGAGAAAGTAGTGAGAAGTGCACAGATCCCAAAAAGTTACATTAATGTACAGTGACGACTCCTATTTATAGTAAAATACGGTCATACTTTTTACAGGCCGTTGACCGCTTGTCGAGTTCGTGCGGATTGGGCCGTACTTGGTGACGAGATGGGCTGAGCCGTACGTTTTTTTGGCCGTTAGTGTAGCCGAGCCGATTTGCTTGATTTGAGCCGAGCTGAGCCGATGGTGATAGGCTTGGTTCGGGCGTGTATGTTCGGGCCTTTATCGCTTGTTGGGCCGTTCTGTTTTTGTTGGGCCGACCCTTGATCAAAGAATAAGTATTGGGCATTCTAAGTGGATGAGGTGCTAAACCCATATATAACAGTAAGCCCCCCCCCAGTTCGTTGATCTTCATAGTTCTTGAAGTCGGCGGATTTGGTCAGTGTTTTTAGTTGGGCCGATACTTATTCGGTGTAGGCCTGGTCGGGCAGTTGAATTCGTTTGCTTCGTTGCGTCTTTCTCGGGGAGTTCGAAAGGTTTCTTGGGAAGCAGCTGGATATTGAAGAGTCGCACCGTTGTAATGATGGCACCTATAAACGCTGGAAGCTGAAGGGTTGCGTAGGGGTCGTCATTGCACTTGTCTCGAAATTCCCCCGCTTGGCTTATATATATCGCGCTCCGCTCTTCTCCGATTTCATTTCTCTCCTTTTGCAGGTACTTCGCTCTCCCTTCTCTCTAGAATTTACTTTCTCTCTCTAGTTTTGTTGTTGTATTAGTAAGTCATGAGAATTGACTCCAGTTCAGCATCGTCTTCGGGTCGGGACCTTTACTCGGTAAGGTTATCCGAGGGTGATTCTGCTCGGCCTAGTTCGTCCGTTGCGCAGCAGGGTTCTTCATCCAGCTCGGGGCGAACAGAGGTCATTTCCCAAAATCCCGAGGATAATTGCGCTCGGGCCCCTTCAGCTTTGGGTAGCGTGCAGAGCTTCCGAGTACCGTACTTGATAGACTCGGAAGACGACGGTGCTCGGCCTTGGCTTCTCCCATCGATTCGGGATTTGGGTTCGCTCCCAGTGAAGGCGGAAGCTGTGGCCTTAGTGGATCAGGCTCGGTGTGATAGGATGGTGCTGGAGCCGAGCAGACCTAAGAAGGCTCAGAAAACACGGCGAGGGGCCGTGGATGGCTCGGAAAAGAAGGCGCGTCCCGTTCGTCCAGTTCTTCCAACGAAGTGCTCGGACGATGATTTGAATTAGATAAGGGACAATTGCGCTTCTGGGAGTGCTGGTCGGCTCGAGCTCCGTAAACCTGAGCCGCATGAGAAGCCTTGGGACTGCCCAGAGGGGTGGATATGCCTGTACGACTTCTGGTTTAAGGATATCCATCTGAGGTTCCCCTTGCCGAGGCTGCTCGTGGCTTATTGCGAGGAGAGAAGGATCGCTCTATCCCAGCTATGTCCGGCTGCCATTCAGAACCTGGTCGGTTCTATGATTTTGGCCTCCGAGTGCGGCGTCGATATGACTCTCCGGTTTTTCGAGGAGATTACGACAATTTCGACGAACCCCACGACCGTTGGGACTCGCTACGTTTGTATGAGGACCCTCTTTGGAGAGAAGGTCGTCATAGGGAAACCGTCGAAAGTCGACGATTGGCAAGATCATTACTTCTATGTTCGGGTCAATTGGGCCTCGGTGCCAGACCCGGAGAGGCCGTACATGACGCTTTGGAATCATCTCCATGGTAATCTTTTTTGCTTTACTCGTTCCTCTAAATAGACTAACTCATTCTCGTTCTCCTTTCTCGCAGATCGTCATTCCTTTGATCTCCGGGCGCCAGACAACTTCTTAACGGATCTTCACAAGCTCGTTGCTCGGAGTATTCAGAAGTGGCCGGACGTGCACGCTAACCAAGTCAGGCGAGCCGTAGAGTGTTTGGACGAAGGTATGTCTTTTCACTTCCTCCTCCTTTTTGCTTGGGTTTCTAAAAATATTGAGTTTCGCAGGTTGTCGTCTTCGTTCGATTGAATCGTTAAACGAGTATAACAACAGACCTCTCGTTCCGATTGTCCCGAAGAAGAGCCGGAAGAAGGAAATGGGCCGAATGGATCTTGAAGTTGTGAATTACGTCGAGGAGAATCTTGCCAATCCGCAAGGAAATCCGGTCGTGGAGCAGGAGAACCCCTCTGAACCACAGGTAAATGAAGGATGTTGGGTGATAATCATGATTCAATTCATCAGATTACTTGATCCTAAACATGCCAGATCTAGGTTCTCTTGAATAGAAACATAAGTAGATCTCACCTTTTACCTGTTTTGCAGCGGAAAGAGAGAACATGTCAGAGATCAGAGAGCCACCGAGTGGTAACTCCTCCAGAGGTTCACACACGCACACCAAGCAGGAAGAAAACTGCTAGACCGAGCTGTGGGAGGTCGCAGGAAGAGAGAGAGTCGCGGCTAGGGCTACTCCTCGACCTGAACTCGTCTTAAGTTTATATAAAACTTGTTCAGTTCGTTTTGGGCCATTTGGCCCAAATGCCAATTAACTCCGAGGCGTTCGCGCATTGCATCGATCGTTGCACCTCATGCATCGATCGATGCACAATGGCTAAACCCTCTTATTCTCTCTAAGTATAGTAAATGCCTAGCACTTTTACCATACTCCTGCTAAACCGTTCCTACACGATTTCCTGTTAGCTTAGGCGTGTGACCCATATGGGATCATATAATAAAGGCAATAAGTCCAAGACTTATAGATCATGAGCGGACTCTAGCAAGCCATCATGACCCCCAGTATTATATGACTTATGTCTGATCTTTGACATACTCTTACTTTCTAGAGACAGCACCGAGATTACTGGACACATTTCCAACAATCTCCCACTTGTACTGGAATCTCTGTATTCATAATCCTTTTGTCACAATATCTCGATTAGTCATAAGGCAAGATTAGTGTCATCCTTATAAAGCCTAATCTTGTTCATCGGACTCTGATTTGATACTGTCAATCCAAAACGACTCGGGACAGTCCGTTTGAGCATGGCCATGCATTTTCCAGTATTCAAATCTCCGATTGGCCTAGAGATATTCACTCCATTTATATTGGAGGGACAAATCCCGTCTTGTTCCATCACTGTAAACTACTCATTTCATAATGTACCCAAACAAGGTCCTTATAACTATCGCAGAACGATGGCGTTAGACAATGATCAAAGTGCATCAGTCCATGTGCAGTCACATGCATGCGAACTCAGG
The DNA here is from genome assembly GCA_030180135.1 of Orychophragmus violaceus. Taxonomy (NCBI): domain Eukaryota; kingdom Viridiplantae; phylum Streptophyta; class Magnoliopsida; order Brassicales; family Brassicaceae; genus Orychophragmus; species Orychophragmus violaceus. The sequence continues at coordinate 24,470,464 of CM058239.1, forward strand.
TCTAAGGACTATACTCTATAGTCGTAGTAAGAATCTCTTATGACACAGATATAAATATCCTGAAGAGTTCTTATAAGCGGGTCTTGTCCGGTCGTATGTTCCCCAACATACACCTATGTACTGACTTTGATACCGAGCATCTATGACACACTGAGACTTTGTCATAAGTCACGTACCAATCCAGTCTCATACGGTTGTTGGTGTTCCAATTTCAACAACCTTTGACTAGGGACAGGATGATATAAAACATCTATCAAATATAGGGTCTCATGATCAAGCTAAATGACTTCGATGACTCAAGATCAAGTCATTTACTTCGATGACCTATAAAATGGTTCATATCATTTTGGAACGATTATTTCATCACAGTTAAAATAATCTTGAAATAATAATTTCAATATCAAACAGAACATATCAATAACTAAATAAAGCCCTTTACTAACTCCCACTGAAATTAAGACTACATCTTAACTTCACTTATCCTACAGCTACAGTCCGTGACTCGCGCTTAGGGCTAAGGAGTGGCTTCGTTAATAGATTAGCAACGTTCTCATTTGTTGAAACTTACTGATCTACTTAACATCTCTGTCATTTATCTCAAGGTGTTTGGACCTCTGATGTGCAGCTAGTCTCATCTATGCTGGGAATCACATCAAGTTCATTGACGAACTCTTCTTTCCAAACAACCTCTTTCGCCGCTTTCCAAGCTGCGAAATGTTCAGTTTAAGTCATGGAGTCAGCAACAGTGCCTTGCACCGCCAGACAGACACAAGATATAACCGGACTGTGACCGGAAATCATCTTTGTCTGTTGGAAACTTGCCTTTCAGACTCTGCTGACTTGTAGCACATCACTTTCTCCGTAAATCAAGAACTTATCCTTAGTATTCCTCAAATACTTTAGGACATACTTTAGGAAACTTGATTCTTTGCTGGATTTGACTGGTCTTTACTTGTCTTGCTTAACATTAAAGCAACATCAAACAAGTACGTTTCATGGCATACATGATAGATCCAATTGCCGACGCATATGGAATCTCATCCATGCATTTAAGCTCATCAGTTATCGTAGGATACTGTATCTTGCTTAACTTAATGCCATGTGACATTGGCATAAAACCCTTCTTGGATTGCTCAAAACGTGTAGAACTTTGTCAATTTAAGAATCTGACTTTGTCCTATCAGCTCTTTTGGATCTCTATCTTTAGATCCAAAAACCAAGAACTACGTGGCTTTACCCATGTCAATCATTAAACCAACTCCCAAGCTAGTCCTTTACCGACTACAGCTTTGGGACGTTATATCCGAGAATCAGTATGTCATCGACATATACTTTGAGAAATGCAATATTGCTCCCATTTATCTATTAGTAAACACACAGTTCCGCTTCGTTCCTGTTCAAGTCAAAACCTTGACTACTTCAACAGAACGAAGATTCCAACTCCGATATGTTTGCTTCCATCCATGAATGGATCGATGAAGCTAACTTACATAAAATGTAAATTTTCGGAGTCCGGGCTCACTTTCGCTTCTTTGAATTTCGCAGATTCATCGCTTTCAATGATCATCAGATCATGCGAACTTTCAATGATTATCAGGTTCAACTAATGACGAGAAATCACTCTCGGATTAGTAACTGATTCATATCTGCGAACTTCAGGCTCCACAGGAGTAGATTCTACAGAAATCTGTAAATCCTTCCGCTGCTCTCCCTTAATAGGTTAAGCAGCCTCCTGTATTTCTCGAATTTCTTCGAGTTGTACTTTTACTCCCACTGTTCTTCTTTGGAAAGTAACTTCCCTTCTTAGAAAACATAATGGTCGTAAAAATACTTTTTACTCCCACTGTTCTTCTTGGAAAGTAATTTCCTTCTTAGAAAACAGAATGGTCGTAAAAGTACTGAGCCTTGGTTTCCCTGAGAAAACTTCGAGTTATGCTTTTACTCCCACTGTTCTTCTTGGAAAATAACCTCCCTTCTTAGAAAACAGATTGGACGTAAAAGTAACAAGCCTTAGTTTCTCTAGGACAACCAGCGAAGTAGCACAAGTACAAATACTCAGTAAAGAAAAATTTGGATCGATTCCAATCCACATTAACGTGGTGTCTTTCAACCGATATTTGTGGAACTATTTCAGCGTAAACTTAGATATTTTAGAGCGTTATTCTTAAATAATATCATGGAAGATTCGTGTGACTCATCTTTAATCATTTCTAATAAGATCTGATTCTTTCTCACAGAAACACCTTCAGGAGGTTTTCAGGAGAAATGAGCTGTGAAACGATTTCACACTCATTAAGATGATCACACAATTAATGACTTAAGTATTCTCACTCGTGATTTAATCCAGAGTCTTAATACTTTTGTCATTCAGATCCTATACTTCATTCTGGAACTCTTTTGACCATGTCAAAGAATTCCAACTTGTGTCTCATCAAATGAACACAGTCACACTCACTGAAGTAATCAGTAGAGACTATGAAGTACAGGAGATTTTCTCTGGCATTACTGCTCATTGGGCCACATACATCAGTATGTTCCAGGTCCAATAAGCCTTTGGGCCTTTCTCTAGCTCGGCTAAGATAGGCCCTTTTCCTTTTGGTCCAGTAAACAGAATTCAAGTCTCATAAGATATCTTATCAAATGAGCCCAACAGTCCATAACTATGGGATTTCTGAATCCGACTTACTCTATGTGACCAAGACTTTTATGCCAAGAAAAATCAGGTTTAATTCATCAGATTTAAACCAATTCGGTATTTATGTTACATTTAGGCACTCTTTGGTTTAAGATATAAAACCCATTCCATGAATAGGGTGCTACAATTAATATTTCATTAAGATCAAAAGAACAAAACTTGTCTTTTATCAAAATGAAAAACATTCAAATTCTTAAAAGAAAATGAAAGACAACTCTGCTTAAAGCAGGTACATTGTAGCAATTATTTAATACAAAACCAAGCCTCAAAGGGATCTATAAGTGAAAAACCCTACGACTGAGGCAGCATCCCAAGCTCCTTCCAGACATGTAGTTTCACTTGCCCTTCCTTCAACGTTCTACTGTTGCTAAAGCTCTGCATATTATCACAAATATCAGTGCCACAACCAGTATCCAATACCTTTAAGGTAGAACTTGAAGTAATAACATGAATACCTGAGGAAGTAGTCGCATACATCGACTTTAACTCCTCATCATCTTCCATGAATTTAATGCAATCTCTCTTCCAATGCCATTTCTCCTTACAGTAGCAGCACTTACCAACGTAAGAGTCTGACTCGGGCTCAGAAGACACACGCTTGCCATGATTCAAAATCTGGACAACTTTGTCTTCACCCTTGTCTGCATTAGGTTTAGTAAACCTACCCTTCTCATTCATGAGATTGTACAGGGTACTCTTCACGTTTGGCTCAACTGTCTTGAGCATATCATGCAGTTCAGTCAGCGTCTTCGTTAAGCCTTTCTTGATATAGTTCCTTCTGAACTTATCATAGCTTGACGGCAGTGACTGCAGAATGATCTCAGTTGCCAATTCTTGGCCAACTGGATAATCCAGTTTCCTCAGGTTATCAATGTAACCCATCATTTTACTGACATGAGGACTTACTGGATGATCATTTGGTAGCTTGCAGCTAGTGAGAGATTTAACCAACTGGTATCTCTCCACTCTTATCTGCTCCTGAAATTTCAATTTCAGGCTGCTGATCATCTCTATTGGCGACTCCATGTTCTCATATTGCTTCCGCAAGTCTGAGTCCATGGTAGCCAATATCAGACCACGCACATCTACCGCATCATTATAATGCTTATTCCAAGCATCATATACTGCATGAGAAGCATTGGACCCGATCCTCACGGGGAGAGCTCTCTCAAGAACATAGTCCTTTCTCTCCTGCCTGAGGACTAGCCTCAGGTTCCGCGACCAAGTCAAGAAATTTGATCCGTTCAGCTTTTCCATCCCAAGGATAGACCGGATCGAGAAAGTGTTTTGATTGTTTGTGCTAGTCATAACTGAAAATTAAGATAAAAGGATTTTAGTTAATATGTTCAATATGATTAATCTCGTATTAAAATTAATATGATTAATCACGCATTATATTCAATAACATCAGTTACCCTCAATAGAATATAATGATTCCAAGATCCACATATAACTAAGATCAAAGTGGGCCACTGGCCGTCACCCAACCTTAGCTTATATCGGTAAGCCCTATGTCGGCTAATTATATCCGTGATATAACTCTTGGTTGTGAATCTGGGCCCGAGGCCCAATCCACTCTGATGTCTCAAGGCCCGGGACTCCCGATGGCCCAGTCAAGAAAACCAGACTATACAGTCATGTAATCATTAATGTCTGGGACTCCCAATGACATTTATGAATCACAAACCGTCTTACTCACGCAAAAGCAGACATCCTCACACTGTAAGGCCATGAATACAATTGAGTGGGCTTTGACAGCTGACATAGAATGGACAAGACATCCAACGCTTGATATTATATGAGGTTCGTAGGTTTATTAAAATTTCATTCCCAATTATAGAAGATTACTATTTCGGGAAACTTTCTATTTTAGGAAACCTACTATTTTAGGAAACTTTCTAAAAAGGAAACTTTCCTTAAATCCAAAACATGCAAATTCAGAAACTTCTAATTTAAGAAACTTTCTAATTTCAAAATTTTGGAAACTTATTAATTTAAAATCGATTTTAAAATTTTATAAAAATAAATTTTAAATTAATCTGAAGAAGAGACTCAAATAATTGGCCCAATTGTTTTAACTTCTTGGCCCGAGGCCCAAGAATTGGTCCATGTCCAAGACATAACCCAATTGTCCAATTAAATGACATAACCGGTCTGGTTCATTAAAATTGGTCTAACCAAAATTAATTACTACGACGACCACAATTGTCAACCGGTTATTTACTAAACCGGATTTTCTCAATTTATTTGGTCCAACCAAATCAAATTAGAAAATCCTGGTTTAGGCACTAAATCCAATAATTATTTCGACATTGGATTTCTTATCCCGGTTTAACCAGACTTAATAAAATTATTAAATCTGTTTATTAAACCGAGACGTTTAATTTTAATTAAATTAAACCGAGTCTAAACCCTAACCGCATCGATCGATGCTCTCAGCATCGATCCTGCAACGATCGTGCATCGATACTGCATCGATCGATGCTCTCACGCTCGCACGAACGGTTATCAGGTTTGGCCGAGAGATTCTAGCGAGATCCATGCGATCGTTTGAACGATCCATGCGATCCCGGTCAATCTCTCGCGACTGCAACGATCGATCCTTGCATTGCATCGATCGATGCAATGCGATCTCTCGTGGTTGCATCGACCGATCATGCGATCGCATCGATCGATGCATCGCGATCACAGCCGATATTTCTTTATGAAAATCGCATTCTTCCAAATCAATATAGCTTGGATTTTTGCGATTTCAAATGTGTTTAGGTTTCAATTCCTTGTTGCTTAAGTGATTTCTCTTATCAGTAATTGATTCAAAACACTTCTTAAACAAGAAAACAATCCTAAACTTGAATCTAAACAAGGAAAACCAGAACCAATGGCTCTGATACCACTGAAGGATGTTGGGTGATAATCCTGATTCAATTCATCAGATTACTTGATCCTAAACATGCCAGATCTAGGTTCTCTTGAATAGAAACATAAGTAGATCTCACCTTTTACCTGTTTTGCAGCGGAAAGAGAGAACAGGTCAGAGATCAGAGAGCCACCGAGTGGTAACTCCTCCAGAGGTTCACACACGCACACCAAGCAGGAAGAAAGCTGCTAGACCGAGCTGTGGGAGGTCGCAGGAAGAGAGAGAGTCGCGGCTAGGGCTACTCCTCGACCTGAACTCGTCTTAAGTTTATATAAAACTTGTTCAGTTCGTTTTGGGCCATTTGGCCCAAATGCCAATTAACTCCGAGGCGTTCGCGCATTGCATCGATCGTTGCACCTCATGCATCGATCGATGCACAATGGCTAAACCCTCTTATTCTCTCTAAGTATAGTAAATGCCTAGCACTTTTACCATACTCCTGCTAAACCGTTCCTACACGATTTCCTGTTAGCTTAGGCGTGTGACCCATATGGGATCATATAATAAAGGCAATAAGTCCAAGACTTATAGATCATGAGCGGACTCTAGCAAGCCATCATGACCCCCAGTATTATATGACTTATGTCTGATCTTTGACATACTCTTACTTTCTAGAGACAGTACCGAGATTACTGGACACATTTCCAACAGTAAATCCTGTCGCCCTGGATTTGAACCGACCATTTTCGCCTTGGGTTGGGGAGGTTCCCCGTGGAATGGTTTTTGTGAACGAATATCACCGAGATTCGTTTCGTCAGGTGTGCGAGGCGGTTGAGGCGGTCGAGGCTCAGAAGAAGAAGAAAAAGAAGAAGAAGAGATCGCGACCCGAGGAAACGGCTGCCGCTGAGCCGGGGACTCCTCTTGTTCCTGAAGATGGTCGGGAAACCGAGGAGACCGCCGATGTTCCTTAGTGAGGAAAAAGAAGAAAAAGAAGACTGTTGCTACCGAGGGCCAGATGATTGATGCCACCGAGCATACCAACGGTGGTAGGATGGATCTGGCGATTCTTCCTGAGGCCGCGGGTACTCAGGTTGGGAATGCTGAGGGCCCGAATATCGATGAGGCAGCTCTTCTGGAACGTCCGGGTGATGATCAGGTCGCTGACCAAGGTGAAATGGATGGTCGGGAGGGGAATGAAGATTCTTATCCTCAAAACGAACAAAATATTCCCGACCTGGATGAGATTGCCGGGCTCACTTTCCTTGGTGGGCCTGGTGAGGGCGCGTTCACAGATTATGGCTTCTCTGTGAGGTATGAAGGTTCAAAGCCACTCCTTCGAGATGGGGAGGCTTGTGCGGATTTACTCATGTTGATGAGAGATAGTCCTCCAAGATCGTTGCCGCCGGTTACGCACTCACACTTCTCTGATCGTAAACAGGCAGTGGCCAAAGATTTTGTTCGGGTGAGTTTTTGCTTGTTTTTCTTTGATAATTTTCTGATGATATCTGGTTTTGACTTAGCTTTCCTGTTCCAGGGTTTTGCCAATTATAATCTGCTTTGTGACGAGTATGAGCACAGGGAGGTTGAACTTGAGAGGGCGATTAGCAGCTTGAAGAGGGAGCTCGGTAGAGCTGAAAGGTCTATTTCCGAGCTTGAAGGGTATCAAGAGGTAGTGACTGCTGCAGAGGCACTCCGTTCGTCTCTCAAGATCGAGGAGGAGAAGGTCTCGGCTTTGGAGAAGAGGGTTGCTGAGCTTTCCACCGAGAATGCTCGGTTGGACGTTGAGAACAGACAGTGTCTGGCTGATTGTTCGAACGCTCGGGCCGAGGCTGATGAGCTGATTGTTCGAGTGTCTGAACTGCAGGGTAAGCTCGAATCCGAATGTGCTCGGCTCAAATCTTCCTGTACGCGCGAAGTTCTGAGGGAGAGGGAACGAGTTTTGGATAAGGCGCAGGCTCGGTTATCCAAGATCAAGAAAGCCAATGAAGAGAAGGAGCTCGGGAGGAGAACCCATATACTGATGAACCAAGCTGCTGCCGTTGCGTCGATGCTGGAGACGCTCGTCAAGGAAGGCTTTGCTGTTCCCTCCGATAGGATTGCCAAGGCTAACGCTGACTTTGATCGTTTCAAGCGGGAGCTTGTTACGATTCAGTTTACCGACCTGAAGGACGAGGACTTTGTTATGACTCCGCCGGGTAGTCCAGGTCGGACTGATGGGAACTCCTCGGTGCCTGTTCCGAATATGTTAGGTTCGGTGGTAGACAATCTTCGGGCGGCTGGTCTGACCGGGAGCGAAGATCGAGCTCCCGAGGCTTCTTAGATTTTAGTTGTTTTTCTTCCCCCCTTTTTTGTAATGCTCCGATGCTCTGATGTAACCAGATTCGTGCCTTTGTGCACTTTTAATGAATTTTGTTTTTCCTTCTCTCTTTTTTTTAATATATATATGTCCAAGTCGGAATAAACAACGAAAGAAGGTGCTCGGTTTAGGTTAGATATGCGAGTTTAACAAGGAGCAAGCAAAAATGCTCGGCTTATCCCGTAGGACCGACCGGGACAGTTATGCGAAACTGTGTTCGGCTTATTTTTTTCTGTCAGTCGTCCTTGTGCGGGAACTGGGCCCGGATTACTTAGTTGTGGGGTCCGAGACTATGCTCGTTGTACCACAGGTCGGGTGCGAGTAAGTGCTCGGCTTACCCCTAAGGTCTGATCGGGACATTATGCGAAAGCTATGCTCGGCTTATTTATTATCGATCAGCCTTGTGCGGGAACTTGGCCCGGCTTACAATGTATCGAGCATCTGGCCAGGATGTCGGTTTGTTCGGTGTGATTGACACAAGAATTTGAACTTAATAAAATTTTATTATTGATATAGCTGAGCCTCGTGAGAGGTTGCCTACGTACCCCGAAAGGGGATCAAGCTGATCGTAGTTCACTTTACATATTACTCGAACTCGTGTATAGCGAACTCGGTTTGGAGCGAGAGATGCTCGTTTTTTTTTTTGAGCGCGATGCTCGGCTTTTCCGTGAGCGAGAGGTGCTCTCTTTTTTTTTTTTTTGAGCGCGATGCTCGGCTTAGTAGTAGTACCTCTTGAGCTTGTTTGCATTCCAAGAGCTTGAAATGGCTTCTCCCTTCATCGTTACGAGCTCGTATACGCCGGGTTTTACTATCTTTGAACGATGTACGGACCTTCCCAGTTTGCGCCGAGTTTCCCTGCTCGGTATTTCCGCGTGTTTTCGAACACCTTCCTGAGGACGAGGTCTCCTTCTACGAAACGTCGACCCTTAACCTTCTTGTTGTAGTGTCGGGTGATCTGTTGTTGGTAGTTTTGGAGACGTAAGAGTGCTCGGTCTCGTAATTCTTCCGTGTGGTCGAGGCAATCGATAATCATGTTGTTGTTAAGCTCCTCGTGCTCGGGCGCGATGCTCAGGCGTATTGTCGGGACGCACATCTCGGCCGGAGACATTGCCTCCATTCCGTGAGAAAGCGAGAAAGGGGTCTGACCGGTTGATGTCCTCGGTGTGGTCCGATGAGACCAGAGAACGCCATCGACCTCGTCGGCCCAGAGGCCTTTCTTGCTCTCCATTCGTTTCTTCAGTCCGTCAATGATCGTTTTGTTGGTCGCCTCGGCCTGCCCATTACCTTGTGGGTACCTCGGTGTTGATTTGCTCAGACGTATTTTCCACCTCGCGCAGAATCCTTCGAACAGATTGGAGATAAACTGGGAGCCGTTGTCGGTTACGATCTCGTAGGGAACACCGTGACGGCAGATTATGTATTTCCAAACAAACTTCTGAACGTCGAGGTTTTTGATCTCCGAGTAGGATTCGGCTTCGACCCATTTGGTGAAGTAATCAGTCATTATCTGGATGAACTTCTTTTGATGCGAGGCCGGGAGAGGTCCGACTATGTCCATCGCCCACCGCATGATCGGATAGGGTGTGGCTGCAGTGGTGAGGAGCTCGGCTGGCTGGTGTATGCTCGGTGCGTGCCGTTGGCATTTCTCGCATCGGGTCACATATCTTTTGCAGTCGGCGATCATGGTTGGCCAGAAATGGCCTTGTCGCTTTATCTTTATGGCTAATGCTAGGCCGCTTGTGTGGTTTCCGCCAGCTCCTTCGTGTGTTTGCTCTGTGACCCATTGGATCTCTTGCCCGTTTATGCAGCGTAAGAGAGCCTTGGACGCACTCCATCGAAATAGCTCGTCCTTCATCATTACGTATTGCGCGCAGCGGGCTTTCAACCGGCGAGCTGCCCATCGATCCTCGGGGACTTTCCCGGTCAGTATATAGTCCTTGATTTCGTCTCTCCAGTCGATGACGTCCGCATGCTCGGGGTTACTGTCCTTGATAATTTCCTCGTTGCTTTTGTGAGCGTCGTCCAGCCCCTCATCTTCCTCGGTAATAAGCAACACGTCTTCGTCTGGTGCAATGCTTGGTCGGGCTATGCATTCGACTGGAATGATTCGACGAAGGTCGGGGTCTGAAGTCGAAGCTAGAGCGGCTAATGCGTCTGCGGAGGAGTTGTCACTTCTGGGGATCTTGGTTAGCGTGACCGACCCGATTTGTGCGTTTCCGCGTCGTCGAAGATTTTGCTTGTGTAGAAAATGGGTCTTTGGTCGCCTCGATCGTCGCGGACGAGCACATTGCTGACTGCCGAGGTTGATACGGAGATGTACAAGTACAGCATCTCTCCCTCCTCGGGTTTGGCCAGAATTGGTGGGGTGGAGAGGTAGGTCTTTAGCTGTTGGAACGCGTCCTCGCACTTAGCGTCCCATTCGAATTTCTTATTCCCTCGAAGAAGATTGTAGAAAGGGAGACACTTATCCGTCGATCGTGAGATAAATCTATTCAAGGCCGCGACGCGCCCTGTTAGGCGTTGGACTTCTCTGGTGTTCCTTGGCGACGGCAGCTCGGTGATTGCCGTTATTTTCTTTGGATTCGCTTCTATTCCTCTTCTCGTGACAATGTAGCCGAGGAATTCTCCCGACGTGACTGCGAATGTGCATTTCGCCAGGTTCAGTTTCATTCCGTACTTATTTAGACTTGCAAAACATGTTGTGAGGTGATTGATATGGTCATCCGCCGAGGCGGATTTGACGAGCATATCGTCAATGTAAACTTCCATTGTGTCGCCGAGCTGGTCAGCGAACATGCGATTCACAAGGCGTTGGTATGTCGCTCCTGCGTTCTTGAGCCCGAACGGCATAACCTTGTAGCAGTATGTGCCGCGGTTGGTGATAAAGGAAGTCTTTTCCCGATCATCAATGTGCATCATGATCTGATTATACCCTGCAAAGGCGTCCATGAACGATAGCAGCTCATGACCAGTGGTTGCTTCTACGAGCCGGTCAATGTGTGGCAGTGAGAAACTGTCCTTGGGGCACGCTTTGTTGAGATCGGTGAAATCTACACATACTCTCCACTTGCCGTTCTTCTTTTTTACTACAACGGGATTCGCCAGCCAGTCAGGGTACTTTACTTCCGTGACCGACCCTGCCTTTGAGAGCCGTTCTACTTCTTCGTTGACAGCTTTAGCGCGCTCGGGGCCGAGCTTCCGTCTTTTCTGTTTAACTGGCTTAAAAATCGGATCGACGTGCAGCTTGTGGCATGCGATGGTCGGGTCGACTCCGGTCATATCGCTGGTGGTCCAGGCGAAGGTTGTAGCGTTTTCCTTGAGGAATTCTATTAGCTTGTCTCGCAAGTCGGCGCGGAGATCGGCTCCTATTCCGACGCAACGCTCAGGATCTCTGATGTCGATATTGACTTGTATCACTGCATCTTTTTGCGGTCGATCAGGCGGTGGTAGCTCAATCCGAGGTTCTGCGACTAAATACGCCTGCGATTTGCGGCGCATCTTGTGCTCGATACGGAAGCATGTGCGGGATATCCTCTGATCTCCTCGTAGTGTATACACGCCGAATGGGGTTGGGAACTTGACACATTGATGAAATGTGGACGGGGCCGCCCTCATTTCGTGAATCCAAGGCGTGCCAAGGATGACGTTGTAGATAGCTGGTCGGTCGACGACTACGAACTTGATCAGCTTGGTGATTTGGCCGACGTACACTGGAAGTTTGATTGTTCCGATTGTGTTGATCGAGTCTCTCGAGAAGCCGGTTAGTGGTCTCGTCGATGGTTTGATACGGTAGTCGCTGAGTTCCATACGTTGCAACGTTTCTCTAAATATCAGGTCGACCGAGCTGCCGGTGTCGATCAGAATCTTCTCGACCTCACATTCGTCGATTCGCATTGGGACGACGAGTGGATCGTTATGCGGTCGATCCACTCCTTCGGCATCTTGTTCGGTGAAACTCACTTCGTCGCCGATTCTGAGCTCGTCAGTGGCGTTTCGTCGGTAATGCTGGGCGGCCATGGCCCTCCGTTCGTATTCCTTGATCGATCGTACTGAGTCGTTGACCATAGGTAGTCCTCCCATAATCATGTTTATTCGTCTCCTCGGTGGACGTGCTCCGTCTTCCTCTTCTTCGTCACGAGCTCTTTTGTCCGCAGCTGCTGTTGCGTTGATTTGTTCAGTCTCCTCGTCGAAAGCAACCTGTTTCCTTCGTTCTTCTTGGACGATCCTGAAGCGCTCGGCCTCGTTCTTTGGTTGCGTGACCTGGTTGATTTGCTTCGGGTGAGGTTTGTTGCGATCCAGCACTAGTTTCTTCCCGTCTTTTTGGTAATCGGCGAAGAGGAGGGCTTGAAGGTTTCTGCATTCCTCGGTGCTATGACCTGCTCGCTGATGATATTCGCAGAATAACTTGCTTTTATCGGCCCCTCGGACGAATTTGTTCCATGGCTTGCCTTGATTTTGACATTGGTACCCTTGGGTGGGTCGATCCTGCTGATGATTTTGAGAGCGGTCGGGATGATTCTGTCGTTGATCCTGGTGGGAGCGCTCCTCGTCCTGCCGGTGGCCTTGCAACTGATCGCTGACGTAATACGACGATTTCCCTTTTCTCGCGGTTTCTTCTTCCTTGGCCTTTTTGTAATCCTGATCGTAGTGTTGCCGAGGTTCGTATTGCTCGGTACTTTTCTCGGCTTTGTCCTTTGAAGTCGAACTCTTGGACCCGAACTTCTTGGCTAGGGTTTCTTTTTCTTCCTCGAGGTCGACAAAGATCGATGCTCGGTGGAGGGCGTCCTCTAGCGAGCTCGGTCTATTTTTCTTCAGTTCTTCTCGGAAGCTTGATTCGTACCAGAGGCCGTTTCGGTGTTTCGAGGTTGCTGCTCGGCGCCGGCCGGTTGGATGATTGGATCTGCAACCTGAAAAACGTGCTGGGGCTGCCCCTAGCTCTCGAAGCTATTTATGAGCTCGTTATGTCCTCGATGTGGACGTAATCTTTGTTCGGTGGTAACCCTGTCATCGCTGAACCTGTCCGTTAGTGAAGAAAAAACTTAAATTCCCCACAGACGGCGCCAATTGTGATAACCGAGGTGGTCACGTGATCAGGATGCGCGTCTTGCTAGAGTGTTGACGTGCGCGATCCGAGGGGGGCTAAGTATTTCTTAAGAGAGAACCGACTAGATTCAGAGATAAGCAAGAGTGAAGACGTGTTCGGGATGAACGATTGATGGATTACGTTCGGGGCTGTTTGGAAAGAGTGATGTGCTCGGTAACGAGCGTGTTTTGTATTCAGATTCCCGAGCAGGCCGAAAGACGTACTCGGTTTACAGTTCGGGAAATTGACTCTAGAGAGAGGAAGTAGTGAGAAGTGCACATATCCCAAAAAAGTTACATTAATGTACAGTGACGACTCCTATTTATAGTAAAATACGGTCGTACTTTTTACAGGCCGTTGACCGCTTGTCGAGTTCGTGCGGATTGGGCCGTACTTGGTGACGAGATGGGCTGAGCCGTACGTTCTTTTGGCCGTTAGTGTAGCCGAGCCGATTTGCTTGAGTTGAGCCGAGCCGATGGTGATAGGCTTGGTTTGGGCGTGTATGTTCGGGCCTTTATCGCTTGTTGGGCCGTTCTGTTTTTGTTGGGCCGACCCTTGATCAAAGAATAAGTATTGAGCCTTCTAAGTGGATGGGGTGCTTCACCCATATATAACAGTGTAGAGTCAAGCATCTATTGAGGAAAGACACAGTGGCATACTGATGCATATGTAGCTTTAGTTTGGACTGAAGAGCTTTATTTACTCCTTCATGGTTTCATTCTCAAACCTGATTGTTGGGAACAGCTTTGCGTATTCTTCCACTCGGAGCAGGCCTCAACTAAATTAGGGTATTTAAATAAATAAAAATGAACCCTAGTTTAAGTATTCAACCATATCAATATTAAACTGAAATTAAAATCAACGGAAAACAAGTTGAACTGCATTAAGCACACTTCATTAATAGTTTATTCCCTGAAATCTAAAAAAGAAAAAGTTTAAACTGCATTCAAACCGAAACTCAAATTGAACACCCTGGTTAACTATATCTTATGTGTGTTTCATATGTCTTATTTATATACTTAAAACCAAATGAGAAAGCTCAAAAAAATACAACCGACTTATGTTCTATTGCTTTCCCTTGAGACAAAATCAAACCTTTTGTTTGTTCTTCGACATGATTATACTCAAACTTTTTCCTGCGAGAAAACATACTGACAAGTATTTTATAAACGAGTTATGTCTATATATATGTTTGAAGGCTGTTGAGAATCAATAAGGAACAAATTGTTATACGTTTTATGATCTTATCTCTTCGAAGAGGTGTCATAATGGGATTGCTCAGAGCATTTCAATCGTGTTACCCACATGGGTATCTTAAAATTTATTTTTTATTATTATTATTTTTTTTTTTTCAGGTGGCCAAAAAAAAATAAAAAAAAATCAAAAAAAAGAAAAGACGAATAGGGTGTCGACACGTCAGCCGCTACAGTCTACATACGGTTTTTATATAAAGATTTTTGTATCCTGTATCTTCACTATTTATGTGGGCCCCACGTGGGATCCACATTATTTTATTAATTTTTTTTAAGATATCCACCTAAGAACCTTGCGTTGTTTGTGTTCTCAGGCTGACTTAGCTGCAGCCGAACCTGTGCATGGGACTCATCGGCTGCATCTTCAAGCTCACGACGACGTCCCAATCCATTTTTGCTTGACGCTGCGTAAGCCTGCAAGACCATTAATTCTGATCATGATATATTTTTGATCTATCATGATATATAAATAGTTGAAAATATAAAATATAAAGTTTCAATGAAATATATTGATACAGTGGTGTATATATATAGTTAAAAATACCCTTGTTGAGTTATCTGATCGTTCTGTCAAACTAATTATAGTGGGAGATCAATAATATCAAAATATAAAAAGATCCAGAAAAAAATATATGGGAATAGGAAATAGCTTTATCCCTAATAACTACTTCCATTGTTAGTTTAAGAAATTAGCTTGATTCAATCACTATATAAGTTTATGCATCTTTTATCTTCATTCTTCAGAAAGTCTAATACTAATTCTTTCTAAATATTTTTGTGATTTTTACTCTTATCAATTTATCACTAATACTTTGTCTTTGTGTGATCATCTCGTACACTCCCTTTAATCACTCTTTTAGTTTTTCAACGTTGCAATTGTTTTTTTAGCTTTGATTATATACATATATAGTATGTCCTATACTTTCCAGATATTTCTAAATTTGGCTAATTCATAACGCCACTCCAGATACACAATTTACAAAAGATGTAAACACACACAAATATATATAGGTAGACACAATGACACACATGTCCACACACACAATAAGCCATGAGCATCCTTGAAATTAGATACTTCATCTTTTAAACTAGTAAACTTCTTTAATTAGTTTCTCTATTTGCTTTCCTTTCCAAATAATAGTTGTAGGATCGATCTATATATACATCACCTTGTATATAATGAAATGAGCAAGATGGAAAGACGACAACATTGTAAACAACAAATGCTCAGACCACACAGCTAAATACATCTCATTGAATTGATCCCCCACCCCCAAAAAAATGAAAATAACCCAACCCTTCCAAGCAAACACATTACCCATCATAACATTATATAAGTACGTGTACATATATGCTTCCGTTTATTAACATATATATATATATATATATATATATATATATATATATATACACTATATACACATTATCTTTGTTAAAATCTATGTATATATTTTTGAAAAGAGCTAGGGATTCAATAAGGAAAATAGAAACCTGGAGCTGGCAAAGTCATAGAGCTTGTCGGTATTGGAGAAAATGATAAGACCCACCTCTGCGTCGCAGAGAATAGCCAGTTCTTTAGCTTTCTTGATGAGACCCTTTCTTCTTTTGGAGAAAGTGACTTGCCTACTCGTCGAATCATCGATCCTCTGGATCACAATCTTCCCTCTCCCCATCAATTTTTACCTTACCTTGATCTTCTCTCGATCTTGGCGATCTTCCCTGTTCTAGGGTTTTTCTAGATCTTCGCAAGACCAAAGGAAGAGAAGAAGAACGAATCAGGAGAGAGAGAAGGAAAAGAGGAAAAAATGGCCGAAGTAGGAGTCAACAATATTTTCGAGGAATAAACAAATATGTATAATTTATTTGAGTCGTTTGTATCGATTGAAACAACTTGAGGGTTGATTAGAGCAAATACATTGGTGAACCCCAATATGGGGTTCTTATCAATATTTTATAAATATTTTTGTTAGTTATGAATAGTTAAGAAACTTTGTTTTTTTTATTCCTCCATTGGTAAATCCCAATGTGAAAAAGCAATGGAACTTTCCTTGGCTCGTGTACACCAACAAGAACACTTTCTTCTTGACATGTCCCCAAGTATTTTCAAATCTAGCTCACTGTAATTCATTAGAGGCAGCATCTCAGTGATGGGAAACATGTGAGAGAGATAATGAAAGACTTCACTGACAACTACTAATCTTGCAAGTTGCAATCACATTTCAAAATCTCATTATCTTTACTTACAACAATTGTCTATAACAACTAAAGATGCGTTCTTGTCACAAGCAGAGAGAAAGAAACAACTTCAACCGTTCATAGACTTCTCCTTCTCATTATCATCTGCACAAAAAAGAATGAGATGCTATTCATCATGCCATTCATAGCTTCAAAGAATGTAACAGAATATCGTTGCAGTTGTGCTATCAATAGAGGACTAAATGATAAGATTGATGTAAACAACAGGAATCAAATTTTAAAGACTGCAATGTTTCGATAGCTTGATTCACAGACCAAAAAACAGTGATTACTAGTTTACTCACTGTATAATCCATTACGACCGTGTTACCTATCTAAAAACAAGGCGCTGAATTTATCAGAATAATATGAGCAAAGGGAAATGAGGGGTAACCTTTCCTCAAAGTCACAACCACGACTGCATCATTCTCAACCTGAACAACAAAACAATGAATATAACAAGTGACAACCTCATATCTAAAAATATACCCAAACGGTGGCAGTGTCCATATGAGACAGTCAAACATTTGATACCTTCTAAAGTTAGCTAAGCAAATCTGAAACCAAAATTCGGGTTGTTTGAAGTCAATTACCAGGAGAATTAGAGGAAAAGGGTCTTCGAATCTGGAGATGCCTAAATTGAGATTGACAAAGATGAATCTGGTGTATAAACGTTTCTCCAAATTGAGATTGGCAAAGAGCAAAAGGGTCTTCGAATCTGGTGTATAACCCCAACGTACTCACCGGAGATCGAGAATCTAGCAACCTCGTTCGTCTGGGATAAAAGCTGAAGCCACGAAGAGGAGACACCGACGGTGAGCTTCGTCTGTCACAGAGAGGACTGGAAAAAAAAAAGTTAAGAAACCGTCTCTTAAAGTCCTTAACTAAGGACCGATCCTAAACTTTATTAGGCTTATTCAATTTTTTTTAAATCGAAAATCCTAAGAAACAGAGCTAAGATCCTCCTAAAATACAGCGATGGACATGGTCTTAGTAAAGTACCAAATATATAACCTAAACACATGTATAGTTTTTCTTCTTCTTTTAACTAACACTAGTATGGTTTGCACAACCATTAATATTTTTTTTTTAAAATCATCAATTCAATTTAATATCAATAATATTATAAAAATATTTATATCATATTAATTATAATTTTATTTCATGTTTTATTAAAATATTTTATAGTTTATATATATATTTAAAATTAATAATAGCAAAAAATAAATTATTATCTAAAATTATATATATATAAAAATAACTAAATCACTTTGTAATATATTTATATTAATTATAATAAATTATAGTTATATATATAAATATCAATATACATATTAGTTAGCGTTTATATTTATCAAAACTCAAAATTTATATAATAATATAAATTTACTATATAAAATTTTATCTACAACAATCACATTTATCAATATTCAAATCTCATAATTCAAATTTTTGTATTTATCATCTTACTTTCTATTTTAATTTCATATGAGATTGTACTTATCTCTATAATAAAATAATTTTAAAAATTAAGGTTAATATAATAATTAACTTAATTTCATTAATGACAAATTAATAATCAAACATATTTTAAGAGTGAATATAAGACTAAAACACTTTTCAATTAATATAAAAATATGAGAAAAGAGAACATTTTAGATAAATATGGTACATTTCATGTATAATTGTATTTATATATATTACTAGATTAGGAATACACGGTGCCAAAAAAAAAGATTAGGAATACACGGGTGAAAAGTATATAGTTAAAATTTAAAACTGATAAGTGAACCCACATAATCATTATTTGTATAATAATTGAGAAATGATCTGGGGTTTCATTAACTTTCAAAATACTAATGTTAAAAAAAGTTTCAAATTATTTGATTACTTAATTATTTTTAATAAAATTAGATTTTTACGATGTTAATCTTACTTCAGATTAACAAAAATTGTTATTTGTTATATTGATATAAATAATTATTTTTATTCTATTTTGGAGATAATTTTACTACAATATATTGCTTTTGACTATCATATATTAATAAATATATTCATCATAGATAATATAATTTTATGTGACGGATTATATATATATATATATATATATATATATTTTTTTTTTTTGGTCAACAATAAGAAAACTAGAAACCTATTTTTCGCTAATCCAGTTTGGTGGCTTCGGTCCAACGTGGATTGAATCTGATGGTCTTAGACGGGCACTCCGTGCTAGTCTATCTGCCATCATGTTTTTTCTGCGCGATACATGAATGAGTTCAAAGGTTGTGAAGTACTCTCTTCTTGCTTGGAACTCGTCTAAGTGAATCGAGAAAGCTGGCAATTCTTCTGGTTCCAACACTATCTTCACCAATTCTGAACAGTCCGTTGCAAATGTGATTTGATGATGTCTATGATACTTCATGCATTCCATTGCCCATACCAAGGCTTCAAATTCTGCACGAAGCGGGGATAAACTGGCTCTGATCATTGCCTCCATCAAAACATTTACATCTCTCTCATAACCACTATACCATTCTTGTCCTGTAAACCGATCTCCCTCTTTCCAAGATCCATCCACAAAGCACCATTGCCCTTTGAGTAATAATTCCGTTTCCAAATTTTCCCCATCTAATGCACCAGGTATTTTTTCTTTTACCTCCTTTAATTGTGCATCTCCCCATATAGCATACTCTGTTTCTGCCAGTCTTAAGGTTTCCTGAGGATCACGGTCAATATGAGAATATACTATATCATTCCTGCTTTTCCAAATATACCATAGTAACCACGGATAGATACCCATCTCCTTGACTGCAGGTAATCTCCAAAACAGATAATCCATATTTGTATAGATAGCTCCCATTGGAAAATACTCTGGTTTGTCGGTATGTTGGATAATGCCCAAATTTGAATCGATGGTGGGCATTCAAATAAGACGTGATTTATTGACTCTTCCTCTGCACCACACCGAGCACAACGAGCGTCACATTTAATCCCTCTTCCATTCAAGTTTTTCGCCACTGGTAAACAACATGATAATGCTTGTCATATAAAGTGCCTTATCTTGGGTGGGTATTTGACCTTCCACGAAAACGCTTGTAGTTTTTTGATGCTGGGCTCCATAATCAATACAGCGTCAACATTGTATATGGGTTCTCTCTCCAAATGATACCCCGATTTCATCGTGTATTTTCCAGACTTCGTAGCAAACCATCCAAACGAGTCAGGTCTACTAGTCCGACTAAACTGGATACTCAAAATCAAAGCCACATCCTCCGGTACTATAATTGATTCCAGTAGTGACGGATTATATTATTTTTGCTAATTTTAAATTTGAAAAATATATATAACATAAGTCATTTAAAATATATATTAATGTTCAAAATTTTGTGTCTAAATCATACTAATATATATTAGATTTTGATATGTATATTAGTTATTACGTATTAAAGTAAAATTTAAAATCTAAAATTAATAATCAAAATAATTATGATTTTCTGTCAACAATAAAAACTAGAATGTAAAAGGTAAAAAATTTCCGTCAATTAGCTTGGTGGCACAAAATTGACATATGAGATGTAAGACGGTTGAACGCACGTACTTTTTGCTATCTTATCCGCCTTTTTCTTTTTTTTGTTCGTGGAACTCATAGAAGCTCGAAGAAATTAAAAAAAAACCTTTTCTGCTTCCGAACTTGTCCATGGGAATTGTAAATGCATGCTACTCTTTTGGTGCATAAACCAATTTCACCAGCTTAGAACAGTCCGTTGCAAAAACAGTTATATCTTAACTGAAGAATTGCATGCACTCCATGACTCATATCATAGCCTCAAATTCAACGTGAAGTGGTGAAAGACTCTACGAATATCCGTTGCTTCCATCATTACGTTAACATCTCCTTCAAAGCAGATGTGCCATCCGTGTCCAGTATACACATCCTCTTCTTTCCAAAAACCATTCCATATTGGCATGAACATTAGTGCATAGATAACTCAACCGATTTTCAACGGTTAATTAGACTTCTTCTCATGTAAGATACTCCGTTTCTGCTTGTTGCAGTATTTATGAGGATTACGATCTATATTTTTGAACAATTTATCATTTCTTGCTCTTTCATAAATACCATAACATCCATGCGAAGCATATATTATGATTTTCCACTGGTAACCTCTAGTAAAGGTAGTCCATGTTTGCAAACACCAATTGTAAAGAAAAATTTTCCACATTTAAAGGGATCCGAGATAAAGCCCATGTTTGTAGAGTCGATGGACACTCAAATAGTATGTGATTTATTGTTTCGTCATCCTTTCCACGTCAGGAACATTGTGTATCACAGTTGATCCCTCTGCACCTCAAATTTTGTTGTTGCTTGTAAGCACTCCGAGATCGCTTGCCAAATAAAATGTTTTGTTTTTGGTGGACATTTTAATTTCCGTGAGTAGGCCTTCAAAACCTTGACATCTAGCCCATAAAATCGTTTTTGTATTCCCGATTATGTAATTTCCTTTCCACATGATAACCAGATTTAACCGTATAATTATCGGATTTCATAAAATGCTATCCATTTGTATTGTGACAAAGATACTTGCTATTAGGTAGACTTGCAATTATTGCTGCATCTTCTGACTTTATAATCTCTTGGATCAGTTTTGTTTTCCAGGTATAAGTTTGATTATCTATTAATTGGTCCACCATTAACGGAGGGTCATAGTTGTTAAATTTGCTAACTGTTGGCCTCGAGCGAGTATATGGAATCCATGGATCGTTCCATATTAAAATGGTTGTCCATGTTCCCACCCTTTTGATTAATCCTTTGTTTACAAGAGGACTATCGGATGTGATACTTCTTCATCAATATGATGCAGAGTAAAATCGTATTGGATCTAAAGGATTCAAATTCTAAAAATATATTCCTTTGAACACTCTAACAAAGAGAATCTCCGCTTTGTCTAATAGTCACCATAGCTGTTTTGCTAGCCGTGTTTGTATCTCTTATATCGCGGAACCCAATTCCACAATTTTCTTTTTTCCCGACATAGCTCTTCTTATGATACCCAATTCATGTCTTTGTTATCCCCTTCAGAGCTCCACCAAAAATGGGCTACAAAGCTTGTTAGTTGTCTCTTTTTTTTGGTGGGCAAAAGCATGACATTACATTATTGGGTAGAGATTTTACATTAAGATTTAAATTAATTTATCTAAAAAGTTTATGTTATACAATCTGAAATTGAGAAACTCTGATAAACAATTAAACAAACTTGAAATTAACTTATATTATCCAAAATTAGTGAGAAGCAAGCTTTTTTGCCAACAAATGTAAAGTAAAGCTAAAACGACCTAGATATCCAAGTTAGTGGGTGGGGATCTGAAATAGCTTGCCATATAAAAAAAATTATCTTTGGAAGACATCGTATTTCCTATGTGAAATAGTGAAGGGCCTTGACATTTGGTATGTAAGTCAATCATGTTACGCTTCTACATGAGGAGTCATGTTCTAGATGGTACCATGTTTTCATTGTGTATCTTCCTGATTTTGAATAATGTTATCCGATCGTATCAGGTCGGGAAAATCGGCTTATTGAAAAGCTTGTGATTATCTCCATGTCTTCAAGAATAATTATTTCTCTGATTAATCCTTCATTCCACATATATGATGTTAGATTAATCAATTGATTTACCGTTAATGAGGGATCAAAGTGAGTGGTTTTACAAGTTGTTGATCTGGGGCAGATGCATGGTAATTATGATATACTAAGATGGATATTCTTTTTTCTAACCCTTTTGATTAGTCATTTGCTAACCAGAGATCGAGTGTATACAAAAATATTCCAACGATAGGATGGGGAATATGATCTAATTGGGTTCAAATGACCTCCATTCCGATAATATCTTGTTTTAAACACCCTTAAAAACACATTTTGGGTTGTGAATCAACCGCCATAATTTCTTAGCCAACATAGTCGTATTGAGATATGTAAGTACTTGGAATCCAAGACCTCCATCTTTCTTTCTGGTGCATAATTTTTCCAAGATTTTCAATGCATTACCTCTTTGAGTACCATTGTCACTCCACCAAAATTGGGTTATAATGCTAGTAAGTTTGTTGACTTATTTGGTAATATGAAGCATGACATTACATGGTTATGGTTTGGTAAAGTGATAGCTATTGGTTATTAGTACACTTTTGACTTTTTTAGTTAGAAACTTTAGTGTACATCCATTCAACTGGTTATGAAGTCTATCTTGTAGGAAGCTAAAAATTGTGTTTTCCTCCTCCTAAACTTTCTGAGATCCCTAAATACGTCCATTCCCCAATATTTTTTATTCCTAAAAAAATTTCATCTCTTCTCATACTGCTTTTGGGACCTTTTGACCTAATTGTAAGTATGATTTACGAATTTTATTTGTTCTCTCGACCAATTCATATTCCTTCAAAATCATTAGAATAACCTTACACTCTTATATGTAGCTTTACTAAAGCATAAACTATCATCCGCACATAACAAATGTGAAATTGGTGGATATGCTTTTGCAACCTTTAATCTAGTAAATGAATTCTACTGGTCCGTAAGATGACAATGGTGACGGAGACCTCTTTTATGTTTGATTAGCCCCGTGGCTGGCCATTTAATAGAATCTTATAATTTACCGAGATAATGCATTTCAGCATTGAATATGTCCCAACAAGGAGTGAAACCCATTTTCAAAAGTAAGTTTTTAATGAAGGTCCATTTTACCCAGTCATAGGCTTTGCTCATATCTGTTTTGATTTCCGTATATTTCGATTTACATGATGGATTTGTCCTTAGACCTTGAAACATTTCTTGTGAAATTGAAATGTTATCTGGAGGAAAATCGTTAGAAAGTGAGACTCATCTTAAAAAATAATGCACAACTAATTTGAAGAACTGATATAGAAGATAAATTGAAATAGGATAACTCTCTTTTAATGATTTACATATAATTAGTCTATATATTAATATTGCAAGTTTTAGATTTTAGATTTTTGAACATTTAGTGAAAGTATTTCAATTTAACTTTTTAAAAAGAACTTAAGTATAAACACAAATTATAAATTTCTATTAAATGAGAATTGACTTAAGCTTTCATTAACTGTCAAATCGGTTGATTATTTACTTATCCTTAATAAAATTAAACTATTTACTATATTAACCTTAATATATATTAAAAATATTTATTATATTGATTTAAATAATTATTTTGTATTGGTAGCTTTTAGTAATAAAAACTCAAATGATGAAAAAAAAAATCAAAAAGTCAGATAAGGTTTACTATAATATATTTGTTATTTGACTTTCAAATATTAACATATTATTTTATTATAGACAATACCATTTTATCTAATTGATTTTATTATATTTTTAATATTATATTTAAAATATTTAAAAATATATAAAAAAATCTTTTTTATTAAAAATATATAAAATAAATCTTTTTATATACAAAAATATAAAATTAAATATATTGATATTTGAAATTTTGTGTTTGTACATCATGATGATTAATATTTATTTGAATAGTATTTTAAGAAAACCTATGCATCTTGAGTTTCACAAATTTTAATACGTTTTGGTTTAATATTAATAGGATTTGTTTATATATTAAAACTAAGATAATTAGTTGAGATTTTACCACTGTTTCTAGTATTTGTTTTTAGTAAATTATTTTCCGTCTTCTATTTAGTAAAGTTAGTATGACTAAAAAATATTTAGTACGACTAGATTAACGAGTGCGAAAAACCAAATTTGTGATATTTTAAGTTCCAGATGCTTTTTCCGAGAAAAACCAAAACTTTGAGATCTACTCTTTCTCCTCTGGTGGAGGGCGTCGTTCGTCGCCGCCGCCGGAGGGCTTCTGTTGTTTGTTTCGTTTCTGGCGTACCACCAGTTGTCTAGCCTAGCTTTGCGTTATTGTCTTTGTCTTCCTTCTTGTGACCATGGCGTTTGTTTGGGGGTCTCCGTTGGCCATTTGTTATGCGGTATATGCAAAGATAGTGGCTGGAATATTGACATGTCTTAGGTCTGATATGTTGTTCGGTGGCTATATCTTGTGTGTGGTGGTCCCCCGTTGAGGCAGTTTCGTGGACCTGCTTTCTTCTCTCTCGTCAATCTCCGATAAAGCCTTGGTTCTTTTTGTTCTCCTTTCTGCTTGGTTAGGATAAGGGCTTCAAGGCGTGTTTTACTTCTTGGTTTTAAGTTCTGGTTTGCTACTTGTTCCTGATTGGTGGCTGGTTTAGTCATCGGTTTGTCATTTAGGTTTTTGGTTGTTAGTTTCTGGGTTTTTTGGTTAGTTTGTGTAGAGTCGGTTAGGCAGTCTCGTTTAGTATCGGCTTTAAGCTAGATTTGGTCAAATATTATGCTAGTTATTAGCTTCATTGATTGGGTTCTTATTGATAGCTTGTTGTTAGCCCAAAGATAAGTTGTCTTTGGTTTTGCTGTGGATTTCTAAGTTTAGTAGGCTTCGGGTGGTGATGTTGCTTTTCTTGGAGAGTGTACTTTCCCTTTTAGTTGGTTGCATTGGCATAGTTCATATGGTTCTCCCCTTATTTTCTGCCTCGGGTCTTCTACCTTTGGAAAGGGTTCTCCGGCATAGTTTTAAGGAATTGAGACTTCAGTCCTCTCGCATCAAGTCGTTTGGTGGCAGATGGTAAATGGTTTGGCCCTTCATTTTACTTGGTTTGGTTTGCATACGGCTGACTTGTGGCTCCTAATGGTGGAGCAATATAATGAGTGTCGGTGGGTAAGCCTCAATAATTCTTAGCTTCAGATATTATGTTCTCTCTCTCTCTCTCTCTCTCTCTCTCTCTCTCTCTCTCTCTCTCTCTCTCTCTCTCTCTCTCTCTCTCTCTCTCTCTCTCTCTCTCTCTCTCTCTCTCTCTCTCTCTCTCTCTCTCTCTCTCTCTCTCTCTCTCTCTCTCTCTCTCTCTCTCTCTCTCTCTCTCTCTCTCTCTCTCTCTCTCTCTCTCTCAGTGTTTAGTGGTCGCTACCTCTTTGTTGTCTTCTTTGCTGGTTTCTCGATATGACTGTGGATTAAGAGAATCACACAATAATAAATTTGTAAAGCTGATAAAAAAAATAAGGGACTTGGATAATAAGAATAAACAAGGATCGGAAAGCAATAACAGGTTAGACCGGCAAATCTAGTCTGATTAAGAATATGAGCCAGAATCGATCATGGATTGTTAGCTCTAGGGTTTTAGAGTACAAAAGTGTTGAATGCATAAAACTTAATCTTTTCCCGCACATGAGGGGATATTTATATCAGAGGATCTAAGGTTTTTCCCCTAGATTTTCTCTAATATTATTTACAAAATCTGAACAACCTAGATTATGTTTCCTTAAAGAAAGATCTATGTTTATCTTCTCTATTTACCGAAATGTTAAATTAACATTTCTATCTTCTTTCATGCAGGTTGGTGTCATAGACACCGCCAAACTGCTTTGCTGCCGCCGAGCTACTTCATAATGGGTCATGATTAACCGCTTGGGCCTGATATTCTTCGGGCCATTTTAGCTATTGGGATGGGCCATAAGGGGATGCTAAAGTCACCTCCAGCAGTAAGCCCTCCCCCCCCAGTTCGTCGAGTTGAGTGGAGCTTAAGTCGGCGAATTTAGGTCTCGGTCTGGTCCAATAACTAAATTGGCACATTCTTGCCCCGTTAGTCTTCTTCATGGATCGTTAGCTCTAGGGTTTTAGAGTACAAAAGTGTTGAATGCATAAAACTTAATCTTTTCCCGCACATGGGGGGATATTTATATCAGAGGATCTAAGGTTTTTCCCCTAGATTTTCTCTAATATTATTTACAAAATCTGAACAACCTAGATTATGTTTCCTTAAAGAAAGATCTATGTTTATCTTCTCTATTTACCGAAATGTTAAATTAACATTTCTATCTTCTTTCATGCAGGTTGGTGTCATAGACACCGCCAAACTGCTTTGCTGCCGCCGAGCTACTTCATAATGGGTCATGATTAACCGCTTGGGCCTGATATTCTTCGGGCCATTTTAGCTATTGGGATGGGCCATAAGGGGATGCTAAAGTCACCTCCAGCAGTAAGCCCTCCCCCCCCCCCCCCAGTTCGTCGAGTTGAGTGGAGCTTAAGTCGGCGAATTTAGGTCTCGGTCTGGTCCAATAACTAAATTGGCACATTCTTGCCCCGTTAGTCTTCTTCATTAATTTCCTTCAATATAGGAAGATCTTTTCGTTTCTCGGAGCCATTTTAAGCACCTTCTCTTCCACCAATGGATGCGCTCCATATCTCGGGAATGTCATGTCACTTTAATTATGTGTTGGTAACCGTCGTGTCGCTTTGGTAACCGTAGCTTTCTCCTCTATAAATATGGTCTTCTTCTTGACCATTATTCATCACTTTCACTTCTTCCCTTTTTCCTTTCTGCCAATTTTTTTGGTCCTTCCTCCTTCTTCCTTCTTCTTTTCTTTCTTAAGGATAGGGATGGGCCTCCCGTCTTTCTGTTTTCGGATAAATGCCGCCCTCCGGAGTTTATCTGGCCGAGTTCGTAGAAGAGCTTATGCTCTTTTTGCTAAAGGGTAGTTCGTCGGTGTGTGGATTTATGTCGATGGTTACCTGCGTCTGTCGCCCTTCCAAACTTAAGGGTGGCGCTTATATCCTTCATTTGGATCGATCTGATACGCCGCTGATCTCATTAACACACTCTGCCCTGCTCCTTCCATGATCAGTTTCCCTCCTCGTAAGGTCGTTTCCTTTGCTTTTTATTTGAAATCTGTAACTCGGTGTTTTGATTTTCTTGTTTTTGCAGAGCAACTGACGGTACATCGGAGTAGGCCTATCCTGGAAGATGCGGGCGGAATGTTTCTTTGGGAATCCATCTTGCAGAGCTCGGTCAGCAGCGAGGTGAGAGTTTTTTGGAGTGGTTAGGTCGGCACATCGGAGCTTTTTATTGGCCTAGCTAGATCCTCCATCCGGCTTCAACTTTGCCACTGCTCTTATTCGTGTAGCTGACTATCAGGGACGAGCCTTATAAATGACAGGCGACGAAATCGTCTTCCAAGAAAGGTCCTCGGCGATGAGATGGATGTTTTTGGAAACGGTTCCTTTGAAAGGAGAACATTGGTGCTGATATCATTTTCTTTAACAGTTTCTTTCTCATTGGTGGTCTTGCTGGGAGAAGAAGACGCAATCGCCTTATTGGGAAGCAGTTCGGTCTCTGGCGGGAAAGGCCAAACTTAGACGGAAATTGTCTTTCAAGAAATTAGTTTTAGCTCTTTTTCTTTTGTAGCTCGAGTTTTAATAACATTTTCTGAATAAAACGAAGGATTTCTTCATTTCGCTTTACTGTGCTTCTTATTATTTTACTTCGGATCAAATTTCCTCACTTCCTTTGATTGTAATTCGGCGAATTAGTTCTACCGGGTTTGCAAAATGTTTGACTCATATTTTTTTTGTGACCTTGCCGACGTATTCAAATATTTCATTCGATTTTTTTTTAATCTTTGGCCGGGTTATACATCGGCGGGATTGTAACCCTCTTGTGGACAACACTTTTGGAGTTAGTTCCGTTTTGTCGTGAAAGAGGGGGATTATGAAGTGTGCCTTAGTTCGAGGTCGGTTATGTGAGTCAGGTCGGCTTATTTGTCGCGACTTGGATTTAAGCGAGCGGGGACGATCCCGGCTTAATTCTTCATCTGTGCGACTTTGAGTCGTAATTTTTTGCACGATAAACGTGTGGGTTATTTCACCACGGCACTCGTGGAGCGTGATTGAGTCAGACGTCTGGCCATGACGCCGACGTATTGATATCTTTTTTGCAATATGTAATTTTATTAAAGGTATAGCTGAATCCTGTGAGGACTGCCTATGTACTCTTTAGGAAGGGATCAAGCTATTTGTATTTCATTTTACATAAGTTGTAGCTCTATGAGCGTAGTTTTTTGTGACCAGAAGATCTAGTACACGAAACGCTTGAGGTGCATCGAGTTCCATGAGAATTCGACGGGTTTTCCGTCTAGTTTGGATGCTCATATACCCTGGGCTTGACGACCTTCAATATTTGGTAGGGTCCTTCCCAGTGTTTGCCAAGCTTCCCGGCGTTCTTTTCTTTTGTTCCTTGATGAACTTTGCATAAGACGAGGTCTCCTTTTTTTTGGTGTCGTCCTTCGGTCTTTTTGTTGTAATACCGAGCAGCGAGGTGTTGATAATTTTGAATCCTTAAGAGGGCCTCGTCCCTTTTCTCTTCAAGCAAATAGAGGTTATCGAGAAGCATCTCATTGTTAAGTTATGGGTTCCGGATAAGAATGGATCATCGAATGGTTGGTCGGCTTATTTCGGCCGGTGACATAGCTACTACTCCATGAGCTAAGGAAAATGGGGTTTGATTAAATGTTCGTCATGGGGTGGTTCGATGTTACCACAGAACTCCAACTAACTCATCGGCCCAATTCATTTATGCTCGTCGAGCCGCTTTCTAAGTCCAGCGATGATTGTTTTGTTTTTGGCTTCCGCCTGGCCGTTTCCTTATGGGTAAGGTGTCGACTTACTCAGTATGATGTTCCGCTTGTTGCATAATTGACTAAGCAGGATTGATGTGAATTGTTTCCCGTTGTTGTCACGATCTCGTAGGGAATCCCATGTCCATAGATGATGTATTTCCACAGAAAGCTGGTGACGTCCCGGGCTTTCACCGTCTTGTAAGCTTTACCTTCTACCCATTTGGTGAAGTAATCAGTTAGGATCATGATGTGCTCATTTTTCTTGGATTTATGCATTGGTCCAACTATGTCCATCGCACATCGCATGAATGGGTAAGGTGCCGTGGCGGACTGCAGCTCTTCTGTAGGTGCGTGTATTGCCGGGGCATGTTTTTGGCATGGCTCGCACTTTGCAGCGTACTTAACACAATCCTTTTACATGGTTGTCCAAAAGAAACCAAGCTTTCTGATTTTTAGCGCCAATGATCGTCCTCCGGCATAATTTCGCCCTGATCCTTCATAGAATTTCTTGATCACTTCCTCGATCTCCTTTCCTTCTACGCATCGTATCACTTCTCCGACAGCATTGTATTGGAAGAGATCCCTCTCCATCATAACGTATCAAGCTGCTTTTTCATTGAGTCTCCAAGCCTCCCATATATATTTAGGTAGTTCTACATCTAATATATACGCTTTTATATCTGAAATCCAATTGCCTCCATAGATTACATCATCATGAGTTTGGTTGTCGCGACGTCTTCGTTGTTTACGTCTCCATCAACTACATTGCAAGCGTCGGGGGACTTATACTCGGATAATCTATAAGTTCCACCGAGATAGTTCGTCTTAGGTGTGCATCCAAGCTCTAAGCTAAGGCTGTGAGGGTGTCTGTCGATGTGTTCTCTTTCTAGGAATTCTTGTTAAATCGAAGACACTAAGATCGGTGGTCAGCTGTTTGGCTACGCCGAGGATGGCATCCATTCTTTCATTTGTATTCTCCGATGTATTGGTTCACGACCAAATGTAAGTCGCAGTAGGCTTAGATGCGTTTGGCGCCGATGAAATTGGACAATCGCAATCCGGAAATCATGGCTTCATACTCAGCTTTGTTGTTGGAAGCTGGAAATCGTAGCCTGAACGATTGCTCGAGCACTTTTCCCATTGGTGATTCAATCCGAGTTCTGATTCCTGACCCTGCCTTTGATGACGACATGTCTACGTGGAGGCTCAAACTTTTTTCCTTCGATTGATATTCTTGTGTCAACTCGGGTGGGAGTTCGACGATGAAGTCTGCCAGGACATGGGCTTTTACGCTAATTTGTCCTTTGAATTCGATGTCGTGCTCGTTTAGTTCGACACCCCATTTGGCTTGTCTGTCGGATTGAATTGGGCTGTGCAAGATTGACCGTAGGGGCATAGTAGTTAGGACGATGACCGGGTGCGATTGGAAGTAAGGTTTGAGTTTCCTCGCCGACGTCACGACCGCCAGAGCCAATTTTCCGATCGTTGGGTATCGATTTTCCGCTCCATCCAATGTTTTGCTGATGTAAAAGATTGGTTTGTGGTCACTGCTTCCTTTACTAGTACCCTGCTTACGGCCGCGCTTGATACTGCTATCTAGAGGTAAATCGTCTCTCCTTCTTCTGGTTTAGCTAGTATTGAGGGTGTTGTGAGATATTCTTTCAGTTGTTGGAAGGCCTCCTCGCACTTCTCGTCCCAGTCAAAATTTTTGTTCCCTCTCAGGAGTTGATAAAAAGGGAGATATTTGTTTGTCGGTCTCAAAAGAACCGGTTGAGTGCGTCGATTCTGCCAGTTGATAGGTTCTAAGTTTTACCCTATTCTAAACTGCAAGTGCACAGTATCGTCAAAGTAGTATATAGGGTTATCGAATCCACAGGGACACTTGGTCTCAATAGAATCAGAAACGTAGAGATTAATACTAGAAATAAGCAGATGGTGAAGTAAATAGATTGCGAAGCAAGAAAGTAAACAGTAGCAAGTTGGTTGTGAAAGCAATAAACTAAAAGCGTCAAGCCTAGGGTATTCTCAGGAAATCAGACAAGCAGACAAGTTAATCAGTCAGGATCTAATTAAACTCAGTTCTAGAACTCAAATCACGGAAATAGAATTAACCAAATCTCTTTGCGAAAACTCTCTAAGTCTAAGTGTAGTAACCCAAATCTCTTTGCAATTACTAACAGATTAAACTAGCATTAAGTTCAAGTTCGATATGTTCACAATTAAACTAAACCAAATCTCTTTGCGAATAATTTAATTGCTCAACCTAAATAGTCCAGATTCTAAAACACACTCTCGTGTCGAATTTATCAACCTAAGATCTAGATTCTAATTGATCAGGTTAGAACTAGCATTAAGCACAATTTAGTTTGAAGAACATTCTAATCATATGAATCCTTAACTGAATTAAACAAGTCTAGCAAGTCATCAAACCCTAATGAGAAACCCTAAACTTAACTATGGATCTACTCAGACATGATTGATGAAAACATAATCATAGAAATAATAGATTGCATATAAGAGAATAAAATATCAAAGGGGTTCGAAATCTTCTCTAAAATAAGTGAATACAGGAAATAGATCAGCCCCAAAAGCTCTAAAAATCTCTTAGCTCTAAGTATGAAAGCGTAAGTAAGTTAAACACCAAAATCCTCTATATATAGGCCTAATCTCGGCTGGGGCTTCTGTGTAAATACTGAAACTATTCTGGGCCTCTTTGCAAATCTTCATAACTTGTTAAACTGACGCGTACGGCCCATCTCGCTAGTGTGTCGACCGATGCACAAGGTGTGTCGGTCGATGCTTGATCAATAAATCGGACAGTGAGTTAAGCTCTCGGCCAAAACGTCCCCAAAGTCCCAAAATGCTCCAAATATCTCCAATTAGCTCCAAACCTGATTAAACCTGTAAAAGACTCTAAACGAACACAAAAGACACTAAAAACACATATATATCATGGTATAAAATGGGTAAAAACCATGATATATCAACTCCCCCACACTTAGCCTTTGCTTGCCCTCAAGCAAAACAGAGAACTAAAATGTAGTGAAGAGGTTTGAAAACTCTTCAGAAACTCATTTCGTCGTAGAAGCAGCAGCATTCAGATTCCCCTTAGTAATCCACATGAAAGAATCAATCCACAGACATCAAGACCAACATGTACTTCCCCCACACTTAGCAACTGTCCTAAGTAAACGCCACAATCACATTCACGCATTCAAATTCTCCCTACTGACTTCTGCATATATTTAAGTGCGGTCTCACCTAAGGGGTATCGATCTAAAGGCACATGGATTCTTACCTTGCCAGCTCTAGACCACCAAACTGTCTTTCTTTAGTCCCTTTCTTCTCTTTCCCTTCCTTAACAACTGATTTTTCCCCACTGGGTATCATTTTATTTTTTTTATCAGTGTTCTTCCCGTTTTGGGGTGTACTTTGGACACATTCCATGGATCACATGAGAGAAAATAGTGTTTGCTACCATTCCCATGACCACTTCGGAGTTACTAACTCATCCGCAGTTTATTATCTTTTTTTTTTTTACTTTATGGAAGGGGAGAAGGGAACCAAATAGGACAGGTTTACAGGTTGTGTCAGAACCAACAAGGGAGTCTGACATAAAGTATACCAAGCCCTTAGGTGAGAAATCTAAAGTCAGGATTAAATTAAAGTCAGTAAAAGATCCTCTGATACCTGAAGCGATGTGGGTGTTCTCAGTAGGCTGATCTGCGTCTGGGTTTTCTAATAGTCATAGATAATCTGCAGCTTCATCCCAATGGTTACTTAAGTTCCTGCAAATGCTGCTAATCTTCTCAAAAAATCATTGTTTCCTACTTAAACAAATTTTGACTCAAAAAACAAATTTTTAAAATTTAACTGACTCTAAGAAAACAAAAGAAAGTAATTAGTAGAACCTCCCCCACACTTAAGACACACTGTCCCCAGTAGTGTCAAGCAAGGGATTGGTTAAAAGAATAAAAATTTGTTAATGGAATGGTTAGTTCTCTCGGGTTTTTACCTCTGTCGCAGTCAGGCATCGATCGTTGCACTAGGTGCACCGACCGTTGCTGTGCGATTTCCGATGGGGATCGATCGTTGCTCAGGACCGCAACGATCGCTGCAATGCGATTCTTTCGTATTGTGACGATCGACACAATGGTGTGTCGATCGACGCACTGCGTTTTAATCCGAGACCTGCAAACAAATCTCACCAAAACCAGAAACAAGCGTAAAATCCTATGAAAATACTAAAATCAAAATGCAAAAACGAAAACAGTGGGTTGCCTCCCACTCAGCGCTCTTTTAACGTCAATAGCTTGACGTTTCAGCCGATCTAGGTGGAGGATGCATCATCCAGAGGCAGAATCTGACCTTCTGGAATTTCGGCCTTAGCCCAATAATGCTTCACCCTCTGTCCATTCACAGTGAATTCAATACCATCCTTACCAGTTAGAACGACAGCTCCATACGGACGCACTTCTTTGATTGTGAAAGGACCAGACCACCTTGATTTCAGCTTTCCTGGAAATAAATGCAGACGAGAGTTATATAAAAGTACATGATCATTAGGCTCAAATTGTTTGGAGACAATCTTCTTGTCATGATATGCCTTAGTCCTCTCCTTGTACAGCTTTGAGTTCTCATAAGCTAAATGTCTAATCTCATTCAACTCATTAAGCTGCACTAATCTCCTTTCTGCAGCAGACTTAAGATCAAAATTCATCTGTTTCACAGCCCATGCTGCTTTGTGTTCAAGCTCCACTGGAAGATGACATGCTTTTCCATATAGCAGATGGAATGGAGTGGTCCCAAGTGGCGTCTTGAATGCTGTCCTGTAAGCCCATAATGCATCATCCAGCTTTGCTGCCCAATCCTTCCTTGTCTTTCCAACTGTCTTCTCAAGGATCTCTTTGATCTGCCTGTTAGAAACCTCAACTTGTCCACTGGTTTGAGGGTGATAAGGAGTAGCGACTCGGTGATGAACTCCATGCTTTTTTAGCAGCTTCTCGAAGACCTTATTGATAAAATGAGATCCTCCATCACTAATAACTATACGAGGCACTCCAAATCTGGGGAATATGATGATCTTAAACAGCTTAATGACCACCGAAGAATCATTGGTTGGACTAGCTATTGCTTCAACCCATTTAGACACATAGTCCACAGCAACCAAGATGAATTTATTCCCATAGGATGAGGGAAAAGGGCCCCTGAAATCTATGCCCCAGCAATCGAAAACCTCAACTTCCAGAATGAAATTCTGAGGCATCTCATGCTTCTTGCTGATTTTCCCTCTCCTCTGACAAACATCACACTGAGAGACGAAAGAATGAGTGTATCTGAACATTGTAGGCCACCAGAAACCTGCTTGCAGAACTTTAGACACAGTCTTAAATGTAGCAAAATGTCCAGCATAATCTGATCCATGACAGTGGAAGAGGATGTCTGGAACTTCTGATTCAGCAACGCATCTCCTGTACAGGCCATCTGAGCAGTGCTTGTAGAGATAAGGCCCATCCCAGTAGTACCTTCTAAGCTCTCTAAAGAACCTTTTCTTTTCATAACCCTTCAGATCATTTGGTTCAGTATCAGCAGCAAGGTAGTTGGCTATATCAGCATACCATGGTCGATCAGAGGTTGCTACAGCAGAGATTTCGAAGTCATAATTCCCAATTCTGATCTTGAAGGACTCTCGGCTCGTATCAGGTATGCATCGATTGTTGCGCGTGCATGTGTCGATCGTTGCTTCCCCGATACTTGTATCGACCGTTGCCAGTGTGGCGTCGATCGACACAGTGCGACTTTCCCGACAGTTCTGCAACTCTCCTCCCAAATTCATCTGAAAAACTGCACCAATCATGTTGACGTTTTCTTCGGGCAAATAATCGTTTATGGGCACGTCTTCCTCAACTAGCATCCTTGAAAGATGATCGGCAACTCCATTTTTAACTCCCTTCTTGTCCCTCACCTCAATATCAAACTCCTGAAGCAATAGAATCCATCTTAACAATCTTGGCTTAGCATCCTTCTTCTGCATCAGATACTTCAGGGCTGAATGATCAGTATGAACAATCACCTTGGAGCCAACAAGATAGGGGCGGAATTTCTCGAAAGCAAAGACAACAGCTAACAGTTCCTTTTCTGTGGTTGCGTAGTTTCTCTGCGCATCATCTAGTGTTCTACTAGCATAATAGATAGCATGAAGCTTTTTATCCTTCTTCTGTCCTAGAACAGCTCCTACAGCAAAATCACTTGCATCACACATAACCTCAAAAGGTAGATCCCAATCTGGTGGCTGAACTATTGGAGCACTCACTAATGCCTGCTTGATCTGTTCAAATGCAGTCTGACAGTCTGCATTGAACTCAAATTTGGTATCCTTACACAACAAAGCAGTTAGTGGCCTAGCAATCTTACTGAAGTCTTTGATGAAACGCCTATAGAAACCAGCATGTCCAAGAAAGCTTCTAATAGCTTTAACAGAATCAGGCGCCTGAAGATTTGTCATTACCTCAATCTTAGCGCGGTCCACTTCGATTCCTGCTTCAGATACCTTATGTCCAAGAACAATGCCATCTTTGACCATAAAGTGGCATTTTCCCAGTTAAGGACCAAGTGTTTTTCTTCGCACCTAGTCAGCACCTTGCACAGATTATCTAGACATTCATTGTAAGATGATCCATAGACTGAGAAATCATCCATGAATACCTCCATAAAGTCCTCAATCATATCAGTGAATATGGACATCATGCATCTCTGAAAAGTGGCAGGAGCATTACAGAGTCCAAAAGGCATCCTACGGTAAGCGAACGTGCCATATGGACAAGTGAAAGTAGTCTTTCCCTGATCCTCTGGGTGGATAGGAATCTGAAAGAAACCTGAGTATCCATCGAGGAAGCAGTAGTAAGGGTGATTGGCTAACCTCTCCAGCATCTGATCGATGAAAGGCAAGGGAAAGTGATCCTTTCTGGTTGCAACATTCAGCTTCCTGTAATCTATGCACATCCTGTGTCCCGTTACAGTCCTAGTAGGTATCAGCTCGTTCTTCTCATTCTTCACAACTGTAACTCCACCTTTCTTAGGCACTACATGGACTGGACTTACCCAATCACTGTCTGAAATATGATAGATGATTCCAGCATCCAGGAGTTTCATAATCTCCTTTTTAACCACTTCCTGCAGATTAGGATTAAGCCTTCTCTGATGCTCAACAGATGTCTTAGACTCATCCTCAAGGTGTATCCGATGCATGCACAGCTCTGGTGAGATTCCTGAAATGTCATCAAGAGAATAGCCAAGAGCTTTGCGATGCTTGTGCAGCTTGCTTAGCAGTAAAGTGAGCTCTGCGTTGTTTAAACTAGCGTTTACTATCACTGGATAAGTTGAATTCGGTCCAAGAAACGCGTACCTTAGCCCGGATGGAAGTTGTTTCAACTCTATTTTCGGAGCCTTTTCCTCTGCCCAGTCTGCGTCGCCTTACAACGACCGATGCTTGGTGAGTGTCGATCGTTGCATCGTCGCGTCAGATACTTCCACCTGCATTGCAACTTCAACAGAATCCATCAGTCTTGTATAGCATATTGCTGGCTCGTCCTGCAGGTACTCCAACTCCATTATAGAGCTCGGTAAGGCTCTTTCTAGTGGATCTTCAGCATGGGACTGGTGAAAGTACTCTGCAGATAATTCACCAAGTGTGTCCACATAGAAAGTCTGTCCGTCGATGGTTGGTCTCTTCACCAGCTTGTTCATATCAAAACTCATCTTCAGATCACCCACATTCAGAACTATTTTACCTCTCTGACAGTCAATCATCGCACCAGCTGTAGCTAAGAAAGATCTGCCCAAAATTAGTGGATCCTTTGGTTCCTGTCCATACTGCATAACCACGAAGTCAGTGGGAATCGCACATTGGCCAATCATTATAGGCACATCCTCCAAAACTCCTTCGGGAATCCTGATCGTTCTGTCTGCTAGAACCAGTGATATCCTAGTGGGTCTGAAATCAGTCATACCGAGCCTCTTAGCAACCGAGAGAGGCATAAGATTCACACTGGAACCAAGATCACATAGGGATCTTTCGAATCTCTCCCTGTAGATAGTACAATCTAATACAAAGCTCCCAGGATCCTTTAACTTCTCAGGAGTTCTGCCCTGAATTACTGCACTGCATACCTCACTGATCATCATCACACTCTCTTCATCAGTCCATTTTCCAGCAATCATATCTTTAAGGCATCTCCTCATCATAGGCGAGGTATCCATGGAGTCAAGCAAAGGCACTTCAACTTTCACCTTTTTTATGAACTCTTTGCATTTGGCATACTGCCTCTCGTTCTTAGCCTTCCTGGGATTCTTGGGATAGGGTATTTTAGGCTTGTAAACTCTTTCGTTCGACTGTTTTGATGTCTCTGGTTTTGAATCCTCAGCAGTCCCCTTGCATCGATCGTCACTGGAATTGTGTCGATCGTTGTTGGGCGACTTCGCGACGACAGTTTCTATGTTATCGCTTTGCGTCGACCGTTGCTTGGGTGCATCGACCAATGCATCGCGAATGTCACGAATTTCATCTTCCAATTCTTCAATCTCCACGAGTTCCTCAACGCTTAGCTGCCTGTTTTGTTTAGGTAACAGTTCCTTACCACTTCTCAAAGTCACTGCATTGCATTGGTACTTGGGATTAGCGTCAGTTCGTCCTGGGAGATATCCATCTTCCCTCTGAGCATGTCCAGCAATTCTTGCAACCTTAGCATCAAGCTCTTTCACGTGGGTGCTCAGGAATTCAAACTTCCCATTCAGCTTCTCATAGACATTATCTACCTTTTTGTCGAAGTCTGCAACACTCTTAATCTGATTCTCCAGCACCTGTTCCAGCATTATCTCTATCTTACTCTTATGAGAAATGGGTGCAGGAGGAGTCTGATAAGATGAAGATCCATAGGTTCCCTGAGCACTTTGTCCATAAGGCTTCTGAAAATTACTAGTCTGTCCAAAGCTTGAAGAGTTCTGATTGCCTGTGAAGGCACCCTTCTGTCCTCCACCGGAAAATATGTTCCCAGATTGATATCCAAATCTGTTTCCTTGGAAACCAGATCCTCCGATGTAATTCACATCTTCTTCCTGAGTGTCCTCCTCAGTCTGAATTACTTCAACTTCTTGAGCAAAGTGGACAGCTTTCTTCTCACCTAGAAGATTGCAGATTTTGTCCATCCTGGATCTCAATTCAGCCATCTCTGAGTTATCAACACTTCCACCAGATTTCTTCCTCCTCTCATTCATATGGATTTTATGGGTTTTCCAAATGAATCTGGAGAGAGGAGAGAGCTTTGGTCGTGGGTGAAGCTAGAGAGAGAGTAAGAGTGAGTGAAATGAATTTGGCTTGATATTTTGTGCATGCAACAAGATTCATGCATCAAGTATGGGTTTGACACCTCACAAGGGAAAGCTGGCGACCTGGGGGTGAGACACCTGTCTCTGGAGCTCCTTATGATCCAAAATTTCGCAAGTTACTTTACCACGTCCTTTTACTGCTCCTCTCTCATACACCAACGTCTCGTTACTTGACCTTTGACACTCAGAATCCATTTTCAATACTCTCTGGCGCTTTGCTATCTCATCCCAAACTTTCCATTGTCCTTCGTATTGCTTACTCGACTACTTCTCCATACTCGATCCTTGATCTCGACGGCACTCCTTCACTTGCTCTTTATTTTTCCCACTTAACCACAGCTTCGTTTCTCGATTTCTGGTCCTGCTTCACTTTTCTATTTCCCGGTCTCATTTCGCTTTGCCACTTTTCTCTTTAATTGATCTCTCTTGAACCTCAAACTTCCACATGTAGCAACTTTGCTCTGATTCTCACTTCTTACTTCCCCACTTCGCTTCGACTTCCACGTCCTTGCCGATACTGGTTTGTCTCCCCGAGACACTCTTCAAGAATCTGTATTCCAAACCCCATGTCCCTATGGCCCCAACTCCATCCGTACTGATAACTCTACTCTGATCCCGATACTGACTCTTCCTTCTCGAACGCTCCCCAAGAATTTTTGATATCTGAATCCGACTTTTCTAAGACTCCATTCAATTCACATTGATCGCTTCACTCTGGTCTCCAAACTGTCGCTGACGTTCCTTCAAATCTTTTCGCTAACTCATCATACCAACAACTTCGTTCTTCCAGTTGCCATGCACTGATACATTTTCCACTGACGATCCATACCAACTGCTTCACTTCCCGGGTCAACTTGTCACACGGCTCCTTCACACTCCATCTTGCTTTCGGGTTCAGGTTTGGGTTCGGTCTCGTATTCGTATCGCATCGTCCATTCCGTCCTACATTCAACACAACAACTTTCACCGGAGTGGTGAAATTCAAACCAATCCATCCCTCGATATCACTTCCTCATAGAGATATAGTTAGTTAATAATGTACCCAACGGTTACCCATGATTAAGTAACGATATTCTATAATTCCGCTCTCTCGTGAATCGATGGTCGAATACAACCATTTTCGAGTTAGCTCAACACCTTAAACGAAAAGGTTCTAACATTTCTTATTTCTAACAACTTAACGATTACGATAAATTCAAACTACTCAAGCCAACAAAACTCAACTAGCAATCGAATGGCTCACCACCACCATCAACAATCCTCAAATGCTATGCATGCCATAAAAGAAAACTAGCACCCTAACAACGCTACACCAACGAACGAAACACAACCCTAATTATCCAGTGCACCACTCAAGCATTAGATAAAGCATGCAAGCAATAACAGAAAAGCGAACAATTACCACACACAACCACACAATCAAATCGCTCTGGATATGTCGTCAGTCTGGGTTTAGGTTATGATGAACGGTCGTCAGTTCCGCTCACCATCAGACTTCACATGGTAATTTTGCATCCCCACACCATCACACGCATGCAAAAATTACTACGCAAGTCATAATGATAAGTTAAACGTTCTGCGTCACACATATATACAAAACGACATAACACACGTTTCGAGGTTTTAATACATAGAGGAAACAGAAACACAACAAGATGTCTGTCATCAACACCATAACCCCCAAACTGCACCGTCATACCCTGGAGATATCAGAAATGACATGCGAGGATCACCGATCTAGATACACAAAAAATCAATACAGTTAGTGCCCACACTTACATGTCCTAACTATCCTAGTCCTAACAGCCCCAACACGACCGGAATGCCCAACACAAACGGCATCGCGGCTCGTGGTGGTAACCAGTGGCAGGTGCGCCGGGAGGGTGTGGTGGGTGTGCATCTCTGGACGGCGCTCCAACTCCCTGCGGCTCTGCCGTCGGACACAAACGTGCAACGTGTCCCCTGCGACCACAAAGCTGACAAACCATAACGGGCGTTGGGCGTGGCCCACGGTAACAAGCTGATGCCTGGTAATCTGAAGCACCACATAACTGAAAAGAGGAAACAGACCCCGAAAAAGGATCCTGATAACACTCGGTCGCTCGGTGACCCTGAACCCCACATATCTGGCAAACTACTAGCGCTGAGCGAGGCCTACGGGAACAAGACCTACGGGAACAAACATATGCTCTATGTCTCTCGTCTCCATATCTCATGCAAGTCCTCGATGGTATCAGCGGCTGAACTAGTGGTGGCTGCGCTATAGGTGACTGCGCGGCTGGCGGCTGAATAACCGGCTGCGGAATGAGCTCGGTGTCTCGGCGACTAGGTCCGGGTCGGTAGGCCTCAGGCAATGGGGCACGATATGGTTCTGCGTCAGACACACGCGGTCTAATGTGCTGCTCTAAAATGTCCCCGAGTATCTTCATCTGCTCATCAACGTGCTGCTCCCAATACAAACGCTGCTCTGGACCTATCGGCTCCATATCCATGTCGACTGCTGCATGTAACGGGTCCACCAAAAAAATCCTCTCCACTGAGCGGGACGAAATCTGACTCATGTAGGCTAAAGGGTACCGGCACATCATGTGCCTCGATCTTCGGTGGCTGAATCACTGGTGGTACCATAGGCGCCTCCAACTGTGGTGGCAAGGGTGGCAACCCATAATCTGCATCTCCCAGGTATCCCATCAATCCTGCGACCGGGTCTGGGGTACCTGCGTCGTCCTGTAGAGCTGGAGGTAATGGATCAGGCAATGACCTCCAATCTACAGCGGCTGCTCTCACTCCCTGCTGCACTCGCGGAAAAATCGGTGGTCGATCAGATATCCGAGAACCCTGTGACTGTCCAGGCTGTGCTCTCAGACTCGCCTGGTGCTGCTCTAACTGAGCTTGATACTCTGCCGCTGTCATCCGACGATGGCTCATACTGCTCGCTGAAATCTCCCACACTATGCACACACCCACAACACAATCCGTCCATGGACACACTGCTGCTGACTGTAATCAAAAACACAAATAAACATTAGTACAAATAATACAAATTCCTATCCCATCCCAACCCTGGATTTACAGACGCGGCTCGGTTTCCTAATGGATAAAACACGGAAAACACTCAGAAATGAACAGCTTCGGAACCCATGACGAACCATGCTCTGATACCACCTTTCTGTAACGCCCCTTTCCCGTCGTCCGCAGACCGTCGAGCTGACCGGCCAACAATCAAACAAGGACATGACCGATCGAACCCAAGCAAGTCAAACAGGAAAGGTTCACCACAGGACGAAGCCAGAGACAGATCGGTTTGAGACAAAGGCTCACACTAACCCATCCTTGACTCCGCTATCCTCACTTCCGTAGTACAAGTTGTACACCTTGTGCCACTTCTGCGAGTTGTGTCGGTTCGGACTAAACACAATATCAGGAAAGCATATTCATTTCTGAGTAATCAAACGTTAAGCACAACGTTTAATAATTTTACAAAACAGTTTGCCATCAATCAAAACATCACACAATCCTTGATATAAAAATGGCGCCAAAACCGAACCGAGAGAAAACCCAAAATTATCGAATCAAAACCCCGCCACAAGCAATCCCGAAACTACACCGAGGGTCTCCCGCGTCCGTCGCTGCTAACCTGAAAAACACAAAAAGAGTCTAATGAGCGATCTAAGATCACCCAGCGAGTCGGCTCCCCACTACGGCTTCTAATCTATCAATCATCTATAGATTCCCGCCCAAACACCCCAAAATAACAAGCAACACAACAAATAGCCGATCACGCACTACCACGTCGTGTCAAGCCCACAACACAATCAATAGACAAAGGAAATAGAAAGCGATTAGAGGAAATCGGGAGCACTGCGGCACATGCTCTCGATTGAGACTCGATCTATCTATCACGCATTACTAACCACACCAATACAACACTGGGCCCCTACGATCTTGGTAACTTCCACGGGTTTCCACCGTTACCGACATGGTAACTAACCCACGACTCCTAGACGTAGACATGAAGTCCAACGACTAGGACACCGTTCTTCGTCCATCGATACGCGGTGACTCAAGTTACCCCCGGAAACCCAAGTGTCCATGCAGTCCGGACCTAGGACGCGACCCCGTATTCTCCGGACTACACACCTACCGGCGTCACTCAGTAGGTTAACACCATAACCGGAATCACCATGATCCGATTAGGCAACTACCCGAGAATCCAATCGGGTC
The DNA here is from genome assembly GCA_030180135.1 of Orychophragmus violaceus. Taxonomy (NCBI): domain Eukaryota; kingdom Viridiplantae; phylum Streptophyta; class Magnoliopsida; order Brassicales; family Brassicaceae; genus Orychophragmus; species Orychophragmus violaceus. The sequence continues at coordinate 24,513,039 of CM058239.1, forward strand.
GGAAGTACCGGAACGTATCCAAACACCTATACTTGCGGAATCTAACGCACCCTAGAGTCCTAGTGCAGAAATGTAAACACGCAGACTCGCTTGGACTCTAACAATCAATCTCAATCAATAATCAACAACCATCTAAACATTGTATCCCGCAAGTCTACTCACACACACTCACACCACCGCTCTGACTCGGCACCATACCGAGTCAGCAACTACAACTTAACCGGTCCTGTGACCAAGTTAAGTATCCACACGGATCGCTCGGCCTAACACCAAGACGATCTAACAGGCCTGTACAGAAAGCTCAACAACAACCACACAAAAACACAATCACACAATCACCAGACAATCAGGCTTATTAGGGTTTCTAAAGTATTTTAACCAATTCACGTCCGCTGCCTTGGATTAGCGGATTGCTAATCCATAGATGGCTCACCAATCACATCTCTTCTATTTTCTTAACCTTTCCAAAGTATCTTTTATTAAATCCCGATCCGTCGGTTTAGAGTTAGTAGATTACTAAACTCCCTGACGTCTCATCTTTCATTAACTTAATTCATTTCTTCTCGGTAATTCCCGATATCATTCCATACGCTATACGTTTGTTAGGTTTAATTCCATATTTTAACTCGTCTTAATTCCCGTACTTAGATTCATTCAATACTTTTCTTTACATACGTATATATGCATATACGTCCCTAACATGTAACGACTATATGAATGCATCACACAATGTTACTATCAACCTAACGGCACACAACAGGTTTAATCCGTTTAATTCTCATAAACCTAACATGCGTCTTAAACCTAACCGGTTTATAGTTAATTCAACCATTTAGTTCTCAAACACAATCAATCACATCCGGGTATGCAAACCTAATTCTACGGTTTCCCATTTCTCGATCTACATGCATCTAACTACGGTGTTTGAGCCGACTCACCGTGATTTAGGTTGGAATGAACGGTACGGATGCGGATACGACTCCCCGAGACCCCGAACTAAACCCGAACCTCCCGAACACATGAACACAAACTCTGAGGCTTCCCGAATACCCGTACACAAACCGCAAACACAAAACCGGCCGGAGTCAACGCGTTGACCAGCGTTGACCACGGCGTTGACCGGCATTGACTTTGACCTCCGGTTGACCGTTGACTTTGACCTCCGATTGACCGTTGACTTTGACTTTGACCAAGCTTGAACCGGTTGACCCAATATGAACCAGCTGAACCACTTCAATCAAACCAAACCGACTGAACCGACTTCAATTGAACCGGTTTAGGTCAAATCATTGACCGGTTTAACCTAACGTTGACCGAGGCTTAACCAAGACTAAATCAATCCAAATCTGAGCCAAATCATGCTGAACCAACCCACTGAAGAACCGGCTTGAAGATGGCGGCGGTGGAGCTTCTCTAGTAACTTTTTCGGCGTTGACCGGTGGTGGTCCGGCGTTGACCGGCCGGTTCACCCCTTTTCCGGCGACTCAGACGACGATCCACCCATCAAACTGATCGGAAAGAGGAGATCTATCCATCCATGGCTTCAAAACGTTCAGATCTGATGAAGGAAGAGAGAGATCCGCCAAAACCCTAACCGCTCTCCGGACAGTTTCCGGCGAGCTCCGGCGATGGTGGTCATGTCTGGCTGGCTTTCGGTTGTAGAGGAGGGAGAGAGGATGCTACTGGGCTTTGCAGAAGTGGATTTGGGTTTATAATGAAGAAGTTATGGGATTTTTGGTGTTGGAAGGTATGTAGAACACTCAAGAACACTTTGAATGTTCTTGAGTTTCTTTGAAGATTCATATGGATTTTCTGGGTTTTCCAGATGAATCTGGAGAGAAGAGATAGCTTTGGTCGTGGGTGAAGCTAGAGAGAGAGTAAGAGTGAGTGAAATGAATTTGGCTTGATATTTTTGTGCATGCAACAAGATTCATGCATCAAGTATGGGCTTGACACCTCACAAGAGAAAGCTGGCGACCTGGGGGTGAGACACCTGTGTCTGGAGCTCCTTCTGATCCACAAGATCGAGCCCAAAACCGGCCCAATTCAATTGTACACCCTCCTTGCCATTTCTTCTCGGTTTCCTCGATTGCGCGAATATTGTTTTAGAAACTACCAAATGATTCCAATAAATCCCAAAACTTCCATAAACTGATTCTCCCTGATATTTGATGAATTTAGCAACTTGAATCACCTCATTTGGAGTTTCCTAGCTTCGGTTATGATTTTCCGAAGTTTTCTCGGTTTAGTCGGTTTTCATACCGATAAGCCGAAAAATCCGTTTCTGCTCCGTTTCTTCCAATTCTGGTCTTGTAAATATTCGTTATGTTTTAAAATAAGAAAATTTGACCCGTCTCAGCTTTCGTCTCGGACTTTGGTAAAATTACCATTTTGCCCCTGAGTTTGGCAAAATTACAATTTTGCCCCTATTGATTTTTCTTCTGCCCGTTGACCATATTTTTGAATATAGGGTATTACAGGGGGGTTCAACAGAGGCAATGAGTACCTCTGTGAATGTCTCCTCATCCAAGGTGGTGTATAGGCAGTATGATCATGAGATTTCCATAGGAATGAAGGAATATAACCAGGGTGGAAGCGAAGTGTGGGTGGTATACTGCATTTTCCGGCATTCACGGCAATTAGATTAGGAGGTTTAAGTTTGTAGGAATCATACCTTTGCTTTGTAGGCTTTGAAGATGTTAGAGCAGGATCAGGATGAACCGCCATCTTCTCTTTTCCAATCTGAATCTCTGGCTCCACCTCAACATTGAATGTATGTCCATCTATGGTGTATTTCTTCATCTTATCCATCTTGAACTGAAAAGGATTATCTCTCAGGTGGAGATCAATCAGACCATGTCACACATCAATTAGTGCTCCATCAGTAGCTAAAAAGGATCTACCAAGAAGCAGAGGATCATCAGGTTCAATCTCATACTTCATCACCACAAAGTCTATTGGAATCAATTAATTTTCAACTCTGATAGGAATGTCTTCGAGGATTCCTTCTGGAATCTTCTTCGATCGATCAGCAAGGATAAGAGAGATCCTAGTAGACTTAAAATCCATCAGTCCCAATCTAACAGCCACAATGTATGGCATAAGATTCATACTAGAACCAAGATCACATAATGACATCTTAAATATATCTCTGTAGATAGAACAATCCAACACAAAATTCTCCGGATCCTTTAGTTTCTCAAGAATCCTGCCTTGAATCACAGCGTTGCATACTTCAGAGATCATCAGTACACCATCTTTATCAGTCATGTTTCCTGAGAGCATGTCAATCAAACATCTCTTCATCATATGTGTGGTCTTAAGAGCATCAATCAAAGGAGCACCATACTCATAATCTCCTTGTACTTAGCCAACTGAAGCTCGTACTTTGACTTCCTAGGGTTCTTAGGGAAGGGAACCATAGGCTTATAGACTCTCTCATCAGCAATCTTGAGCTTTTCTGTACATGTAGCGTCGGTCGATGCTAGTTGTATGTGTGTCGACCCTTGCGTCGACCTCGATCGTGACTCCTTTGTTCAAATCTCCGTCAAAACTCGAACTATCCTCAGATCTTTTGCATCGATCGACGCTATGGGGTGTGTCGATCGACGTGTCTCGTGGACAGAGACATCTCATCGTTAGAAACTGCATTCGTGGGTTGGTCCTCCTCGTTACCCAACTTGAATCTCCCCTCCACCAGGACAGCATTGACGTACTGCTTTTGATTCTGGGCCATCTTCCCCTTAATATTTGCTTCAGTTTGTGTCATTCGATTATCCAGATTGTCAACTCTGCCTTCTACTGAGATCTTAGTACACGGAGTCCATCTTCCCATTCAGATCCACTGTCATCATCTTTTGACCAAAAAGCACTTGCTCAAGCATTGCCATCATCTTATCAGACTGCTCAGTAGGTGGAGGAGAAGTATGGTATGACGAAGATTCATAGTCTCTGGAAAATGAGCTGCTCTGCTGAAAGGGTCTCTAAAATACATGCTTTGGTGTGTAACCAGAAGTTTGTCCCTACTGATTTCCATATCTCTGACCTTGATAACCAGTTCTAGCTATGTAATTGACATTCTCTAGCTCATCAACTGGTCCAAAGTTCTCTACATCTGCAGCAAAATGGACATGCCTCCCAAGCAGAAGACTATGGACAGAATCAATCTTGTTCTTCATCTCTCTGATATGCGCTCCATCCGCTTTTCCACCTTATTTCTTCCTCTCCAAATCAGCATTTTTAGTGTTATTGTTATACACTAAGTTTTCAATCAGCGCCTTAGCTTGCTCTGGAGATTTGGTATTGAAGATTCCATTTCTAGCAACATCCATAGCCATTTGATACCAAAAATCAACACCTCTAAAGAAAATGCCCAGCAGCTGAACTTCAGAGAAACCATGATGAGGGCAGTCTCTCCGGTACATCTTGAACCTTACCCATAAGGATTTAAAAGGCTTTATAGGTCTCTGCTTGAAGCGTAGAAGCTCCTCTCGAGCTGATCAGATCTAGCATCATCATAGAAGTGTCTAAGGAACTTCCTCTTAACTGCATCTCAAGTAGTCAGATTCTCAGGTGGAATCTGCTTCAGCCAATTTGCAGCTTCCCCACCAAGAGAGTGTTCAAAACTCTCACAATGCATGAAGTCATAGCTCACTCCATCATGTTTCATTCATGTGACTAATGACTCAAACCTCTCAATATGGTCCATAGGGTGCTCATATGGGTGTCCATGAATTAGAGATGTTGTCCCACAAGAGTGTAGTATGAAGCCTTCAGCTCAAAATCATTCCTCTGAATAGGAGGAGGTACAATCGCAGATCTGTTAGCATATAACTCATCAGGCCTGTTGTAATCAGAAAGAGTCCTCCCATTAGGCGGATTAGGTGCATTAGGTGGTATTTTAACCTGTGGATTCCCATCAGTTTCGCCTCCACCAGAACCACCATCATGTGACTGCTGAATAATCTCCTGAACAATGATCACATCAGCATCAAGTCTCTGACACTGTTCATTGCAGACATTGTTCTCTGCATCCCTCAGAACACCATGTTCATCCCGAATCAAAATCACAGCATTTGCATTCGCCATCTTCATTGGTTTTTGAGCTTTCTTGTTTGTTCTTTCTAACCTTGCAAGCTCCTCAAGTCTGAAATTCATGAGCTCCTTTTCCAGATTACTTCTAGTTGCACGATTAGGCATTCACTAACTCGTTTACGGCTAAAGCGTCGATCGATGCACATGTCTGCAACGATCGATTTAGTTCGTGGGTGCGTCGATCGATTCTCAAGAGTGTCGGTCGATGCACGTCATCTCGTCGCAAACCTGAACACGCAAAGACAATTGAAAAGGAAAAATTAGTAACTAAAAATGAAAAGCCTAGTCTAAAATTTAAACTCAAATATATCAAAGAGTCAAATGAGTCCCCGACAACGGCGCCAAAAACTTGATACGCTCAAAGTTTAATCCCTAGAGTTACACTGCAAGTGCACAGATATGCAATCGTAGTGTATAGGGGTCGAATCCACAGAGACTCAAGAATCTTACGATAGATTATAGAATGTCAAATTACGCTAAGATGAGCAGAGATAAGCAATAAACAATTCAAGTAAACTAAATCAAACGGTTTGTAAGCAGACATGCGAAGCGTCAGGTCAAGGGAGTTCTCAGAAAATCAGGAAATCAATGTTGGGGTCAAAAACCCCCTCGACGAAAACAATAGCCGAAAACAAGATCGGACAATCGGACACAGACAAATGTTCACTTTGGACAAACAAAGTTTCATATGAATAACCAAGTTATACGAAGTATCGACAGTTTCGCTTGAACAACTTATTGAACAAATGGATTCAACGGATACATTTCATACGAAACGGACGACATTTCATATACGACATCGTAATCGGACAAACACATCTTCCGACAGGAACTACGGATCGACGGAACATCCAAACAAGCAAAGGACGAGTAGAACCAGCTCGGAAAACTGGGCTGAGACGACTCGGAAATCCGAGCTAAACCATCTCGGAAAACCGAGTTGAACCAGCTCGGAAATCCGAGCTAGACCAGCTCAGAAAACCGAGCTGAACCAGCTCGGAAATCCAAGCTGAACCAGCTCAGAAAACCAAGCTGAACCAGCTCGGAAAACCGAGCTGAACCATCTCGAAAATCCGAGATGAACCAGCTCGAATCTAAACCCATCCCGTCTCGATATCGATCATGAGTTGTCCTTCTGGAAATCCCGAGTTGAGTGAACCTTTCGTAAACCTCTGAGCTGAACCATCTCGGATTTTCGAGCTAAACCGTTTCTGGTTTTCCGAGCTGAACTTTCTCAGCGGATAACCAAACATTTGCCGATACGCATAAGTTGTCGCAACCCACCTTCGGAAACATCAGCCTATACTTTCTTGGACTGATGACTTGGGCTGATGGGTCAAGATTGAGAGAAATGGGAACTTAGGCCCAAGCATACGACAAACTCTGAACCAAATAAGTAAGTTGGTACGTTAACGGACTCGTATCGTCCAGTCTCGGCCCATCCGGCAAATGAGTCGAGCCGCGGAAAGACGAAAGAAGATAAAGACGAAGAAGTAAAGAAAGATATTGGGAGGAGCTGAAAAGGAAAATCCGAGATAGAAATGTACATTTTAACGGAAAAAGGAAAAAGATAAGAACAAGAAGATTTCCGCAAATCTTGTGGAAATATTCTCAAAAGCCAACGAACCGAAGTTATAAAAGGAAGGAGAAGCCACACGAGAAAGGCAGAGAAAAAAACCCTAGACCTAGACTTAAGAACTTAGCAGTTTGCCTTAGCCGTTTTCGGAGTTCTTTTGTACTTTCTTTTCCGATTTCTTTACTCTCTTTTCCGATCTTTGTACTCTTTTCGACTTCTTATCAATAAAACGTCCTCCGGGTTTGCTAGTTTAGTGGTTATTCCTTGAAGTTTCTGTTCCCTAAAAGTTTTGCTCTACAAGTTTTGACCGTGTGAGTTTCGACTCTCACAATCAAACTAATCAATTAATCGGGATCAAATGAAGAAAAGTTCTGGAATTAGAGTCACAGAATTATAATAAATCAACTTTCGTTGCGAATCTTAACTATGTCCAGCAATATAACAAACCAACTTTCGTTGCGAGTTCTAGAGTTCTAAACATGCATTAATCTCAATTTCGTTCGTTCACAATTTCCCTAGCCAAATTTCTTTGTGAATTGACAAATTGCTCATCTAGGTTATTTTCTAGCAGATTAATCAACTTTCCTTGCACCAATCAACCTAATATCAATAATATAAGTGGCCAGTTCAAATTAAGCTTTAACATCAACCTAAATGAAGAACTAGAAGTTATGAATCCCAATTAATTAATTAACCTAATATTCCATGAAATCCCTAATGAAAATCCCTAAACCTAACAAGTAAAACTCAGACATGATCAATGAAACACATATCATATTTGGAATAGAAATCATAAAGAGATCAATAGAATGATAAAATGGGTTTGAAATCTTCTCTCTATCGAGTTTCTAATCAGCCCCAAAAAGCTACGAATATCTTCCTCTAAAATTGTAACACCCCTTTCCCATTATGCACTGACCGTCAAGCTGACCGGTCAACAATCAAACAAGAACTTGACCGATCGAACCCGATCAATTCAAACGAGAAAAGTTCTTCACAAAACAAAGAAGAAGACAGTCCGGTTGAGACAAAGGCTCGCACCAAACCGTCCTTGACCCCGTGTACCTCGCTTCCACAATACAATGCTTTTCAACCTGTATTGCTTCCACCAGTTGTGTCGGTTTGGACTAAACCAATATATCAGGGAAGCGATTTAATTTCTAAGTAATTAATTCTTTAACAAACAATTTGCCAAATTACAAATTATTATAAATCATCAAAGAATCATTCGACCCATGAAAACTGAACTGAAATACAACAAACAAATCATTGAATCAAGATCTCCGGCCCACAAGCAATCACGAAACTACACTGATGACCTCCCACGTCTGTCGCTGCTAAACCTGGAAACAAAAAAAGAGTCTAATGAGCGATCTAAGATCACCCAACGAGTCAACTCCCACTAACGGCTTCTAATCTAACCTACAACTACTAATCCCGCCCCAAAACCCCAAAATAACAATCATAAGAAAGAAAAAGCCTATCACATGCCACTGTGACGTGATAAATCCACAACACACAAGCATTATCAACCAAAAGGAAAGACTACGAAAATTGAAGTCACTGCGGCACATGCCCTCGATTAGACTCGATCTATATATTGCGAAAACCAACCTTAACACCACTGGGCCCACCATGCGAATACGGTAACTTCCACGGGAATACTTAGCTACCGACATGGTAACTAAAACTACCCACGATTCCTAGACGCAAACAAGAAGTCCTACGACTTTGGACACTGTTCTCAGTCCATCGATAAACATCGACTCGGGCTACCCCACGATAGCCTAAATTTCCATGCAGTCCGGCCGCCCTAGGACATGACCCCGTATTCTCCGAATCACACACCTACCGGCATCACTCAGTAGGTTCACGCCATAACCAGATTTCCCACGTGAACTGGTCAGGTAACTACCCGAGGATCCAATCGGGTCGGAAGTACCAGAACGCTTTCAAACCTAGACTTGCAGGATCTAACGCATCCTAGAGCCCTAGTGCAATAAAATAAACACGCAGAATCTTTGGGACTCTAACACAGAACACAAAACCATCAATGTCAAACAAAAATAAAAAACCACACAAATAGTATCATGCAAGCCTAATTCAATCACCACCACCAACTTTATCCGGTTTCATACCGGATTAGGTAATTATCAAACTTATCCGGCCCCGTGACCAAGATAAGTACCAAACCAAAGCTGACTACCCGTCCCAACACCAGAGTATTCTAAATAACAGGCATGCATACAAACACACATCATCAAACCCACAACACGCAATCAATCAATTAAGCAAACCTTTTTTATTATTAATTTCCCATTTACTTAGTCCACTACCTTGGGATTAGCGGATTGCTAACCCCATAGATGGCTTACAATTCACTAATCTTTTAATTATCTTTCCTAGATGGATTTTAATAAACTCCTCGATCTGTCAGTTTACGATTAGTAAAATTACTAATCCCCCGACATCTCATTGTTATTAACTTTTATTCATTTAACCCATTAACCAGTCTATTAAGACTAACCCAACCCTGTTATTATATTCTATAAGGTTTGTTAAGTGTTTTACCGTATTTTAATTTCATCTTAATTTTCTATATATAGATTCATTTACTATGGTTCGTAATATATTATACGTGCATATAGTTCCTATGCATGCCAGTCTAATATGAATGCAATAATAAACGTGCAGATAACGAATGAAAGAACAACCAAGACTATCTATCTAGCATGCATATATATTCCTAGTCAATTCATTATTAAACTAATATTCATCTTAACCAATCAATAAACTCAATCAACGGGCATGCATTCCTAAACTACAGTTTAAGGATTCCCGGTCTATATGAACTATCTATGAATGTAATAGCCGACTCACAGTGATAGTGCGACGGAAGACGGATGTGATGGAATGTGAACTCCTGAACTTGTCCGAAGCTAAACCTGAACCTCTCCGAACTTCTCGAAACAAGTCACGTACAACTCCGAGCTAACCCGAATAGAAACCGGCCGTTGACCAAGCGTTGACCGGCTTGACCACTGCGTTGACTGGTGGTTGACCGGCGTTGACCTAGCGAGAGTTCACCGTTGACCGTTGACTTCTTGAACCGAGTTGGACCTCTCCTGAACCGAACCAAACCGAACCAAATTGAACCGGTTATGGTTGGACCGGATTCAACCGGCGCCGACCAAACGAACCGGTTGACCCAATGGTTGACTCGGTTTAACCAAACCAAACCAATGACTTAAACAAAACCCAAATCAGCACTGAACCAGCCTCAACCCACTCCCAACTGAATCGGCTGAGAAACCGCGGCGGAGGAGGTTTCCGGACGACTTTTCTGGCGTTGACCAAAGGTGGTGAAGCGTTGACCAGCGGTTTATGGCTTCTCCAGTGGTTTAGGGAGAATATCCGGTGACTGAGAAGACCACAGGAGGTTGATTAAGCCATTGATGAGAGGAAGAGAAGCTGAACCGGCTGGAGGAAGAAGATGAGTGGTGGTGACTCGCCGGCGACAGCTTCTCCGGAGAGTTTCCGGAGAGCTCCGGTGGTGGTGAGGCGACTGACCGGCGGCGGATGATGAGGAGGAGGAGGTGATCTCAGATATGCAAGTGGTTTCAGAAGGTTTGGTGTGGTTTATGAGCTATGAAGTTAACTTGTTCTTCAAGGAATGAAGAACATTCAAGTGTTCTTGGTGATATTCAACAATTCTTTGAAGATGCATGCATTTTAATGACTATGAGAAGAGAGAGAATAGGGAGATCGATGGGGTAGAGATCAGAGAATTTTTGGGATGTTTTTGGTGAGTGATTTGCTAGAGAGAGAGCACATGCATGAGAGTGAAGTGAAGTGACTAAAACCATGCAATGAATCTAATTGATTCATTGAATTGCTTGGGTGAGAGGTGGCGCAAGGGATAAAGATAGGAGAGACACTTGTAAATCTAGGGGCTAATATGCTCCCCATTCATTGGATTCGACCGCTTAAACCGATCCAAAAACGATGTTCCGTCCCGATGATCCGATTAGCTCTTTCTGAGTTTAGTTTTATAAATACCCCAAGATTCTTCAATAAATTCCCTAAGCCACTTTTCACTTATTATATGATTTTAGATGCATTTATCAATTTGAATTATCTAAAACGGACATCTGTAGCATCCGTTATGAATTTTACAAGTTTTGTCGGTCTATCAGGTTCCTTTCCCGATAGTCCGAAAAAACTCATTTTAAATCTGTTTCCACCATTTTTGTCTTCTAAATGTTTTCTTTACTTAAAAATAGAAACATTTGGTCCGTCTCGGCTTCCGGCTCGTATTTTTGTAAAATTACCAAAATGCCTCTCATCTTCTGAAAATTACAAAATTGCCCCGGTTGATTGTTGACCCATTTTGAGAGACTGGGTATTACAAAAAATCTCTGAATTTAGAATGAAACTTAGCCTAAAAATGACTAAAAACCCTAATATATAAGTTAAAACACGATTTTGTCCTTCTTGTAAATCTGGGAAACTTATGGACAAAATCTATAATTCTCAAAAAATGCAGATTTTTGTGCGCATAATTCTGGAACAGGAGGTGCATCGACCGACGCACATACTGCGTCGACCGGCACACTATGCAGACGCAGCCAGTGAACTCAGTGAAATCTCTATATAGTGCATAATTACTCCCAATGCTTCTAAAACGTCCAATCAAGCTCCAAATGTACCTAAACATGTAATACACTCTAAAAGACTTCAAAACACAATAAAAGACTCAATAACAAAGACTTATATTATGGTTGAAAACCCTAAAAACCATGATATATCAACAAGCTAGATTTTGTTTCCTTAAAGAAAGATTTATGTTTATCATCTTTATTTTACCAAAAAAGTTAAATTAACATTTCTATCTTCTTTCATGCATGCCGGTCTCGTGGACACCGATGAACATCTTTGCTGCCGCCGAGTTACTTCATAATGGGTCGAGATTAACCGCTTGGGCCTGATCTTCTTCGGGCCGTTTTAGCTATTGGGCCAGGCCAAAAGAGGGTGCTAAAACTACCTCCAACAATAACCTTTGTTGTTTAACAATTGTTGCGAGCATGTATCGCTAACGGTTTCAGGTTTTATGGTTGTTAGTTGGTATTTTTGTTTGCTTCCCGTTTACGGGCTTTTGGCCCCGGTATCATGTTAGATAGTCGGCTTTGTCTTTGTTTAGTTTGTATCCGTCCTCTCTGTATCCGATCTCCATATTCCATCGTTCTATAATTAATAAAATATATCTTTATTTCTGCTTGGTTAGGATAAGGGCTTCAAGGCGTGCTTTACTGCTTGGTTTTATGATCTGGTTTGGTACTTGTTCCCGATTGGCTGCTGGTTTAGTCATCGGTTTGTCTTTTAGGTTTTGGGTTGTTAGTTTCCTGGTTGTTTTGGTTAGTTTGTGTAGAGTCGGTTAGGCAGTCTCGTTTAGTATCGATTTTAAGCTAGCTTTGGCCAAATATTTTGCTAGAGTGTTAGCTTCATTGATTGGGTTCTTCTTGATAGCTTGTTATTAGCCCAAAGATATGTTGTCTTCTGTTTTGCGGTGGATTCCCAGGTTTAGTAGGCTTCAGGTGGTGATGTTGCTTTTCTCGGAGAGTGTACTTTCCCTTTTTGTTGGTTGCATCGGCATAGTTCATGCGGTTCTCTCCTTATTTTCTGCCTCGGGTCTTCTACCTTGGGGAAGGGTTCTCCGGCATAGTATTAAGGAATTGAGACTTCAGTCCTCTTCATATCAAGTCGTTTGTTGGTCGATGGGAAACAGTTTGTTCCCTCATTTTCCTTGGTTTGGTCTGCATACAACTTACTCGTGGCTCCTAATGGTGGAGCAATATAATGAGTGTTTGTGGGTATGCCTCAATAATTCTTAGCTTAAGATATTATTTTCATTCTCTCTCTTTCTCAGTGTTGGGTGGTCTCTATCTCTTCGTTGTCTTCTTTGTTGGTTTCTCGATATGACCTTTGTTGTTTAATTTTTGTTGCTAGCGTGTAAAGCCTAACGGTTTCAGGTTTAATGGTTGCTAGTTGGTATTTTTTTTTTGCTTTCCGTATGAGGGCTTTTTGCTCGGGTGTCATGTTAAATAGCCAGATTTGTCTTTTTTTAGTTTGTATATGTCCTCTGTATCCGATCTCTGTATTCCATCATTGTATAATTAATAAAAATATATATGTATTTCTGCTTGGTTAATATTAAGGGCTTTAAGGCATTTTTATTGCTTGGTTTTAAGATGTGGTTTGGTACTTGTTCCTGATTGGCTGCTGGTTTAGTCATCGGTTTGTCTTTTAGGTTTTGGGTTGTTAGTTTCCTAGTTGTTTTGGTTAGTTTGTGTAGAGTCGGTTAGGCAGTCTCGTTTAGTATCGACTTTAAGCTAGCTTTGGTCAAATATTCTGCTAGAGTGTTAGCTTGTTGTTAGCTTGTCGTTAGCTTGTTGTTAAAAGATATGTTATCTTCGGTTTTGTTGTGGATTTCTAGGTTTAATAGGCTTCGGTTGGAGATGTTGCTTTTCTTGGAGAGTGTACTTTCCCTTTTTGTTGGTTGCATCCGCATAGTTCATGTGGTTGTCCCCTTATTTTCTTCCTCGGATCTTCTACCTTGGGAAAGGGTTCGCTGGCACAGTCTTAAGGAATTGAGACTTCAGTCCTCTTCGCATCAAGTCGTTCGGTGGCGGATGGTAAATGATTTTGTCCTTCATTTTTCTTGGTTTGGTCTGCATACGGCTTACTCGTGGCTCCTAATGGTAGAGCAATATAATGAGTGACGTGGGTAAGCCTCAATAATTCTTAGCTTCAGATATTATGTTCCTTCTCTTTCTCTCTGTGTTTGGTGGTCGCTACCTCTTCGTTGTCTTCTTTGCTGGTTTCTCGATATGACCTTTGTTGTTTAAATGTTGTTGCTAGCGTGTATCGCCTAACAGTTTCAGGTTTTATGGTTGTTAGGTTGTATTTTTGTTTGCTTCTCATATGCAAGATTTTGGCTTCGGCATCATGTTAGATAGCTGGATTTTTCTTTATTTAGTTTATATCCGTCCTCTGTATCCGATCTCCGTATTCCATCATTGTATAATTAATAAAATATATTTGTATTTCTGCTTGGTTTGGATAAGGGCTTCAAGGCGTGCTTTACTGTTTGTTTTAAGATCTGGTTTGGTACTTGTTCCCGATTGGCTGCTTGTTTAGTCATTGTTTTGTCTTTTAGGTTTTGGGTTGTTAGTTTCCTGATTGTTTTGGTTAGTTTTTGTAGACTCGGTTTGGCGGTCTCGTTTAGTATCGACTTTAAGCTAGCTTTGGTCAAATATTCTGCTAGTGTTAGCTTCATTGATTGGGTTCTTCTTGATAGCTTGTCGTTAGCCCAAAGATATGTTCTCTTCGGTTTTGCTGTGGATTTCTAGGTTTAGTAGGCTTTGGGTGGTGATGTTGCTTTTCTTGGAGAGTGTACTTTCCCTTTTTGTTGGTTGCCTCGGCATAGTTCATGCGGTTCTCTCCTTATTTTCTGTCTCGGGTCTTCTACCTTGGGAAAGGGATCTGTGGCACAGTCTTAAGGAATTGAGACTTCAGTCCTCTTCGCATCAAGTCATTCGGTGGCGGATGGTAAACAATTTTGGTCCTTCGTTTTCCTTGGTTTGGTCTGCATACGGCTAACTCGTGGCTCTTAATGGTGGAGATATATAATGAGTGTCAGTGGGTAAGCCTCAGTAATTCTTAGCTTCAGATATTACGTCCATGCTCTCTCTCAGTGTTTGGTGGTCGCTACCTCTTCGTTGTCTTCGTTGCTGGTTTCTCAATATGACCAGGGGCGGACGCACGCTTTGAATTTCGTGGCACATGCCCCATACTAAGTAAGTATTATAATTAGTAGCTGTAAATTTTCATGTATAAAAGTTTCAGTTGGAGTGGTTTTAATATGCCTATTTCCTATTCTAATCATGTGTTCGAAGCTCGCGTCTATCTTTTCATTTTTTGGAAACAATTTTCTTCTATTTTTTCCAGCATTTTCATAGATACTTTTTTTCCAGTGTATTTCAAAATCCTATAATCTGATTTATACTGCTTTATCTTTTAGTTATATCTTCTACCATTAAAAACTTAAATTTTATTCCTATAATTGATTTTTGTTAAGTTTTATATTTTTAATATTTATAAATAAATAATAACAGTTGGAACAAGTATATTTTTACATATATGGGATTATTATATACAATATATTATCATAAAAATTATTATGTATTTACCAAAAATGTGCATGTTTTATTTTAGTTCAAATTTTGAAATTTTCAAAAATAAGACTAAAATTTTAATAATTTCTTTAATATTTTATCTGACAAATTATAATTATTTTCTCTATATATATATTTAATATTTAAATTTAAGTGCCACATATAGATTTTATTTCTGGATCCGCCCCTGAATATAACCTTTGTTGTTTAACTGTTGTTGCTATCGTGTATCACCTAACAGTTTCAGGTTTTATGGTTGTTAGTTGATATTTTTGTTTGCTTACCGTATGCGGGTTTTTGGCTTCAGTATCATGTTAGATATCCGGCTTTGTCTTTGTTTAGTTTGTATCCGTCCTCTGTATTCGATCTCCGTATTCCAACATTGTATAATTAATAAAATATATTTTAGGAAAATACTAGATTCACTATTGCAAAAGTTTTTAAAGAGTTGTTAAAAGCATCTCCAACTCTATTCCAAGTTTGGTGCCAAATTGCATTTTAGAATAAAATTTGCTTCAATTCTATCTCAGTTTTAATTGCCAATATAAGAATGCTATTTTTTATTCCAAATATAGAATCATCTCATTTTTATTTCCATTTTACAATTGTTTTTTTATATATAAGAACATTTCTAATGTATTATTGCATTTTTAATCCCAAAATAGAACAATTGCATTCTCTTCAACATATCATTCCATATTCAATTTCAAATGGAATATTCTAAGTATATTCTTCTTTTTATGTTTAAATTTTAATTGCAAATTATACAAAAAAATTTTAAAATTACAAATTGTTTCATTTATTTAATTTCTTTCAAAACTTTCATTAATTATTATATTATTTAAATATTATAATACTAAGAGAAATATATTACACTACATTAAAATAAGAAAACAAAATAGATTTTAATTTAATCATTTTCATTTGAATATTTTCCCATAAATGATCAATTAATACATTTCGAACTGAGAATAAGCGTCTTTATTTTTCTTTAAATCGAGCAAGAATTTTTTTGAACCATTAAAAATTCAAAATAAGAACTATGCATTAAAAGAATTTAAGGAAGAAAAAGAAATTGTGTTCCAAGACTTGAACACGATAGGAGATATGAATCTTCGTGTATATATTTAGAGTGAGCAAATTAACACGGATTTTACGAAAAAAGCCGAACAACAACAATATCAACAAGATCCGCCTCAATCTAATTATTTTAATAATATTTTGGTTATTTAAGTGGATCCGGAAACGATTTACCGGATTAATAACTCTTAAAATGTCCAATTGTTGTTGTCCAAAATTTACTATATAATATTTTTAGTTTCAGTATTTTTAAATCTTTTAAAATTTTATTATATTGGGTTATATTTTCTATAATTTTCTATTAAATATATGTTATATGCATTTTTATTTTAGAGATTAGAGCATTTTAATATTCATAATTATTACTAAAAATAAATCATCATCAAAATAATTATGTATATATATTGTAATTTTAATTAATTATTATGTATATTAAAAGTAAAAATATTTAAAATTTGAAAGACTATTTTATAAATAAAATTTTCAATTAAAAATATAATTAAAAATAAGATGGTTCTATATTTGGAATAAAAAAATAGCATTATACCATTATATAATTGAAAGTAAGATAGAATTGTAGCAAATTTTATTCTAAAATGAAATTTGACACTACATTTGAGATAGAGATGGAGATGCTCTAACGTAGTCATTCAAATTTTAAATACTTTTATTTTAAGATATAATATTTATTTTAATGATGTTTTCTTTGTAATAATAATTATAAATATTAAAATACTATAATTTCTAAAATAAAAATGCAAGTAATATATATTCAATAGAAAATTATAGAAAACATACTAACAAAAGAGAAGCTGTATTTCCGGAAACAGACATAGTTAAGGCGATAATAATTCTAAAACATTTTTGCTCGATTTAAAAAAAAAAATAGCTCATTTTTCAATTCAAAATGCATTACTTAATTATTTATGAAAAATATTCAAATAAATATGAAACTAAAATCTATTTTATTTTATTGTTTTATTTAGTACAAATGATATTTTTATCTATTATAATAGTTAAATTTAAAAATATAATATTTTTGGAAATTTTGAAGAAAAGAATTAAATGTATGATCAATTTGTAAATTTTGAAAAAAAAATATTTATAATTTGAAATTAACAATAAAATAGTAAAAAATAATATATATTTAAAATATTATATTTAAAATAAAATATGAAATAATATATTGAAGAGAAATCCAATTGCAAAACGTAATTTTCCATTTTAAAATGAAAATGCAATGTTCGATCAAAAAAAATGAAAATGCAATAGTTTAGGTGGGGAAGGGATAACATGGTGTCATGGCGTATACGGTATAACTAGTGACCACGTGGGCATCACTGTTTTTGTTTTCGACCAATTAGATTTCGAGTCTCCAACCCAAATATTAGATGTTATCTTTTTTTTTTTTTTTTTTTGTCGACAGTATTATTATCTGGGCCCAAGGCCTTAAAGAAAACAAATAGACCGAAGCTCTACAGAGTTTGAAACGACGACAAATAGATGAAGCCCATACAAGCCCACTATCGGAGATAAGGACGCCACGTGGCTATCACTCCGCAGCAGCACACATGCGACCGAACACGCGTCGAGAGGAAAAGAGCCGCCGGAAACCGCCGGCGAACGTGGAGGAAGACGCCGCCGAAACCGTCCCGGACCGAAACACCGTAGGAGCCAAGAACCATTTGCCGATCGAATGCTTCCCAAACCACCGTGAAAGCCCCTGCATCAAAAGAAAACCGACTCACATATTCCACCGGAAACCGCCAAATCAAGGAGGCGCCGTCGCCGAGTAGGTTAGAAACCCCTCAGAATCCGCCTAATGCTTGTCCTCTAAAGCAAGCGGCACGAAAACGATATTAATCCTAGAAGAAGGAGGTTGAAAAGCGAAACCGGAGCAAGAACAGGGATACCATGGCGGGAAATGAACGGAGAAGCAAGATCGTCATCGTCAAAAGACGAAGTTAACCGGAGAACCGGTAGAATCCGAATAATCGGAAGAGATCAGCCAGACCAAGAATCAATACCGGACTTATTGAGAAGCAGAAAATCAAACGAAAAGCAAAACCGATCGAAGAACAAAAGGAACATGAAGAACAAGAACACGATCGGGATCGATAGAGATGGGGAAAAAAGATTTCAATCTCAAAGAATGAAGAGATTAAGAACAAGAAGAAATCAGAAAAAAACCCCAGAACTTAAACAAACCGCTTGAACGACTCGGATTCATCTTTGTGGAAGATCGAATCGGAGAACAAAGACTCGCCGAGAGAGAAACCTCTCTCTAAAAAGTAGAGAGAGAAGCGGTTTTACTTTACTTAATATCAGATGTTATCAATTTCCCTCTTTATGTTTATCTTTTAAACTTTAAAAAAAATAAAAAAATGTTTATCTTTTAAATGAAACTTTATATATATATATATTTGCCACTGCCAGGTGTCAACCATCAGCCCGTCAGTGTACCATTTTGATCCTTCTTGAGAAAAAAGTTTTTGGTTTTCCAAAAAGTATAAACTTGCTTTGAAACATATTTAGATTGTCTATATATATATAAGCTTTCTTCAAAAATATTCCAATCACTAGATATACAAAAGATGATTGCCGTTGTATATAAAAAGCTTATTAGAGGTAATTTTTTTTTTTTTTGAACATATTCTTCAATTTAACTTATTAGAGGTAATTCGATTGCAATATTAGCTATATACAAAAGATGATTGCCGTTGTATATAAAAGCTTATTAGAGGTAATTTGATTCCAATATTACCATGCAATATTGCAATATTTACCATGCAAATGTTGCATTGGTCATCAAATAAGACTGTGGAAATATATTATCGGGTCAACCTATTTAGTGTGTTTACAGTTTTATAGATTAAAATATGGGATAATTTGAAAAGCACTCCATTTAAGATTTAGATTTTGAAAATTACACCTCTTCTTGTCCTTATTTAAAACTACACTTTCTCATATATGATACGACAATTTTATCCAGTTTTAATAATAATAAAATTATAATTATTATTTTTAAAATTCAAAATATTATTAAATAGTAATTTTATTTTTTATTATTTTTTGAGTTTTGCAGCTATTTTGTGTCTTCATAGTAGAGAATAATGAATGAAATGAATCCTTGATTTAGCAGGTCATCCACTTTCATATCATAATAAACAAAACAATTCAAACATTATAAGAGTTATGAAAAGTACGTCATAAATGATCTACAAGTATTATGAATTCCTTCGGTGATCCATGTGCACAATGTTCACAAAATATCATATCTTCTCTGTAACTATTTTGTGCTAATCAAAGTATAAATTTACAGAAGAACAAATTATAATAAAGAGAGAAGAAGTACATCCGCCCATTGTTTGATTCTCAGATTTTTTTTGTAAAGGTTGTTTCATGTTTGTATGATTCTCAAAACAGAATAAAATCTTCAGATCATAACAAGAGGTCATTTAGTTATTTGGCAAAGACAATTTTTGTATCAATGACTAATTGGTCTTTGTTTCTTAAATCATCCTACCAACAATAATATGGTTAATTGTGATGAAGTGCTGAAGAGTTTGGCTGAGAAGCCAGTGAATGGAGCTAGTCTTGCTAATTTGTTTTATATAGATATTAGATTGTTGTATAAAAAAATTAAGAGTATTATTTGAAAAATAAAATAAGTACAAAATCGAATGTTGTTAATTTATTTAAAAACAATATCCTTTTTAAACGCAAGCATTCTGTTTTAAATTATAATTATTAATTAAGATATTAGATAATTATAAACATTAAAATTGGATAATTTAGTCATTCACTTATAAATAAGTGTAGTTTTCAAAAAGATTAAAAATAGTGTAGTTTTCAAAATATAATCTGTTTTAAAGGTATTTCTCCAAATTTTCTCTTAAAATATCAAGTTTTATAATTTGCTTATTTTAAATACTCTGCGTGAGGGTAATTATCTTCTAAAACCAGCTTAATTTTTCATTTTACATATTTTCAAACCCGACCAAATGTTTTGGGCCGTCTAAAGTAAGAAAAAAAGTTGTTATCCCATAAAACACTATTTTAGAAGTAGAACCATCAACTAAAACGATATAAAGCCATACAAATCACTGAACTATAAAACTTTTTTAGGAAAACTAAGGCTTTCACAAGTTTATATAAACGTTGGCGTCTAAAACTGGTATTTTATGTGCTTAACCCAAAATCGACCCTGTATAACTAGTCCACCAGTAATTCTACTTAAATAGTTCAAAAATTGCATTAACATGATTTTAATCTTTAATCAATTTAGAACTGTAGATACATTCGAGATTTATGAAGTTCACGTGAAAGAGAACAAAAGGTGACAGTAGTTAAAAAAAAAAAAAACTACGACATCACTTACATCATTCTTCCCATTTGATGCTTTTGAAATCCATATAATTACATTTTAGTTTCTAAGGTCTTAGCGAGTTATTTAATTGATCTTGAAAAATGAGTCCTCGGAACTTGAACACTGGTTGTAAATTGTAATTGTACTATATGTTCCAAGCTTGTTGGCCATGAGTTCATTATTTGAAATCATTAATAGTCAACTAAGATATTACTTTTTCCAAATCATAAGCACCTGAAAATATTGTATAAATTTTAATGGGACATATGGAATAAAGGTTAAATTGCGCAACGTAGAGTAACTTACGCGGTGTGACAAACGAATGTGATCGCAAGCCTATAAACTGAGTGCTCTTATCAAAGATGGGGGACAGTGACAGATTAGGAAAAGGAAACAAAAGTCATTTCGTTCGGAGCACGTCTTCCTCCCCTATAAATAGAAGGAATGGTCCTTAGTCAAGGAAGAGGTGTAAACAAATAAGGTAACACTAATTAACACACATTTACCCTTTCCGAAGGGAAAGCCGATATATAGGGGAAATGTCCGCCTCCGCACAAAACACTTATCACCAAAAAGAACTCTGATCTAAAAACAAATTTCTTAATCTCAAACCCCTCAATCACTTCTCAAAATACCGTTTTCGGTTGATCGATGTTTAACTTTGGTGTCGGAGAACCTTTGTTCCCTCCGAAAGTTTAAAAGCCATTTTATTTCGTACATGACACACACAAAACACTCCATTCCGTAGAGAAACCACAACCGAAAACTCACGACAACGGGTATTCCTCATTCCCCAGTTGGTAGACACCTACCTTCAGCTCATCGCCTAATTCATCTTAAATAATCATCTCTGATAAATGCTAATACAATTCCGATAATCGTCCCAACACAAGTACCCGTAATTTTTTTATAATACTTCTAGATTTGTATACTATAATAGTAAACATTGAATAAACAATAACACTATGTTGAGATTTCATCATAAATTCATACAATTAACGGTTTATAATCGATTCTCTGTTCTTAATATATTCTTAATAAAAGTCATATCAAGACTTGATTCACCTAGTTTCAAACACTGAAAATATTTAATTTATTGTTACACACACTTAAATCGGGTTTTTTTTTTTTTGATTAACTTGGGGGTATCCCGAGCCTATGGAAGGGCTCAGACTAATCCCCAAAGGGAGGTGCAGCCCATGGATAGACCCTCTCTCCGAGTATTCAAATGGACCCCTAAAGCAAGGCCCATATCCATGTGGGTGTCCTTAAACAAATGTGACTTAGTTTCGCATGAAAGGAGGATCGAACCCGGAACGTGTTAGCGTCCAAGGCACGTCTCCAACCACTTGACCACAAGAGCTTGGACCACTTACTACACACAACTAAGACGATCTTAATTATCTTGATACCAACAAATTATAACTTAAGAAAAAGTCTAATGTTAACAAACTAACCTTCACATGGACTCCGCTTACCACAGAATAAACGCATACACACCTCAAAACCGAAGATAGTCTTAGCTTTTTGTTATTTTCGGCTATATAACCATGTCAACACACTTCAGTTGTGTATATACTATGATGTATTCTGCCCTAGATTTACCCTAAATTTAGAAACGAATGAATCTTTTTTACTATATATATTTATCTCCACATTTTGACTGATTTATAAAAGATATCTCATGTATATTCAGCTCAATTCTTTGTGCCCAACAAACTTTTAATTCTTTTGTTCCAACAAACATTTGCTTGTTCCAGAAACTTACTTGTTTTATTGAATGAGTCATTTATAATTATATTTATAGTATGTTTTTAGCAGTATTTATGGGAATTGTATTAACATCCAATAAGTGTATTTTTCATATATATAATTTTTTATCTATATTAGTAAAATTCTGTTTTAAAACAATTAAAAACTCTAAGAATCAATACCAAAAAAAAGTCGGAAACCTACTGAAGCGCTTGCTTTTAAGAAGAAAAAAAAGAATTGTTATCGAACACACATCAATTTCCAATTGCACATTGTTAATCATTTAGATATTGTTTGCTACCGCTGCTGTCAAAATCTAAAGCTGATAAAAATAATTTATTTTATGAAGATTTAGTCTAACTTTTTATTGTAAGTTATATGCAAATAAAAAAATTAAACGAATTTGTTTTTGTCTATTATGCTCGAGAGGATTCCTCTACGTACATACATTTCAAAGGAGACTGCCTCAATTTATTCCAACATCTCAATGGAGAAAACTTCTATTGGGAAATCAAGAATATTTGGGATGATATTCAACGCTTAGCATCTCTTTTCCGACATCCTGTATTCACCTTTGTACGTAGACAAGCAAACCAAACTGCTCATGTGCAATTGCATCCCATGGACTTTGGATTTCCTCTACTTCTAGTTTTCACTTAGTCCCTGTATGGTTGTATCAAATTGTTTCAACAGATTGTACCTGATTCTAATTAGTAATGGAAGTTTATTTTGTCGGAAAACCCAAAAATTGTCAGCATTTTTAGTTAGGTTTTTTCTTTATGCAAATTAACCCCCTCGAGCGTAATGGTTCTTAAAACTCAACGTTTTTAGTTATTCGCAAACGTCGCTGTTTTGAGTCGTTTGAACTTAGAAGAAGACCTCAATTGAAAATAAATTTAATGTCGTTGGACTATGGGTCTTCTCAATTGCAATGCCATATATTGTGTAAATAAGCCCTTAACAGGTTAATCAGATGCCATGTGTTCAACTTTAAACTCGAAGCTAATGAAAATAATGGGATTTGGAGAAGCTGTGTGGGAAAGACCGCAACTATTCTCAAGGGAAAAGCTAGGGAGGAATGGTGTGTGGCTGATAACGAGATAGTGGAAGAGCTTGAGGATTTGTGGGCTTTACGACTTCTGAAACTTTTTATTTGGATTCACATGCAGGCCCAATCATATTTTTTGAATTTGTTTTGATTGAAAAATTATTCGACCATAATCACCACCACTCTTTACTCCTGATCTCCACCTATTACATTGTTCTTTTAGTCGGCTAGCTAACCACTGATGTTGTGCCACTTTCTCTTCTTCTTTCACTTTTTTTTTAGTCAAATCATTCATTTCATAGATTAGGACTCAAACTCCATAAAAAAAGAAGGAGGAATTACAAGATAAAAGGCAACCAATGCCCAAAGTTTTGTCAAACAAGTGACTACAAACATAAAATAGAGATAGATACATTTTATCAAAAGAAAACATGAGAAATCGAAGAAAACTAAGATTCCATGAATATTCTGATCGGCTGCATCCGACACACTCGTAAGTGCGTTAAACTCTGTACTAAAGATAGAGGAGATGTCTCACTACAAGAAATATGGGTATTGATAGCACCACGAAAACGCTATCATATGTCTATGATAGCGTTTCCATAAACGCTATGTTTGCCGCTGCTATCTTAGATCCGCCAGATACGATAGCATTAATTTGACATGCTATCATATATATGTCTATGATAGCGCTAATTTTGATGTGATTATATAGTTTTCAGTAGCATTGGTTTATCGCCATTTTATAAATTAATGCAGCATATTATTCGTGCAATGATATATATTGTGGTAGCAATATTTTAAGGCTGTATTATACTTTATCCTAGCATTTTTGTTGTTGCTGTAATATTATTTATAATGACCAATCTTTATGGCTGTTGTACATCTTATGAACACTTTTATATTTTGCTATATTTAATATTAATTGGAACTATAAATTTTTTATTATATAATTATATTTTGAATTCTGGTTTTAAATTATTATTTAAAAATCAATTAGAATTACATAAATATATTTAGAATTTATAAACATATAATTACAGACAATTAAATTTTCTCACTACAAGAAATATGGGCATTGGTAGCACACCGAAAACGCTACCATAGGGTTTTGGTAGCGTTTTCATGAACGCTATGTTAGCCGCAACTATAATAGACCCCCTCCCTACCATAGCGTTTTTTTAATGTTATAATAAATGGACATATTGTAGCATTAATTAATTGTTATTGGTTTTTATATGGTGACACATGATTAGTGCCATCATGTAGTTTTCCATGGCGATGTTTCCGTGCTATAGTATAAATTATAATAACATATTTTCAGTGCTAATGAATTTGTTTTCGTGACATTTTTGTTCGTCGAATTGAGACCTATTATAGCATCCATCATATGCCATATGAAATAATGATCTAGCACATTATTCGTGCTACAACGTTTGCTATTATAGCAACTATCAAATGCAAATGAATTATACCACTAATTAATAAAATTAATTAAAATGTAAAATGTAAAATAAACATTCGGCTAAAAACAAAATTAATTTAGGAAAAAAAAAATATTTATTGATATATCTAAACCAAATATCACTACATTAGTTACAAATATTGAATTACACTACACAGACATGATTCAATGTTATTTACAATGCTGATGATCCTCTTAAAAGTGCATGTTCTTCTTTGTCTTGCAAACTCGAACTCTTGTAACACATGTTGCTCTTCTCATCAGTCATATACTGCAAGAAAATTGACAGCAAAGTCATATGTACTGCAAATAAGTTCTTGCAGGGAAAAATGATAAACCAAAGAGAAACATTGATGTACCTGTTGCATAAGAAGTTCCCAAAACGACATGAAAGCACCCATTTATCCCACAATTTAAGAGCTGCAAGCTCCTTGGCAAGAGCCATAGTTCTCTCTTGTAGCTTAGCGCACTCAGAAGTAAGCTGCACACATTCCTGTAACAAAACATAATAATAAGAAACTCAACACAAATTCCATCTGAATCTAAGGATGTTGAGTTTAGTTTTAATACCTCTGATTTTAATTTGAGAAAGTGTTGGGTACCTTAGATGGCACTTCTGCTTGCAAGCTTAGGCTTAATAACTTGTCCAAGAAAGAGTTATATTGATGTCACTTGCATGCTATATAAACGAACCAAGATATTCAGTGTAATACATGACAGGTAAGAAAGTACCTGCGTTTGGCTTAGGAAGTTATTAACATCCCATATGCGCAAAGACCCGTCTTCTGAAGAAGTCAGAATCGTTTCCTTAGTCCTGGGATGCCATTCTCCACAAGTCAACCCGCAAATGTGGCCCTTAGTGTTTTTTAGATCACGGATGTACATATCCCCTTTCATGAACTCACCAAGGGTAAATACCATCACGATCATAAATCTAAGATAGAGACAGAACAAACGAATGTGAGCAATTCATAGATATCGGAGAGACACGTTTTCATGAAGCATACCTTAGCTTGTGCAGAGCCAGTAACGCATAGAAATTGACCAGAAGTGGGACTCCATCTCAAGCTGCGAACTTGGTGACCTTCAGATGGTTCGATCTGCCTAAAAGATTGAAGTATGGACCAGCAACTCCATCAACGACATCCGCGCTGGCTGCATTTCCATCGTCACCGGCGGCGTTTCCTCTTCCCTCACTGACAACGCTCTCTCCTCCGCCAATACAGCTCCTAACCGTAACCTTCCCGCTGTCGTTGCTCCGCCGCTGAAATCAGACTCCGTTGGTGATTGACCTCCTTCGTTTCTGGAGTTGGAGAGGAGAAAACTGAGTTGGTGGCTGTCGTTATCCTGGTTAAGTGCAGGCGTATTCCAACTCGGGATAGGATTTGACGAGATCCAACTAGGGTTTTGCAAAAATCGATTAGTCTAAAGTTCGGGCGTAAGAAGATCTTTGATTTTACTGTACTAACCATAGTTCGTGAAAGACGTGGCCACAGGCGGAGATCGATTGCTGTTTCTCAGCCACCGGTTTGAGATCTTCGTAGCTGGAGATGGTGGTGGAGTGAGCGACGGCTAACAAGAGTTAGTTTGTGCAGCTTAGGTTAAAAATGTGGGTTTTAGATGGAGATAATGATATGAGGCGGGCACTAAAAATAATGAGAGGGAAAATGAAAAAAAAAAAAGAGGGATATGAGGCGGGCACTTAAATTTTTTGTGTCCTGCTTAATATTGTATATCATTTTTATTGTTTTATAAAGGTTTGTTTCTTTAAAAGTCATTTAAAAAAAGTTTTTTATTGTATTTTTATGAGTTTATGTTTAAGGTAATATTTAAGATTTGAGGTTTGAGATTAATGTTGAAAATATTGTTTTATGTATATACAATTTGGGGTATAGAGTTAGGGTTCAAACTCCAAAAAATTGGAAAATTGCGCCAAACCCCAAAAAAATTGAGAAAGTTGCGCCAAACCCAACAAAAATTGAGAAAGTTGCTCCAAACCAATTATTTGAAGATATATCTCACTTATAATCAAGTAATTTGTTTTTATGATAAAAAGTTTATTTGTTTTCATATTTTTAACAATGTTTTGTAAAATATTTTATTTACATTAGTAATGGAAAATTATTCTTGTTAATGAATTATTGATAAGTTTTTATTTTTCTAATAACATTCTTAAAATTTTAAAATTATAAAACTTAAAACATATCACAAAAATTGTACATGAAATACTAAACTATATATGAAAGACTTAATAATTTTTTTGGATTGTATGTTTGTATTTTTTTTCTTTTCTAAATTTATGTTCTTAAAGTAAGAAAATAATTTTATTGTAATTTTAATGTTAAGTGACAAATAGAGTTAATGTATTGTAGTTTAGGCTTTAGAGTTGTGTTTAGGTATAGAGTTAATGTATACTTGAATTTTTTATAAGTGTTGATTTGCTTTTGTATATTATATGACATTTATGTTTATTATTAGGGGTTTATAATTTTAGGGTTTAGGGTTGTGTTTAGGGTGTAGAGTTAATATATACTTGAATTTTTTTATAAGTGTTGATTTGTTTTTGCATATTAAGTTTAGGGTTGTGTTTAGGGTATTGAATTAAGTTTGACATTTTGTTATTTATATTTTTTTAGTTAGTGATTATATTTAGTTTATAGCTTATGATATGATTCAAGTTTGGAGGTTAGGGTTTAGGGGTTTAGGGGTTTAGAGGTTTAGGGGTTTATGTTTAAGGTTTGAGATTATTGTTTGAAAAATATTAATTTTATGTATTTACAATTAAGAATTTAAGGTTTAAAGTATGATTTATGGTTTTGGGATATATGGTTAGAAGTTTGAGGTATAGGGTTAGGGTTCAAACCCTAAACTCTATCTATACCCTAAAATTAAAATTTTTCCCAAAAAATTATAACTTTTCTATTTATCTTTTGTAAATTTAGTTTTCGGTTTTAGATAACAATAACATACTTAAAAACAAAAATGCCTACTTAGTATAATAAAAATTCTGTGAAAATAAAGAGTTTCATAACAAAGTTGTTATGCTTTTAGAAGAATTGATATTTTATTTTCAGTAATTTACATATTTATAACATTAGGGATTGTGTAATCATGATCCGTTTGACGAAAAACGTTTCCATGATCCGTTTGAAGTAGTGAAAGCACCAGTAGTACATAGCGTATGTCTGGACCGGATGGATCACACGGTCTTCTTTATAGCCAAGGAATTTGTAAACAGGGAAGTAGTAAAAGATTGGGTAGATTAAGAGTGGGCCGTTATACTCGAAGAAGAAGAGTGTGCGGTAGGAAACTTGTGCTCCTAAGTCTTTGAAGACTACAGTTAAGGAGTTGGTGTTTCCATCAGTGTACTCTTTGAGTGATTTCTTGCTGTTGAGGACAACAAGTTTGTCCTTCGATCCAGGAGCCACGGGAAGTGTCAGTCTTTGCCTCGACGGGTAAAACTTCTTAGCTGTTACAAAACAACAAAACCCAAAATCACATCACTTAATACCAATTGATCAAGAATGAGAAACCTTCTCAATAGAAGGAGATGCATTAGTATAACTTAAGATCAATCTAAAGTGAACGCCTTCGAGCCTTAAAGAGACAGATCCATTAATGAGCAAAAGGTTGTAACTTGTAATGAGTAATCAAGAACCCCAAACTGGGTTTAAAAGCTTCAATAATACTCATCAGTATAGAACATTATCAAATCTAAATAAATCCATAAGCTTCCCCACAGATCTTGGTTATATAACCCATAAGCATCAAATTCATATTTACATGAAACAAACATTAAGATTATACACTCCCTTGATTTGTTGAATCAGATTAGATCAATTTCAACATTTTAAAAGTCAATATACTAGCAAACAAATTTCGAAACTTTTACCTCGCTTATGAAACGCTTCCTGCAGATCAGCAACAGTGGCCTGCGAAGAACAACCCTAAAATCAGAAAGCATTCAACTTGGAAGATATATCAAATCTTCTTCGCTACATTTAGAAATTCAAACACTCAATCGCCATTAAGAAACTAAACCCACTAATCAGAACAAACAAAGAGAGAGAGAGAGAGAGGAAGCAGATCGATGAAGGAGAAAGCACCGTATCGGGGAGGTCGAGGGGAGCCTTGAGAACTTCTCTGCCGCTGCGGGAGACGACGGTGACTTTCATGGCTTAAGCGGAGAAGACGAGGAGGATCCAGCGACGGAGGAGGTGGTGCTGACGAGGAAGAGGAAGCTTACGATGTGGAGAAAGAGATGAAGAGGAAAGCCAAGTAATTGCAGGAGATGAATGAGCTGGAGATGAATGAAACCCTAGTCTTGGACAAATAAAACGATGGAGAAGAAGAAAGATACAGAGAAAGAGATGAATGAAAATTTTTTTTTGTCTTGAAGAGAAAATGATTTTTATTTTTTTCATTCGGAAAATTTTGGCTAAGTGGCGAAAAACTAAAA